>CAMRHE010000674.1:17500-659779 GCA_947044405.1 Leptodactylus fallax | reverse complement strand
CTGACATCACAATGGAACTCTGTGACATCACAATGGGGGCATTGTGACATCACAATGGAACTCTGTGACATCACAATGGGGCATTGTGCCATCACAATGGGGCATTGTGACATCACAATAGAACTCTGTGACATCACAATGGGGCATTGTGACATCACAATGGAACTCTGTGACATCACAATGGGGCATTGTGATATCACAATGGGGCATTGTGACATCACAAATGGAATTCAGTGACATCACAATGGAACTCAGTGACATCACAATGGGGCATTGCGACATCACAATGGAATTCTGTGACATAACAATGGGGCATTGTGACATCACAATGGGGAACTGTGACATCACAATGGAACTCAGTGACATCATAATGGGGGCATTTTGACATCACAATGGGGATTGTGACATCACAATGGAACTCAGTCACATCACAATGGGGCATTGTGACATCACAATGGAACTCAGTCACATCACAATGGGGCATTGTGACATGACAATGGAACTCTGTGACATCACAATGGGGCATTGTGCCATCACAATGGAACTCCCACATCACAATGGGGCATTGTGACATCACAATAGAACTCTGTGACATCACAATGGGGCATTGTGACATCACAATGGAACTCAGTGACATCACAATGGGGCATTGTGCCATCACAAAGGGAACTGTGACATCACAATGGAACTCTGTGACATCATAATGGGGCATTTTGCCATCACAATGGGCCATTGTGACATCACAATGGAACTCAGTGACATCACAATGGGGCATTGTGACATCACAATGGAACTCAGTGACATCACAATGGGGCATTGTGACATCACAATGGAACTCAGTGACATCACATTGGGGCATTGTGACATCACAATGGAACTCAGTGACATCACAATGGGGCATTGTGCCATCACAATGGAACTCAGTGGCATCACAATGGGGCATTGTGTCATCACAAAAGGGAACTGTGACATCACAATGGAACTCAGTGACATCATAATGGGGCATTTTGACATCACAATGGGGCATTGTGACATCACAATGGAACTCAGTCACATCACAATGGGGCATTGTGACATCACAATAGAACTCTGTGACATCACAATGGGGCATTGTCACATCACAATGGAACTCTGTGACATCACAATGGGGCATTTTGATATCACAATGGGGCATTGTGACATCACAATGGAATTCAGTGACATCACAATGGAACTCAGTGACATCACAATGGGATATTGTGACATCACAATGGAACTCTGTGACATTACATTGAGGCATTGTGACATCACAATGGAAGTCTGTGACATCACAATGGGGCATTGTGACATCACAATGGAATTCAGTGACATCACAATGGAACTCAGTGACATCACAATTGGGCATTGTGACATCACAATGGAACTCTGTGACATCACATTGAGGCATTGCGTCATTACATTGGAATTCTGTGACATCACAATGGGGCATTTTGACATCACAATGGAACTCTGTGACATCACAATGGGGCATTGTGACCTCAAAATGAACACAGTGACATCACAATGGGGCATTGTGCATGACAATGGGGTATTGTGACATCACAATGGAACTCAGTGACATCACAATGGGGCATTGTGAACTCACAATGGAATTCAGTGACATCACAATGGGGCATTGTGACATCACAATGGAACTCTGTGACATCACAATGGGGCATTGTGACATCACAATGGAATTCAGTGACATCACAATGGAACTCAGTGACATCACAATGGGATATCTTGACATCACAATGGAACTCAGTGACATCACAATGGGGCATTGTGCCATCGCAATGGGGAATTGTGACATCACAATGGAACTCAGTGACATCACAATGGGGCATTGTGACATCACAATGGAACTCAGTGACATCACAATGGGGCATTGTGACATCAAAATGGAACTCAGTGACATCACATTGAGGCATTGTGACATCACAATGGGGCATTGTGATATCACAATGGAATTCAGTGACATCACAATGGAACTCAGTGACATCACAATGGGATATTGTGACATCACAATGGAACTCTGACATCACATTGAGGCATTGAGACATCACATTGAGGCATTGTGACATCACAATGGGACATTGTGACATCACAATGGAACTCAGTGACATCACAATGGGGCATTGTGCCATCACAATTGCACTCTGTGACATCACAATGGGGCATTGTGACATCACAATGGAACTCAGTGACATCACAATGGGGCATTGTGCCATCACAATTGCACTCTGTGACATCACAATGGGGCATTGTGACATCACAATGGAACTCTGTGACATCACAATGGAATTCAGTGACATCACAATGGGGCATTGTGACATCACAATGGACTCAGTGACATCTCAATGGGGTTGCGCATCACATGGAATTTGTGACATCACATGGGGTATTGTGACATCACAATGGCTCGTGCATCACTGGGGAATTGTGACATCACAATGGAACTCAGTGACATCACAATGGGGCATTTTGACATCACAATGGAAGTCTGTGACATCACATTGGGGCATTATGACATCACAATGGAACTCAGTGACATCAGAATGGGGCATTGTGACATCAGAATGGGGCATTGTGACATCACAAATGGGCATTGTGACATCACAATGGAACTCAGTGACATCACAATGGGGCATTGCGACATCACAATGGAATTCTGTGACATAACAATGGGGCATTGTGACATCACAATGGAACTCAGTGACATCACAATGGGGCATTGTGAAATCACAATGGGGCATTGTCCCATCACAATGGGACATTGTGCCATCACAATCGGGCATTGTGACATCACAATGGAACTCAGTGACATCACAATGGGGCATTGTGCCATCACAATTGCACTCTGTGACATCACAATGGGGCATTGTGCCATCACAATGGGGCATTGTGGCATCACAATAGAACTCTGTGACATCACAATGGGGCATTGCTACATCACAATGGAACTCTGTGACATCACAATGGGATTCAGTGACATCACAATGGAACTCAGTGACATCACAATGGGGCATTGTGCCATCACAATTGCACTCTGTGACATCACAATGGGGCATTGTGACATGACAATGGAACTCTGTGACATCACAATGGGGCATTGTGCCATCACAATGGGGCATGGTGACATCACAATGGAACTCAGTGACATCACAATGGGGCATTTTGACATCACAATGGAATTCAGTGACATCACAATGGGGCATTGTGACCTCAAAATGGGACACAGTGACATCACAATGGGGCATTGTGCATCAAAATGGGGCATTGTGACATCACAATGGGGCATTGTGAACTCACAATGGGAATTCAGTGACATCACAATGGGGCATTGTGACAACACAATGGAACTCAGTGATATCACATTGAGGCATTGTGACATCACAATGGAACTTTTTGACATCACAATGGGGAATTGTGAAATCACAATGGGGCACTGTGACATCACAATGGAATTCAGTGACATCACAATGGAACTCAGTGACATCACAATGGCATATTGTGACATCACAATGGAACTCTGGAATCACATTGAGGCATTGTGACTTCACAATGGAAGTCTGTGACATCACAATGGGGCATTGTGACATGACAATGGAACTCTGTGACATCACAATGGGGAATTGTGACATCACAATGGAATGTGACATCACAATGGGGCATTGTGACATCACAATGGAATTCAGTGACATCACAATGGAACTCAGTGACATCACAATGGGATATTGTGACATCACAATGGGACTCGTGACATCACAATGGGGCATTGCGACATCACAATGGAATTCTGTGACATAACAATGGGGGCATTGTGACATCACAATGGAACTCAGTGACATCACAATGGGGCATTGTGAAATCACAATGGGGCATTGTGCCGGTGACATCACAATGGGGCATTGTGCCATCACAATGGGACTGTTGACATCACAATGGGGCATTGTGACATCACAATGGAACTCAGTGACATCACAATGGGGCATTGTGCCATCACAATGGCACTCTGTGACATCACAATGGGGCATTGTGACATCACTGACATCACAATGGGGCATTGTGGCATCACAATGGAACTCTGTGACATCACAATGGGGCATTGTGACATCACAATGGAACTCTGTGACATCACAATGGGGATTCAGTGACATCACAATGGAACTCAGTGACATCACAATGGAGATTGTGACATCACAATGGAACTCTGTGACATCACAATGGGGCATTGTGACATCACAATGGAACTCTGTGACATCACAATGGGGCATTGTGACATGACAATGGAACTCTGTGACATCACAATGGGGCATTGTGCCATCACAATGGGGCATGGTGACATCACAATGGAACTCAGTGACATCACAATGGGGCATTGTGACATCACAATGGAATTCAGTGACATCACAATGGGGCATTGTGACATCACAATGGAACTCAGTGACATCACAATGGGGCATTGTGCATCACAATGGAACTGTCTGGCATTGTGACATCACAATGGGGTGACTCCTGGGTTGTGCTCACTGGATCGTGGCTCCTGGCTACATCTGGGCATTGTGAACTCACAATGGAACTCAGTGACATCACAATGGGGCATTGTGACAACACAATGGAACTCAGTGATATCACAATGGGGCATTGTGACATCACAATGGAACTCTGTGACATCACAATGGGGCATTGTGAAATCACAATGGGGCACTGTGACATCACAATGGAATTCAGTGACATCACAATGGAACTCAGTGACATCACAATGGGGTATTGTGACATCACAATGGAACTCTGTGACATCACATTGAGGCATTGTGACATCACAATGGGGCATTGTGACATCACAATGGAATCTGTGACATCACAATGGGGCATTGTGACATGACAATGGAACAATCACAATGGGGTTGTGACATCACAATGGGAACTGTGACATCACAATGGGGCATTGTGACATCACAATGGAATTCAGTGACATCACAATGGAACTCAGTGACATCACAATGGGGCTGATTGTGACATCACAATGGGACTTGTGACATCACAATGGGCATGACATCACAATGGGACATCTGTGACATCACAATGGGGCATTGTGACATCACAATGGAACTCGTGACATCACAATGGGGCATCCGGGACATTGTGACATCACAATGGAACTCTGTGACATCACAATGGGGCATTGTGACATCACAATGGAACTCTGTGACATCACAATGGGACATTGTGACATCACAATGGGCCTGTGCATCACAATGGAATTGTGCATCACAATGGAACTCTGTGACATCACAATGGGAAATTGTGACATCACAATGGAATTCAGTGACATCACAATGGGGCATTGTGACATTCCAATGGAATTCAGTGACATCACAATGGAACTCTGTGACATCACATTGGGGCATTGTGACATCACAATGGAACTCAGTGACATCACAATGGGGCATTGTGACATCACAATGGAACTCAGTGACATCACAATGGGGCATTGTGCCATCACAATGGGGAATTGTGACATCACAATGGAACTCAGTGACATCACAATGGGGCATTTTGTCATCACAATGAAAGTCTGTGACATCACAATGGGGCATTGTGACATCACAAATGGGCATAGTGACATCACAATGGAACTCAGTGACATCACAATGGGGCACTGTGACATCACAATGGAACTCAGTGACATCACAATGGGGCATTGCGACATCACAATGGAATTCTGTGACATAACAATGGGGCATTGTGACATCACAATGGAACTCAGTGACATCACAATGGGACATTGTGCCATCACAATGGGGAATTGTGACATCACAATGGAACTCAGTGACATCACAATGGTGCATTGTGCCATCACAATGCAATTCAGTGACATCACAATGGAACTCTGTGACATCACATTGGGGCATTGTGACATCACAATGGAACTCAGTGACATCACAATGGGGCATTGCGACATCACAATGGAATTCTGTGACATAACAATGGGGCATTGTGACATTATTTTGGAATTCTGTGACATCACAATGGGGCATTGTGACATCACAATGGAACTCAGTCACATCACAATGGGGCATTGTGACATCAAAATGGAACTCAGTGACATCACATTGAGGCATTGTGACATCACAATGAAACTTTTTGACATCACAATGGGGCATTGTGACATCACAATGGGGCATTGTGACATCACAATGGAATTCAGTGACATCACAATGGGATATTGTGACATCACAATGGAACTCTGACATCACATTGAGGAATTGTGACATCACATTGAGGCATTGTGACATCACAATGGGACTTTGTGATATCACAATGGAACTCTGTGACATCACAATGGGATATTGTGACATCACAATGGAACTCTGACATCACATTGAGGCATTGTGACATCACAATGGGACATTGTGACATCACAATGGAACTCAGTGACATCACAATGGGGCATTGTGCCATCACAATGGGGCATTGTGGCATCACAATAGAACTCTGTGACATCACAATGGGGCATTGCTACATCACAATGGAACTCTGTGACATCACAATGGAATTCAGTGACATCACAATGGAACTCAGTGACATCACAATGGGATATTGTGACATCACAATGGAACTTTGACATCACATTGAGGCATTGTGACATCACAATGGGACATTGTGACATCACAATGGAACTCAGTGACATCACAATGGGGCATTGTGCCATCACAATTGCACTCTGTGACATCACAATGGGGCATTGTGACATGACAATGGAACTCTGTGACATCACAATGGGGCATTGTGCCATCACAATGGGGCATGGTGACATCACAATGGAACTCAGTGACATCACAATGGGGCATTTTGACATCACAATGGAATTCAGTGACATCACAATGGGGCATTGTGACCTCAAAATGGAACACAGTGACATCACAATGGGGCATTGTGCATCAAAATGGGGCATTGTGACATCACAATGGGGCATTGTGAACTCACAATGGAATTCAGTGACATCACAATGGGGCATTGTGACAACACAATGGAACTCAGTGACATCACATTGAGGCATTGTGACATCACAATGGAACTTTTTGACATCACAATGGGGAATTGTGACATCACAATGGGGCACTGTGACATCACAATGGAATTCAGTGACATCACAATGGAACTCTGTGACATCACAATGGGAAATTGTGACATCACAATGGAATTCAGTGACATCACAATGGGGCATTGTGACATTCCAATGGAATTCAGTGACATCACAATGGAACTCTGTGACATCACATTGGGGCATTGTGACATCACAATGGAACTCAGTGACATCACAATGGGGCATTGTGACATCACAATGGATCTCAGTGACATCACAATGGGGCATTGTGACATCACAATGGAACTCAGTGGCATCACAATGGGGCATTGTGCCATCACAATGGAACTCTTTAACATCACAATGGGGCATTGTGACATCACAATGGAACTCAGTCACATCACAAATGGGCATTGTGACATCACAATGGAACTCAGTGACATCACAATGGGGCATTGCGACATCACAATGGAATTCTGTGACATAACAATGGGGCATTGTGACATCACAATGGAACTATGTGACATCACATTGGGGCATTGTGACATCACAATGGAACTCAGTGCCATCACAATCGGGCATTGTGACAACACAATGGAACTCAGTGACATCACAATGGGGAATTGTGACATCACAATGGAACTCAGTCACATCACAAATGGGCATTGTGACATCACAATGGAACTCAGTGACATCACAATGGGGCATTGCGACATCACAATGGAATTCTGTGACATAACAATGGGGCATTGTGACATCACAAGGGAACTTTGTGACATCACAATGGGGCATTGCGACATCACAATGGAATTCTGTGACATAACAATGAGGCTTTGTGACATGACAATGGAACTCTGTGACATCACAATTGGGCATTGTGCCATCACAATGGGGCATTGTAACATCACAATAGAACTCTGTGACATCACGATGGGGCATTGTGACATCACAATGGAACTCTGTGACATCACAGTGGGGCATTGTGACATCACAATGGAACTCTGTGACATCACAATGGAGCATTGTGCCATCACAATGGGCCATTGTGTCATCACAATGGAACTCAGTGACATCACAATGGGGCATTGTGACATCACAATGCAATTCAGTGACATCACAATGGAACTCTGTGACATCACATTGGGGCATTGTGACATCACAATAGAACTCAGTGACATCACAATGGGGCATTGTGATATCACAATGGAACTCTGTGACATCACAATGGGGAATTGTGACATCACAATGGAACTCAGTGACATCACAATGGGGCATTGTGACATCACAATGGAACTCAGTGGCATCACAATGGGGCATTGTGCCATCACAATGGGGAATTGTGACATCACAACGGAACTCAGTGTCATCATAATGGGGCATTGTGACATCACAATGGCGCATTGTGACATCACAATGGGGCATTGTGACATCACAATAGAACTCTGTGACATCACAATGGGGCATTGTGACATCACAATGGAATTCAGTGACATCACAATGGAACTCAGTAACATCACAATGGGATATTGTGACATCACAATGGAACTCTGTGACATCACATTGAGGCATTCTGACATCACAATGGAAGTCTGTGACATCAGAATGGGGCATTGTGACATGACAATGGAAATCTGTGACATCACAATGGGGCATTGTGCCATCACAATGGGGCATTGTGACATCACAATAGAACTCTGTGACATCACAATGGGGCATTGTCACATCACAATGGAACTCTGTGACATCACAATGGGGCATTGTGATATCAGAATGGGGCATTGTGACATCACAATGGAATTCAGTGACATCACAATCGAACTCAGTGACATCACATTGAGGCATTGCGACATTACATTGGAATTCTGTGACATCACAATGGGGTATTGTGCCATCACAATGGGGAACTGTGACATCACAATGGAACTCAGTGACATCATAATGGGGCATTTTGACATCACAATGGGGTATTGTGACATCACAATGGAACTCAGTCACATCACAATGGGGCATTGTGACATCACAATGGAACTCAGTCACATCACAATGGGGCATTGTGACATGACAATGGAACTCTGTGACATCACAATGGGGCATTGTGCCATCACAATGGGGCATTGTGACATCACAATAGAACTCTGTGACATCACGATGGGGCATTGTGACATCACAATGGAACTCAGTGGTATCACAATGGGGCATTGTGTCATCACAAAAGGGAACTGTGACATCACAATGGAACTCAGTGACATCATAATGGGGCATTTTGACATCACAATGGGGCATTGTGACATCACAATGGAACTCAGTCACATCACAATGGGGCATTGTGACATCACAATGGAACTCAGTGACATCACAATGGGGCATTGTGACATCACAATGGAACTCAGTCACATCACAATGGGGCATTGTGACATGACAATGGAACTCTGTGACATCACAATGGGGCATTGTGCCATCACAATGGAACTCAGTGGCATCACAATGGGGCATTGTGTCATCACAAAACGGAACTGTGACATCACAATGGAACTCAGTGACATCATAATGGGGCATTTTGACATCACAATGGGGCATTGTGACATCACAATGGAACTCAGTCACATCACAATGGGGCATTGTGACATCACAATAGAACTCTGTGACATCACAATGGGGCATTGTCACATCACAGTGGAACTCTGTGACATCACAATGGGGCATTTTGATATCACAATGGGGCATTGTGACATCACAATGGAATTCAGTGACATCACAATGGAACTCAGTGACATCACAATGGGATATTGTGACATCACAATGGAACTCTGTGACATTACATTGAGGCATTGTGACATCACAATGGAAGTCTGTGACATCACAATGGGGCATTGTGACATCACAATGGAATTCAGTGACATCACAATGGAACTCAGTGACATCACAATTGGGCATTGTGACATCACAATGGAACTCTGTGACATCACATTGAGGCATTGCGTCATTACATTGGAATTCTGTGACATCACAATGGGGCATTTTGACATCACAATGGAACTCTGTGACATCACAATGGGGCATTGTGACCTCAAAATGAACACAGTGACATCACAATGGGGCATTGTGCATGACAATGGGGTATTGTGACATCACAATGGAACTCAGTGACATCACAATGGGGCATTGTGAACTCACAATGGAATTCAGTGACATCACAATGGGGCATTGTGACATCACAATGGAACTCTGTGACATCACAATGGGGCATTGTGACATCACAATGGAATTCAGTGACATCACAATGGAACTCAGTGACATCACAATGGGATATCTTGACATCACAATGGAACTCAGTGACATCACAATGGGGCATTGTGCCATCGCAATGGGGAATTGTGACATCACAATGGAACTCAGTGACATCACAATGGGGCATTGTGACATCACAATGGAACTCAGTGACATCACAATGGGGCATTGTGACATCAAAATGGAACTCAGTGACATCACATTGAGGCATTGTGACATCACAATGGGGCATTGTGATATCACAATGGAATTCAGTGACATCACAATGGAACTCAGTGACATCACAATGGGATATTGTGACATCACAATGGAACTCTGACATCACATTGAGGCATTGAGACATCACATTGAGGCATTGTGACATCACAATGGGACATTGTGACATCACAATGGAACTCAGTGACATCACAATGGGGCATTGTGCCATCACAATTGCACTCTGTGACATCACAATGGGGCATTGTGACATCACAATGGAACTCAGTGACATCACAATGGGGCATTGTGCCATCACAATTGCACTCTGTGACATCACAATGGGGCATTGTGACATCACAATGGAACTCTGTGACATCACAATGGAATTCAGTGACATCACAATGGGGCATTGTGACATCACAATGGAACTCAGTGACATCTCAATGGGGCATTGCGACATCACAATGGAATTATGTGACATAACAATGGGGTATTGTGACATCACAATGGAACTCAGTGACATCACAATGGGGAATTGTGACATCACAATGGAACTCAGTGACATCACAATGGGGCATTTTGACATCACAATGGAAGTCTGTGACATCACATTGGGGCATTATGACATCACAATGGAACTCAGTGACATCAGAATGGGGCATTGTGACATCAGAATGGGGCATTGTGACATCACAAATGGGCATTGTGACATCACAATGGAACTCAGTGACATCAGAATGGGGCATTGTGACATCAGAATGGGGCATTGTGAAATCACAATGGGGCATTGTGCCATCACAATGGGACATTGTGCCATCACAATCGGGCATTGTGACATCACAATGGAACTCAGTGACATCACAATGGGGCATTGTGCCATCACAATTGCACTCTGTGACATCACAATGGGGCATTGTGCCATCACAATGGGGCATTGTGGCATCACAATAGAACTCTGTGACATCACAATGGGGCATTGCTACATCACAATGGAACTCTGTGACATCACAATGGAATTCAGTGACATCACAATGGAACTCAGTGACATCACAATGGGGCATTGTGCCATCACAATTGCACTCTGTGACATCACAATGGGGCATTGTGACATGACAATGGAACTCTGTGACATCACAATGGGGCATTGTGCCATCACAATGGGGCATGGTGACATCACAATGGAACTCAGTGACATCACAATGGGGCATTTTGACATCACAATGGAATTCAGTGACATCACAATGGGGCATTGTGACCTCAAAATGGAACACAGTGACATCACAATGGGGCATTGTGCATCAAAATGGGGCATTGTGACATCACAATGGGGCATTGTGAACTCACAATGGAATTCAGTGACATCACAATGGGGCATTGTGACATCACAATGGAACTTTTTGACATCACAATGGGGAATTGTGAAATCACAATGGGGCACTGTGACATCACAATGGAATTCAGTGACATCACAATGGAACTCAGTGACATCACAATGGCATATTGTGACATCACAATGGAACTCTGTGACATCACATTGAGGCATTGTGACTTCACAATGGAAGTCTGTGACATCACAATGGGGCATTGTGACATGACAATGGAACTTTTTGACATCACAATGGGGAATTGTGACATCACAATGGGGCATTGTGACATCACAATGGAATTCAGTGACATCACAATGGAACTCAGTGACATCACAATGGGATATTGTGACATCACAATGGGACTCTGACATCACATTGAGGATTTGTGACATCACATTGAGGCATTGTGACATCACAATGGGACATTATGATATCACAATGCAACTCTGTGACATCACAATGGGGCATTGTGACATCACAATGGAACTCTGTGACATCACAATGGGAAATTGTGACATCACAATGGAATTCAGTGACATCACAATGGGGCATTGTGACATTCCAATGGAATTCAGTGACATCACAATGGAACTCTGTGACATCACATTGGGGCATTGTGACATCACAATGGAACTCAGTGACATCACAATGGGGCATTGTGACATCACAATGGAACTCAGTGACATCACAATGGGGCATTGTGCCATCACAATGGGGAATTGTGACATCACAATGGAACTCAGTGACATCACAATGGGGCATTTTGTCATCACAATGAAAGTCTGTGACATCACAATGGGGCATTGTGACATCACAAATGGGCATAGTGACATCACAATGGAACTCAGTGACATCACAATGGGGCACTGTGACATCACAATGGAACTCAGTGACATCACAATGGGGCATTGCGACATCACAATGGAATTCTGTGACATAACAATGGGGCATTGTGACATCACAATGGAACTCAGTGACATCACAATGGGACATTGTGCCATCACAATGGGGAATTGTGACATCACAATGGAACTCAGTGACATCACAATGGTGCATTGTGCCATCACAATGCAATTCAGTGACATCACAATGGAACTCTGTGACATCACATTGGGGCATTGTGACATCACAATGGAACTCAGTGACATCACAATGGGGCATTGCGACATCACAATGGAATTCTGTGACATAACAATGGGGCATTGTGACATTACATTGGAATTCTGTGACATCACAATGGGGCATTGTGACATCACAATGGAACTCAGTCACATCACCATGGAACTCAGTCACATCACAATGGGGCATTGTGACATCAAAATGGAACTCAGTGACATCACATTGAGGCATTGTGACATCACAATGAAACTTTTGACATCACAATGGGGCATTGTGACATCACAATGGGGCATTGTGACATCACAATGGAATTCAGTGACATCACAATGGGATATTGTGACATCACAATGGAACTCTGACATCACATTGAGGAATTGTGACATCACATTGAGGCATTGTGACATCATAATGGGACTTTGTGATATCACAATGGAACTCTGTGACATCACAATGGGATATTGTGACATCACAATGGAACTCTGACATCACATTGAGGCATTGTGACATCACAATGGGACATTGTGACATCACAATGGAACTCAGTGACATCACAATGGGGCATTGTGCCATCACAATGGGGCATTGTGGCATCACAATAGAACTCTGTGACATCACAATGGGGCATTGCTACATCACAATGGAACTCTGTGACATCACAATGGAATTCAGTGACATCACAATGGAACTCAGTGACATCACAATGGGATATTGTGACATCACAATGGAACTTTGACATCACATTGAGGCATTGTGACATCACAATGGGACATTGTGACATCACAATGGAACTCAGTGACATCACAATGGGGCATTGTGCCATCACAATTGCACTCTGTGACATCACAATGGGGCATTGTGACATGACAATGGAACTCTGTGACATCACAATGGGGCATTGTGCCATCACAATGGGGCATGGTGACATCACAATGGAACTCAGTGACATCACAATGGGGCATTTTGACATCACAATGGAATTCAGTGACATCACAATGGGGCATTGTGACCTCAAAATGGAACACAGTGACATCACAATGGGGCATTGTGCATCAAAATGGGGCATTGTGACATCACAATGGGGCATTGTGAACTCACAATGGAATTCAGTGACATCACAATGGGGCATTGTGACAACACAATGGAACTCAGTGACATCACATTGAGGCATTGTGACATCACAATGGAACTTTTTGACATCACAATGGGGAATTGTGACATCACAATGGGGCACTGTGACATCACAATGGAATTCAGTGACATCACAATGGAACTCTGTGACATCACAATGGGAAATTGTGACATCACAATGGAATTCAGTGACATCACAATGGGGCATTGTGACATTCCAATGGAATTCAGTGACATCACAATGGAACTCTGTGACATCACATTGGGGCATTGTGACATCACAATGGAACTCAGTGACATCACAATGGGGCATTGTGACATCACAATGGAACTCAGTGACATCACAATGGGGCATTGTGCCATCACAATGGGGAATTGTGACATCACAATGGAACTCAGTGACATCACAATGGGGCATTTTGACATCACAATGGAAGTCTGTGACATCACAATGGGGCATTGTCACCTCACAATGGGGCATTGTGACATCACAAATGGGCATAGTGACATCACAATGGAACTCATTGACATCACAATGGGGCATTGTGACATCTCAAAGGAACTCAGTGACATCACAATGGGGCATTGCGACATCACAATGGAATTATGTGACATAACAATGGGGCATTGTGACATCACAATGGAACTCAGTGACATCACAAAGGGGCATTGTGCCATCACAATGGGGAATTGTGACATCACAAAGGAACTCAGTGACATCACAATGGTGCATTGTGCCATCACAATGCAATTCAGTGACATCACAATGGAAATCTGTGACATCACATTGGGGCATTGTGACATCACAATGGAACTCAATGACATCACAATGGGGCATTGCGACATCACAATGGAATTCTGTGACATAACAATGGGGCATTGTGACATTACATTGGAATACTGTGACATCACAATGGGGCATTGTGACCTCAAAATGGAACACAGTGACATCACAATGGGGCATTGGGCATCACAATGGGGCATTGTGAACTCACAATGGAATTCAGTGACATCACAATGGGGAATTGTGAAATCACAATGGAACTCTGTGACATCACAATGGGGCATTGTAACATCACAATGGAACTCAGTCACATCACAATGGGGCATTGTGACATCAAAATGGAACTCAGTGACATCACAATGGGGCATTGTGACATCACATTGAGGCATTGTGACATCACAATGAAACTTTTTGACATCACAATGGGGCATTGTGACATCACAATGGGGCATTGTGACATCACAATGGAATTCAGTGACATCACAATGGGATATTGTGACATCACAATGGAACTCTGACATCACATTGAGGAATTGTGACATCACATTGAGGCATTGTGACATCACAATGGGACATTGTGATATCACAATGGAACTCTGTGACATCACATTGGGGCATTGTGACATCACAATGGAACTCTGTGACATCACAATGGGGCATTGTGACATCACAATGGAATTCAGTGACATCACAATGGGGCAATGTGACATCACAATGGAATTCAGTGACATCACAATGGAACTCTGTGACATCACATTGGGGCATTGTGACATCACAATGGAACTCAGTGACAACACAATGGGGAATTGAGACATCACAATGGAACTCAGTGACATCACAATGGGGCATTGTGCCATCACAAAGGGGAATTGTGACATCACAATGGAACTCAGTGACATCACAATGGGGCATTGTGACATCACAATGGAACTCAGTGACATCACAATGGGGCATTGTGACATCACAATGGGGAATTGTGATATCACAATGGAACTCTGTGACATCACAATGGGGCATTGTGTCATCACAATGTTGAATTGTGATATCACAATGGAACTCTGTGACATCACAATGGGGCATTGTGACATCACAATGGAACTCAGTCACATCACAAATGGGCATTGTGACATCAGACATTGTGATATCACAATGGAACTCTGTGACATCACAATGGGGCATTGTGACATCACAATGGAAGTCAGTGACATCACAATAGGGCATTGTGAAATCACAATGGAATTCAGTGACATCACAATGGGGCATTGTGACATCACAATGGAATTCAGTGACATCACAATGGAACTCTGTGACATCACATTGGGGCATTGTGACATCACAATGGAACTCAGTGACATCACAATGGGGCATTGTGACATCACAATGGAACTCAGTGACATCACAATGGGGCATTGTGCCATACATGGAATGTGACATCACAATGGAACCAGTGACATCACAATGGGGCATTGTGACATGACAATGGGGAATTCTGATATCACATTGTGACATGACAATGGCACTCTGTGATATCACAATTGGGCATTGTGCCATCACAATGGGGCTTTGTGACATCACAATAGAACTCTGTGACATCACAATGAGGCATTGTGACATTACAATGGAACTTTTTGACATCACAATGGGGCATTGTGACATCACAATGGAACTCAGTGACATCACAATTGGGCATTGTGCCATCACAATGGGGCATTGTGACATCACAATAGAACTCTGTGACATCACATTGAGGCATTGTGACATTACAATGGAACTTTTTGACATCACAATGGGGCATTGTGACATCACAATGGGGCATTGTGACATCACAATGGAACTCAGTGACATCACAATGGGATATTGTGACATCACAATGGAACTGACATCATATTGAGGAATTGTGACATCACATTGAGGCATTGTGACATCACAATGGGGCATTGTGACATCACAATGGGGCATTGTGACATCACAATGGAATTCAGTGACATCACAATGGAACTCTGTGACATCACCTTGGGGCATTTTGACATCACAATAGAACTCAGTGACATCACAATGGGGCATTGTGACATCACAATGGAACTCAGTGACATCACAATGGGGCATTGTGCCATCACAATGGGGAATTATGACATCACAATGGAACTCAGTGACATCACAATGGGGCATTGTGACATCACAATGGATCTCAGTGACATCACAATGGGGCATTGTGACATCACAATGGAACTCAGTGGCATCACAATGGGGCATTGTGCCATCACAATGGAACTCTTTAACATCACAATGGGGCATTGTGACATCACAATGGGGCATTGTGACATCACAATGGAACTCAGTCACATCACAAATGGGCATTGTGACATCACAATGGAACTCAGTGACATCACAATGGGGCATTGCGACATCACAATGGAATTCTGTGACATAACAATGGGGCATTGTGACATCACAATGGAACTATGTGACATCACATTGGGGCATTGTGACATCACAATGGAACTCAGTGCCATCACAATCGGGCATTGTGACAACACAATGGAACTCAGTGACATCACAATGGGGAATTGTGACATCACAATGGAACTCAGTGACATCACAATGGGGCATTGTGACATCACAATGGAACTCAGTGACATCAGAATGGGACATTGTGACATCACAATGGAACTCTGTGACATCACAATGGGGCATTGTGACATCACAATGGAACTCAGTGGCATCACAATGGGGCATTGTGCCATCACAATGGGGAATTCTGATAATACAATTGAACTCTGTGACATCACAATGGGGCATTGTGACATCACAATGGAACTCAGTCACATCACAAATGGGCATTGTGACATCACAATGGAATCCAGTGACATCACAATGGGGCATTGCGACATCACAATGGAATTCTGTGACATAACAATGGGGCATTGTGACATCACAAGGGAACTTTGTGACATCACAATGGGGCATTGCGACATCACAATGGAATTCTGTGACATAACAATGAGGCTTTGTGACATGACAATGGAACTCTGTGACATCACAATTGGGCATTGTGCCATCACAATGGGGCATTGTAACATCACAATAGAACTCTGTGACATCACGATGGGGCATTGTGACATCACAATGGAACTCTGTGACATCACAGTGGGGCATTGTGACATCACAATGGAACTCTGTGACATCACAATGGGGCATTGTGCCATCACAATGGGCCATTGTGTCATCACAATGGAACTCAGTGACATCACAATGGGGCATTGTGACATCACAATGCAATTCAGTGACATCACAATGGAACTCTGTGACATCACATTGGGGCATTGTGACATCACAATAGAACTCAGTGACATCACAATGGGGCATTGTGATATCACAATGGAACTCTGTGACATCACAATGGGGAATTGTGACATCACAATGGAACTCAGTGACATCACAATGGGGCATTGTGACATCACAATGGAACTCAGTGGCATCACAATGGGGCATTGTGCCATCACAATGGGGAATTGTGACATCACAACGGAACTCAGTGACATCATAATGGGGCATTGTGACATCACAATGGCGCATTGTGACATCACAATGGGGCATTGTGACATCACAATAGAACTCTGTGACATCACAATGGGGCATTGTGACATCACAATGGAATTCAGTGACATCACAATGGAACTCAGTAACATCACAATGGGATATTGCGACATCACAATGGAACTCTGTGACATCACATTGAGGCATTCTGACATCAGAATGGGGCATTGTGACATGACAATGGAAATCTGTGACATCACAATGGGGCATTGTGCCATCACAATGGGGCATTGTGACATCACAATAGAACTCTGTGACATCACAATGGGGCATTGTCACATCACAATGGAACTCTGTGACATCACAATGGGGCATTGTGATATCAGAATGGGGCATTGTGACATCACAATGGAATTCAGTGACATCACAATCGAACTCAGTGACATCACATTGAGGCATTGCGACATTACATTGGAATTCTGTGACATCACAATGGGGTATTGTGCCATCACAATGGGGAACTGTGACATCACAATGGAACTCAGTGACATCATAATGGGGCATTTTGACATCACAATGGGGTATTGTGACATCACAATGGAACTCAGTCACATCACAATGGGGCATTGTGACATCACAATGGAACTCAGTCACATCACAATGGGGCATTGTGACATGACAATGGAACTCTGTGACATCACAATGGGGCATTGTGCCATCACAATGGGGCATTGTGACATCACAATAGAACTCTGTGACATCACGATGGGGCATTGTGACATCACAATGGAACTCAGTGGCATCACAATGGGGCATTGTGTCATCACAAAAGGGAACTGTGACATCACAATGGAACTCAGTGACATCATAATGGGGCATTTTGACATCACAATGGGGCATTGTGACATCACAATGGAACTCAGTCACATCACAATGGGGCATTGTGACATCACAATGGAACTCAGTGACATCACAATGGGGCATTGTGACATCACAATGGAACTCAGTCACATCACAATGGGGCATTGTGACATGACAATGGAACTCTGTGACATCACAATGGGGCATTGTGCCATCACAATGGAACTCAGTGGCATCACAAAGGGGCATTGTGTCATCACAAAAGGGAACTGTGACATCACAATGGAACTCAGTGACATCATAATGGGGCATTTTGACATCACAATGGAACTCAGTCACATCACAATGGGGCATTGTGACATCACAATAGAACTCTGTGACATCACAATGGGGCATTGTCACATCACAATGGAACTCTGTGACATCACAATGGGGCATTTTGATATCACAATGGGGCATTGTGACATCACAATGGAATTCGGTGACATCACAATGGAACTCAGTGACATCACAATGGGATATTGTGACATCACAATGGAACTCTGTGACATTACATTGAGGCATTGTGACATCACAATGGAAGTCTGTGACATCACAATGGGGCATTGTGACATCACAATGGAATTCAGTGACATCACAATGGAACTCAGTGACATCACAATTGGGCATTGTGACATCACAATGGAACTCTGTGACATCACATTGAGGCATTGCGTCATTACATTGGAATTCTGTGACATCACAATGGGGCATTTTGACATCACAATGGAACTCTGTGACATCACAATGGGGCATTGTGACCTCAAAATGAACACAGTGACATCACAATGGGGCATTGTGCATGACAATGGGGTATTGTGACATCACAATGGAACTCAGTGACATCACAATGGGGCATTGTGAACTCACAATGGAATTCAGTGACATCACAATGGGGCATTGTGACATCACAATGGAACTCTGTGACATCACAATGGGGCATTGTGACATCACAATGGAACTCAGTGACATCACAATGGGATATTTTGACATCACAATGGAACTCAGTGACATCACAATGGGGCATTGTGCCATCGGAATGGGGAATTGTGACATCACAATGGAACTCAGTGACATCACAATGGGGCATTGTGACATCACAATGGAACTCAGTGACATCACAATGGGGCATTGTGACATCAAAATGGAACTCAGTGACATCACATTGAGGCATTGTGACATAACAATGGGGCATTGTGACATCACAAGGGAACTTTGTGACATCACAATGGGGCATTGCGACATCACAATGGAATTCTGTGACATAACAATGAGGCTTTGTGACATGACAATGGAACTCTGTGACATCACAATTGGGCATTGTGCCATCACAATGGGGCATTGTAACATCACAATAGAACTCTGTGACATCACGATGGGGCATTGTGACATCACAATGGAACTCTGTGACATCACAGTGGGGCATTGTGACATCACAATGGAACTCTGTGACATCACAATGGGGCATTGTGCCATCACAATGGGCCATTGTGTCATCACAATGGAACTCAGTGACATCACAATGGGGCATTGTGACATCACAATGCAATTCAGTGACATCACAATGGAACTCTGTGACATCACATTGGGGCATTGTGACATCACAATAGAACTCAGTGACATCACAATGGGGCATTGTGACATCACAATGGAACCGGACATCACAATGGGGATTGTGACACACAATGGAACTCAGTGACATCACAATGGGGCATTGTGACATCACAATGGGGAATTGTGACATCACAACGGAACTCAGTGACATCATAATGGGGCATTGTGACATCACAATGGCGCATTGTGACATCACAATGGGGCATTGTGACATCACAATAGAACTCTGTGACATCACAATGGGGCATTGTGACATCACAATGGAATTCAGTGACATCACAATGGAACTCAGTAACATCACAATGGGATATTGTGACATCACAATGGAACTCTGTGACATCACATTGAGGCATTCTGACATCACAATGGAAGTCTGTGACATCAGAATGGGGCATTGTGACATGACAATGGAAATCTGTGACATCACAATGGGGCATTGTGACATCACAATGGGGCATTGTGACATCACAATAGAACTCTGTGACATCACAATGGGGCATTGTCACATCACAATGGAACTCTGTGACATCACAATGGGGCATTGTGATATCAGAATGGGGCATTGTGACATCACAATGGAATTCAGTGACATCACAATCGAACTCAGTGACATCACATTGAGGCATTGCGACATTACATTGGAATTCTGTGACATCACAATGAGGTATTGTGCCATCACAATGGGGAACTGTGACATCACAATGGAACTCAGTGACATCATAATGGGGCATTTTGACATCACAATGGGGTATTGTGACATCACAATGGAACTCAGTCACATCACAATGGGGCATTGTAACATCACAATGGAACTCAGTCACATCACAATGGGGCATTGTGACATGACAATGGAACTATGTGACATCACAATGGGGCATTGTGCCATCACAATGGGGCATTGTGACATCACAATAGAACTCTGTGACATCACGATGGGGCATTGTGACATCACAATGGAACTCAGTGGCATCACAATGGGGCATTGTGTCATCACAAAAGGGAACTGTGACATCACAATGGAACTCAGTGACATCATAATGGGGCATTTTGACATCACAATGGGGCATTGTGACATCACAATGGAACTCAGTCACATCACAATGGGGCATTGTGACATCACAATAGAACTCTGTGACATCACAATGGGGCATTGTCACATCACAATGGAACTATGTGACATCACAATGGGGCATTGTGATATCACAATGGGGCATTGTGACATCACAATGGAATTCAGTGACATCACAATGGAACTCAGTGACATCACAATGGGATATTGTGACATCACAATGGAACTCTGTGACATTACATTGAGGCATTGTGACATCACAATGGAAGTCTGTGACATCACAATGGGGCATTGTGACATCACAATGGAATTCAGTGACATCACAATGGAACTCAGTGACATCACAATTGGGCATTGTGACATCACAATGGAACTCTGTGACATCACATTGAGGCATTGATTCATTACATTGGAATTCTGTGACATCACAATGGGGCATTTTGACATCACAATGGAACTCTGTGACATCACAATGGGGCATTGTGACCTCAAAATGAACACAGTGACATCACAATGGGGCATTGTGCATGACAATGGGGTATTGTGACATCACAATGGAACTCAGTGACATCACAATGGGGCATTGTGAACTCACAATGGAATTCAGTGACATCACAATGGGGCATTGTGACATCACAATGGAACTCAGTGACATCACAATGGGGCATTGTGACATCACAATGGAACTCAGTGACATCACAATGGGGCATTGTGACATCAAAATGGAACTCAGTGACATCACATTGAGGCATTGTGACATCACAATGGGGCATTGTGATATCACAATGGAATTCAGTGACATCACAATGGAACTCAGTGACATCACAATGGGATATTGTGACATCACAATGGAACTCTGACATCACATTGAGGCATTGAGACATAACATTGAGGCATTGTGACATCACAATGGGACATTGTGACATCACAATGGAACTCAGTGACATCACAATGGGGCATTGTGCCATCACAATTGCACTCTGTGACATCACAATGGGGCATTGTGACATCACAATGGAACTCAGTGACATCACAATGGGGCATTGTGCCATCACAATTGCACTCTGTGACATCACAATGGGGCATTGTGACATCACAATGGAACTCTGTGACATCACAATGGAATTCAGTGACATCACAATGGGGCATTGTGACATCACAATGGAACTCAGTGACATCTCAATGGGGCATTGCGACATCACAATGGAATTCTGTGACATAACAATGGGGCATTGTGACATCACAATGGAACTCAGTGACATCACAATGGGGAATTGTGACATCACAATGGAACTCAGTGACATCACAATGGGGCATTTTGACATCACAATGGAAGTCTGTGACATCACATTGGGGCATTGTGACATCACAATGGAACTCAGTGACATCAGAATGGGGCATTGTGACATCACAATGGGGCATTGTGACATCACAAATGGGCATTGTGACATCACAATGGAACTCAGTGACATCACAATGGGGCATTGCGACATCACAATGGAATTCTGTGACATAACAATGGGGCATTGTGACATCACAATGGAACTCAGTGACATCACAATGGGGCATTGTGCCATCACAATTGCACTCTGTGACATCACAATGGGGCATTGTGACATCACAATGGAACTCTGTGACATCACTATGGGGCATTGTGCCATCACAATGGGGCATTGTGACATCACAATGGAATTCTGTGACATCACAATGGGGCATGGTGACATCAAAATGGAACTCAGTGACATCACATTGAGGCATTGTGACATCACAATGGGGCATTGTGACATCACAATGGAACTCTGTGACATCACAATGGAATTCAGTGACATCACAATGGGGCATTGTGACATCACAATGGAACTCAGTGACATCTCAATGGGGCATTGCGACATCACAATGGAATTCTGTGACATAACAATGGGGCATTGTGACATCACAATGGAACTCAGTGACATCACAATGGGGAATTGTGACATCACAATGGAACTCAGCGACATCACAATGGGGCATTTTGACATCACAATGGAAGTCTGTGACATCACATTGGGGCATTGTGACATCACAATGGAACTCAGTGACATCAGAATGGGGCATTGTGACATCACAATGGGGCATTGTGACATCACAAATGGGCATTGTGACATCACAATGGAACTCAGTGACATCACAATGGGGCATTGCGACATCACAATCGAATTCTGTGACATAACAATGGGGCATTGTGACATCACAATGGAACTCAGTGACATCACAATGGGGCATTGTGAAATCACAATGGGGCATTGTGCCATCACAATGGGACATTGTGCCATCACAATCGGGCATTGTGACATCACAATGGAACTCAGTGACATCACAATGGGGCATTGTGTCATCACAATGGAACTCAGTGAAATCACAATGGGGCATTGTGACATCACAATGCAATTCAGTGACATCACAATGGAACTCTGTGACATCACATTGGGGCATTGTGACATCACAATGGAACTCAGTGACATCACAATGGGGCATTGTGATATCACAATGGAACTCTGTGACATCACAATGGGGAATTGTGACATCACAATGGAAATCAGTGACATCACAATGGGGCATTGAGACATCACAATGGAACTCAGTGGCATCACAATGGGGCATTGTTCCACCACAATGGGGAATTGTGACATCACAATGGAACTCAGTGACATCACAATGGGGCATTGTGACATCACAATGGGGCATTGTGACATCACAATGGGGCATTGTGACATCACAATGGAACTCAGTGACATCACAATGGGGCATTGTGACATAACAATGGAACTCTGTGACATCACAATGGGGCATTGTGAAATCACAATGGAACTCAGTCACATAACAATGGGCTATTGTGACATGACAATGGAACTCTTTGACATCACAATGCGGCATTGTGCCATCACAATGGGGCATTGTGACATCACAATAGAACTCTGTGACATCACAATGGGGCATTGTGACAGCACAATGGAATTCAGTGACATCAAAATGGAACTCAGTGACATCACAATGGGGCATTGTGACATCACAATGGAACTCAGTCACATCACAATGGGGCATTGTGACATCACAATGGAACTCAGTCACATCACAATGGGGCATTGTGACATCACAATGGTGCATTGTGACATCACAATGGAACTCAGTGACATCACAATGGGGCATTGCGACATCACAATGGTACTCTGTGACATAACAATGGGGCATTGTGATATCACAATGGAACTCAGTCACATCACAATGGGGCATTGTGACATGATAATGGAACTCTGTGACATCACAATGGGGCATTGTGACATCACAATGGAACTCAGTCACATCACAATGGGGCATTGTGCCATCACAATGGGGCACTGTGAAATCACAATAGAACTCTGTGACATCACAATGGGGCATTGTGACATCACAATGGAACTCTGTGACATCACAATGGGGCATTGTGATATCACAATGGAACTCAGTCACATCACAAATGGGCATTGTGACATCACAATGGAACTCAGTGACATCACAATGGGGCATTGCGACATCACAATGGAATTCTGTGACATAACAATGGGGCATTGTGACATCACAATGGAACTTTGTGACATCACAATGGGGCATTGTGAAATCACAATGGAACTCAGTCACATCACAATGGGGCATTGTGACATGACAATGGAACTCTGTGACATCACAATTGGGCATTGTGCCATCACAATGGGGCATTGTGACATCACAATAGAACTCTGTGACATCACATTGGGGCATTGTGACATCACAATGGAACTCAGTGACATCACAATGGGGCATTGTGCCATCACAATGGGGCATTGTGCCATCACAATGGGCCATTGTGTCATCACAATGGAACTCAGTGACATCACAATGGGGCATTGTGACATCACAATGCAATTCAGTGACATCACAATGGAACTCTGTGACATCACATTGGGGCATTGTGACATCACAATGGAACTCAGTGACATCACAATGGGGCATTGTGATATCACAATGGAACTCTGTGACATCACCATGGGGATTGTGACATCACAATGGAACTCAGTGACATCACAATGGGGCATTGTGACATCACAATGGAACTCAGTGGCATCACAATGGGGCATTGTGTCATCACAAAGGGGAATTGTGACATCACAATGGAACTCAGTGACATTATAATGGGGCATTTTGACATCACAATGGGGCATTGTGACATCACAATGGGGCATTGTGACATCACAATTGAACTCAGTCATATCACAATGGGGCATTGTGACATTACAATGGAACTCATTGACATCACAATGGGGCAAAGTGACATAACAATGGTGCATTGTGACATCACAATGGAACTCAGTGACATCACAATGGGGCATTGAGACATCATAATGGAATTCTGTGACATAACAATGGGGCATTGTGACATCACAATGGAACTCTGTGACATCACAATGGGGCACTGTGAAATCACAATGGAACTCAGTCACATCACAATGGGGCATTTTGACATGACAAGGGAACTCTTTGACATCACAATGCGGCATTGTGCCATCACAATGGGGCATTGTGACATCACAATAGAACTCTGTGACATCTCAATGGGGCATTGTGACATCACAATAGAACTCTGTGACATCACAATGGGGCATTGTGACAGCACAATGGAATTCAGTGACATCACAAAGGAACTCAGTGACATCACAATGGGGCATTGTGACATCACAATGGAACTCAGTGACATCACAATGGGGCATTGTGACATCACAATGGAACTCAGTCACATCACACTGGGGCATTGTGACATCACAATGGTGCATTGTGACATCACAATGGAACTCAGTGACATCACAATGGGGCATTGCGACATCACAATGGTATTCTGTGACATAACAATGGGGCATTGTGATATCACAATGGAACTCAGTCACATCACAATGGGGCATTGTGACATGACAATGGAACTCTGTGACATCACAATGGGGCATTGTGAAATCACAATGGAACTCAGTCAAATCACAATGGGGCATTGTGCCATCACAATGGGGCATTGTGACATCACAATAGAACTCTGTGACATCACAATGGGGCATTGTGACATCACAATGGAACTCTGTGACATCACAATGGGGCATTGTGATATCACAATGGAACTCAGTCACATCACAAATGGGCATTGTGACATCACAATGGAACTCAGTGACATCACAATGGGGCATTGCGACATCACAATGGAATTCTGTGACATAACAATGGGGCATTGTGACATGACAATGGAACTCTGTGACATCACAATGGGGCATTGTGCCATCACAATGGGGCATTGTGACATCACAATAGAACTCTGTGACATCACAATGGGGCATTGTGACATCACAATGGAACTCTGACATCACAGTGGGGCATTGTGACATCACAATGGAACTCAGTGACATCACAATGGGGCATTGTGCCATCACAATGGGCCATTGTGTCATCACAATGGAACTCAGTGACATCACAATGGGGCATTGTGACATCACAATGCAATTCAGTGACATCACAATGGAACTCTGTGACATCACATTGGGGAATTGTGACATCACAATGGAACTCAGTGACATCACAATGGGGCATTGTGATATCACAATGGAACTCTGTGACATCACCATGGGGAATTGTGACATCACAATGGAACTCAGTGACATCACAATGGGGCATTGTGACATCACAATGGAACTCAGTGGCATCAAAATGGGGCATTGTGCCATCACAATGGGGAATTGTGACATCACAATGGAACTCAGTGACATCATAATGGGGCATTTTGACATCACAATGGGGCATTGTGACATCACTATGGGGCATTGTGACATCACAATTGAACTCAGTCATATCACAATGGGGCATTGTGACATCACAATGGAACCCATTGACATCACAATGGGGCAAAGTGACATAACAATGGTGCATTGTGACATCACAATGGAACTCAGTGACATCACAATGGGGCATTGCGACATCATAATGGAATTCTGTGACATAACAATGGGGCATTGTGACATCACATTGGAACTCTGTGACATCACAATGGGGCACTGTGAAATCACAATGGAACTCAGTCACATCACAATGGGGCATTGTGACATGACAATGGAACTCTTTGACATCACAATGCGGCATTGTGCCATCACAATGGGGCATTGTGACATCACAATGGAACCTGTGACATCACAATGGGATATTGTGACATCACAATGGAACTCAGTGACATCACAATGGGATATTGTGACATCACAATGGAACTCTGTGACATCACATTGAGGCATTGTGACATCACAATGGAATTCAGTGACATCACAATGGAAGTCAGTGACATCACAATGGAACTCAGTGGCATCACAATGGGGCATTGTGCCATCACAATGGGGAACTGTGACATCACAATGGAACTCAGTGACATCATAATGGGGCATTTTCACATCACAATTGGGCATTGTGACATCACAATGGAACTCAGTCACATCACAATGGGGCATTGTGACATCACAATGGAACTCTGTGACATCACAATGGGGCATTGTGAAATCACAATGGAACTCAGTCACATCACAATGGGGCATTGTGACATGAAAATGGAACTCTGTGACATCACAATGGGGCATTGTGCCATCACAATGGGGCATTGTGACATCACAATGAAGAACTCTGTGACATCACAGTGGGGCATTGTGACATCACAATGGAACTCTGTGACATCACAATGGGGCATTGTGATATCACAATGGGGCATTGTGACATCACAATGGAATTCAGTGACATCACAATGGAACTAAGTGACATCACAATGGGATATTGTGACATTACAATGGAACTCTGTGACATCACATTGAGGCATTGTGACTTCACAATGGAAGTATGTGACATCACAATGGGGCATTGTGACATCACAATGGAATTCAGTGACATCACAATGGAACTCAGTGACATCACAATGGGATATTGTGACATCACAATGGAACTCTGACATCACATTGAGGCATTGTGACAACACAATGGGACATTGTGACATCACAATGGAACTCAGTGACATCACAATGGGGCATTGTGCCATCACAATTGCACTCTGTGACATCACAATGGGGCATTGTGACATGACAATGGAACTCTGTGACATCACAATGGGGCATTGTGCCATCACAATGGGGCATTGTGACATCACAATGGAACTCAGTGACATCACAATGGGGCATTTTGACATCACAATGGAATTCAGTGACATCACAATGGGGCATTGTGACCTCAAAATTAAACACAGTGACATCACAATGGGGTATTGTGCATTAAAATGGGGCATTGTGACATCACAATGGGGCATTGTGAACTCACAATGGAATTCAGTGACATCACAATGGGGCATTGTGACAACACAATGGAACTCAGTGACATCACATTGAGGCATTGTGACATCACAATGGAACTTTTTGACATCACAATGGGGAATTGTGACATCACAATGGAATTCAGTGACATCACAATGGAACTCAGTGACATCACAATGGGATATTGTGACATCACAATGGAACTCTGTGACATCACAATGGGACATTGTGATATCACAATGGAACTCTGTGACATCACAATGGGGCATTGTGACATCACAATGGAACTCTGTGACATCACAATGGGAAATTGTGACATCACAATGGAATTCAGTGACATCACAATGGGGCATTGTGACATTCCAATGGAATTCAGTGACATCACAGTGGAATTCTGTGACATCACATTGGGGCATTGTGACATCACAATGGAACTCAGTGGCATCACAATGGGGCATTGTGACATCACAATGGAACTCAGTGACATCACAATGGGGCATTGTGACATCACATTGGGGAATTGTGACATAACAATGGAACTCAGTGACATCACAATGGGGCATTTTGACATCACAATGGAAGTCTGTGACATCACAATGGGGCATTGTGACATCACAATGGGGCATTGGACACACAATGGGCTTGTGACATCACAAATGGGCATAGTGACATCACAATGGAACTCAGTGACATCACAATGGGGCATTGTGACATCACAATGGAACTCAGTGACATCACAATGGGGCATTGCGACATCACAATGAAATTCTGTGACATAACAATGGGGCATTGTGACATCACAATGGAACTCAGTAACATCACAATGGGGCATTGTGCCATCACAATGGGGAATTGTGACATCACAATGGAACTCAGTGACATCACAATGGTGCATTGTGCTATCATAATGCAATTCAGTGACATCACAATGGAACTCTGTGACATCACATTGGGGCATTGTGACATCACAATGGAACCAGTGACACACAATGGGGCATTGCGACATCACAATGGAATTCTGTGACATCACAATGGGGCATTGTGACATCACAATGGGGCATTGTGACATCACAATGGAACTCTGTGACATCACAATGGGGCATTGTGACCTCAAAATGGAACACAGTGACATCACAATGGGGCATTGGGCATCACAATGGGGCATTGTGAACTCACAATGGAATTCAGTGACATCACAATGGGGAATTGTGACATCACAATGGAACTCTGTGACATCACAATGTGGCATTGTAACATCACAATGGAACTCAGTCACATCACAATGGGGCATTGTGACATCAAAATGGAACTCAGTGACATCACATTGAGGCATTGTGACATCACAATGGAACTTTTTGACATCACAATGGGGCATTGTGACATCACAATGGGGCATTGTGACATCACAATGCAATTCAGTGACATCACAATGGAACTCTGTGACATCACATTGGGGCATTGTGACATCACAATGGAACTCAGTGACATCACAATGGGGCATTGTGATATCACAATGGAACTCTGTGACATCACAATGTGGCATTGTAACATCACAATGGAACTCAGTCACATCACAATGGGGCATTGTGACATCAAAATGGAACTCAGTGACATCACATTGAGGCATTGTGACATCACAATGGAACTTTTTGACATCACAATGGGGCATTGTGACATCACAATGGGGCATTGTGACATCACAATGCAATTCAGTGACATCACAATGGAACTCTGTGACATCACATTGGGGCATTGTGACATCACAATGGAACTCTGTGACATCACAATGGGGCATTGTGACATCACAATGGGGGGGGTGGGGGCATTGTGACATCACAATGGAATTCAGTGACATCACAATGGAACTCAGTGACATCACAATGGGATATTGTGACATCACAATGGAACTCTGTGACATTACATTGAGGCATTGGGACATCACAATGGAAGTCTGTGACATCACAATGGGGCATTGTGACATCACAATGGAATTCAGTGACATCACAATGGAACTCAGTGACATCACAATTGGGCATTGTGACATCACAATGGAACTCTGTGACATCACATTGAGGCATTGCGTCATCACATTGGAATTCTGTGACATCACAATGGGGCATTTTGACATCACAATGGAACTCTGTGACATCACAATGGGGCATTGTGACCTCAAAATGAACACAGTGACATCACAATGGGGCATTGTGCATGACAATGGGGTATTGTGACATCACAATGGAACTCAGTGACATCACAATGGGGCATTGTGAACTCACAATGGAATTCAGTGACATCACAATGGGGCATTGTGACATCACAATGGAATTCTGTGACATCACAATGGGGCATTGTGACATCACAATGGAACTCAGTGACATCACAATGGGATATTTTGACATCACAATGGAACTCAGTGACATCACAATGGGGCATTGTGCCATCGCAATGGGGAATTGTGACATCACAATGGAACTCAGTGACATCACAATGGGGCATTGTGACATCACAATGGAACTCAGTGACATCACAATGGGGCATTGTGACATCAAAATGGAACTCAGTGACATCACATTGAGGCATTGTGACATCACAATGGGGCATTGTGACATCACAATTTGCGTGACATCACAATGGGGCACTGCGACATCACAATGGAATTCTGTGACATCACAATGAGGCTTTGTGACATGACAATGGAACTCTGTGACATCACAATTGGGCATTGTGCCATCACAATGGGGCATTGTAACATCACAATAGAACTCTGTGACATCACGATGGGGCATTGTGACATCACAATGGAACTCTGTGACATCACAGTGGGGCATTGTGACATCACAATGGAACTCTGTGACATCACAATGGGGCATTGTGCCATCACAATGGGCCATTGTGTCATCACAATGGAACTCAGTGACATCACAATGGGGCATTGTGACATCACAATGGAATTCAGTGACATCACAATGGAACTCTGTGACATCACATTGGGGCATTGTGACATCACAATAGAACTCAGTGACATCACAATGGGGCATTGTGATATCACAATGGAACTCTGTGACATCACAATGGGGAATTGTGACATCACAATGGAACTCAGTGACATCACAATGGGGCATTGTGACATCACAATGGAACTCAGTGGCATCACAATGGGGCATTGTGCCATCACAATGGGGAATTGTGACATCACAACGGAACTCAGTGACATCATAATGGGGCATTGTGACATCACAATGGCGCATTGTGACATCACAATGGGGCATTGTGACATCACAATAGAACTCTGTGACATCACAATGGGGCATTGTGACATCACAATGGAATTCAGTGACATCACAATGGAACTCAGTAACATCACAATGGGATATTGTGACATCACAATGGAACTCTGTGACATCACATTGAGGCATTCTGACATCACAATGGAAGTCTGTGACATCAGAATGGGGCATTGTGACATGACAATGGAAATCTGTGACATCACAATGGGGCATTGTGACATCACAATGGGGCATTGTGACATCACAATAGAACTCTGTGACATCACAATGGGGCATTGTCACATCACAATGGAACTCTGTGACATCACAATGGGGCATTGTGATATCAGAATGGGGCATTGTGACATCACAATGGAATTCAGTGACATCACAATCGAACTCAGTGACATCACATTGAGGCATTGCGACATTACATTGGAATTCTGTGACATCACAATGGGGTATTGTGCCATCACAATGGGGAACTGTGACATCACAATGGAACTCAGTGACATCATAATGGGGCATTTGACATCACAATGGGGTATTGTGACATCACAATGGAACTCAGTCACATCACAATGGGGCATTGTGACATCACAATGGAATTCAGTGACATCACAATGGAACTCAGTGACATCACAATGGGGTATTGTGACATCACAATGGAACTCTGTGACATTACATTGAGACATTGTGACATCACAATGGAAGTCTGTGACATCACAATGGGGCATTGTGACATCACAATGGAATTCAGTGACATCACAATGGAACTCAGTGACATCACAATTGGGCATTGTGACATCACAATGGAACTCTGTGACATCACATTGAGGCATTGCGACATTACATTGGAATTCTGTGACATCACAATGGGGCATTTTGACATCACAATGGAACTCTGTGACATCACAATGGGGCATTGTGACCTCAAAATGGAACACAGTGACATCACAATGGGGCATTGTGCATGACAATGGGGTATTGTGACATCACAATGGAACTCAGTGACATCACAATGGGGCATTGTGAACTCACAATGGAATTCAGTGACATCACAATGGGGCATTGTGACATCACAATGGAACTCTGTGACATCACAATGGGGCATTGTGACATCACAATGGAACTCAGTGACATCACAATGGGATATTTTGACATCACAATGGAACTCAGTGACATCACAATGAGGCATTGTGCCATCGCAATGGGGAATTGTGACATCACAATGGAACTCAGTGACATCACAATGGGGCATTGTGACATCACAATGGAACTCAGTGACATCACAATGGGGCATTGTGACATCAAAATGGAACTCAGTGACATCACATTGGGGCATTGTGACATCACAATGGGGCATTGTGATATCACAATGGAATTCAGTGACATCACAATGGAACTCAGTGACATCACAATGGGATATTGTGACATCACAATGGAACTCTGACATCACATTGAGGCATTGAGACATCACATTGAGGCATTGTGACATCACAATGGGACATTGTGACATCACAATGGAACTCAGTGACATCACAATGGGGCATTGTGCCATCACAATTGCACTCTGTGACATCACAATGGGGCATTGTGACATCACAATGGAACTCAGTGACATCACAATGGGGCATTGTGCCATCACAATTGCACTCTGTGACATCACAATGGGGCATTGTGACATCACAATGGAACTCTGTGACATCACAATGGAATTCAGTGACATCACAATGGGGCATTGTGACATCACAATGGAACTCAGTGACATCTCAATGGGGCATTGCGACATCACAATGGAATTATGTGACATAACAATGGGGCATTGTGACATCACAATGGAACTCAGTGACATCACAATGGGGAATTGTGACATCACAATGGAACTCAGTGACATCACAATGGGGCATTTTGACATCACAATGGAAGTCTGTGACATCACATTGGGGCATTGTGACATCACAATGGAACTCAGTGACATCAGAATGGGGCATTGTGACATCACAATGGGGCATTGTGACATCACAAATGGGCATTGTGACATCACAATGGAACTCAGTGACATCACAATGGGGCATTGCGACATCACAATGGAATTCTGTGACATAACAATGGGGCATTGTGACATCACAATGGAACTCAGTGACATCACAATGGGGCATTGTGAAATCACAATGGGGCATTGTGCCATCACAATGGGACATTGTGCCATCACAATGGGGCATTGTGACATCACAATGGAACTCAGTGACATCACAATGGGGCATTGTGCCATCACAATGGGCCATTGTGTCATCACAATGGAACTCAGTGAAATCACAATGGGGCATTGTGACATCACAATGCAATTCAGTGACATCACAATGGAACTCTGTGACATCACAATGGGGCATTGTGACATCACAATGGAACTCAGTGACATCACAATGGGGCATTGTGATATCACAATGGAACTCTGTGACATCACAATGGGGCATTGTGACATCACAATGGAACTCAGTGGAATCACAATGGGGCATTGTGCCATCACAATGGGGAATTGTGACATCACAATGGAACTCAGTGACATCACAATGGGGCATTGTGACATCACAATGGAATTCTGTGACATCACAATGGGGCATTGTGACATCACAATGGAACTCTGTGACATCACAATGGGGCATTGTGAAATCACAATGGAACCAACTCAGTCACATCACAATGGGGCATTGTGACATGACAATGGAACTCTGTGACATCACAATGGGGCATTGTGCCATCACAATGGGGCATTGTGACATCACAATGGAACTGTGTGACATCACAATGGGGCATTGTGACATCACAATGGAACTGTGTGACATCACAATGGGGCATTGTGACATCACAATGGGGCATTGTGACATCACAATGGGGCATTGTGACATCACAATGGAACTGTGTGACATCACAATGGGGTATTGTGATATCACAATGGAACTCTGTGACATCACATTGGGGCATTGTGACATCACAATGGAAGTCTGTGACACCACAATGGGGCATTGTGACATCACAATGGAATTCAGTGACATCACAATGGGACTCTGTGACATCACATTGAGGCATTGTGACATCACAATGGAATTCTGTGACATCACAATGGGGCATTGTGACATCACAATGGAACTCTGTAACATCACAATGGGGCATTGTGACCTCACAATGGAACACAGTGACATCACAATGGGGCATTGTGACATCACAATGGAGCATTGTGACATCACAATGGAACTCAGTGACATCACAATGGGGCATTGTGAAATCACAATGGAATTCAGTGACATCACAATGGGGCATTGTGAAATCACAATGGAACTCTGTGACATCACATTGGGCATTGTGACCTCAAAATGGAACACAGTGACATCACAATGGGGCATTGTGCATCACAATGGGGCATTGTGACATCACAATGGAAATCAGTGACATCACAATGGGGCATTGTGAAATCACAATGGAATTCAGTGACATCACAATGGGGCATTGTAACATCACAATGGAACTCAGTCACATCACAATGGGGCATTGTGACATCACAATGGAATTCTGTGACATCACAATGGGGCATTGTGACATCAAAATGGAACTCAGTGACATCACAATGGGGCATTGTGACATCACAATGGAACTCTGTGACATCACAATGGGGCATTGTGACATCACAATGGAATTCAGTGACATCACAATGGGGCATTGTGACATCACAATGGTGCATTGTGACATCACAATGGAACTCAGTGACATCACAATGGGGCATTGCGACATCACAATGGTACTCTGTGACATAACAATGGGGCATTGTGATATCACAATGGAACTCAGTCACATCACAATGGGGCATTGTGACATGATAATGGAACTCTGTGACATCACAATGGGGCATTGTGACATCACAATGGAACTCAGTCACATCACAATGGGGCATTGTGCCATCACAATGGGGCACTGTGAAATCACAATAGAACTCTGTGACATCACAATGGGGCATTGTGAGATCACAATGGAACTCTGTGACATCACAATGGGGCATTGTGATATCACAATGGAACTCAGTCACATCACAAATGGGCATTGTGACATCACAATGGAACTCAGTGACATCACAATGGGGCATTGCGACATCACAATGGAATTCTGTGACATAACAATGGGGCATTGTGACATCACAATGGAACTTTGTGACATCACAATGGGGCATTGTGAAATCACAATGGAACTCAGTCACATCACAATGGGGCATTGTGACATGACAATGGAATCTGTGACATCACAATTGGGCATTGTGCCATCACAATGGGGCATTGTGACATCACAATAGAACTCTGTGACATCACATTGGGGCATTGTGACATCACAATGGAACTCAGTGACATCACAATGGGGCATTTTGACATCACAATGGAAGTCTGTGACATCACAATGGGGCATTGTGACATCACAATGGGGCATTGTGACATCACAAATGGGCATTGTGACATCACAATGGAACTCAGTGACATCACAATGGGGCATTGCGACATCACAATGGAATTCTGTGACATAACAGTGGGGCATTGTGACATCACAATGGAACTCAGTGATATAACAATGGGGCATTGTGACATCACAATGGAACTCAGTGACTTCACAATGGGGCATTTTGACATCACAATGGAAGTCTGTGACATCACAATGGGGCATTGTGACATCACAAATGGGCATTGTGACATCACAATGGAATTCAGTGACATCACAATGGGGCATTTTGACGTCACAAATGGGGCATTGTGACATCACAAATGGGCATTGTGACATCACAATGGAACTCAGTGACATCACAATGGGGCATTGCGACATCACAATGGAATTCTGTGACATAACAATGGGGCATTGTGACATCACAATGGAACTCAGTGACATCACAATGGGGAATTGTGAAATCACAATGGGGCATTGTGCCATCACAATGGGACATTGTGCCATCACAATGGGGCATTGTGACATCACAATGGAACTCAGTGACATCACAATGGGGCATTGTGCCATCACAATGGGCCATTGTGTCATCACAATGGAACTCAGTGAAATCACAATGGGGCATTGTGACATCACAATGCAATTCAGTGACATCACAATGGAACTCTGTGACATCACATTGGGGCATTGTGACATCACAATGGAACTCAGTGACATCACAATGGGGCATTGTGATATCACAATGGAACTCTGTGACATCACAATGGGGAATTGTGACATCACAATGGAAAACAGTGACATCACAATGGGGCATTGTGACATCACAATGGAACTCGGTGGCATCACAATGGGGCATTGTGCCATCACAATGGGGAATTGTGACATCACAATGGAACTCAGTGACATCACAATGGGGCATTGTGATATCACAATGGGGCATTGTGACATCACAATGGAACTCAGTGACATCACAATGGGGCATTGTGTCATAACAATGGTGCATTGTGACATCACAATGGAACTCAGTGACATCACAATGGGGCATTTAGACATCACAATAGAATTCTGTGACATAACAATGGGGCATTGTGACATCACAATGGAACTCTGTGACATCACAATGGGGCATTGTGAAATCACAATGGAACTCAGTCACATAACAATGGGGCATTGTGACATGACAATGGAACTCTTTGACATCACAATGCGGCATTGTGCCATAACAATGGGGCATTGTGACATCACAATAGAACTCTGTGACATCATATTGGGGCATTGTGACAGCACAATGGAATTCAGTGACATCACAATGGAACTCAGTTACATCACAATGGGATATTGTGACATCACAATGGAACTCTGTGACATCACATTGAGGCATTGTGACATCACAATGGAAGTCTGTGACATCACAATGGGGCATTGTGACATCACAATGGAATTCAGTGACATCACAATGGAACTCAGTGACATCACAATGGGGCATTGTGACATCACAATGGAACTCTGTGACATCACATTGAGGCATTGCGACATTACATTGGAATTCTGTGACATCACAATGGGGCATTGTGACATCACAATGGAACTCAGTGGCATCACAACGGGGCATTGTGCCATCACAATGGGAATTGTGACATCACAATGGAACTCAGTGACATCACAATGGGGCATTGTGACATCACAATGGAACTCAGTCACATCACAATGGTGCATTGTGACATCACAATGGAACTCAGTGACATCACAGTGGGGCATTGCGACATCACAATGGTATTCTTTGACATAACAATGGGGCATTGTGAAATCACAATGGAACTCAGTCACATCACAATGGGGCATTGTGACATCACAATGGAACTCTGTGACATCACAATGGGGCATTGTGACATCACAATAGAACTCTGTGACATCACAATGGGGCATTGTGATATCACAATGGGGCATTGTGCCATCACAATGGAATTCAGTGACATCACAATGGAACTCAGTGACATCACAATGGGATATTGTGACATCACAATGGAACTCTGTGACATCATATTGAGGCATTGTGACATCACAATGGAAGTCTGTGACATCACAATGGGGCATTGTTTCATCACAATGGAATTCAGTGACATCACATTGAGGCATTGTGTCATTACATTGGAATTCTGTGACATCACTATGGGGCATTGTGACATCACAATGGAACTCTGTGACATCACAATGGGGCATTGTGACCTCAAAATGAACACAGTGACATCACAATGGGGCATTGTGCATCACAATGGGGCATTGTGACATCACAATGGAACTCAGTGACATCACAATGGGGCATTGTGAACTCACAATGGAATTCAGTGACATCACAATGGGGCATTGTGAACTCACAATGGAATTCAGTGACATCACAATGGGGCATTTTGACATCAAAATGGAACTCAGTGACATCACATTGAGGCATTGTGACATCGCAATGGGGCATTGTGATATCACAATGGAATTCAGTGACATCACAATGGAACTCAGTGACATCACAATGGGATATTGTGACATCACAATGGAACTCTGACATCACATTGAGGCATTGTGACATCACAATGGGACATTGTGACATCACAATGGAACTCTGTGACATCACAATGGAATTCAGTGACATCACAATGGAACTCAGTGACATCACAATGGGGCATTGTGATATCACAATGGAACTCTGTGACATCACAATGGGGCATTGTGACATCACAATGGAACTCTTTGACATCGCAGTGGGGCATTGTGACATCACAATGGAACTCAGTGACATCACAATGGGGCATTGTGACATCACAATGGAATTCAGTGACATCACAATGGGGTATTTTGACATCACAATGGAATTCAGTGACATCACAATGGAACTCTGTGACATCACATTGGGGCATTGTGACATCACAATGGAACTCAGTGACATCACAATGGGGCATTGTGACATCACAATGGAACTCAGTGACATCACAATGGGGCATTGCGACATCACAATGGAATTCTGTGACATAACAATGGGGCATTGTGACATCACAATGGAATTCTGTGACATAACAATGGGGCATTGTGACATCACAATGGAACTCAGTGACATCACAATGGGGAATTGTGACATCACAATGCAACTCAGTGACATCACAATGGGGCATTTTGACATCACAATGGAACTCAGTGACATCACAATGGGGCATTGTGACATCACAAATGGGCATTGTGACATCACAATGGAACTCAGTGACATCACAATGGGGCATTGCGACATCACAATGGAATTCTGTGACATAACAATGGGGCATTGTGACATCACAATGGATCTTTGTGACATCACAATGGGGCATTGTGAAATCACAATGGGGCATTGTGCCATCACAATGGGACATTGTGCCATCACAATGGGGCATTGTGACATCACAATGGAACTCAGTGACATCACAATGGGGCATTGTGCCATCACAATGGGCCATTGTGTCATCACAATGGAACTCAGTGAAATCACAATGGGGCATTGTGACATCATAATGCAATTCAGTGACATCACAATGGAACTCAGTGACATCACAATGGGGCATTGTGATATCACAATGGAACTCTGTGACATCACAATGGGGCATTGTGACATCACAATGGAACTCAGTGGAATCACAATGGGGCATTGTGCCATCACAATGGGGAATTGTGACATCACAATGGAACTCAGTGACATCACAATGGGGCATTGCGACATCACAATGGAATTCTGTGACATAACAATGGGGCATTGTGACATCACAATGGAACTCTGTGACATCACAATGGGGCATTGTGAAATCACAATGGAACTCAGTCACATCACAATGGGGCATTGTGACATGACAATGGAACTCTGTGACATCACAATGGGGCATTGTGCCATCACAATGGGGCATTGTGACATCACAATAGAACTGTGTGACATCACAATGGGGCATTGTGACATCACAATGGAACTGTGTGACATTACAATGGGGCATTGTGATATCACAATGGGGCATTGTGCCATCACAATGGGGCATTGTGACATCACAATAGAACTGTGTGACATCACAATTGGATATTGTGATATCACAATGGAACTCTGTGACATCACATTGAGGCATTGTGACATAACAATGGAAGTCTGTGACACCACAATGAGGGGCATTGTGACATCACAATGGAATTCAGTGACATCACAATGGAACTCTGTGACATCATATTGAGGCATTGTGACATTACATTGGAATTCTGTGACATCACAATGGGGCATTGTGACATCACAATGGAACTCTGTAACATCACAATGTGGCATTGTGACCTCAAAATGGAACACAGTGACATCACAATGGGGCATTGTGCATCACAATGGAGCATTGTGACATCACAATGGAACTCAGTGACATCACAATGGGGCATTGTGAACTCACAATGGAATTCAGTGACATCACAATGGGGCATTGTGAACTCACAATGGAACTCTGTGACATCTCATTTTGCATTGTGACCTCAAAATGGAACACAGTGACATCACAATGGGGCATTGTGCATCACAATGGGGCATTGTGACATCACAATGGAAATCAGTGACATCACAATGGGGCATTGTGAACTCACAATGGAATTCAGTGACATCACAATGGGGCATTGTAACATCACAATGGAACTCAGTCACATCACAATGGGGCATTGTGACATCACAATGGAATTCTGTGACATCACAATGGGGCATTGTGACATCAAAATGGAACTCAGTGACATCACATTGAGGCATTGTGACATCACAATGGAACTCTGTGACATCACAATGGGGCATTGTGACATCACAATGGAATTCAGTGACATCACAATGGAACTCAGTGACATCACAATGGAACTCTGTGACATCACAATGGGGCATTGTGACATCACAATGGAACTCTGTGACATCACAATGGGGCATTGTGACATCACAATGGAATTCAGTGACATCACAATGGAACTCTGTGACATCACATTGGGGCATTGTGACATTCCAATGGAACTCAGTGACATCACAATGGGGCATTGTGATATCACAGTGGAACTCAGTGACATCACAATGGGGCATTGTGACATCACAATGGAACTCAGTGACATCACAATGGGGCATTGTGACATCACAATGGAACTCAGTGACATCACAATGGGGCATTTTGACATCACAATGGAAGTCTGTGACATCACAATGGGGCATTGTGACATCACAATGGGGCATTGTGACATCACAAATGGGCATTGTGACATCACAATGGAACTCAGTGACATCACAAATGGGCATTGTGACATCACAATGGAACTCAGTGACATCACAATGGGGCATTGTGACATCACAATGGAACTCAGTCACATCACATTGGGGCATTGTGATATCACAATGGAACTCAGTGACATCACAATGGGGCATTGTGACATAACAATGGAACTCAGTGACATCACAATGGAGCATTGTGACATCACAATGGAGCATTGTGACATCACAATGGAACTCTGTGACATCACAATGGGGCATTGTGACATCACAATGGAACTCAGTAACATCACAATGGGGCATTGTGCCATCAGAATGGGCCATTGTGTCATGACAATGGAACTCAGTCACATCACAATGGGGCATTGTGACATCACAATATAACTCAGTGACATCACAATGGGGCATTGTGAACTCACAATGGAATTAAACCAAACATTGCTGCTACTAGCATGGTTAGATCTTTATATGCCTGGCTCCAGCAGTTGGAAAGTCATTTAGAGGGGAAAACTTAGAGTTCCGATATTGTCCTCTATTCCCTTTGAGGGAAAACTTGTTTGGGTCAAATTTGGATAAACAGCTTGAAAAGTCGGCAGATAGGAAAAAGGGCTTTCCTGAAGAAAGGCCTAAGTCTAGGTGAAATTTTCGCCCCTTTCGTTTTCTCAATAAGGAATATAAAGGAAAGGGTAAAACTGGGTGATGGAGTTAACCCAAAGGGGGAAGAGGTAGAGACTTCCTCCTCAATCCTAATCAACCCCCAGAACAACAGTGACTCTGAGGGTGGGGGGAAGGCTCTCTGTTCAAAGCTGGGAAAAAATAATTCAATCCTTGGATTCTGAAACCACTGAGAGGAGGTTACTTAATAGTTTGCCTCTCCCCCCTCCTCAGAGATTCATTCTAACAACCCCCCTCTCCTTTTCTACAAAAGACAATTGAGGATGGTGTAGGGAATCTACTATCTCTGGGTGCAGTAGTACCGGTTCCAGCCCCAGAGTTGGGTCTAGGGCACTACTCACGTCTTTCTGGTACGGAAGCGCAACTGTACATATCCTACCATTATAAATCTAAAGTATCTCAACAAATTCATAAAGTACAAATGCTTCAAGATGGAGACTATAAAAACCACCATTCCATTAATCCAGAAAGATGCGGTGATGGTCACTAGACCTAAAGACTATTTTCATATCCCAATATCCTCTGCTCACCACAAATTTCTCAGGTTCGCTTTGCCATTCCAGGGAGAAGTAAGACATTTCCAGTTTGTGGCACTCCCATTTGGAAATTCCACAGCCTGAGGTGGTTTATAAAAATAATGGTGGAAGTGGCAGCTTTTCTCAGATTAAAAAAATGTTCGTATGATCCCTTACTTAGACGATATCTTTGTTACAGCCTTCTCGTCTCTACTTTTAAAAAAATCAAATCACCCTGACAATACACTTGCTTCAGGATCTGTGCTGGATTCTCAATATGGAGAAATCCGACCTCAGTCTGAGCACTTCAAAAATATTCCTAGGATTAGTCATGAAATCGGACCTTCAGATGACCTTCCTTCCACTAGAGTAGAAAAATCTAATTGGGGAAAAAAATTCTAGCTTTTAAGAAGAAAATCTATTGCTCAGTAAGAGAAGTAATGTCAATTCTGGGGCTCATGACGGCATGCATTCCAGCTGCTGCCTGGAGTCAGTTTCATTCTCGCACCTTCCAAGGCCAAATCCTAATGTCATGGGACAGATCTCAGCTTTCCCTGGACAAAAAGATGTTCCTTCCCCACCTACTAAAAAGATCTTTAAATTGGGGGGGTTCAAGATCAAAACCTGAGCAAGGGGAAGTCCCTTGGTTTCCAGTTTTTCACAGTTACCACCAATGCAAGTCAGTGGGGTTGGGGAGCAAAAATCCAATCCACTCTACTGCAGGGTCATTGGTTTCCCCACATAATACCCCTATCCTCCAATTACAAAGAATTGAGAGCAGTATGGGAGACACTCCAAAGGTCTCAGAACCTTCTTGCCAATCAGCATGTGAAAATTTACTCAGGCTACCACGGTTGAGTTGTCTTTCTCTGCCATCAGGAAGGGACAAAGCACAGGTTGCTACAGTCCGTATCTCAAAAAATATTTTGCTGGACGGAAGCCAATGTTCAGTCTAATACAGCGGTACATCTGAAAGGCAAGGAAAATATAGTGGCGCACTTTCTCAGCAGGAATTACTTAGATTCGGGAGAATGGTTCCTAAATCAGGAAATGTTTGCTCTCCTCACCAAAAGATGGGGGTATCCAGACATAATTTGTTTGCATCAAGAAAAAACAGTCGAAAAAATTCTTCTCCCTGAGCAGAGAACCCTATAGGGTTGGATGCTGTAGCTCAAACCTGGAACTTCAAACTAGATTATGCCTTTCCACCACTCCCATTGATATCAAGGATTCTTCAGAAAATTCAGAGAAAATCTCCAAGTGGTGTGTTTTGTTTTTTTTTTAGTTTTTTTTTTTTTTATGATGTGGATCCTCTCCTCCTACCTATCTCTATCCAAGCCTAATATTTCTCAAATTTTGGACTTCCTCCCGGCAGGCCTAGAAAAAGGTCTCTCTATTAGTACCCTTAAGGTTCATATTTCAGCTTTAGGGGCGATCTTTGACGCTCCTTTAGCGGAACATCGTTGGTTAAAAAGGTTCTGTAGCAGTCGCTAGATTGAATCCTAAAATATCCAGTCTAACCCCGTCATGGGATCTGAATTGGGTTTTATCGGGATTAATGCTGTATCCCTTTGAACACTTACATAATTCTTCTTTGAGAATGGTAACGCTTAAAACCGTGTCTTTAGTCGCTATTACCACGGCTCAGTGAATAAGTGAGATCCAAGCTCTCTCTGTTAATGAACCTTTCCTTACTGTTCTGGAGGATAGAATCATTCTGAAAAATAGACCCATCATTTCATCCCAAGGTAGTCACTGACTTCCACAGGTCACAAGATGTTGTGTTACCCTCTTTTGTAGCAATCCAAAAAACAGGCTAGAAGAGTCATTTCACACCCTGGATGTGCGTCGGGCGGTTTTGGCTTACCTTCAAATAACTGATTCCTGGCGGCTGGACAAAAATTTGTTCGTCCAATTCCAAGGTCCTAACAAAGGCAAGTAAGCCTCTAAGGGTTCTATTGCTTGTTGGCTAAAGTCAGCAATTTGTGAAGCTTATAAGGCCTTTAAATAAGATCCCTCCACTGTCTCTTAAAGCCCATTCCACTAGAGCTGTTGCAGTATCCTGGGATCAGAAATCATCAGCATCTCTTGAACAGATATGCAAACCCGCAGTATGGTCTACTCCCCATACTTTCTTCAAGCACTACAGGCTGGACCTGTCATCGTCTCAAGATCTCTACTTTGGGCGTAAAGTTTTGCAGGCAGTAGTCCCTCCCTACCGTGTTATCTGGCATTTCTCTGAGTTTGGTGCTGTCATGGCGGCGAGGTTAAAGGTAGAATTATGCTTTACCGATAATTCGGTTTCACGAGCCACCATGACAGCATCTCTGAATTTCCCTCCCTTGGATGTATTATGGTACCTTATATAGGTGATCCTATTATTTATAAAACCACTGAGGAGGTGAGCGGGGAGAGTGCTTTTAATCTGTGTTCCTATTAGGGTCAAGGGTCAATCTCTCTGGTTTTGGTGCTGTCATGGTGGCTCGTGAAACCAAATTATCAGTAAGGCATAATTCTACCTTTCCTTGGAAAAGTGGAATGTTGGATATACAAAATATTTTCTACAAAACATAAGTACTCATGAGAGTAAAAACGTGAGAATAAATGCAAACTTTGCCTTCAAGGAAACCCTACATTACAACAGTAAACTTGTTGCATCACCCCTTGTTCTGCCCAATGGATCAGGATCTGATATTAAAAGTGTATCATCTCATTTTACATACTTTGTTAATGTATAGTCTAATTAGGTTATAGCACCATGTAGTGGTCTTTCAGTTACATTACCTGTTGAATTCTCCTTATGAAGCTATTGCATTATGGGAGCTACAATGCACTCTGGGTAAAGCAAGGCATTCTGGGAGCAAGAAACCTGTCCACAAGACATTGGGATGCCATCTCTTGCACTACTCCACACTTAAGCTCCATTATCCTTGTGCAAGCATATCTGGTAGGAATTGTCTTATTCCTAGGTGAATGTATGTATTGTTCAGGACTGTTAGTGAGCCATGTATAGCTTAATCAGAATGTTATTACTGTTAGTTATGTGTGTATATGTATAAGCTGCCATCTTACCATGTGCTTTCACTGTTGATTTTAAGTGTCATGGCCATGTGATTCATGCTCAATACTTATACCTGTACTTTTGTATTCTTATAGTTTTACCATATCACATCAATATTATCATATCAAAATCATATCACATCAATATTATCATATCAATATCATCATCACATTACCATATTTACAACCTGTTGACCAATAAATTGTTAGATTACAGAAAAAACAGTCTGTTTTATTTGGAAGACAGAGAAGGTTTATGCCGTATGTCAGACTGCACACTGAGAGAACGTGTAAGAAGACAGAACACCCCTGGTGTGACCGCACCAGCAGAAATCTTGTAAGAGAGCACAATCTCATCAGCAAACGTCATGGATAGAAAAAATACTTACAGGAATGCTGTTTTAAACAAGTTTTTCACCATGTGATATATCCCTTCTGAGTGTCTTCACTACCAAAGAACAGGAAATGAGTAGAGAAGTCCTATAAGTAAATCTGTTGGTTTTAACTTAGATCTTTAAATCTGATTTCCTTTCTTACCCTTATTACGCAGGGTATTACTGAAAGACAAGCTAGAACTCACTCCTCTTCAGTGACATAAAAGAAATTAGTTCCTCTTTTCCCAACCTGACTGTAGAAGAGCTGTGGGTATTACCATCCAAATTTGATTGTGTTCCACCAGCAGGGCCGGTTTTAGATAAAGTGTGGCCCTGGGCAAAATTAAAAATGGGGCCCCAAATGCTGTACCTAGAAAGTGCCTCTAGTGTGCTTACATCTTATGCTCTGGGCTACTTAGGAGATTGCCTGGAGATTAGAGCAGAGTAAAACAGATGGAGCTGTGGTTCCAACTGGGTGGGTCAGAAAGTTTACCATGCTCCCTCTTGTTGGCTAGCTGAGTCATGACATCACTAGTCACAGCAGTGATGACCATGCTGCCTAGTTGTCTTTATGTCTCTGTGTTTAGCGACGGATCACTGGACTCAGATATAGTTGACCCATTCCATAAGAGTACTGTGCAGTAAGCGAACTGTTCTCACAAACCATGGTATTACAGTCCAAAGATAGCATGACCACAAGAGCTTGCTTCACAATGTGATTAACCCCTTAATGACCAATGATGTACCTGTACATCATTTGTCGCACAGGGATGTATGGAGAGGGCTCAGGAGCTGAGCCCTCTCCATACATGGCGGATGCCGGCTGTATAATACAGTCAGCACCCACCGCTAACAGCAGCTGCGGTTTTTTGAGCCAAAGTCTAGAGTGAATTTAGCATGACAGAGAAATATAAGAGATTCCTATATATTTCCTATTCCTATTGAAGCCATTCTTGGCTAGAAAAAACCGCAGCAAAATCTGCAATAAAACAGATTTTCCGCAGCGTGGGGACTCAGCCTTAGTCTAAGCCCCAACCTTGCAGAACGCAGTTAAAAAATGCTGTGTTAAAAAAAAAAAAAAAGTGTTTATCATTGTTTTTGCTGATTGTTTCTCTGCAGATTTTCTTATTAAATATATAGGGAAAATGCAAGCATTTCCGCAGGTATAAGTGACATGCTGTGGTTTTCTAAAACGCGTGCGTTTTTTAAAACACAGCTTTTCCGCAACGTTTTATTTTCTGCAATGTGTGGATGCAATTAGACAGAATCTCATTCACTTTGCAGGTACTGTAAAACACTGCGTTTTCGCAATGTGGGGCTTCAGCCTCAAAGAGGTTTTCCCATAATTAATTTTTATGACATGTCCACAGAATAGTTAATAGGTGTCTGATGTGGTTTAGTTGGACCACAATCAATCACAAGAACAGGGGTCCTATGTTGTTTTGTGTCAAGGGATTGGTTGTCAAACATGCATACCACTACCCCATTCAAAGTCCATGGGATTGCTATAGCAATGAACTTGGCTATCTTTGTCAGACCTATATACTTTGAAAAGAGTGCAAGAGCGCATGCTTAACCACTGAACCGCTTAAACGGGAGGACATGGGATTCCTGTTTTCCTGGTTGATTTTTGTCTCGGCGGTTACATTTATCGCCTACCCTGTGAACAGGTGATATATTTTGTGTATGGCACAACCCCTTGAGGCTAAGGCCCCATGTTTTGGAAATGCTGCATTTTATAGCAACAGCAGAGTGAATGAGATTTATTTGATCTCATCCGCACATTGCAGTAAAGAAAAGCTGCAGAAAATCTGTTTTTTCCAAAAACACATTTTTATAAAAAAAAAAAAATAAAACAGTATGTATTAAAAGCATGGGCGACATGTCATGTGTAGAGGCACAGACCACCACTCACAGATGAACATGCAAAGGTCAAATGAAGTTCCAGGTAGATAGCTTTTCATAATGTATGGAAGTTAACTACAAAATTCAATTATATAAGCCTAATAGGCATTGACTGATATATCTATTATTCTGTAAATTTTTCCTGTATCTATTTCCATGAAGACTTCAATAAATTTCCATGTATCTATAAGAAGCAAGTTCTTCGATATTACCTATGGGTCATGTGTAACTACATGATCACCCAAGAATACCGAATTTTACATTTGGCAAGCACTGCCATTGCAGTTGTTGTTCAACTTGAAAAGGGGGAGAGTTTTATATCTGCAACAAATTGAAGAATTTGAAGATTTAAAGTTTCAGGACAATGTTGGAGAGCCTTCTGAAGGAAGACTACAGATGCCAGACATGCTAATGAAAGGAGCCAGTTGTTCCAAGGAGAAACTACAAGTTGAACGTCTTCTAAGATTGTATAAGATTGTAAGTATGGAAATCATAGTCTTTTTTCTAAAAAGTGTAACTTGGAGTTTGTGCCTAGTGAGAAGTCAAACTATATGGTAGAATTTGTATACACAATGTGAACAAGCAAATGAAAGAATAGACAAATCTTTGTGTTGGACGGGATAAAGAGAAATTAAGAAATATAGTGCATATAGTAAATATATTAAAGTTATATCAGAAAAGTTACTTGATTGTAGTAGTGCAGATAGTCTGTGACGTTGGTCCTACATCATATGAAAAAATAGTAACAGACTTTCAGGAATCGCAACAGGCTGGTGAAAAGCACCATGTTGCTGTAATCTGCTAAAGATGAAATGTTCACAGAGACATATGTTATTACAGGAAAAGGAATTACAAATGAGAGAAACTAGTCTAAGTAAAATTGCAGAAGCCTTTGACCAATCTGAGCAAGGACATTCCCACATATGATGTACATATCCATGTGTGCAGAAATTTTTAAAAGTTATGCAGATAAATTTGACTTATCTATTCAACAGAAAAATCACTTGTTTAGAATCTGGCTTCCTGCAAACCTTTCTAGATGTTTATCTGTAAAATTGTCTTACAACAATGAGTCAAATAATTTGGTACAGGATAGTGATGTAGACAGATTAAATAAATTACTCTGGTGTGCTAGAGGTGACAGCATGCCAACATCTGAAATTCTGAATTAAATAAAAATTGGCATGTGTGTCTCAATTTGAGAGGATATATAAAGCTGTTAATGAAAATATGAACTCTCCATCTATAGTGAGAAAAGAAATTAAAATTCTGGATCCTTTCACTCTTGCAGTTACATCAGATAAGTCACTATTTGAAGCTACAAACTTATTAGATATAGCCAGAAAGCATCAGAGACCTGAAGATGTCCAGGTACATAGCTAGTGTAAAACAAATGGGGCTAAATCAAAGAATAAAGTCACATAGAAGAAATCTGTCTGATCAGATTAGTGTCACCTAGTTCTAGAAATATTTCTAGACTAAATTTACAAGGATAAACCGTATAATACGATCATGCAAATAAGTCCAAAAATCAAAATACCATTACCAGTTGTCAGTGTACAAAAGTAACCTCTATAGAAAATGTACAGGGTGCACAAAATAGCACTTGAGACGTAGTAACAGCTGTTCAACCCAAGTTTTTAGACATTCACAATAAGCCACCTTTGAAATCTTATCTTGTTTATAAAATAGTCCTGATTATGATATTGTGAACATGATACTATATGTATACATCATATTATACTATATATGTGAGTGTCATGTAAAAGTAATTTGCTCTTACTCTATTAAGTGGTGACATCTATTTTTGGTCATAGCCCACTCTGTATGCAGAGAAAGGTGAAATACATGTATATAATATGAACATTTTAGTATTAGAAGTCAATGAAGCTAGTAAACTTTTCCGTTGTTTAAAATTATTATTGTATCAATTTGATTTGATATACTTTGGCATAGTCAAAGGACGGCATCCTGTTGGTGGAGGGATGGCCTATGTTCTGTATCCCATGATGGACTGAGAAACTGGGACAGTCAGTCTCCATCTGCCTCACAGCTCCTGCTTCCTCTGTGGTCTGCAACATGTCAGAAGGAGCAAGAGATGGAACACAATACAATGACCAGGACTCCTGTAAGGGAATCACTAGTGGAGCGATTCCCCAGTAGCTGCTGGAGAACTTAGGGGGGAGGGGCACAACAAAACAGTGGACCCTAAGCTGAATCCCCCCCACTGTCCCTGGCTAACTTGCCCGATCTGTCCTAGGTGACAGCCAGCAACCAGTCGACAGTCCCTCCTTATAATAAGTGATAACACAGAACGCAGACAGGACGCACAACAACAAAAGGGAGGTCAGCTAGCCAAGGGGTCGGTAACATACGAGCAATGCAGTACAAAATCACAATCCAAGAGAATTCAAAGGTAAGCCAGTGGTCAGAAAATCAGAAGAGCAGGTAACAAGGAGTATAGCCAGTAAGCGAAATGCAATAGCAGGCGCCAATGGGAAGGTGATCAAACAATAAATAGGGAGAAAGAACCCGCCCCAGACTTGATAGGAGGACAGGCTGTCAATCACAAAGGTAGGACTAAAGTTAACTCTTAGTGGAGCAGGGGGAGAGCAAGGTGAAGGAGAAGGGCGTGGTGGAAAATCAATTAAGAAGGTGAGGGAATAGGACAGTGTTCAGACAATACAAGAAAAACCCAAATGAAGGAATCACAACCGGGCACGCCTCCTGCGCCGCAGCATGCGCCCGGAGGATGGTGCCTAAGCCTGGACAGGCAAGGATGTTACAGTACCCCCCCCCCTTTTACGAGGGGCCTTTGGACCCTCGCCAGATGGACCAGGTTTTCGAAGGGTTCTGGCAATGAAAGAGATTAATCAAACGTGGCGCATGTAGGTCCTTACCAGAAACCCACGTTCGCTCTTCCGGGCCATAACCCTTCCAGTGCACGAGGTACTGAACAGCATTCTGCACCCGACGGGAATCCAGAATTTTTTCTACTTCATATTCTAGTTCCCCTTGGACCACCACCTGCGCAGGTGGACTGGAAGAAGTAAGGACAGGGGAGATATACTTCTTCAAAAGCGACTTGTGGAAGACGTTGTGGATACGAAAAGAACTTGGAAGTTGTAATTTAAAAGATACTGGGTTTATGAGTTCAGAAATGACATAGGGCCCAATGTAACGTGGTGCAAATTTTCCCGAAGGAACTCTAAGACGCAGATTCCTAGTGGACAGCCAGACTCTATCTCCCACTCTGTATTCAGGGCCAGGTAAGCATCTTTTATTTGCCTGCCGTTTTTGATATTCTTGGGCTTTAACCAGGCTCAGACGAGCCTGGGCCCAGACTGTGCACAGTCGCTGATAAGTCTGTTCAGCGGTGGGATTAACAGACTCGGTGCTACGGAGAGAGGAGTACCTGGAGTTAAAACCATAGTTGCAATAAAACGGAGACATTTTAGTGGTGACGTTAACCCTGTTGTTTATTGCAAACTCTGTTAGAGGAAGAAAGGTTCTCCATTTTTCTTGAGCATCAGACACAAAACACCTTAAGTACTGTTCCAAAGTTTGGTTGAATCTCTCTGTCTGGCCATTGGTCTCAGGGTGGAACGCGGAAGAGAAAGACAGAGAGACCCATAGACGACCATAAAATTCCTTGCAGAATCTAGAGACAAATTGTACACCCCGATCAGATACAATATTTTCCGGTACACCATGCAAGCGGAGTATGTGATTAATAAAGAGCGAGGCTAGACGTGGAGCACTTGGAATTTTCTTTAGGGGTACAAAATGACACATTTTGGAGAATCTATCCACAACAACCCAAATCACAGTCTTCCCTTGGGAACAAGGCAAATCAGTAATAAAGTCCATTGACAAATGGAACCATGGTCTCTTAGGTATAGGAAGGGGATGAAGAAGGCCCTCGGGTAATCTCCTAGGAGTCTTCATCCTAGCACATGTCTCACAGGCAGCAACAAATTCACATACGTCTCGAGACCAGGAAGGCCACCAGTAAGAGCGGGAGAGAAGGTATTTAGTCCCAGCGAAGCCGGGATGTCCCGTTAAGGTAGAACAATGAATTTCCTCCAAAACACGAAGACGAAGATTTGGAGGTACAAATAGTTTCCCAGTGGGAGTATTACTGGGAGCAAGATCAGGAGTAATAATGGCGAGAACCACTCCGGGAGACAAGATTTTATCTGGGACATCCTTAGGGGCATCGCTGGGACCAAAACTGCGAAACAGGGCATCAGCCCGTACATTTTTAGAGCCTGGACGATAAGTCACCATGAAATTAAAACGTGTGAAGAATAGCGCCCAGCGGGCCTGCCTAGGAGACAGTCGCTTAGCGTTATCCAGATATAGTAGGTTCTTATGATCGGTGAATACTGTGATCTGTTGTTTGGCCCCCTCGGGGAAATGTCTCCACTCCTCGAATGCCCATTTAATGGCTAGGAGTTCTCGATTACCAATGTCATAATTGCGCTGCGTAGGAGAGAATTTCCTCGAGAAGAAGGCCACAGGTTGCAAACACGTAAAATTTTCAGAGCCCTGAGACAACACGGCACCAACTCCCACTTCAGAGGCATCAACCTCAATAATAAATGGGCGATCATAGTCTGGTGGTACTAATACAGGAACCTCAACAAAACATTTCTTGAGATGTACAAAAGCCTGTTCCGCTTCCGGAGTCCATTTGGTCAAATCGGCACCTTTCTTTGTGAGATCCGTCAATGGCTTCTCTCTATAAGAGAAATTCTTAATAAATTTTCGATAATAGTTGGAGAAACCCAAGAAACGTTGCAGGGCTTTAAGGTTGGACGGGCGTTCCCAGTTATTAATAGCCGTGACTTTTCGTGGATCCATACAAAAAGAATCGGGAGTAATAACGTAACCGAGGAAGGTGACCCTTTGGACTCTGAACAGGCATTTGGACAGTTTGGCAAAGAGACAGTTTTGACACAACAGTAGCAAAACACTCCTAACATGCTCAATATGTGTGGCCCCATCAAGAGAGAACACTAGAATATCATCCAGGTAGACAACCACATAACGACCGAGCAAGTCTCGAAAGATATCATTAACAAAATGTTGAAATACTGCGGGTGCATTACACAACCCGAAAGGCATTACCAAATATTCAAAGTGACCTTCCGGGGTGTTCAATGCAGTTTTCCATTCATCTCCTTCTCTAATCCGGATCAGATTGTATGCCCCATGGAGGTCAATTTTAGAAAACCAGCGGGCACCCACAATCTGATTGAAAAGATCAGTGATCAGAGGAAGAGGGTACTGATTTTTAACCGTAATTTTATTTAATTCTCGGTAATCAATGCATGGTCGCAGTCCGCCATCTTTCTTTTTAACAAAAAAGAACCCAGCCCCCATGGGAGACTGAGATGGATGGATGTGACCTTTAAGAAGACTATCCTGAGTGTAATCCCGCATAGCCTCACGTTCTGGAGCAGAAAGATTGAAGATCCTTCCTTTAGGGTATTTGGAGTCGGGAAGGAGTTCAATCGCACAGGTCTATGCGGCGGTAAAACTTCAGCTGCTTTAGCATAAAAAACATGAAAATCAGACAGAAATTCAGGAAGAATCGTCTCCTCACTGAGACAATCGGAGGCATGCAAAGCAATAAAATGGGAGGAGCACTGATTCCCCCATTTCACTAACACTTTTTTGGGCCAATCAAAGGTAGGGTTAAGGAGGTCTAGCCAGGGAATCCCTAAAATAATATCAGACGAGAGATCCTCCATAACAAAAAAAACTTATGAGCTCCGTATGTATTGAGCCCACTTGCAAAGAGAGTAAGGGGGTTTTAAAACGGACTTTACTCCTGGCCAGTGGAGTAAAATCCGCCCCAGTAACCAACAGAGGAGTATCTAATGATACAAGTTCAATACGTAAAGCAGAAACAAACGAAAATTTAACAAAGTTAGTGGCAGCCCCAGAATCTACTAGGTACTGCCCAGAAACAGATCTGCCCCCAAAGGACAGAGACACAGGTAACATCAATTTGTGAGATTTTTCAGAAGATACCTGACTGCCTGAGTGGTTCTTCTGAATACCACTCAGGCCCTGGAGTTTTCCGCTGGTGTACGTGGTTTGATGGAACAGTCTCGGATGAGATGACCCAATTTGCCGCAATACAGACAGAGATGATTCCGGAGACGATATTCTCGTCTAGCCTTGGTATCCAGCGCTCCCAACTGCATAGGCTCATCTCCAGGGGTGACAGAAGGAGAAACAGATTTTTTAACAGAAAGAGAGGGATAGACAGAAGACTTAGTGGGACCAATCCCCCACCCTCTCTTTACGTCTGTCCTGGAGTCTCCTGTCAATGCGGACGGCTAAGGTCATGGCCTTTTCTAAGGTAGGGGGATCAGGGTGACCTACCCAGATATCCTTCACTGAATCATTCAGGCACTGTTTAAAAAGAGCTTTGAAAGCGGAGTCACACCAACCTGCTGTTATACTCAACTTCCGAAACTCAGAGCAATAAGTTTCAGCGGATAGTTTACCTTGTGGAGGGTAAGAAGTTGGGACTCGGGAAGTCCAATTTGATCAGGCTTGGCGTAAATAGCCCCCAAAGACTTAAAATTTTTTTCCAGATCTGTCCACTCCTCTGCCTCAGGGGGGAGTTTAAGGGCCCAAGTCTGTGGATCCCCCTGTAAGAGAGAAATGACCACCCCCACCATCTGAGACTGCAACGCATGAGGGTTGACCCGAAAATACAACAGACATGATTCCCTGAACATCTCAAATTTACCTCGGGCCCCTGAAGACCTATCCGGGAGTAACATTTTAACCCTGGGAAGGGAAATGACAGTAGGTGGTGTAGCAGCGGCCTCAGCTTGATTCTGGGTGAGAGTGTGTACCTGACTGGCCAGCTCAGACACCAAACCTGCCAAACCCTCCATTCGAGTCACAAAGTCCTGAATAGAAGCCATGCCAATAATGAGTAGAAGGGTTCAAGTTTTTTTTTTTACGGCCTGCTATTCTGTAAGGGATTCACTAGTGGAGCGATTCCCCAGTAACTGCTGGAGAACTTAGGGGGGAGGGGCACAACAAGACAGTGGACCCTAAGCTGAATCCCCCCCACTGTCCCTGGCTAACTTGCCCGATCTGTCCTAGGTGACAGCCAGCAACCAGTCGACAGTCCCTCCTTATAATAAGTGATAACACAGAACGCAGACAGGACGCACAACAACAAAAGGGAGGTCAGCTAGCCAAGGGGTCGGTAACAAACAAGCAATGCAGTACAAAATCACAATCCAAGAGAAGTCAAAGGTAAGCCAGTGGTCAGAAAATCAGAAGAGCAGGTAACAAGGAACAAGGAGTATAGCCAGTAAGCGAAATGCAATAGCAGGCGCCAATGGAAAAGTGAGCAAACAATAAATAGGGAGAAAGAACCCGCCCCAGACTTGATAGGAGGATAGGCTGACAATCACAAAGGTAGGACTAAAATTAACTCTTAGTGGAGCAGGGGGAAGCAAGATGAAGGAGAAGGGTGTGGTGGAAAATCAATTAAGGAGGTGAGGGAATAGGACAGTGTTCAGACAATACAAGAAAAACCCAAATGAAGGAATCACAACCGGGCACGCCTCCTGCGCTGCAGCGTGCGCCCGGAGGATGGTGCCAAAGCCTGGAGAGGCAAGGATGTTACAACTCCAAACCCCTTCACCCCTGTATGGGGTACTTAAGGGGATCATTAGTTAAGTTCCTATCCCTTCTTTGAGGAAAATGTGGGAGGAAAGTCCCCTTTTCCTGTTGAGGGTTTCTAACTTTTAAGGAGGCGGGGCACCTTCTCTTATCTTCATGTCTGGAAAAGGTGGAAGTAGCAGCTGGCGGACCTACTCACCTGACTTCCTGGGCTGCTTCTGGACTCCCTCTGTCAGACATGGCACTTTTGGGTGGAGGGAGCTCAGGGGAGGTTGTTTTGCAAGGTGGTTCTCATCTGCTTTGAGCATGTGGCTGTGTGATTTCCGGCACAGTTGCATCACTTCTGGTCTTAGCTTGTGAGCCTACTGAAGCCACTCCAGGTAGGGTTAAAGGACAGCATCCTGTTGGAGGGGCTGCCTATGTTCTACATCCCATGATGGCCTGAGAAGCTGGGGCAGTCTTTCCCCATCTACCTCACAGCTCCTGCTGCCTCTGTGATCTGCAACATGTCAGAAGGAGCAAGAGATGGAACACAACACAATGACCAGGACTCCAAGCCCCTCTACCCCAGTATGGTACCTAAGGAATGATGAGATCCTTAGGTTCCTATCCTTCCTTTGAGGAAACTGTGGGGAAAAGTCCCCTTATACTGTTGAGGGTTCATAACCTTTAAGGAGGTTCAGACGCTATGTTTCAGGGTTTGGCCCCTAGGCTTTGAACTTTTCCTGTTTATGATGACATTAAGGCAGACGTTTCCAAAGTCCGGCCCACGGGCCAATTGCGACCCGTATTTAAAATAATTTTTTTTTTTTTTAATTTAATACAGTTGAGGTCCAGTAACAGCCCCTATTAACTTTTCTATCCCCTTTTAACTTACCTATAGCTCCTGCTCGTGCCCTCCTATTCAGCCTCCAGGGGGCCCACGTGCACAGAAGAGGGCTGAAGAGGGAAGAGAAGGCCAGGAGCAGGTAAGGGGAGCGGTAAGTGTACAATGTCCCCTTCACTATTCCCCCCCCCATACAGTTGCCATTATATTGTGTGGGGGCTAATTTGCAATAATCATTAAAGGAGGACCTTTCACGTCCTTTTAGATGTGCAGTACTATATACCGCTAGAAAGCCGACAGCGTGCTGAATTCCTCACACTGTTGCCTTTTCCGGTATGCACCCTGGTACTTGAGACATCGGTGCCGAAATTAATATCTCCCCACTGTCAGAAGTGTGGGCCTTACAGCTTACCGTCATTGCTGCGCTTACCGTCCAGCGATGAAACTGAGCAGTAAGACCCACCCTTCGACATTGGGAAATATCTCCAATATCTCCAGCACCAGGGTGCATACTGGAAAAGCTAGCAGTGTGCTGAATTCAGCACACTTACCTTTTCCAGTATGCACCCGACAGTGCGCTGAATTCAGCACACTGTTGGCTTTCTAGCGGTATATAATACTGGATATCTATGAGGGCATGAAAGGTCCTCTTTAATGATTAAAAGAATGTCAAGCTGAATGGTCGACCTCCACACATTTTTCACCCCACCAAATCTGGCCCTCTTTGCAAAAAGTCTGGATACCCCTGCATTAAGGGTATTCTAAAAAAAAAAAAAAAAAAAAAGAGGAACACACACTGTAAATTATTTGTTCCGCATATCATTCGTCCCTTCCCGACATCCACCTTAATAGTATGGCAGATGTTGGGTGTTTAAATATGGTGACCGCTCTGATATATTAACCCTTTCAAACTGGCCCCAAAATTTTTTAAAAAAGGTCTACTTGTGGTATCCACCACCCTCTTCCATTCTTCTTCCAGTATGGCTCCCATACGGAGAGATTGCGGAAGCCATCCAGTGCTCATGACGGCCTGGAGCCTTGTGAAGGCTGTTAGGCTTGTCATAGCTACATATGTATTGAGGCTTGCATGTGGCAACGATTCCCATATGACTCCCAAATAGAGTGCAAAAACTCAAATCACCCCACTTGTGTTATTCATCACTGCATGATTCAAAGCAGTTACTCCATTTTCCCCTGCAATACACAATGGCAAATAGATCTAGAGAATCATAGGAGGTAGGAGTAGTAGAATGAAGTTTAATCATATTTAATAAATTACAGGCAGATAGTGATGGAATCATAGGAATGAGGGAGAATATATGTACTGTGAGCTTGATTGCTGCAGGAATCCAGACATTGGGCAGTTAACCTATTCATTACCAATAATCTAAATTGTCTAAATCTGTTTTGCAATAGAGCAGTTTGATCTGTGACTGTCCACAGTGTCTTACCTTGTTTTTACTGACAGTCCTATTTTTATTAAAAAAAAAAAAAAAAAAGTCATAATTGTTGCTAATCACTATCATAATTAAGCAGTGTGTGGGGACAAAAAAAAAAAAAAAACGGAAGTGGAAAGGCAAAAGCTGGGGAAGGAAGGAAACTCTTGTACTAGTATGAACAAAAATAATGGGTCGCAACAGCAACACTATTTCTGGTTTTGGTGGCACTGACAGCAGCCACATAATTTCTGTACTTCCTGAGAATGATGATGAAGTTTTTGATTTCTTAGCTAGCTCATCTCAGTCACAGGAGGACATTTCATCAGAGGGTTATGTGATTTTGAGTCAGGCTTCTCTGTGGTGTTGTTCCTCCTCCTCTAATGTTGTAACACATAATTTACCACAGGACCTTTCTCCACTGTCAACCATATCTCCATCTTCTTCACTGACACAGATCTCTGGTAGTGGTTTGGCACCTGCTGAAGAAACTATTTTTACTAGTTAGAGCAATCTTCCTCCTCTTTTTGATGAGCTGGATGAAAACAGCATTTTTTGCAAGTAGAGGTGAAAGAGGATGATATGACTGTTGGCGGTGGAGGTAGTAGTGGAAGGGGGTGTGGTACTACTATATTAGACTGTAAGCTCTGCTTACACAGCGACAAGCATATTATTAGCTTCAAACAGGGGAATGAGTACTGGTCTGCAGTGCTCTCAGACCCTCACTATATATGATCAACAAATACAAAAGAAAGGTAAGAAAGCACTCAAAATAATAAAAATAGCAAAAATTTATTGAAAACGTGATTAAAACGCATCAAAAATAAATACAAGACAAAAACAACAGTACAGTCAATGGTGTCAGCACATAAAAAGGAAGGGGCAGAGGCTGAATTATATTATTGACATTTGCAAAGTTTAAATTATAGCTATGCACTACAAATATAAGAAAATGTCAATACAGGGGATAACATGTAAGTCATATTGAATAATGCATATAGTTTGACCCCTGCTTCCAAAGAATGGAACCATATTATCAATTAGAGAGTAGAGCGCATAGTGTAAAACCATCACATACCCATATCGGTGGTGTAATAGGAATTCCAAGGGTGCCTCCGCCCGCTGACACCACCCCTCACTGTATATGGGGGAATTCTTCCTTGTCTCTCAAATGGAAGGAAAATTGGAATATTATCATAATAGCCTGTATACTTAGCTTGCTGCAGCTTTTATTGTCAATGGAGAAATGTCACTCAACACTTGGTTGCGGTGCCCGAGTAGGGATCCACCCCTTGTACAACATTCCAAAAATACTCGGCACTCAAATGGATGAGATTATAATATAATGGCTTTTATTCAACACAGTGCATTGATGAAATAGTGTGTAAAGTACAAGTCAAAAAACAAAATAAGATAACATATCGTACAATAAAGGCAAAGGCATAACAAGTCCATAATGTAAATATGATGAAGAAATATGGTCCTAGAGATACTGTCCATAAATGTGGAAGGTGAAGAGTCGATAATATACAAGGAACATGATATACATGGTACATATTTGCGAGAGTACCAACTAATATATACAGAGTTTATCCATTATATTATAATCTCATCCATTCGAGTGCCAAGTATTTTTTGAATGTTGCGGCAGCTTTTAGGGAGAACACTGCAAGTACCACTCTCACACATGCCCAGGTGCCTCTATCCGCTCCCAGTCCACCTCACTTAGCCAGCACTTCACCTCTTCTGCCAGTGCCACAGCTACAAGTATCAGGAATAAAAGCAGCAAAATCAGCAGCCAGTACAGTATCTGGAACATGATGAACCAGAAATTTTTCACCTCACAGCACCAACCAGAGCCACAACAGGCAACTGAAACCCACCACCAGCAGGTACAATCATATCTAGAGTGCACCTATATTCAAGCAGATAACTGTAACCCCATGGAATTCTGAGCCAATAGGATGGCTCAGAATGAATGAGCCATGGGTTCATGAGTATTTCTATACACTTTCGGCTGATGCCTCTGAATAGATCTGCCACCGTCTCCCAGTATCATGTTTCATTTACTGTACTATTGACGCTGCCTGCTACTCCTAGATACCCAGACATCATCTCTTATGGCCTGGTTCATCACATTATTCCTTGCTGTATTTCCAAAAACAAACAAACAAAAAAAACTGTACTATTGCATCTTTCAATGCCAACGCCATTTTCATTTCACATCTGCTGCCATGTAGGGATCATTTTTGAGCTGTGTTTTTTTTTTTTTTTGTTTTGGAAAGCCAATTGCCACTGCACTAGGCATACTGCCACAAATTTGTCTGCTAAATAACAAGCCTGACAATACTTACAACTCATCAAAATGGGCAAATTTGCCTATAAAACCATTGCTTTTTTGCAATATAACCACAATGTGTGAATGAAAAACCACAGTTAAGTGCCTTTCCTCAAAAAAAAAAGTGCAAATTTTAGAGCGTTTTAAATGTTAAAATGCGTAAAAGCAAGTTGGCAGTGCAGTGTATGGCTAAACTCGGAGTTTGTATACACTGCTTACCATCTGGTTTTCCATAGACATACATGTCACTTTCAATTTGACATAACTTTGGCTGTGTTTGCTTCAGAGAGCTAGAAATTAGATTGTTACGTAGGTTCATAGGAGCCCTGAAAGTATCATACACTATGTTTTGGCCATTTTAAGCTGTGGTACCGAAATTTTCAAACCACAGCAAATCTTTGGACCGAAACTAAACAAATCTTGATAGGTTTACCCATCTCTATTCGTAAGTAATTTAACAAATGTTAGAGAGAGTAGTTAAATAAATATAAAAATACTCACCATTCAATACCGGAACCCAGCCCCAACACGTGTTTCACCTAAAGTGGCTTCTTCGAAGATGAACAACCTAGTATGCATGAAAGGCTCTTTAAAACACAAATAGCCATTAAGCTATTCCTTACAAATTTGCATCTCTCACACATGTATAAATATATAACAACCCATCTGACCAAGTTAAGAGGTTGGAGGTGGGCAAAATAATAATTAAGACGCCTAATTAAACATTGGATGTCACATAATAAAGATGGGGGAATCAGTGTAGAGCGCTTGTATAGATGCACAGACATTCTGGTATTGTTTGGCCTATTTTTGTATATTTATTTAACTACTATATATAATATTTATTGGATTACTTATGAATAAAAAAAAAAGATTGATAGAACACAGACTGTAATGAATTATGAATTTTTGGGTACTGCATTATATACAGTGAGTATGGAAAGTATTCAGACCCCTTTAAATTTTTCACTCTTTAATTGCAGCCTTTTACTAAAAGCAAAAAAGTTCATTTTATTTCTCATTAATGTACACTCAGCACCCTATCTTGACAGAGAAAAAACAGAAATGTAGATATTTTTGCAAATTTATTAAAAAAGAAAAACTCAAATATCAAATGGTCATAAGTATTCAGACCCTTTGCTGTGACACTCATATTTAACTCACATGATGTCCATTTCCTTCTGATCCTCCTTGAGATGGTTCTACTCCTTCATTGGAGTCCAGCTGTGTTTAATTAAACTGATTGGACTTGATCAGGAAAGGCACACACCTGTCTATATAAGACCTCACAGCTCACAGTGCATGTCAGAGCAAATGAGAATCATGAGGTCAAAGGAACTGCCAAAGGAGCTCAGAGACAGAATTGTGGCAAGGCACCGATCTGGCCAAGGTTATAAAAGAATTTCTGCAGCACTCAAGGTTTCTAAGAGCACAGTTGCCTCCATTATCCTTAAATGGAAGAAGTTTGGGACGACCAGAACTCTTCCTAGACCTGGCCATCCAGCCAAATTGAGCAATCACGGGAGAAGAGCCTTGGTGAGAGAGGTAAAGGAGAAACCAATGATCACTGTGGCTGAGCTGCCGAGATGCAGTAAGAGATGAAAGTTCCACAAAGTCAACTATCACTGCAGCCCTCCACCAGTCAGGGCTTTATGGCAGAGTGGCCCGAAGGAAACCTCTCCTCAGTGCAAGACATATGAAAGCCCACATAGAGTTTGCCAAAAAACACATGAAGGACTCCCAGACTATGAGAAATAAGAATCTCTGGTCTGATGAGACGAAGATTGAACTTTTTGGCGTTAATTCTAAGTGGTATGTGTGGAGAAAACCAGGCACTGCTCAGCACCTGCCCAGTACAATCCCATCAGTGAAACATGGTGGTAGCAGCATCATGCTATGGGGGTGTTTTTCAGTTGCAGGGACAGGATTGACTGGTTGCAATTGAAGGAAAGATGAGTGCGGCCAAGTACAGAGATATCCTGGAAGAAAACCTCTTATAGAGTGCTCTGGACCTCAGACTGGGCCGAAGGTTCACCTTCCAACAAGACAATGACCCTAAGCACACAGCTAAAATAACAAAGGAGTGGCTTCGGAACAACTCTGTGACCATTCTTGACTGGCCCAGCCAGAGCCCTGACCTCAACCCAATTGACCATCTCTGGAGACACCTGAAAATGGCTGTCCACCAACGTTCACCATCCAACCTGACAGAACTGGAGAGGATCTGCAAGGAAGAATGGCAGAGGATCCCCAAATCCAGATATGAAAAACTTGTTGCATCATTCCCAAGAAGACTCATGGCTGTACTAGCTCAAAAGGGTGCTTCTACTCAATACTGAGCAAAGGGTCTGAATACTTATGACCATGTGATATTTCAGTTTTTCTTTTTTAATACATTTTCAAAAATATCTACATTTCTGTTTTTTTCTGTCAAGATGGGGTGCTGTGTGTACATTAATGAGAAATAAAATGAACTTTTTTTGCTTTTAGCAAATGGCTGCAATGAAACAAAGAGTGAAAAATTTAGAGGGGTCTGAATACTTTCCGTACAGCATATCGTTCCTCTTTACAATATACAATATTGGGGAAAGGTTTGCATATTGGAACAGGATATACGTTCAGACTATATACTGATCCAGTACTTTGTCTTTTATGGGTTGTATGGTTATGTATTGTCACTTTGTTTTTTATTTTTTGATTTATTAAACATGTCTATTATACTAATTAAATATGCTTTCCTGTGTATTCTTTTTTGGGGTGGATTTAATTTTTTTTCTTTAACTATTTTTTAGTCTCCCTAGGGAACTATAACTTGTGATGTTCTGACCGCTTGTGTAGTACATACAGTAATTCAATGCATTATACCTTCTGTCATATTATAACAAGCATGGTAATAGGACTACACAGAAGACAGCCCTGGCAGCCGTCATTAGGCCCCCGGCTGCTGCATCAGACCTTTGGAGTCCTACAGGATGGAGCCCCCTCCCTGCAAAACCTTTTAGATGCCACAGTTGCTATTGACTGCCCAGGTGGGTGTTAGGAGCAGAGGAGCCCATTTTTGACTGTGCGGGAGATCCAACACTATTCTGCAGCAAGTAACATAGAAAGTCAATTGTGCCAGAATAAGAATCATCAATAACCTATGTAGAAAGTGTATACGTTGTTCACTAAGGGGTTAAACAGTCATACCTACTGAAAAGTACAGTGGCTTGCAAAAGTATTCATACCCCTTGAACTTTTTCATACTTTGTCACCTTACAACCACATACTTAACCAATTCAGTACCGGACCTATTTCTAGTTCAGGACCAGACACATTTTCGGGTTTTTTGTATGTGCGGTTTTGAGGGCTATAACAAATTTTATCATTTGCGTTATTCAACTAATTTCTGCTTTATTTTACATTACAAAGAAATAGTTCACACAATGGGACTAAGGGCCCTACTTGCAAGAGCTTACAATCTATGAGGTAGAGGGGGGTGACACAAGAGGTAGTAGGGGCTTCATCGGAGGTAGCATTGCTTATACAATGGTCAGACAATTTTGTAATAGAGGTCACTGTCATTACACATATATAAAGTTGTATGAGCCGTCACAAGTCATGTCCTTTAACTTGAAGATGGTGCCTGGACATATAAAGTTAGTCTGAAACGGCATCATATCCTGTGAGGTAATGCAGGAGCGTGAACAGAGGGTATGTTTTAGGGAATCTAACTGCGGAAGGGTTTACATTAGGAGTTGTGATAGGCCTGTCTAAAAAGATGTGTTTTTAGTTTGCGCTTGAAGCTGTAGACTTTGGGAGTTAATCTGATTGTCCGAAATAGAGCATTCCAGAGAAGTGGTGCACCTCGGGAGAAGTCTTGTATACGAGCATGGGAGGTTCTGATAATAGAGGATGTTAGTTTTAGGTCATTGAGTGAACGGAGAGCAGGGGTTGAGCGATAGACAGAGATGAGTGAGGAAATGTAGGAACCTGCAGTATTATGGAGAGCCTTGTGGATGAGAGTGCTAAGTTTATATTGTATTCTGTAATAAATAGGCAGCAAATGTTGTGACTGACACAGACCGGAGGCATCCCTGTAGCGTATAGACTGATAGATGAGCCTGGTCGCTGCATTCAGAATAGATTGTAGAGTGGAGAGTTTAGTAAGGGGAAGACCGATAAGTAAGGAGTTACAGTAGTCAAGGTGAGAGTGAATCAGGGCAACAATAAGTGTCTTTAATGTATCTCTGGTAAGGAAAGGGCATATTCTGGAGATGACATGAGCGTGTGAGTAATTGGTTATGGGGGGTGAAGGAAAGGCATGCTGCCTAGGAGTTATAGTAAGGTCAGATTTTGTTGAGTACTTATTATTTTTGCACTTGTCACCTTTTGCACATGTCACTTTTTATAAGTACTTGTTCTAGAGGACATATTTTTGGTCCTTTATAACCTCTCTTTCACAACTATGGCACTATTTGTTTGTTCATTGTTATTTTATATATAGTTTTTATATATATATGGGTCTTTGGATGTATTTATTCATTCCTGCAATTGTAGCGATATATATTTCTGGTCTATTGCGACCCTCCATACCTTTTGTATTATTTCATTTATTCACCTAACCTGCTGTGCGCATGCCTGGCTCTCTTACCCCTTTCCCGTGTGTCCTATCCACAATATCGCGAGGCGTGGCTGGGACTCGTGACTATGACGTCATCACGTTGTGATTCCCACCCACGTCAGTGCGTGCGGACGTGGTCACGTGGTTGTAAGAGGTACCGATGGCCTGGGCATGCGCCATAACAATCAGGTAACTTCAGGATGGATTTCATGTATTACTATTGGTATGGAGATCTGTAGCAACACACCAGTCCTAAAGTTTGGCCTTCATTATACTGCTTATATAAGCTTCTGCTTTGCCCCACTGACACCAGCCCCAGACGAAGGCTTTGTGTGCCGAAACGTGTGTTGGGTTTTGTCAGCAGGCAGCGGCATTTGTGTCATGGGTATGTTTAGATCTTATACCATGTAATTTACTTTGCAAAATACATGTATAGTGTGATACATTGGGCATTTATATAGGGGTTTTATATATGCACTTGCTTTTTATCAACCATTAGTACCCCTTGTATTTATATACTGCTATATACTTTATGCATGGCTGTATGTTATCTCCCTCATATTTATTTATACTACTCAGCCTCTGCCTCTTTTGTTTTACATATGCTGACATAGGTATTTGTACTGTTGTTTCTGTCTTGTATTTTTATACCATTTTTGTATTTCAATAAAATTCCTTTTGTATTTTTTATTATTTTGAGTGCTTTCTTACTTTTTTACTTGGATTATTCAGAATAGATTGTAGAGTGGAGAGTTTAGTAAGGGGAAGACCGATAAGTAAGGAGTGACAGTAGTCAAGGCGAGAGTGAATCAGGGCAACAATAAGTGTCTTTAATGTATCTCTGGTAAGGAAAGGGCATATTCTGGAGATGACATGAGCGTGTGAGTAATTGGCTATGGGGGGTGAAGGAAAGGCATGCTGCCTAGGAGTTATAGTAAGGTCAGAGCCTGCAATGGACATATCAGGGACAGATCTATTAGATGGTGGAAACAGCAGTAGTTCAGTCTTTGAGAGATTTAGTACATTTAGCCTCAGTTGCAGGAGAAATACAGCCTCCTGCCCATTACTATAGAGCTGATCTGGGTCCTGTAGGATCCAGCAGCTCTAACAGGCTCTGATCCCAGCACATCACGTGACCGCTGGGTCAGAGGGGAGCCGCATCATGGTGGCGCCCATAGCGGTGTATACACAGCGATAGGGAAGGTAATAAACCTTCCCTGCCTTCTCTCTGGGAGCTCCGACTGAAGTTACAGCCGTATCCCCGTTTCAGCAGCTGCACGATTTCATGCAGCTGCTGAAATTTGCTTGGACGTACCGGTACGTCCTTGCAGAACAAGGCAACTATCTTCAGGACGTATATACCCAATGGGCGGTCCGGAAGTGGTTAAATGTATTTTATTGAGATTTTAAGTGAGTGACATAGTTAGCACATAATTGTGAAGTGGAACGGAAATAATACATGGTTTTCAAAATTTTATTTAAATAAAAATCTGAAGTGTGTGACGTGCATAAATATTCAGCCCCCTGTACTCTGATACCCCTAAATAAAATCCAGTGCAATCAATTGCCTTCTGAAGTCACTTAATTAGTTAAGAGTCCAGCTGTGTGTAATTTAGTCTCAGTATATATACACCTTTTCTGTGAAGGCCTCAGTGGTTTGTTACAGAACACAAGTGAACAAACAGCATCATGAAGACCAAGGAACTCACCTGACATGTCAGAGATAAAGTTGTGGAGAAGTTTAAAGCAGGGTCAGGTTATAAAAACATATCCCAAGCTTTGAGCATCCCAAGGACAACTATTCAATTCATCATTCAAAAATGGAAAAAGTATTCTACAACTGCAAACCTACCAAGACAAACTAACAGGTTGAGCAAGGAGAGCCCTGATTAGAGAAGCAGCCAAGAGGCCCATGGTCATTCTGGAGAAGCTGCAGAAAACCATAGCTCAACTGGGAGAATCTGTCCACAGGACAACTATAAGTTGTGCACTCCACAAATCTGGCCTTTATGGAAGAGTGGCAAGAATAAAACCATTGTTGAAAGACAGACATAAGAAGTGCCATTTGCAGTTTGCCACAAGCCATATGGGGGACACAGAAAACATGTAGAAGAAGGTTCTCTGGTCAGATGAGACCAAAGTTGAACTTTTTGGCCTAAATGCAAAGCACTGTTTGGCGGAAAAGTAACACTTCTCATCACCCTGAACACACCATCCCCACTGTGAAATATGGTGTTGCCAGCATCAGGCTGTGGGGATGCTTTTCTTCAGCAGGGACAGGGAAGCTGGTCAGAGTTGATGGGAAGATGGATGGCGCTAACTACATGGCTATCCTGGAAGAAAACCTGTTGAAGGCTGCAAAAGACTTGAGACTAGGAAGGAGATTCATCTTCCAGCAAGACAATGACTCTAAACATACAGCCAGAGCTACAGTGGAATGGTTTAAATCAAAGAATATTGATGCGTTAGAATGGCCCAAAGTCCAGACCTAAATCCCATTGTGCATCTGTGGCAAGACATGAAAATTGCTGTTCACAGACGCTCTCCATCCAATCTAGCTGAGCTTGAGCTATTTTGCAAAGAAGAACAGGCAAAAATCTGAGTCTCTCTAGATGCCCAAAGCTGGTAGAGACATACCCCAAAAGACTTGCAGCTGTAATTGCAGCAAAAGGTGGCTCTGCAAAGTATTGATATAGGAGGGCTGAATACATTTGCACATCACATTTTCAGATTTTTATTTGATTAAAATTTTGAAAACCATGTATCATTTTCATTCCACTTCACAATTATCTGCTACTTTGTGTTGATCTATCACTTAAAATCTCAATAAAATGTGAATGTGAAAAAGTTCAAGGGGTATGAATACTTTTTCAAGGCACTGTATTTCAGACATACAGTCATGGCCAAAAGTTTTGAGAATGACACAAATATTATATTTTCACATGATCTGCTGCCCTCTGGTTTTTATGTGTGTTTGTCAGATGTTTTTATCACATACAGAAATAGAATTGCATTCATATTATGAGTAACAGAAGCTTATATTGACAGTTAGAATGAGTTAATGCAGCAAGTCAATATTTGCTGTGTTGACCCTTCTTCTTCAGGACCTCTGCAATTCTCCCTGGCATGCTCTCAATCAACTTCTGGACCAAATCCTGACTGATAGCAGTCCATTCTTGCAGAATCAATGCTTTAATTTTGTCTGAATTTGTTGTTTTTTGTTTGTCCACCTGTCTCTTGATGATTGACCACAAGTTCTCAATGGGATTAAGATCTGGGGAGTTTCCAGGCCATGGACCCAAAATCTCTATGTTTTGTTCCCTGAGCCATTTAGTTATCACCTTTGCTTTATGGCAAGGTGCTCCATCATGCTGGAAAAGGCATTGTTGAGCGCCAAACTGCTCTTGGACGGTTGGGAGAAGTTGCTCTTGGAGGACATTCTGGTACCATTCTTTATTCATGGCTGTGTTTTTAGGCAAGACTGTGAGAGAGCCGATTCCCTTGGCTGAGAAGCAACCCCACACATGAATGGTTTCAGGATGCTTTACAGTTGGCATGAGACAAGACTGGTGGTAGCGCTCACCTCTTCTTCTCCGAATAAGCTGTTTTCCAGATGTTCCAAACAATCGAAAAGGGGATTCATCAGAGAAAATGACTTTACCCCAGTCCTCAGCAGTCCACTCCCTGTACCTTTTGCAGAATATCAGTCTGTCCCTGATGTTTTTTTCTGGAGAGAAGTGGCTTCTTTGCTGCCCTCCTTGAGACCAGGCCTTGCTCCAAGAGTCTCCGCCTCACAGTGCGTGCAGATGCACTCACACCTGCCTGCTGCCATTCCTCAGCAAGCTCTGCACTGCTGGTAGCCCGATCCCGCAGCTGAAACACTTTTAAGAGACGGTCCTGCCGCTTGATGGTCTTTCTTGGGCGCCCTGGAGCCTTTTTGGCACCAATGGAACCTCTCTCCTTGAAGTTCTTGATGATGCGATAGATTGTTGACTGAGGTGCAATCTTTCTAGTTGCCCAGTTAGGCCATTTTTGTGCAGTGCAATGATAACTGCACGTGTTTCTTTAGAGATAACCATGGTTAACAGAAGAGAAACAATGATGGCAAGCACCAGCCTCCTTTTAAAGTGTCCAGTGGTGTCATTCTTACTTAATCATGACAGATTGATCTCCAGCCCTGTCCTCATCAACACCCACACCTGTGTTAATGGAGCAATCACTGAAACGATGTTAGGTGGTCCTTTTAAGGCAGGGCTGCAATGATGTTGAAATGTGTTTTGGGGGATAAAGTTCATTTTCTAGGCAAATATTGACTTTGCAAGTAATTGCTGTTAAGCTGATCACTCTTTATAACATTCTGGAGTATATGCAAATTGCCATTAGAAAAACTGAAGCAGTAGACTTTGTAAAAATTAATATTTGTATCATTCTCAAAACTTTTGGCCATGACTGTACATTTAAAAAAGGAAAAAAAATAACAGAACAACTTTACACACAGACTTAAAAACAAACAGGCAAGCTTTTCATTTTACAAGTTTGCCTCGCTAAGTACAGGTTTAAAGAGCCAGGTATGTTTACTGCAGATCTAACATTTCAACGTATAGGACTTTGTAGCAAAATTTTACAGAAGTCATTACTTAAGAAGATAAAGAAAATAGGAGTAAAACTCATAAATGAGTTGCTAAAGTCAGCGACTATAAAAATGTCCTGTATATTTACAGTCAACTGACCAGACAACTGGCAACAAGCGTAAATATGATTTACATGGGACTATTTCATGAGCTCAGGAGGCACGACTCCCCAGCTGCCATGTCACAGAAGGCACATTTCCAGACATTTTATTCTATACTTTACATTAAACGTTGTATACAGTTAGGATTTAGGACGTGATCTTTTATGGTAACATTTTCAACAACCTTGGCTCAGTGTTTGCCTGCCAGGTCATTAAAAGCACTGATGGCCCTATTAGGACTGGGTAATGTTGCAGTTGAGGCTGTTAGTAGAAAGGGCATATTGCTTTATATTCTCAGCTCTGACGGATAACCAACCTATTTCACAGCCCTTTTGTTTTGCAGTACACAGCCTTTTATATCGTGGAGTCAGGAAAGCAAATGAAATCACAAAACATCATGTTTATACTCTGCTATTATATTTCTGAATATTAAGTGATCTCTTATGCTACAGTCACATGAGATACAAAATGGCCTGTTTTGCACTGAGGGAGACCTATTTTCACAGATGCCTCATAGACAACTCGATTGTGGGATCCATGAAAACGGGTATAAATAGGACATGGCCTATTTTTTAACACTGTTAAAACACACCATTAAAAAACTGGTTATGTGAATCCAGGGTTGGATTTCTTAAAAAAAAAAAAAATGCATTTGTCTATTTTCTTATGGGATTTATTTTTTTGATGTTCACTGTGCAGCCAAAAGGGCATGTTACCTATATTCTGTGGATTGTTAAAATTATGGCAATACCTAATATATAGAGATGAGCAAATTTCTCAAAAGTTCGATTCGAAGTTTCAAAAAAATTTGCTTCGACCCGAATTACTTCGCTTCGAATAAACAGCTATTTCTGGGCTACAGAGAGCCGTGGTGGGCGGCAAAATGCAGGAAGCCCTTGGATGCCGCGGTCATATCTCTCTCTCTCTCTCTCTTTCTCATCTGCTAACAAGCAAAGACACGCCTACCCAATCACATCACTAGAGAATATCTTGTGACCGTCTGATGTCACAAAGGTCCTTACTAAATATTAGTTACCACGATGCATCAGGAAATCCGGAATCGTGGAGAATCGAAGATTTCCTGAAATTTGGATCGAATTCCACTTCAGCAGAATCGATTCACTCATCTCTACTAATATATATAGTTTTTGTTATGTTTTAAAACCTTAACAAAAATCCAAAACTTACAATATGTTTCCAAGAAATGTTTTATTTTCAGACACCCGCAAGTTTTTTATACGTCTGTATACAGGGCTGCATAAGGTGTCTTTTTCTTTTTTTTTTGCAGGGCCAGATATACGTATTATTTATAACATTATGGGGAATGTCTGTGCACACTTAAATTTGCATACAAAGGTACAAAATATCCTTAATTAGTGTCATTATAAAAATATCCAACAACTGTGTAGCAAGAAGACTCAAAAACATTCACCTCATTGGATCTAGATCACATAAACAATACTGCTAATACGTGCATGCGTATACCTTGCTACATACACAAAATGAGAATATATAGAAGTAGATTATGTAAATTGACTCTGTTGTTCTATACAAAGCTACAACTTCAATTAGGTCCTAAATTGATGTAAAACTTAACATTTGTTAAGAAATAAAATAAAGAAATATATTTAAACAATCCCTAGTGTGTGCACATTTAGTGCTAGATAAAATAATGTGCTATATTACATTCATGTCATCATAATCAAAATTACAAGGTGATTTAGTAGATAATGTACACCCTTGTTTGTGTATGGAAGTATACTTGAAATAGTGTTGGCACAATTTGTTACTGCAAAGTAACAAATGACTAGACACCATTAATGTGTCAAAAATATGTCAATATGTTACCAAAAAAAAGTACATTATTTCCCTAGAATCAATGGGTTACCTCCTACTGTTATCAAGAAGCAACTCAGGATTCAAAAATAAGGGGAAATATAGCATTAATCCTCATGTGCCAAAAGGGCAATAGTTATCCTATGTAAAGATGTATTGACACTAAGAATAGAAAGGTGTCGCAAAATAATTGCTTTTCCTCTGAGAGAGCTATAGGTGACACCTACACGGTGGTGTACCTAGCTAATGAGCATAACTCAAGAAACAAAATGAGCTTAAAAGGTCTCAAGGTCAAAACAAAAAAAAAAAGTCGCCCCAATGATGCATCAATAGCACCCCAGCGAAACAAAAAATGTCATGGACGAACAAATGGTTAAAAAAATGGTTAAAAATTATGAAGCAGGCTCTCCAGCTGGTCTTTAAGATTTGTGGTGGGTACTGACTGCCCCCCTTCCGCCTCCCTCTGTTCTACATTCATTCTTGGGGTTCTTGACTTCTCAATATTTATTCTTTGTTATGCCAGTTATGTTTTGATTTCATGTTTGACTCTGCTGTGTCAGAGTATTTGTCCACCCCGTACCCTTTCCTGATTTCCCTCTGCCTTCCCAGCTGCCGACTCCCCTCCCTAGTATTCCATGGTATCCCTTGTTTAGCCTCACCTCTCACCGATTTGTTTTGTTTTGTACTGTTTTCTAAAAAATCTTAAAAAACATTTTAATGAAAAAAAAAATACGAAGCAGCTTCCGACACGTTTCCCCTGTTAGAAGGTTCATCAGGGGATGAGTCTGGCAGAAGTGTTCTGAACAGAGTTCAGAGAGGCAGTGGCCTCTTGTTACATCCCCATGTGTCATACTGACCAGGGATATACACACATGGACAAAATTGTTGGTACCCCTTGTTTAATGAAAGAAAAACCCACAATGGTCACAGAAATAACTTGAATCTGACAAAAGTAATTTGCCAAACTACATGTTCACAAGCCACAAAGCTTCTGGGAGAATGTCCTATGAACAGATGAGACAAAAATTGAAATTTTTGGCAAGGCACTTCAGCTCTATGTTCAAAGACGGAAAAATGAAGTGTAGGGAACTGCCATTTCTACTAGTATATAATGTATCTGGCTTCTTTGCCCCTGCAGTTTGGCTTCAGAGACCCCAGGCATTCAGTGCAAGTTTTGTTTTGTAAATACAGTGAGTCAGACACATGTGAGGCAGAGCTGCTGGGGGGAGAGATGTGAGCAGAGCTGCTGAGACAGACATGTTATGTCTGGGGGAGTCTAAGAGCCACTTGTTCCTCTTTACTTCACAGTATATAGTTAGGTATGTGTTACCCCCCTATATACTCACAGGACCTAGCTAGTAACCGTAGTTAGGGATCCATATATATATATAGTTCAGGGCAGTGATAGGTTAGGCTTCCGAAGGCCAACTAGCTAGTTAGAGGCCCGGTGGCACTAGTAGTTTAGCTGGCAGGTTAAGGACTCAGTGTTAGGGTAGTCAGGCCTGCATCTACTGCCGTCACCGTCGCCCTGTTTGCTGCCTGTGAAGAATCTCACCATCATCATCATCTCCTGATCGGCTGTCTGTCATCTCCTGGAAGAATCCGAGGATCCACAGTCATCCACAGGGGCCCCTGCATCTCTTCTGTTGCCTGGAGGTATTGTGCACTGGACTCTTGCTATATATCTATATATATACCCGGGTATATAACCTAAGACGGTTGAGGACTTGCTGGTTGTTGTAGTATTGCTGAGTTCTGAGTATATTTTATGTATGAATTATTACCCTGTTGATTCTTATAAAGCTACTGTTATAACCTTATGTGGTATCTGTATGTATTCTTCAGACTGTGAGATTAGTACAGTGATCCTTGTTAAGGCTACTAACTGTACTTCATGGGTAAGTCCCAGGAAGAGATCCTCCCTGTAATACAGAGGCTCTATCCTGGGTGGAGGCACTGATATATTTCATATATGTTCCCACTCTTCCCTTCAGCGAAGGCTTCAGGTCCCATTATACACACAGGTCAGCGCCAGAGTCTGTTGCGGGAGTGATAATACTCATACCCCCCCCCAAATAGGGCTACATTTGGAGGCACTGCTGAGATTTAGAAGTGGGAATAGTCATTGATATGGAGAAGCGATATAGCTCAGAGGGGAACCTCCCACTAGCTACTACATGGGATTACCGACCTCCTGTTCCTCCCCTGGTTCAGGTAAAGGAAGAACCCCGCTCAGCCAGTTACCCCTCCAGTATGGCCGTCTCTAGAAGTTCCTCTAGTGACAGTGCTATTAGCACTTTAGCCAGGCTGACTGAAATGTTAGCTCAGGGCCTGCAGGCCACTCACTACAAGAAACTAAAAGTATTCTCTGGTAATGTCCCAGTACCACAAGGGGAGGAAAACTTTGAGATATGGAAAGAACATACTCTCCAATGCCTGAAGGAATGGTCTTGCTCTGAAGAAGGCAAGCGGCAGCGTATCAGTGAAAGTTTGCGGTCTCCTGCTGCAGAATTGATCCGCTTGTACAGAGACTCTCATGAAGGAGTGAGTGCATTGGACTATATACAAGTACTGTCTGATCACTTTGAGCCATACTATGACCTTGCCCAGATGGTTGCTGATTACCGAATGGTTCGTCAAAAAGAAGGGGAAAATGTCTACTTTTATTAACCGTTTACAGCTACTTCTTTCACGTCTGGTGTACCACGCAGCTATATCTACTTCAGAGGTAGACGCTATGAGAACCAGTCAGTTGGTGAGAGGGTTACAACCTCATCATCCTCTTGCTCAAGTACTCAAGGTCTTACTATCTGATAGAGTCCTTCCATTTCCTGACTTAATGAAGTTAGTGAAGAAACAAGAAGCTGACATTAGTTTTAGTACCCCTAAGAAAGCGAAAAGCATCTCTAAAGAAGATGTTGTTCCTAATTCAAACAAGGACAAACCAGCGGAGCGGTCAGAACTTAGACAGTCCGCCACTCCACCCACTGCCACTCAATGGAGGAAGGATGCTAGAACCTGTTATAAATGTGGTCAGACAGGCCATACTGCCAGACAGTGTACGGAGGACAGTGAGGGATTGGAACACAGTGCTGTCTTCTCTATTCAGAATCAAAGACACCGAAGGAAGGCGGGCCGAGTAAAGACCAGAGGCGCTATCGCGGGCTCCAGGTCCGTTGTCAAAGTCACTGTCAATGGTCATGCCGCTCCTGCCCTGTTTGATACAGGATCTCAAGTGACCCTGATTTATCGCTCGTTCTACCAAAAGTATCTGAGGGATACACCTCTTCAGTCTACGAGACAAATGAAATTGTGGGGGCTTAATTCAGCATCATATCCTGTAGATGGCAGCCTACAAGTAGTTATAGCTGTCCCTGAATTAGAAGATCAGAGTGTCGCTCCCATGAAGATTACGGCTCTTGTCTGTCCTGATACAGGGGATTCTTGTGCAGCTCCTGTGATACTTGGCACTAATTGTCCCGCAGTGCATTATGCTTTTCAGAAGTTTCTTGGAAGAGATTGGAACCCTGCAGCTCAGCCGGTGAATATATCTTCTGATCTTAGAGAACTCTGTGATGCCCTGTCTACTGGCTATCGACATGGAATGGTATATCATATCGGTGAGAGAACCGTGGAAGTTCCTGCCGGCGGGGAGAGAGTTCTGAGAGTAGCCTCCAGCATTGCTCCCGATTTGCTTGAAGGGGGGAGTTATGTCCTTATGGAAACCCCTGAAGAAATGATTAACCAGAATGGCTGGATGGTGATCCCAGAGAGAAAGGACTGGAGAAATAAAGTGGAGTTATCTACTTGTGTGACAGTGAGGAACTGTTCACCGAATCCGATCATAATTGGACCATACCAGAATGTGGCCCACTGCTACCCTGTGCTTGGAGTAAATCCATACGCTGAAGTGTGCAGGATTCAAATCCGAGATGCAATCCCTAATCTCAATCTTGACTTGAGTGATCCACATTTACCAGAGGCCTGGAATCAGCGACTGACACAGAAGTTGTCTGAATTATCGGAAGTGTTCTCCATGGATGATATGGATGTAGGTTGTGCTAAAAGTGCTCAACACACTTTCCGATTGACTGATTCTACTCCCTTCCGGGAGCGACCACGGAGAGTTGCTCCAAAGGATGTTGATGAGTTAAGACAGACTCTACAGCAAATGAAAGGTCAGGGGATCATTGTGGACAGTAAGAGCCCCTATGCCTCACCTATTGTGGTGGTAAGAAAAAAAATCTGGAGCAATTCGCCTATGTGTGGATTACAGAACTCTGAACCGGAGAACCTTACCTGATCAGTATACACTGCCGAGAATTGAAGAAGCTCTGGAAGCTCTGAATGGAAACTGTTGGTTCACAGTGCTGGACCTAAGATCGGGATACTATCAAGTCCCAATGGCACCTGAGGATCAGGAAAAGACAGCCTTCATATGCCCCTTGGGTTTCTTTCAGTTCACTCGTATGCCGCAAGGTACAAAAGGTGCGCCTGCAACGTTCCAAAGGTTGATGGAAAGAGTGTTAGGTGATTTAGTGCCCCGGGAATGCCTTGTATATCTTGACGACATTATTGTGTTTGGAAAGACGCTGGAAGAACATGAAGAACGACTCATGAGAGTACTCCAACGCTTAAAAGAAGAGGGGCTGAAGTTGTCGGCTGACAAATGCAAATTTTGTAGATCTTCGGTCACTTATGTAGGTCATATTGTTTCTGCTGAAGGAGTTGCTACCGATCCTGGTAAGATTGAAGCTGTGGTGAATTGGCCCCGACCGCAAAATATTACGGAGTTGCAATCTTTCTTGGGGTTTTGTGGATTCTATCGACGATTTGTGGAAGGATATTCAAAAATTGCTCGAGCCCTCCTCGACCTGTTGAAGAGTGATGCAGGAGATTCGGGAAAGAAGAAAGGGTCTTCCAAAAGCCTTTTTGGCGATAGGTGGACTGCGGATTGTGAAGAAGCATTTAAGTTGTTGAAGAAGAAATTGACAGAAGCTCCCGTTCTGGCTTATGCTGATGCACAGAAGCCATATGTGCTACATGTAGATGCCAGCTTTGAAGGATTAGGTGGCGTGCTGCACCAAGAATACTCGGCCGGGTTACGGCCCATAGCTTTCATAAGTCGAAGTCTTTCTCCCAGCGAGAAAAATTATCCAGTACATAAATTGGAGTTTTTGGCGCTCAAGTGGGCCATTGTTGATAAATTACATGACTATTTATACGGAGCCACATTTGAAGTAAGAACAGACAACAATCCACTGACATACGTTTTGTCAACCGCTAAACTCGATGCTACAGGACATCGCTGGTTGGCGGCTTTATCCAACTACCAATTCACATTCAAGTATAAATCGGGGCCTAAGAACATTGGGGCAGATGCTCTATCAAGACGGCCTGGATTACCTAGTCCGGAAGTAGTGGATGAATGGGAAGAAGTGCCAAGTCCTGGAGTAGGAGCTTTGTGTGCCATGGCTGCTGTAGTTGAAGACCGAGTAGCCTTTTCTGAAACTCGGCTTATTGACTCTATTGGGGGAGGTCCCGAAGCTGTACCAGACATGTTTGCCTACCCTGCCGCTTTAGGATCCTTTGAGAGTTGTTCTATATCTTCAAAGCGAATGATCTGGAGTCAAAAGACTGATCCTTTAATTGGACCTCTTTATCAAGCAGTGAGTTCTCAAGACAGAGAAATGTTAAAGACATCCCTACCCTCTGAATGCAGTCAACTTCTACGAGATTGGGAGAAGTTTGAAATAGACAATGGCCTACTTTATCGTGTGGTGCTGTATCATGATCACCCTGGAAGGCGCCAACTAGTTATTCCAAGCTGCTTTCAGAAGATGATTTTCCGAAGTCTGCATGATTATCATGGTCATTTGGGACCTGAGAAGACTTATGGCCTAATACAAGACCGATTCTACTGGCCCAAAATGAGAGATACCGTGACTCGTCTGTGTAGGTGCTGTCGCAGATGTTTGCAGAGGAAGACTGTCCCGGTTCGAGCGGCCTTCATGGGACACTTGAAGAGTTCGGGCCCCATGGATCTTGTCTGCATAGACTTCCTTTGTATTGACAACGACTCCAGAGGATTTGGAAATGTATTGGTGGTGACTGATCACTTCACACGATATGCTCAAGCCTTTCCGACTAAGGATCAAAAAGCAGTGACTGTTGCGAGAGTGCTTTGGGAAAAGTATTTTATCCATTATGGCTTACCACACCGGTTGCATTCTGATCAAGGCCGGGATTTTGAGAGTAACCTGATCAAAGAGTTACTTCAGTTGTTGAACATCCGCAAAAGTCGGACGACGCCTTACCATCCAGAGGGAGATGCCCTTCCTGAAAGATTTAACAGGACTTTACTTGATATGCTTGGTACCTTACGAATTGAGGATAAGCGATCCTGGAGTCGAAAAGTGGAGGCTATGGTGCATGCCTATAATAGTACAAGGCACGAGAGCACAGGATATTCACCATACTTTCTGATGTTTGGAAGAGAGCCTAGGCTACCTATTGACATCTTGTTGGGAGTCTCTACCGATGGTATCAGTCATCGAGATCATTACCGATATGTGGCACGTTTGAAAGAAACGCTTAAGAGTGCTTATGAGCTGGCTGAGGAAAATGCGGCCAAAGTGAATGAAGGAAATAAAAGGAGATTTGATCTTCGAGTAAGATACCGAGAATTGAACCCTGGGGACCATGTTCTGCTACGGAATTTGGGAGCATCTGCAAAACATAAGCTGGCTGATCGATGGCGGAGTGAACTCTTTACAGTGGTAGATCGGTTGCCTGGAATACCAGTCTACAAGATAAAAGGACGGGACGGGAGGATCAGGACTTGGCATAGAAATCATTTGTTGCCTGTACCTCAGATTGATGGTATGGATATCTCCAATGATGGCTCGGCCTGCGATTCTCCACAGTCCTTAGCCGATATTCCACCTGACCTTCCTGAAACTCCTGAGAGTGATTGGACTGTGGCTCCTGAAGTTCCTAGATCACCAGTATCTTCTCCTTCAGGGAGACCTATGAACCCTCAAACTCCAGAATTCGTACCTAGATCTGTGTCTACAGATGAGCAGGGATCTAGCTCTCCTACGCCACCAGCACCATCCCCTCCCATGGCAGACAACCCTAGTTTAGGGCCTGGACATGCTAGTTTACCTCAGAGAGAGGTACGGAGAGGAGAGAGAATTAGACACCCTCCACCTATGCTGACATATGATAGTTTGGGGGACCCCAGATTTACTACTCAGCCTCATTTATACCATGCTTGGGTGGGTGCAGTGTCCACTTTGGTCAATATGTTACCAATTTTCGCTCCTGCTGGCATGTATACCTATTAACCTGTTGTGACTCTGTAAATGCAAAAGCAACCATATTGATATTGTCATTGGTAATGTTGACTGTATACTATGACTTTGTATGTCTTTGACGTGACGTAAAGATTTCACCAGAGGGAGAGTGTAGGGAACTGCCATTTCTACTAGTATATAATGTATCTGGCTTCTTTGCCCCTGCAGTTTGGCTTCAGAGACCCCAGGCATTCAGTGCAAGTTTTGTTTTGTAAATACATTGAGTCAGACACATGTGAGGCAGAGCTGCTGGGGGGAGAGATGTGAGCAGAGCTGCTGAGACAGACATGTTATGTCTGGGGGAGTCTAAGAGCCACTTGTTCCTCTTTACTTCACAGTATATAGTTAGGTATGTGTTACCCCCTATATACTCACAGGACCTAGCTAGTAACCGTAGTTAGGGATCCATATATATATATATATAGTTCAGGGCAGTGATAGGTTAGGCTTCCGAAGGCCAACTAGCTAGTTAGAGGCCCGGTGGCACTAGTAGTTTAGCTGGCAGGTTAAGGACTCAGTGTTAGGGTAGTCAGGCCTGCATCTACTGCCGTCACCGTCGCCCTGTTTGCTGCCTGTGAAGAATCTCACCATCATCATCATCTCCTGATCGGCTGTCTGTCATCTCCTGGAAGAATACGAGGATCCACAGTTATCCACAGGGGCCCCTGCATCTCTTCTGTTGCCTGGAGGTATTGTGCACTGGACTCTTGCTATATATCTATATATATACCCGGGTATATAACCTAAGACGGTTGAGGACTTGCTGGTTGTTGTAGTATTGCTGTGTTCTGAGTATATTTTATGTATGTATTATTACCCTGTTGATTCTTATAAAGCTACTGTTATAACCTTATGTGGTATCTGTATGTATTCTTCAGACTGTGAGATTAGTACAGTGATCCTTGTTAAGGCTACTAACTGTACTTCATGGGTAAGTCCCAGGAAGAGATCCTCCCTGTAATACAGAGGCTCTATCCTGGGTGGAGGCACTGATATATTTCATATATGTTCCCACTCTTCCCTTCAGCGAAGGCTTCAGGTCCCATTATACACACAGGTCAGCGCCAGAGTCTGTTGCGGGAGGGATAATACTCATACCCCCCCCCCCCCCAATAGGGCTACAGAAGCATATCTTGAAAAGAACACTGTCCCTACTGTGAAACATGGAGGACGCTCTGTTATGTTCTGGGGCTGCTTTGCTGCATCTGGCATAGGGTGTCTTGAATCTGTGCAGCGTACAATGAAATCTCAAGACTATCAAGGGATTCTAGAGAGAAATGTGCTGCCCAGTGTCAGAAAGCTTGGTCTCAGTTGCAGGTCATGGGTCTTGCAACAGGATAATGAACCAAAACACACAGCTGAAAACACCCAAGAATGGCTAAGAGGAAAACATTGTGTAACACCCCAGAGTGGTGTTACCACTCCTAAGCCCAGCTGGTATCTTTATCTGCTTAGCCAATGCCATATTATGCATTTTTTTTTCCAGGTCCTCCACTAATGTGCATTTATTATAATGTTATGTACCTGTATTACATGTAGTGTGCCTGGTTCACCAGCAGGTGGCAGCAAACTGATAGAGTTATCTTAGAATGGAACCTTCCATTTCACTAAAAATCCCCCTCTAGAGCGTAGTAGAGGATTCCTTTTCCTCTGCATCTAGGGTGGGGACCAGTTAGAACCAGTTAGTCTAAGTCTAAGTCAAGATCTAGTTGGAGGACTGATTGAGACTCCATCTTAGAACTGCCAGGAGTCAAGTTCTCTGGCACACCTTAGAGTCAGACTACAGACAGAAGTGCAGCTCACCAGTTATATGCTAAAGCCTGCTGGAGCCAAGCCTGAATCTGTTTGGAAAACTGTTTATTCAAGTAAAGCTGCTGTTCAACTCCATCTCAAGGTCTGGACTCAAGTTATACCTCAATCTCTCAATTATTCCTCCTATTTATTGCATTGGAGCCAAAGCCTGGGGTCTAGCTGTATCCAGGTAGGAGCACCGTGACACACAATAAGACTCATATAGGCCATAACATACCACTTGGCATTCCTATACCTGGGACGAGCGACATAGAAGGCCCTAGGGGGAGGCGTCACCATTGCAATTGGCATCATGAACAGGATTTACTTATGTGTGCCTTCATGCTATAGGCCTACAGTAATCACTAAACCCCCTACAAGACACTGTGTAGCATTTACTTACAGCTGGAGAATATGAATCTGTATCAGCTGCAGCACTGTGGCAGAGCAGGGGTTAATCGGCCATCTTGGATTTGCCTCATGTCTTGAGAGGAACCATTCTTGCAGCAGAAGAAACTAAAGTGTTCAGTACAAGTTCCCAGGAGGACAGAAAAATCGACTACACCTCCCTACAGGAAGTGAAGCAGCAGCCATCTTGGGAAAATACAGTTCATTCTTCCCTGGATCCTGGGAAGCAATGTTCAGAGGTCTGAGTGAGTACTACTGGGGAAAATAACCTTGCCAGAGACTGTTAGGGACTATAACCTGCTTGTCAGAGCATCATACTCCCCAAAAATTGAGCAGTTGCAGCGATTCTGCTGCTGTTGCCCATAGCAACGTGCACTTAAATTGCCTTTTAGCTGATTCTGACCCCTCTAGTTTGGTACAGGGTATCATAAGCCATGTCTGACAGCGAAGATAGCACCCACTCGGACCACAGTGATCCATCAGCAGCCACTGCAGACACCTGCATTATGCCTCTTACTATGCCATATTACTTTGGGGTGCCTTGGCTCCCACGTTATTCAGGAGAACCCCATTCACTCAGGGAATTCCATGATAAAATGTTGGCCACGTTTAAACTATATCCAGTAATCTCAGGACCAGAAAGTGGAAATCCTGATTGGCCAGTTACAGGGAGCTGCACTCCGGGAGGTCAAGTCCTGGCCTCGGCCAGAGCGAAAAACAGCTGTGCAGATTATAGACCGACTCAGTACCACCTTTGAAACTAGGACCGCATCTGAGCTTAAGATGCGTTTCTTTGGAAAGCGACAACAGTCAAAGAAGACTTTGAGAGACTTTGCCCTGTCCCTGCAAGAAGCTCTGAGGGCTGTTATCCACATAGATCCCAGTGAAGCTGAGGGACAACATTAGACCCTCAGAGAGCAGTTTATTGAAGGTGTCCTTGATGAATCCCTCAAACGTCAGCTGAAGATGCTGTCAGCTCAGCACCCAGATACCCCTTTCTTGGATTTTAAGGAACTTGCTATTGGCATCCTAGGGGAAGGTCACCAGCCAGAACCTCCTGAAGACAGGAAGGCATGGCCCGTCCTACGACCTGCCGCCCACAGCCAGATAGCCGAGCATGGGGCTCAGGCACCTGTCCCAGATGCTGTTACAGCCCTGACTGCTCAAGTCTCCCTCCTAGCTGAGAATATGGAGAGGATGAGGAAGCAGCTAGAGCAACTGGAACAGCAGCCTAAGGCTGAGAAAGGGACTTCTGCACCAAGAGACCATCCTACACCCGGTCCACGAGAAGATCAGCATCGGCCGACCGTTAGGTTGTCAGATCCTGGGTATCGAGACACCAGGAAACGTGTATGCCGTCATTGTCAGAGGCCTGGACACATCAAAAGGGACTGGTGGCAGTTAAACGGGTATCCCCTAAGGCCAAGGACCGCCCCTCGGGAGGAAGAATACTATGTCCCAAAGATCCATCAACGGAGTAATGTTTTCTGCTTTGATTGATACTGGATCTCAAGTGACTACCATCAGTCAAGTCCCATTCGAAAAATGCCAGAAAGGAGCTCATCTGACACAACCCCCGGAATCCTGGCTCCACATCATAGCTACCAATGGCCAACCAGTGCCTATATTAGGCTATTGGGAACATACCTTACAGATTGAAGATACCAAACTTCCACACCAAGGGTTAGTCGTAATCCAGGTCCCGGAAGATGACAACTGCCCGGTGGTCTTGGGGATGAATGTACTTGGCAATTGTTACACTGAAGTGCTGGAAGCTTTGAAGAAAACCCTACTGACTGCACCCCGTGTAACTCAATGTGTGATAAACCAGATCATCCAGGTGTTAGCTGCCCAACAAAAATTCAGCAACCGACAGGGTGAAATCTGCCGTGTTTGCATCAAGGATGCTCAGCCTATTAGACTCCAGCCTGGAGCAGAGACCCTGATATGGTGCAAGGCTTGCATCGGTGTCCGAGGTCAGGATTACCCAGCCCTCGTGGATCCCCTTCATCTACAAGATCATCCCCTTGCCCGAGGAGCTAGGAGCTTGGTAACTGTGTTGCACGGAAATGTACCCATACGCTTGGTCAATCTAAGTGATGAAGCCGTAGAACTAAAAAAGTACTATTCAGTGGCTAGTCTATTTCATGTCAGTCTGCAAGATGTCCTGGAACCTCCTACTGCTGCACAACAATCTCTTCAAACAGCGGATGCAGCCAAAGACCCGCCTGAGCAGCCCTAGTGGGCCGAACTACATATTGGAGATGCAACAACCCCTGCCGAACAGATCAAAGGTGTGCTGGACTTAACCAAGGAAAACAACCGAGTCTTCAGCAAACACCCCCTGGACTATGGCCAAACTAGCCTAATACAACACACTATTCCAAATGGCACTCATCCTCCAATCAAAGAGAGATGCCGGCCAGTGCCTCCAGCCCTATACCAGCAAGTGTAGAAGATGTTTCGGGATATGAAGACAGCTAATGTGATCCAGGATAGTCACAGCCCCTGGGCTGCCCCTATGGTCCTGGTAAAAAAGAAGGATGGAACCATCCGTTTCTGTGTGGATTACCGCAAGATCAATAACATTACGCATAAGGATGCGTACCCCCTGCCACGAATTGAGGAGTCTCTAGCAGCCCTGGGATCTGCTGCTTATTTCTCAACCCTGGATCTAACCAGTGGCTATTGGCAAGTCTCCATGGCACCGGAAGATAAAGAGAAAACAGCTTTCACTACCCCAATGGGTCTGTTTGAGTTCAACTACATGCCATTTGGGCTGTGCAATGCCCCTGGGACATTTCAGAGGCTCATGGAGAGATGTCTTGGACACAAAAACTTTGAGACCATATTGCTGTACTTGGATGATGTGATCATCTACTCCAAGACCTATGAAGAGCATTTACAGCACTTGGCGGAGGTGTTCCAGACTGTGGCCCAATATGGATTGAAAGTAAAGCCTTCAAAGTGCCACTTACTGAAGCCCCAAGTGAAATTTCTGGGACATGTTGTGAGTGCGGAGAGCGTGAAACCCGACCCAGATAAGATAGCTACAGTACAAAGCTGGCTAGCTCCTAAGACCGTCAAAGAAGTCAAGAGCTTTCTTGGATTTGCAAGTTACTATAGGAGATTTATCCCTCACTTTGCTCATATTGCAGAGCCTATCCAGGAGCTTTTGAAGGGTCATCCCAAAGGCTGTCAGAATGCTAAGATATCGGTAGAGTGGAACAAAGAGAGAAGCAGCTTTCCAACTGTTAAAAGAAAAACTTACAGAGCCACCAGTCCTGGGCTACCCTGACTATAGCTTGCCATTCTGCCTATATACTGATTCAAGTAAGAAAGGTTTAGGAGCCGTACTATCTCAGACACAAGCTGGAACTGAAAGAGTCATCGCCTATGCCAGCAGGTCATTACAAGAACCAGAGCGGAATGACCAGAATTGTAGCTCTTTCAAACTGGAGTTCCTAGCCTTGGTATGGGCTGTAACTGAGAAGTTTAAAGATTATCTAGCGGCCACGCTTTTCACTGTCTACACCGATAATAATCCACTGGCTCACTTGAACACTGCACGCCTTGGAGCTCTAGAACAAAGATGGGCCTCTAGACTGGCGAACTTCGACTTCACCATTAAGTATCGGACCGGCAAATCTAATGACAATGCCGATGCCGTGTCCAGGCTACCTGCCAAGAAGGAACTAATTTCTAAAGATGATCAATGGATTATTTTTCCAGTGGGCGTGCACCAGAGAGAATCCGTCAGCGGAGAGCCGACCCGGAGCTAGTTCGCCTCTGACGACAACGGAAACTACTATTCCTACAGAGAGATCTGCTCCTCAGGAGGACACTTGATCCAGTCACCTGTGAGCGCCTCCATCAAATAGTAGTGCCTCGAAGAGATGCTAAGATGGTAATGGACATGTACCATAACAGGTCTGGTCATTTTGGAACCCAAAAAACAGAAGCCACCATCAGGCGGTGTATCTACTGGACTGGCATGAGAAGTGATCTTGAAGCCTGGTGCCGGGAGTGTCCCACCTGTGCTGTGGCCAGAGGAGAAAGACGTGATCAGTGAGACCTCCTTCATCCAATAGTGAGTAGGAGTCCTCTGGAAATCATGGCTATCGACCACATGAAACTGTAACCCAGCAGATCCGGGTACACCTATGCTCTGACCATCATAGACCACTACACCAAGTTTGTCGTGGCCGTACCTGTAAAGAACTTAACTGCTAAAACTACAGCAGCTGTTTTGTGGAAGAGCTTCATTTTGCTTATATGGACTCTTTTTACGGGTACAATAATGTGACCTCTTATGCACTTTTTGAATGGACTTTGGACTATGCTGTTAGTCAGATAGCTAGTATCCTTACTTCATTGCGCATATGGACTGCCTCTGAGGACTCAAAAGTATTAATGGTCCCACTTTGCCTTGTGTTAGTTTAAAAAGCCTAGGTATTATATTGTCTGATTTGCGTATGCCCTTAACCTTTTTCTCTCCACAGACTTGGGAGGAAAAGGAGCCAGTATGTCCTGTGCTTTGGGTTCATGTGCTGTTGCTACACAAGGAGGGCCAAGTAGTAGAGACACAAGCAGTCTCAACACCTTAGGGTAACCCCGCTGCAAAAAAAAAAGTGAGTTAAGAGGGAATCAACCCTCATGGGAGCTATGGAAGGTAGGCTGGTTCCTCCTCCTAGTTCTAGATATCCTAAGGCCTTGTGCACCGCCTTAAGGAAAAATGTTTAGCTACCTGTTTAGACATCAAGGTGACAAAGCGTAAAGCATGATTAGACCTTAGTGCTGGAAGGGATTACAGGATGAAGCCACCCTTCTATTTGTAGGCTTTCATTGCATAGTGGTGGGATTACAGAGTGAAGACACCCCCGTGCTTTCTTTGGTACTAGAGCTCAGTATACACAAAAGAAAGTCAGGAATGATCGCTTGGTGCAGACTTTTTGGTTTACTGGTTATTACCGAGAGGGAAAACTGTGAATAGACACCCTACTCATATGGGCAGGAACCACCTATTGGTAGCCGTTGTTATGTCAGTCTTTGTATGTCTCATGCAGCACTCTAATCTTTCCTGGGTTCCCTTAGAGCACAACCCAAGCACAAGCCGAGGACGGCTTGACTTTAAGTGGGAATGTAACACCCCAGAGTGGTGTTACCACTCCTACGCCCAGCTGGTATCTTTATCTGCTTAGCCAATACCATATTATGCATATTTTTCCAGGTCCTCCACTAATGTGCATTTATTATAATGTTATGTACCTGTATTACATGTTGTGTGCCTGGTTCACCAGCAGGTGGCAGCAAACTGATAGAGTTATCTTAGAATGGAACCTTTCATTTCACTAAAAATCCCCCTCTAGAGCGTAGTAGAGGATTCCTTTTCCTCTGTATCTAGGGTGGGGACCAGTTAGAACCAGTTAGTCTAAGTCAAGATCTAGTTGGAGGACTGATTGAGACTCCATCTTAGAACTGCCAGGAGTCAAGTTCCTTGGCACAACCGAGAGTCAGACTACAGACAGAAGTGCAGCTCACCAGTTATATGCTAAAGCCTGCTGGAGCCAAGACAGAGACTGAATCTGTTTGGAAAACCGTTTATTCAAGTAAAGCTGCTGTTCAACTCCATCTCAAGGTCTGGACTCAAGTTATACCTCAATCTCTCAATTATTCCTCCTATTTATTGCATTGGAGCCAAAGCCTGGGGTCTAGCTGTATCCAGGTAGGAGCACCGTGACACACAATAAGACTCATATAGGCCGTAACATACCACTCGGCATTCCTATACCTGGGACGAGCGACATAGAAGGCCCTAGGGGGAGGCGTCACCGTTGCAATTGGACTATTCTGAAGTGGCCTTCTATGAGCCCTGACCTAAATCCTATTGAGCGTCTTTGGAAGGAGCTAAAACATGCCGTCTGGAAAAGGCACCCTTCAAACCCGAGACAACTGGAGCAGTTTGTTCATGAGGAGTGGGCTAAAATACCTGTTGAGAGGTGCAGAAGTCTCATTGACAGTTACAGGAATCGTTTGATTGCAGTGATTGCCTCAAAAGCTTGTGCAACAAAATATTAAGTTAAGGGTACCATCATTTCTGTCCAGGCCTGTTTCATGAGTTTTCTTTTTTTTAAAAATTCTGTTGAAGCATGGTTGAAAAGCAATGTCTGAATTTCATTTGTTCATTTTCATAGAATTTTTATATATTACTTCTTTTGTCAGATTCAAGTTATTTCTGTGACCATTGTGGGTTTTTCTTTCATTAAACGAGGGGTACCAACAATTTTGTCCACGTGTGTATGTTTTTAATGTTTTTTAAAACTTTTCTTGTAATCAACAGATCGCTTATGCCACAGACTGCAGTCTATGCTAAAATGCCTATGTATCTATTAAAGCTTACTATGGGCAAGCCTTAAAGGGATTCTATCATTAAAAAAATGTTTTTAAACTAAAAGCACGTAGGAATAGCCTTTAGAAAGGCTCTTCATCTCGTACCTTTATTTTGCAGGTCGGCGCCACCGTTTTTGAATTTTTCTTATTTTTTTCCTTTATGCTAATTGTGCTCAGAAAGCACAGGGGCGTTCCTCCTGTGCTCAGAGAACAGCGTTGTCATCGATTCCAGTGCCACCTCTGTCTTCTGTTCCTAATGCGTCTCCTCCACTTCAGGTTGGACAGAGCCGACTGCACATGTTCCGTTGGCCATTTTGTGGTGGCCTCGTGTAAGAAGAGGAGGAGACGCGTCAGGAACAGAAGACACTGTGGCGCTGGAATTGATGACAGCACTGAGCACAGGGGGAACGCCCCCTGTGCTTTCTGAGCACAATTAGCATAATGAAGAAAAGAAGAAAAATTCAAAAACAGTGGTGCCGACCTGCAAAATAAAGGTACGAAATGAAGAGCCTTTCTAAAGGCTATTCCTACGTGCTTTTAGTTTAAATACGTTTTTTTTAATGATAGAATCCCTTTAATAGATATAATACAATGACAGCCCGGGGAGCCTTCACAAGGCTCCTCCTAGATCTCACTGATCGGGAGTCGTCGTGGAAATTGAAAGTGAAAGAATGGATGGGGCAGCACCAGAGGCACAAATTGTATGTATTAGGGGTAATAATGAAGGGTTAATGCCCATGATCAGAGTAGACTCTGATCACGGGCATTACCTCCGGTTCTCGGCTGTATGAAACAGCAGAGATCAGATGGTTATGATGCCAACTCTGAAAGGGTTTATTTCTATGCCTTTAAGTGCTGCCATCATTGTTAAAAACTACAGTATACTGTATATTGTGAAGGCCTTGGTGGTTCTTCAGTGCATTACTGTTTGGTCATGTGCATCCCACAGAATTAAAGTCACACACCATACAGACAATATACAAGTAGACATTATATACACATCCACATACTGCACTGACCACAGTACTACACGGAGCAGTCTTACCGTCTGTCAGTGTTATTATTATTTATTTATATAGCACCATTAATTCCATGGTGCTTTACATTGGAGGGTTTACATACAGTACACAAAATATACAAAACAAATGGCACAGTGGGATAGAGGGCCCTGCCCGCAAGGGCTTACAATCTGTGAGGGAAAAGGGATAGAGACAGAAGGTGAGGGGAGAGGCTGTTCAGATGGTGGTGTGGTGACAGTAGCGTTATTGGAGGTTGTAGGCCTTCCTGAATAGGTGAGTCTTCAGGGCCTTCTTGAAGCTTGTGGGGGTCAGTCTTTTGTGTCTTGGTAATGAGTTCCAGAGTATGGGGGATGCACGGGAGAAATCTTGGGAGACGGTTGTGTGAGCAGAGGATAAGAGCGGAGTAGGAGATCTTTGGAGTATCGGAGGTTACGTGTGGGCAGGTAGCGGGAGATTAGATCAGAGATATATGGAGGGGACAGGTTGTGGATGGCTTTGTATGTCAGCATTAGTCATTTGAACTCTATTCGCTGGGCAACGGTTAGCCAGTGAAGGGATTGGCAGAGGGGAGCGGATGATGAAGAACGGGAGGAGAGGTGTATTAAGCGAGCAGCACAGTTTAAGGTGGACAAGAGTATTAGCTGGGAGGTCATGGGGAAGGGTGTTACAGTAGTCTAAGCGGGAGATTATGATTGTATGGACTAGCATCTTTGTAGTTTCAGGGTTGAGGAAGGAGCTGATTCGATGGATGTTCTTGAGTTGGATGCGGCAGGAGGTGTTGAGGGTTTGGATATGCAGCTTGGAGGATAGGTTATAGTCTAAGGTTATCCCAAGGCAGCGGACCAGTGGGGCTGGATGAAGTGTGGTTCCATCAATTTTGATAGATGGGTCAGGTACAGAGGCCGTGTGAGGTGGGGTGAAGATGATGAACTCCGTTTTTTCCATGTTGAGTTTGAGAAAGCGGGAGGAGAGAAAGGAGGCTACGGCTGCTAGACACTGGAACTCTGGACAACAGAGAGGTAATGTCTGGTCCGGATAGATACAGTGCCTTGCGAAAAGTATTCGGCCCCCTTGAACTTTTCAACCTTTTGCCACATTTCAGGCTTCAAACATAAAGATATAAAATTTTAAATTTTTGGTGAAGAATCAACAACAAGTGGGACACAATTGTGAAGTGGAACGAAATTTATTGGTTATTTTAAACTTTTGTTAAAAATAAAAAACTGAAAAGTGTAGCGTGCAATATTATTCGGCCCCTTTACTTTCAGTGCAGCAAACTCACTCCAGAAGTTCAGTGAGGATCTCTGAATGATCCGATTTTGTCCTAAATGACTGAGGACGATAAATATAATCCATCTGTGTGTAATCAAGTCTTCGTATGAATGCACCTGCTCTGTGATAGTCTCAGGGTTCTGTTTAACCCCTTAATGACCGGGCCATTTTTTGTTTTTGCATTTTCGTTTTTCCCTCCCCACATACCAAGAGCCATAACTTTTTCATTTTTCAGTTCACAGAGTCACATGATGGCTTATTGTTTGTGAAACAAATTGTACTTTGTAATGTCACTATTCAATATGCTGTGCAATGTACTGGGAAGGTGGAAAAAAATTCAGAATGAGGTGCAAATGGAGAAAAACTGCATTTGCGCCAAATTCATATGGGTTTAATTTTTACACCATTCACTGTGTGGTAAAAATGACACGTTACCTGTATTCTGCGGGTCAGTACGAACACGGCGATACCAAATTTATATAGTATTTGTAATGTTTTGATACCTTTTAAAAAATTAAAAACTTTGCTAAATAGAAAAAAAAAAATTTGCGTCGCCATATTGTGACACCTGTAACTTTTTCATATTTACATGTATGGAGCTGAGTAAGGCGTCTTTTTATGTGGGACAACATGACATTTTTATTGATACCACTTGGGGAAAGATCTGATGGTTTGATCACTTTTTATTCAATTTTTTATAGGAGACAAAGTGTTGAAAAAACGCTATTTGGCCATTTTGATTTTTTTTCCCCGCTATGCCGTTCACCGTATGGGATAAATATTTTAATATTTTAATAGTTCGGGCATTTTGGAGCACGGGGATACCTAAAGTGTTTATGCTTGCTTTTGTTTATTTACTTTTATATCTGATCTAGGGAAAGGGGGGTGATTTGAACTTGTTTTTTTTTAATTTTTACATACTTTTAAAAACTTTATTTTTTTTTACTTTTACTTGTATGATCAGACTCCCTAGGGACCTTGAAACCTAGGGAGTCTGATCGATCATACTATTCACTGCGACACTACTGTATCGCAGTGAATAGCAAAATAGCTATACTGTAATGACAGGCCTGGGAGCCTTCAATAGGCTCCCGGCTGTCATGGCAACCAAGCGCCGCCCTCCGATGACGTTCTGGAGGGCGGCGATCAGGTAAAAATGGCGGCACCCTTGGCGGTTCCGCAATTTAGACACCGCGGTCGCGTTTGACCGCGGCATCTAAAGGGTTAACAGCCGCGATCGGTGCAGGCACCGATCGCTGCTAGTTAGCTGCGGGTCCTGGCTGTATTATACAGCCAGCACCCGCGGTGTATGGAGAGCGCTCAGCTCCTGAGCACTCTCCATACATCGTCATGCGACTCAGGACGTACTATTACGCCCTGGGTCGTTAAGGGGTTAAATTGCAGAGAGCATCATGAAAACCAAGGAACACACCAGGCAGGTCCTTGATACTGTTGTGGAGAAGTTTAAAGCCGGATTTGGATACAAAAATATTTCCCAAACTTGAAACATCTGTAATGCTAAATAGCTGCCCTTGATAAAATGGCTGCTCATGACAAGATGTTTATAATAGCCAGCTCATAGTAACCTTAAATTAAACCCGGTATAAAGTAATGTCTACACACTCTATCAAGTTGACATGTTCTGAGATTTACATGTCCATACAAACTAGATCAAAGACTCTGTTTAAGGTGAGATTTACATGTCCATACAAACTAGATCAAAGACTCTGTTTAAGGTGAGATTTACATGTCCATACAAACTAGATCAAAGACTCTGTTTAAGGTGAGATTTACATGTCCATACAAACTAGATCAAAGATTCTGTTTAAGGTGAGATTTACATGTCCAATCAAACTAGATAAAAGACTCTGTTTGAAGCGTATGTGTCACAAGACATATTCAAGTGGAAATTGGCCCCTTTCACATGAATATGAGCTTGGAGACAAGTAAGGCCTTACAGAGGTGTATCACTTCTGTAACCGCCCACTCTATGATGCACACAAAGGGTATATAAGATGGGAAACATCCCCCAGCAGGATGTTGCAATCTTGATAGCAGATCATTGGGGACGCCTGCTGATGCTGCATGCTGAGACCTGTCACATGGCTGGGTGATACTTCCTGCAGATACCCTTATCGGAATTCCTCAATGAAGCTTGGCAGTGTTGTAAGTTTTGATTATATCATAGTTTGATTGACTTTGATATTTGATTATACCTTGCTTTATTGCAAGTGTTGATTTTACCTTGTTTTATTACAAGTGTTGATTTGATATACCTTCTGATATCTGTTATACTTTTCCTTGTTGTAAGACCTTTTGATATCTTTTTATACTCTTCTTAATTAAAATGTTAAGCTATTGGGGATAGTCCAGTGTTTTATTCTATAACTTTATTCTATTATACGGAATCCAAAGAATCTTTTTTCCTCTTGGCATAACATTTTTGGCGTAGTCGTCAGGATTCCATTTTATAGAATAAAATGTTTAAACGTAAAACACAAGCTAGTTCTAAAGTATCTCCTGATGTTATTCCGGGTTGGGAGCAGGCTCCTTACTCGATTCTAGCTCAGGAATGGGCTAAATCACGGGGCTGGGGGAGAATTGGAAAGATCAATTGAGAACTGGCAGCCCGGCAGACATAGTGAAATGTTTACAAAGGGGGTTGGTAAACAATGGGAATGAATATGTTGCTGTGTGTAGGAGGAGGGGTGGGATTTTGCTATCAGCTTACAGACAGCAGAATGAGGAACAGATGTTGTTACAGCAATTGTTAACCCTCCAGTCTCAGGAAACTATGAATAGATGTCAAAAGCAGATTTTAGCTGATAAAGTTGATCAGTACAAGAGTTATGCTGAACGAGCAGCGGTTAGGATTGCTCAATATAAATATAGGAAGAGGAGAGGGAAAAATTAATAAGAAACGGGTCACCCTCGCAGTCTCATGTGCAGGGGTTAACTGCGACCTGTCACAAACTGATGCCTCAGTGTTCTCCTCCACCGATGAAGACCACGCAGGTGATTCTGAGGGAGATGATGATTGGGAAGATTCCCCTGAGCAGACAGCCCCTCCCTCTGCAGAATTCACAGATTTATTCAAAGAGGTGAAGGCATTGTTATTAGAACACAAAGCACAGGAGAGAGGAGGAATGTTTCAGGGAGATTCTTCTCGGGAACAATATGATTGACAGATTAGCCAAGCCCACCGTGTAGATGCCCGACCCCATGTAAATTTGAGAATTGAATGGAAACACAAAAATGTACAAAATGTAACCGCATTAGTAGATATGGGGGCGGAGGCTACACTCATTTATGGGAACCCAAATAAGCAAATTTGGCTGAGAATAGGAAACCTTCCTGTTAGGCAGTACAGTGTAATTGTAGTTCTAGTGCCTGAATATATCATTGGTATAGACATTTTAAAGGGAATGCAGTTACATTTGCCTGATGGTAAGTATTCTTTTGGAGTAAAATCTGTGCAAATTAATCCTGTTTTGATAGGGAAATTAAAAATGAAACCTGTTGAGATTCCCAGAGCCACAAAAACAATTCATGGTCAGTAGCAAACGGGTTGGTAAACTGGATGCCCACCTGGCATTCTCATAATTGGAAAATAGGGACCAAGAAAGATGGGAAATATGTCATAAAAAAAGAATGTGACTGTTTTTCATGTGGATGCTCATACTAATATCAATTCTCTTGACAGACTTTACAACAGCATAGCTGATGAACAATGAAAGATTGCCAAAAAGCCACCTTCCAGTGGGGACAGACCAGAGGTGTTCCCCTCAGGTTAGAGGTTATAAAAACAATAATACAACAGTGTCCTGTGTGTCAACATTCACAACACAGGGTAGTGCTCAGGGTGGTAAAGGGACATATCTTGCGAGGCACATTGCCTGGCCAGATTTGGCAGGTAGACTTCATTGGACCATTAACTGAGTCACAAGGATGTAAATATGCCTGCACAGCAGTGGATACATACTCAGGTGTACTGATGGTACACCCCTGTAAGTTTGCCAATGCTAATTCCACCATCCGCCTGCTAGAAAATATAGTGCTGTATTATGGCATACCTTTGCAAATGCAATCAGATAGTGGTAGCCATTTTAAAAACAATAGAGTACAGCAATTTGCCGAAGAACACAACATAGAGTGGATATTTCATATTCCCTATTACCCCAAGCTGAAGGCTTAATTGAGCGGATGAATGGGATGTTAAAACAACAATTGCAAAAGCTAACTGATGGGGCATGGGGAAATTGGAGGAAAGTGTTAAATGAAGCAGTCACCATATTGAATAATAGACCAATAGCTGAGCAAGAGACTCCGCTGATGCGAATGATTACCCCAAACCTGCAGGTAATGCCCCTAAAAGCAGGTCTGAATGAACAGACAGTGACATATTGGAAAATTAGGTGAAATTTGGACACTCAGATGGGGCCAAGGTGTGGGTAAAACAGCCACAAGGTCCTCCCACACCAGCTGAAGTGATTGCAAAGGGGACTGACAATGTGCTAGTTACTATGATTCCTGGTACAACTCAATATCAGTACACTCCAGCCAATAAGGTGTATTTACGTGAGTAATTTGTGTTCCCTCTCAGGTTTGGATTTTGTTAGCCCTCAGTGGATGCCTTCTGGTAGTGTTCTTATGGATTTGGCACGAGCATTATCAAGATCACCGGGGGTCAGAGGATAATCCAAATCGGGGAGTGAGGGAGTTGGAGAGACAACTGTGGAGAACAAAAGAAAATATGTGGCTGTACCTAGCTCGAGTACTGAATATGACAGACTTTTGCCTGAAAAATGCATATTCCAGCAATGTCCTGGAAACTTGTTTGGTCGCTGTACCAACTTCTGTTGCAGTATGGACTAAACTGTTACGAATTCAGTTAAATGATACTGTCTTAGAGGAAGCCGATCTACATTTCCATGTGGATTGGATAAGTCCTTATTATGCTTGTCTGAACTGCCCTACTTATACTGGGCAGTAACAAAAGCAGAATTATGCTTTGAATTCACATGTAATAAAAAAAATTTCAGCACACACCCGCACAGCAGCCTGTGCAAACATCAGAACATGTGTATATATAAGTATGGCTGTATCACTGGTAGGAATACCAGGCGTAGCAGTATATAATCATGAAACTATATCACATATGGCTTGCTTTATGGTAAAGAGTATAAATATTACTAGTGCCATTATAAAGGATGTTTTGTTACAATCATATAAGAAATTAATATTACAGAATAGAGCTGCTATAGATTACTTATTACTTAAGCATGGTTATGGATGTAACAGCTTTGCAGGAATGTGTTGCTTCAATTTGTCTGATCATTCAGAAGATGTTCATGACAAGTTGCAGCAACTGCAGGAAATGATTACTCACATTAAACAAGATGTAAATCAAGGGTGGTGGGATTGGCTATTAGCCTTCCTACCCGATTTCGGATATCTTCGACAAATTGTCGGAGTCATCCTTTGTATAATAACTCTTTTAATTATGAGCTGTTGCTGTCTACAATGTATTCCATCCTCATACACTATGTTAAAACCCACTAGGCACCAAACAATAAAAGTAGCTTACGGTGCATATAACGTTACTTGACCTGTCTAGGGTGGAATGTAATGCAAAATAGCTGCCCTTGATAAAATGGCTGCTCATGACAAGATGTTTATAATAGCCATCTCATAGTAACCTTAAATTAAACCCGGTATAAGGTAATGTCTACACACTCTATCAAGTTGACATGTTCTGAGATTTACATGTCCATACAAACTAGATCAAAGACTCTGTTTAAGGTGAGATTTACATGTCCATACAAACCAGATCAAAAGCTTCAACTCTGCTTGAGGTGATATTTACATGTCCATACAAACTAGATCAAAGACTTTGTTTGAAGCGTATGTGTCACGAGACATATTCAAGTGGAAATTGGCCCCTTTCACATGAATATGAGCTTGGAGACAAGTAAGGCCTTACAGAGGTGTATCACTTCTGTAACCGCCCACTCTATGATGCACACAAAGGGTATATCAGATGGGAAACATCCCCCAGCAGGATGTTGCAATCTTGATATCAGATCATTGGGGACGCCTGATGATGCTGCATGCTGAGACCTGTCACATGGCTGGGTGATACTTCCTGCAGATACACTTATCGGAATTCCTCAATGAAGCTTGGCAGTGTTGTAAGTTTTGATTATATCACAGTTTGATTGACTTTGATATTTGATTATACCTTGCTTTATTGCAAGTGTTGATTTTACCTTGTTTTATTACAAGTGTTGATTTGATATACCTTCTGATACTTTTAAGTGTTGGAAGTGTTGATTTAATTATATCACAGTTTGATTGACTTTGATATTTGATTATACCTTGCTTTATTGCAAGGGTTGATTTGATATACCTTCTGATATCTGTTATACTTTTCCTTGTTGTAAGACCTTTTGATATCTTTTTATACTCTTCTTAATTAAAATGTTAAGCTATTGGTAATAGTCCAGTGTTTTATTCTATAACTTTATTCTATTATACGGAATCCAAAGAATCTTTTTCCTCTTGGCATAACAACATCCCAAGGAGCACTGTGCAAGCGATCAAATTGAAATGGAAGGAGTATCAGACCACTGCAAATCTACCAAGACGCGGCCGTCCCTCTAAACTTTCATTTCAAACAAGGAGAAGACTGATCAGAGATGCTGCCAAGAGGCCCATGATCACTCTGGATGAACTGCAGAGATCTACAGCTGAGGTGGGAGAGTCTGTCCATAGGACAACAATCAATCGTACACTGCACACATCTGGCCTTTTTGGAAGAGTGGCAAGAAGAAAGCCATTTCTCAAAGATATCCATAAAAAGTCTCATTTAAAGGTTGCCATAAGCCACCTGGAAGACACACCAAACATGTGGAAGAAGGTGCTCTGGTCAGATGAAACCAAAATCGAACTTTTTGGTCACAATGCAAAACGATATGTTTGGCGTAAAAGCAACACAGCTCATCACCCTGAACACACCATCCCCACTGTCAAACATGGTGGTGGCAGCATCATGGTTTGGGCCTGCTTTTCTTCAGCAGGGACAGGTAAGATGGATAAAATAGATGTGAAGATGGATGGAGCCAAATACAGGACCATTCTGGAAGAAAACCTGTTGGAGTCTGCAAAAGACCTGAGACTGGGACGGAGATTTATCTTCCAACAAGACAATGATCCCAAACATAAAGCAAAATCTACAATGGAATGAACAACAAATAAACGTATCCAGGTGTTAGAATGGCCAAGTCAAAGTCCAGACCTGAATCCAATCGAGACTCTGTGGAAAGAGTTGAAAACTGCTGTTCACAAACACTCTCCATCCAACCTCACTGAGCTCAAGCTGTTTTCCAAGGAAGAATGGGCAAGAATTTCAGTCTCTCGATGTGCAAAACTGATAAGAGACATACCCCAAGCGACTTGCAGCTGTAATGGCAGCAAAAGGTGGCGCTACAAAGTATTAACTTAAGGGGGCCAAATAATATTGCACGCCCCACTTTTCAGTTTTTTATTTTTTACAAAAGTTTAAAATAACCAATAAATTTCGTTCCACTTCACGATTGTGTCCCACTTGTTGATTCTTCACCAAAAAATGTCAATTTTATATCCTTATGTTTGAAGCCTGAAATGTAGCAAAAGGTTGAAAAGTTCAAGGGGGCCGAATAATTTTGCAAGGCACTGTATGCATCAGAGACATGCACTCCTAAAACTATTAAGTGAGCTAACCCGGGAAAAAAATTATATATGTGGGTGTAAACTGCTGCTTGGGCACACAGCAGGGCTCTACATTTTTTAGCTTTTGGAGTGTATATTTAGAGGGACTTTCTGGATGCCATATTGTTTTTGCAGAGCCCTAGAGGTGCCAGTAAATTGGAACTTCCCAAGAAGTGACACCATTTTGTAGGGGCAATTTTAGGGTCTCTCCAAATGTGACATGGTGTCCAAAAACCAACTAAATATGCACGCCTTCACATCTGTGCCCTTTTGTGTGCCCATACGGTAGTTTATGCCCACATGTATGACACTGTTGTACCCAGGATAACGTATTTAACAATGTCATATGTGGGCAGTGGTGAACCTAGCCTCTTTGCTGCCTGAGGCGGACTATAGAAAGACGCCCCCCCCCCCAAAAAAAAAAACAAAAAAAAAAAACAGAGTTTTCATGCTACTAGTTTAACACACTGTTATCATCGCACAATATACACAATACACAAAGTTATAAAACCGGTTTTAAGAATTCTTCTTCCTGTATTACTTCAGTATCAGATCAACAACACGGCATTAACAATGAAAGTAACTTCACACATCTTCTGCTTGGTGGATGGACGAGCCCACGTGGCCCCCATTCTCTATAATAGGAGCCCCGCAGATAGCTGAGTACTGGACTTCGGGTATCTTTGGCACTCCCCATTGAAGTGAATGAGAGCCACGCGGGTTCGTCCATCCACCAAGTGACACACCTATATATATGGCTGCGGTCAGGCTGAATTCCCACCTAGTGGGGGGAAAAACCCAATTCTCAGGCTCAGTGGGGGTCTCAGCAGACAGACCCCCATCACTCAGGTATTTATCCTCTATCATTTAGGTGAATACAGTGCAGTAACATTCTGTGACTTACAGGTGACGTCTCTGACTAATCCTTCACATTTCCCTTCTCTTCCCTCTGGACCGCCATGACCACTTCTTCCAGCTGTGACATGTCTCTGTAAAGTTTGCAGCACAGACATCTTTGGCTCTTCACTTTTCCAGGCATCCAACCCACATTGTTCTCACCTACACAAAGCCCCCATCCTGCTGCTACCCCCAATTATACAATATATGATATAACCCCCCATAATGAATAATACTCCCAAGTGCATCTTTATATTAATAACATCCGTGTGTACCCTGTATAAATAGTGCTCCTTATTAATAATACCCCAGGTGTTAACTAATTAAAAGGTTTTCCAGGTCATTAATAAACTAATCAGTGGGGTTCAAAAACCCAGGACCCCCACTGATCAGCTGTTTGAATGGTACCTGTGCAAGCGCCGTGACCGCTTCTCTGTTTACATAGTGTATTTCATCTCATAGCGGCCATGGCATGTAACTACAGCCTCGTCCTGTACGTGTCTACAGTATGTGACAAGGCTACAATTACATCACACGGTCACTATAAACAGACAGCGTATAATATAAACAGGTGCCATAGCCCATGTTTATAGCGCCCCATTTACACACATTATAAAGTTCCACAGCAGCCCCTGCACACAGTATTACACAGTGTTATGGCCCGCAGCGGCCCCTGCACACTGTATTATGCCTCTCAGCGGCCCCTGCACACGGTATTATGCTCCATAGTGGCCCCTGCTCACGGTATTATGCCCCGCATTGGCCACTGCACACGGTATTATGTTCCGCAGCAACTCCTGCACACAGTTTTATGCCCCATATTGGCCCCTGCACTGGTATTATGCTCCATAGTGGCCCCTGCACTTGTATTATGCTCTATAGTGGCCCCAGCACACGGTATTATGCTCCATAGTGGCCCCTGCACTGGTATTATGCTCCAGAGTGGCCCCTGCACAGGGTATTATGCTCCATAGTCGCCCCTGCACTGGTATTATCCTCCATAGTGGCCCTTGCACTGGTATTATGCTCCATAGTGGCCCCTGCACTGGTATCATCCTCTATAGTGGCCCTTGCACTGGTATTATCCTCCATAGTGGCCCTTGCACTGGTATTATCCTCCATAGTGGCCCCTGCACTTGTATTATGCTCCATAGTGGCCCCTGCACTGGTATCATGCTCTATAGTGGCCCCTGCACTCGGTATTATGCTCTACAGTGGTCCCTGCACAGGGTATTATGCCCCATAGTGGCCGACCCATGAACTATTATTATACTCTGGGGTCTTTTCAGACCCCAGAGTATAATGAACGGAGACCCAGGGGAGGTGACAAACATAAAAATCAGAGTAACTTACCTATCCTGGACACCGATGCACTCCTTGCAGCTTTCGGCCCTGTTTAATTGCGCACACACGTCACGTGATCAGGCCGGCGACGCGACCTGATGACGTCACCACAGGCCTCAAGCCTGCTCAGAGTTACATCGGATCGCAGGAGGTGAGTAACACTGTTTTTTATGTTCCCTCACCAACCCTAGGCCTCCGATTATTATACTCCGGGGTCTGAATAGACCCCGGAGTATAATAATAGTAGTATTTTCAGCCCGCGGCCTAACTTACCGATGCCCGCGGCCGCTCACAGCGGCATCCACTTCCCTTTCTGCGGCCCATAGCAGAAGGGGAAGCGGGGGCGGCCACGAGCAGACGCGGGGTAGGTAAATAAATAGCCCGTGACCTGACGGGGATACTCCAACAGGTTACGGCCTATTTATATAGATAAAAAATATCTATACCTCACCTGCGATGCCTTGATGCAGCCGCCGCCGCCTCCTCTTCTTGTCCGCGACGTCTGTGTCTCAGTGTAGGCGGCATGATGACGTCATTGTATCGCCGCCTGCGCTGAGATGCGACGTCTTGTAAACCAGCCCAGGACAGGCCGCACTCAGCTCTGGTTTTTTCTTTTTTTAAAGCGGCCTGTCCTGGGCTGGTTTACATTAAATAGTAAAAATTCCGCCCCCCAGACAGTGCCGCCCGAGGCGGCCGCCTCACCTCATTAGCGGTGCGCCCCTGTATGTAGGTACAAACTGCTGTTTGGACACAGCCGGGCACAAAAGGAAAGGAGAGCTATTTTGGTTTTTGGACACCATGCCACTTTTGCAGAGTCCCTGAATTGCCAGTAAAGTGGAATCCGTAGACATGTGACCCCATTTTGGAAACTACACCACTGAAGGTATTTATCAAGTGGGGTAGTGAGCATTTTTAACCCTTGAGTGTTGCATTAATTTAATTTCCAGAAATGAATGTGCAGCTGATAATGAAAAATGCAATTTTTCCAGAGATATGCCATTTCAGTGCCCGATATGTTGCGTGCAGCTTGTGTCAGCAGAGACACACACTCCAAGAATTGTTAAGCGGGTATCCCGGGCACAACAGCTTTTGGAGCGTTCGTCTCCGATACAAGCTTTGCACAAAATATTATGCACTAAAATTACATATTCCTGGAAAAATTGCCATTTTCCCCTTTCACAATCAGCTGCGTATTGATTTATGGATAATAAATTAATGCAACACATTACTGTACCCCTGGATAAATTCCTTCAGAGGTGTAGTTTTCAGAATGGGGTCACATGTCAGGGGATTCCGCTTTACTGGTGTTTCAGCTCTGCAAAAGTATCATGGTGTCCAAAAACCAAACATGGAGTGCAGATTCAGATGTTTGGTATCTGGACGCCATGTCATGTTTGCAGAGCCTCTAAGGTACTAGAAAAGTGGATTCTCCAAAGGAGTGACCCAATTTTGAAAATTGCACCCCTCAAAGAATTTATCAAGGGGTGTAGTGAGCATTAGTATCCCAGACGTGAATGCACAGCGGATGGTGAAAAGTGAATATGTAAGCTGTGCGGAGCGCATTGGGAACACCAAATTCCCTACCATTTCCCCAGTAGCTATGATTGGGGGAGGGGGGGGGTCACTTCTGGTGTCTTTTCCCTCGTAATCTCTAAATCTGGGGTGTGCCCTGATATACGCTCACACAGCTTATACATTCCCTTCCTGCCGCAGCCAGTTTTGTTCTAATGATATGGCGATTTTTAGGGGTTTTTTTCTGCACATTGTACAAGCTATATTTTTTTTATATTTCTGGTGATGTAGCCATATGAGGGCTTGTTTTTTGCGGTATGAAATGCAATTTGTAATGACACCATTTTTGGGTGCCTATAACTTATTGACTAAATTTTATTAACTCTTTCTTGGTGGATTAAAAAAAAAAACCCAAAAAACATCAATACTGGCATAGATTTTTACCTTTTAAGTTTTTTATGCAAAGCATACAGCATAAATAACATGTTACCTTTATTCTGTGGGTTGGTACAATTACAGTGATACCCAATTTTTTTATGCGTTACTAATTTTGCAGAACAAAAACCCATTTTGGGGCATAAATCAATTATTTTTGCATCGCCATCTTCTGAGCTGTGTAACATTTTTATTTTTCGGCTGACAGAGGTTGAGGGCTTATTTTTTGCGGGACAACCTGTGCTTTTTATTGGTACTGTGATACATGTGACTTTTTGATCACTTTTTATAGCATATTTTGTAAGGCGAGATGGCGAAAAATCATCATTTCTGGCATTTTTTTCTCCGACTCATAGTCTGATTTCCTCCCATCCCGACAGGATTAACCAGGTTATGGAGCAGAGTGTTAGCTCTCAGTTACAGCCAGGACGTACTATTATGCCCAGGGTCGTTAAGGGGTTAAATGTTAAGTCTGCTAACTTTGCATAGTTTTGTGTGTATCTTATGCTTGTACAATTGTGTCCTGTAGTCTGCACTGATTTTTACCTGACTCCCAGAGTGAATTGATTTTGCGCCTTTTTTAAAAAGGGGCAAATAATAAATTTGGCGAACACATGTTCGCCCGAGCGGCCACACCTACTTTTCTCACCAAAATCACAAAGTGGCGGATAGGGAATTCTCATGTAGAGAAATGGTGCAAACACTTCATAAATCCGACATAACGGCAAAAAAGGCACAGCACACGTCAAATTCAGTCGCAAACACATTGATAAATGTGCCCCAATGAGTTTATATATGTTGGATGTTTTTAAATGAAACAGAAGGGAGTTTTTTCTTTAAGCTCCTCAATGTGAAAAAAAATAAAAAATGTAGAAAGCTTCCTAGTAATTATCAGGCTGACTTCACACTTTGCATTGCTTGCTTCTCTCTGGGAAATGTTCCTTGCTATTTCATTTAAGAATAATAATAACATACAATTGCAAACCACATAAAGTACACTGGAATGGGATTGTGATGGTAACGCACATGTGAAAATGCAAACATTTTTTTTTTTTAATGGAATACCTATTTTACCTTTCTATTTAATAAACATGCCCTTTTGAGAAACAGGTGTGTAGCCCAAGCATTTTTTTCATATGCGTTTTTTGGATGCATTTAAATGCATATCAGAGTGCACCATTCACACCATTCACAAAGCTGCACAGCTCTGTGATTATACTATATATCACTCCTCTTCCTCCCAGCTTGTGAGTCACTCCCTCCGCCTTATAGAATACCTAGCACCTGTCCTGTGAAGGTGGGGTCAGGTGACTCCAGTGTGTGCTCACTCTGTCACTTTACATAGCCGGGATGGCTGTGCCAGGATTATAGTGCAGTCAGTGCCCTGGGCCAGCCGGACCTTCACCTAGAACAACATGTCTTCCTATACAGAAGCTGTGTCCTACAGTACAGCACGGCTCCTCTCAGCTCTCTTTTATGGAGTGAGCTCGTTCCTGATTATCCTGGTTAACAAAACTCTTCTCACCAGCTACAGGTAGGAGGAGAATATTGCAGTGTGTCAGTAGTACATTGTGTTAGTGTGGAAGCAGCAACATTAACCAGTGAGTAATAAGTCATATTATTGTGAAATCCGTGAAGGTGGCTGAAGTTCAGAGAGTAGGCTGGCTTTACACACAGAGTCAAAATACCTGTTTGAAGTGATAAAACAAAAGTCCTCTCTAACACATCTGACAGTGATCTTGTATTGTGTAAGCAAGCAGTGGTCCAGTCCAAAATTCTTGTTACAATGAATATTTCTCTACAATAAGTTTTTTTTTTTTTCCTGTAGTTCTAAGCTTTCAAAATGTACCTGTGTATAGATGTCCACAGCATACAAGTAAATTTAACAAAGCCAACAATCCACCAATTTTTATATGTCCAACCACTTATTTCCTTCTCAAAGACCACAGCAGTGAGACTTTAGTATTCTTATTTCGGGCCCATTCAAATGAATGGCCATCATGTAATACAAGGTCAGTTGGTAAATTGAGGTGATCCTAAGAGAGTACCCGTCCCTGATCTCTGTATGCCTGAACAGAGCATATGAACAAACCTGTCTTCATCAGCAAACCTTTTAAATGTTTAATCACTGCATTATCTTTCTCAGTATATATAACTTGGAATGAATAATGCATTTGACTAAAATTTATTTACTAAACTAATGTCTTCAGGATCACTAGTGCTATATACATAAATGAATATGCAGCACATTCTGTAGATCTGCTCTGTTTATCGACCTCTGTGTGTGCAGGAATGGGGATTGCTATCTACAAATATATGTAGATACATACAGTATATCGCACAGTCCAGCACAAGCAAGTCCCATCTCACACATACAATTGTATTGCAGTCTATGGGAGAATCACTATAACTATTGAGGCCTGCCACAGGCAGATTTACTGATTACCTATGATCAGAGAGGGCCCCAATTGTGGGCATTACCGCTAGATGAGGAGACCCAGCAGTTATGGCGCCCACTCTGCATCTGAGCTGCTGACATGTTTAAATTGCTGACACATGCCATACTACAGCATGGGGTTAACATTACAGTGTGTGGAGGTAGATAAGGAGGGTGCTCTGTCTGCATCATTCATTGTTGGCTGAATTAACTGAACAGGTAAATACTGTATGATTTTCCAGCTTTTCTGAAGACAAATTTGTTTTAGTGCATTTTAGTACATTTTTTGTATTCATAAGCTTTGCCTTGGCTTTTTAGCATGCTCTAGATTTGATTTCAAAGGGGATGAAAGGCCAAAATACACAAGTAAAAGGTTTATGTATTTTGCACCTGCATGTACCTACACATTTCCCCATAGATGAGTTCTGGAACTTTAATTTAACCCTTTCATGACCAGGGATGCTTTGAGCCTTCAGTCCCAAAGCAAAAGTTCACCTTTTTGAAATGCGGCATTCTAAAATTGATTTTTTTTTTTTATTGTAATTTTTATTAAAGTTTTCAAAAGTTACAAAGACAAGAAAACATATGAACACTTCACAGCGCAATGCATTACAATGTAAAGACGTTAGTGGGAAAAACGCCACATTAGGTGTAAATAGGGAAACCAGTGAAAAAAAGAACAGTCAAATACATAGCATTCATACATACACTCATATAGCATAAGTAAAATTATAAATAGTGTTGAACGAACCCGAACTGCACAGTTCGGGTTCGTGCCGAACTTTGTGCATTTGGGTACCCAACCCCAAACGTCAGCACTGAAGTACGGGTCTGAGTTCGGCTCATAAGTGTGATGTACTGAGCAGCCAATCAACCAGCTTTAACCGATCGGGGGTTTTAATCCCTTGGATTCCGCGGTCATACAAGGGGTTCCGCTATGCCATATGTGCCCCTCGGCACCCCCCGCAGCGAGATCAGGGGGGGCCCATATGTAACTTATGCAGCCTGGGGTCTGGCAAGTGACGGGTTCGCTCTGCAATGGTGACACCTCCCCCTAGGGCCCTATATGACGCTCGTCCCAGGTATAGGAATGCCGAGTGGTATATTACGGCCTATATGAGTCTTATGGTGTGTCACGGTGCTCCTACCTGGATACAGCTAGACCCCAGGCTTTGGCTCCAATGCAATAAATAGTCGAAATTGAGGGATTGGGGAATAACTTGCATCCAGACCTTGAGATGAAGTTGAACAGCAGCTTTACTTGAATAAACAGTTTTCCAAACCAGTTCAGGCTTTGTCTTGGCTCCAGCAGGCTTTAGCATATAACTAGTGAGCTGCACTTCTGTCTGTAGTCTGACTCTCAGTTGTGCGAGGGAACTTGACTCCTGGCAGCTCCAAGGTGGAGTCTCAATCAGTCCTCCACTAGAACTTGACTTAGACTAACTGATTCTAACTGGTCCCCACCCTTGATGCAGAGGAAAAGGAATCCTCTACTACGCTCTAGAGGGGGATTTTAGTGGAATGGAAAGTTCCATTCAAAGATAACGCTACCAGTTTGCTGCCACCTGCTGTGAACCAGGCACACTACATGTAATACAGGTACATAACATAGTGAATGCACATTGGTGGAGGACCTGCAAAAAAATGCATAAAATGGCATTGGGTTAGCAGATAAAGATACCAGCTGGGCGTAGGAGTGGTAACACCACTCTGGGGTGTTATAGCTCAACACTAATTATAAAGGAACACAAGACAAGAACCAAGAAGGAAGGGGGGAGGACAACACTGGGGTAAGGAAGGATGCATCTCCTTAGAATTACAGATTATAGTGGGCCCAGAACATATCCCAGGGTGCCCAAATCACCTGGAACTTCTCCTCCTCATTGTTCAGAAAGGCTCTCAGGTACTCCAGAGACCGAGACTCCCTAATTATAGTGTAGAGTTCCTCGAGAGCTGGGGGCGCCATCTGCCTCCAGTGTTTGGCTACAAGCAAAAGCCACAGGGTGTGTTTCCGCAGCTGCTCAGAGGGTAAATTTAAGTAATAAAGTCTAAGGCAGTAAAAGGAAGCATATACCCACTACTCGCTCATCCAGGGTCTGGACAACCCTTCCAGTAGGGTTGGAGAAGGGAGCAGGACCAGAACAAATGGTATATGTTAGCCAGATAGGCACCTCGCCTCTAGCAGTTATCCAGCACAGTTATGTTAAAGGAATGCAGCAATGCTGAAGTGTGTTACCAGTGCATCAGCATTTTGTAAAAATATTCCTTATGCATAACACATCTGTAGGTCTTAGGTGCCCTTCTCCATATCAGCATCCAGGCAACATCAGAGAGGGACTTCCCCCAAGTAATCCTCCCACCGTCTCATGTAAGGGTGTTTTGGGAGGACCTCTGGAGTGGGATCTGAGAGGATCCTGTAAACATCAGAAATAAGACCAGTGGTGGAGATCTCGGACTTATAGTTTCTCAAAAAATGTGGGGTCGGGGGGTCTGAAGGACTCTTAAAGACGGCATAGGCTAGATGGGAAATCTGAATGTAGAAGAACTCACTAGTGCGGGGGAGGTTAAACTTAGACTGCAGGTCAGCAAAAGGGAGGGGGGAGCGTGTTCTATAATCCATGATGTCAGCAAATCTGAACAAACCCGCCCGTAACCAGGGACTCACTACCTGGGATGTAAGTCCTGGTGGGAAATTAGAATGAAGTAGAAAAGCTGCCATGGAGGAGTTTTCAGTAGAGAGGGGAAAGTGGACCGCACAAGTGTGCCACACATCCATTATGAGGGCCATAGGGCTTAGTAGTACCATAGCCGGGGGGTTATAAGGAGCCGACCAGAGGAGGGAATTGGGATGGTAGAGACCAACCACAACTTCTCAATCTCCATCCACTTAGAGTAAGCCCGGAGAGTGGACAAAGCCAGGATCCTGTGCAGCTGAGTGGCCCAGTAATACAGTACTAAATTAGGCAGGGAAAGGACCCCTTTGGCATTGGGAGTTATCATGAGCAGCCTAGAGAGCCTGTGCCTCCCTTTGGCCCAGACGAACTGCAGGTTTGAGCCCTGTAGGGAACAGAAGTCCTTAAGAGGGACCGGAATCGGAAGGGTCTCAAATAGATAAAGCAATTTGGACAATACGGTCATTTTCACTGCAGAGATCCGGCCGAAGAGAGACACCAGAAGGGTTATCCACCTAGTGAGGAGGGCTCGTATGTATTGGAAAATCAGAGGGAAGTTAGCCTGGTAAAGGTGAGAGAATGACTTGGTAAGCTGAATATCCAAATACTTTAAAGAGGATTCCTGTCACTTATACAGGAAGAAGACTCGTAGTCCAGCTAAGTGGGAGGATGTGATTTGAATGGGCAAAGCATCTGTTTTAGAAGTGTCGACTTTATATCCTGAGAGATGGCTGAATTGTAATAAGAGGGCATGGAGGTTGGGGAGGGTAATGTGGAGATTGGTGAGAGTCAGGAGTGTATCGCCGGCAAAGAGCGGTAGTTCCAGGTCATACAGTTTAAGTTTAATTAGGATGGCCGTCCCCACACGTTTTTTAGATTGAATGACAGAAAAAACAGTGGGGTAATACCTGAGAGCAAAATTGAAAGAGCATGAAGCATCAAAATGTGTTTCCTGCATAAACACAATAGCAGCCTTAAGAGCCTTAATTCAGCTAGACCCGTTCAGTGCTTTGCATTTGAATTAAGGCCCTTAACATTAATGGATACAATCTCAGCCATGGGAACACACATGATCACAAAATAAAGCAGATTCAGGTTACCCCATGTTGAATACTGAGTGGAAGGCCATTGAGACTCCAAGGGTGAGGGTGGAACCATCCTGAACGATAAAAGCTGGAATCTCTGAGGCAGGAAAGGGTAGACAAGGGAAAGGACAAGTTGGGAGAGAAGACATGACAGAAAAACAATACAAATGCAACAACAACAAAAAAAACCCATCTGTATCTCCAGGGAGGGACACTCCTGGTAGGGGCTATCAAATGAACTAAACAAGTATAGAAATAACAGAAGGAGGGAGCCGTGAGTAAATAAGCTATTGCTATGCACCCCTACCTAGTGGGAGATGAGATTTTGGAGGCCCAGCGAAGAGAGGAGAAAGAACCAGCTAACTCCAGTCAAAAAGCACTTCCAACAACCCCTCTGCCATATAGCAAGAACTAAGGCAAGTAAAAACTAAACAACCAAGCCTAGAGTAAGGGGAACAGTTCTGAAACAAGTGCAAAACATTAAACAGAGACTACATGAATGTGGAAACAGGCCTGCATTGAAGTCCCAGAAGATTAGCAAGGGATATCCCAATGGTGCAAACAAGGGGAGTTTGGGAGAAAGTGCAGAGTCTGCAGATGGCAGTCTTTGCCGCTTTAGATGGACAGTCTTCCACACCAGAGGGGGGAGGAGGTAGAGCAGTAGCTTCCCAGTCCTGAAGAGGGGGTTGAGGGATGCCTGGGAGCACGGACTTTCTTTAAAGGGAGCTCCTTCCCCATGAGGGGGTGTTTGGAGCGGCAGGCTCTGTATAAGAAGCAGGGAGGTCAAGAACTGCTGTTTCAGACAGCCATCATCTTTGACGTCCAGGCCATGCCCCTTCCTAAAATTGAATTTTATTAGATTTCATAGTCTAATAATTATTTTTGTTTCAAAATACATAGAACTTTAAGTAAAATTAAAATAGATCAATTTATCTCCAGTAATGTATTTGTACATATACAGTAATACTAACTCACCAGAACATTCTACAATTGCGGTTTGTTTCATCGCAGCTCAGTTACATCCATATACTTTGGACAATTGTGTCATGTGATCACTAACCTGACTACTAGTCTAGGCCATTCTCCTATGTGTGCCTTCATGTGAGCTACAAGATTACACAGTGTCTATCAAATCCAGTGGCGGATTAAGGCTACCGTGGGACCTGGGCTGTATGAATATTGAAACAGGGTACTATGCAGTGCTTATATATGCAGTGGCCACACCCTGAAAACCTAGGTAAATACCAGGTCTCCACTCCACTTAGGGGGCCCACTCGGCTGCCCGGGTGCTGACTGCCTCAACTTAATGGGCCTGATGTGTTACTCGCCTCTCCTGGGCCCCAACACGATTAACTGCTGTCTTCGGGCCTCTTCAATGCTGTTAGTTTTGGTGCCTCATCTGCTATTTAGGCTCTGTACTGTCAGGAGGACAACAAGGGTTGTGATTCTGATCTCTGACAATGGCTGTCCTCTGATGTCCTCAATGATGTGATTCTGAGCTCTGAATAACGCCCCCTGCCTGACACTGCCCTTCTGACATTACAGAGATCATCAGACACCAAAACTAACTGTGCTTGTTACTCGGGAATGTTGGGGGCTACAGAAAAAAATTCCAACTGCACTGGAATCAGTGGAGCGATGTCTTTTAACAGATGCTAAGGACTTGAATTGGTGGAGGTGGTGAAATGTCGTCTTTAAATTGATGTGTTGGTTTGTTGAAGTGTGCATATTTTAGTTTCAATATTTTTTATTCAATTTTTCAAAATACAAAAACAAAGAACAAAATGAGTAGATATTGCGATATACAGTAATAGACATTGAAATACAGTTTCAAGATGCATTCTTAGAACCGCATATCTGTAAAACCAAATATAAAGATTACTTTTAAAGTGAACAACAGTAATAACAGATAGGCACCTATATTAGGCTGTGGATATCTATATCTAGGGTGTATTCTCCATAAACATTTTTCTCTTCTACATGAGATGTTTAATTGTGCAGGGGACCCTCGACTCGTACCCGCAACATTGGCTATTCCTCCCTAGTTCCCCTTACAACGGGGTTGGCAAGCTTCACAACCATCTCTATTTCTGTCCCAGCCCCCTCTATTGGGTTTCATATACCATTCAGTTCCTTTTACGTGACAAATCTAGAATGTATCCACGCATCCCAAATCATTTCGAATCTATGAAACGAGTAATTACCCATTGCGATCACCCTTTCATAGGAATATGTGTTGTTAATGGCTAGTAACAGGGCCGACATAGGCGGGGAAGCTGTTGCCTTCCATCTCTGTACCAACAGTAGTTTAGCCATCGTTAGAATTTTACAAATAAGTTGCTTATGCCTATTCAGTTCTCCGGGAATGCCAAGTAACAAAATCGCCATATGTGCAGTAGGGGGGAGACGTATATCAAACAATTCAGAGAGCATTTCAAAGACACTATACCATATCCCAGTAACCACGAATTATAGGGCAGGTTCTCAGAATGTGAAGAAGGGTTCCTCTGTCTCCACATCCCCTCCAACAATTCCCAGACATGGAGGGATACGCTAACTGCAAAGTAGATGGAGTTCTGTACTACCGTAAAATGACCTTCATTGCTGTCTCTATGTGGGTGCTACATTTTAAAGACAGATGGATCAGTTTAATCGTTCGTTGCCAGTCGTCTGAAGTAATGACCATTCCTAAATCTCTCTCCCAACAACGGAACGGAGTGGATCTAGTAAAAGTCGAAATTCCATCCATTTTGTCATAAAGAAATCGTAATCCCCTCACATTGGTCGACAACCAAGCAAAAAGTGAACCGTTATGGGGCAAGGTCGTCACCGGGTGTTTAGATATGAAGTGCCATATCTGAAAATATTTAAGGAAATCGCCTACGCGGATTCCGTATTTTTGTCTAAGATCCACAAACGGTATGGGCTGTTTAGAGTCAGAGTATAGTTGAGAAATCCGCGTGATCCCCTTCAATTCCCAACCCGAGACCCCTATGCCATCAATCATCCAGGCCATCAATGACAGAGGCATGTCTGCAATATGAAAATGTTTCACTGGGTTTGCCTTCCCATGGATTAGCTTCCATGCCATTAACAAAGCGCACATGACCGGGGAAAAGGATCCCGGAGCCGGAATGTTCCAGAAGGGCAGCCACAGCGCATCCTCCAGTTTTAGGGGAGATATAAACGCCTGCTCTATATGTAGCCATGGAACCGAGGTATCCATTGACTTCCACCTTGCACACTGAGTGACCAGTGATGCTATATAATAATTCCTCACCACTGGTACTCCCAGCCCTCCTGCCTCTCGTTGCTTAAATAAAAAGCTTTTATTAACTCTAGGTCTCCTACCATTCCACACATATTTTGAAATCACCCTTTGTGCTATCTCAAAAAAGGAAACCGGAATGGATATTGGGAGCGTACGGAACAAGTACAATAGTCTAGGCAATAGCAGCATTTTAAAAGCCGCTACCCGTCCTATCCAGGAAACCTCCATTTTAGACATTCGTTCGGTCTCTTCTTGCAATATTTTTAACATTGGGATATAGTTACTTTTGTAGAGGGTTCCTAATGATGTTGTCACCTGTATCCCCAAATACTGAACACTGTCCTTCCTCCAATCAAAATCATAAGTCGATTGGAGATGCTGGAGCAAGGGTGGAGGGACATTGAAAGGTAATGCCTGTGATTTGGCCATGTTTAATTTATAAAATGATAACTGCCCAAAAATACTAATAGTGTCCATGAGATGAGGAATAGATAGTTGCGGATTAGATAAAGTGAGAATAATATCATCAGCATATAATGATATAAGATGAGATTTACTTCCTATGTCAATGCCTCCCACTCTCGGATCTAATCTAAGTATTTGGGCTAAAGGCTCTATAGAAAGAACAAATATCAGGGGCGATAGGGGGCACCCCTGTCTGGTCCCATTTGTAATGAGGAATGGATCTGATACTACTCCGTTAGTGAACACTTTCGCAGAAGGTGCTGAGTATAATGCCTCAATCGCTCTTAAGATAGCTCCAGAAAACCCCATACTTCTAAGCACCGAAAAGGCATACGACCAGCAGATGCGGTCGAATGCTTTCTCTGCGTCCAATGCAAGGATCACCGCCTTATCCTTTCTAGAGTCGACATGGTGTATTATATTCAATATACGCCTGGTATTATCATATGATTGTCTCCCTTAAACAAATCCCACTTGATCATAATTTATCAAACTTGAGAGACAGACTGCCAGTCGGCTCGCTATTAATTTAGCGTAGATTTTTAAATCTGTGTTTAATAGCGATATTGGTCTAAAGTTCTGGGGGGTGTTGGCGGGTTTGCCAGGCTTTGGCAACGTAACTATCAGGGCTTCTTGATTTTCTTTTGGGATGACCCCAGAATCAACCACGGCCGTCAGAAATGACAGCAGTGGGCTCATCAGGGTTGGGAAAAAGCATTTATAATATTCATTAGTAAGGCCGTCAGGGCCCGGAGACTTATGTGATGGCAGTGATTTAATGATGGATAGTAATTCTTCTGAGGTGATAGGCGCGTTCAAGGAGTCCAGCTGTGACTCCGTGAGTGCGGATAGTTGAGCCGCCTTGAGGAATCGTTCAATATCCTGGGTTGTCGGAGGGACTGTCGAGGAGTCGTCTGCTAGGTTGTAAAGGCCTTCATAAAAATGTTTAAAGGCGTTAGCAATGCCATTAGGGTCATAAATTTTGTATGTACCATCCTTGCTATACATAAATGGAATCCTAGATTTTGTCTGCTTTTGTTTCAGCTTGGATGCTAAAAGTTTACCCGCTTTGTTAGATTGAGAGTAATATGTAGCTCTAATCTTTTTCAGGTTTCTCTCATATTTATGTAATAAACAAGCAGTTAACTGCTGGCGTAAAGCTATTAATTCCGTTGCACGTGAGGGAGACGGAGATTGTTTATTGCTAGTGTCTATAATTCTTATCTGACGGAGCAGACGATCCATTTCTGCCGTCCTATTTTTCTTTTCAATATGCCCTAGGCGAATAAACGTTTCTCTAATAAAGGCCTTGTGAGAATTCCACAGTATTTCAGGGCTAGGAGCAGAGGGGGCATTAATCTGAAAGAATTCCTTCAAGTCATTCTCTAACGTTGTTTTTAACTTTGGCTGCGACATTAAAAAGTCACTACACCTCCACACATATGCTCTATTAGATTCATATTTTTCAGCTATGGACAGGGTTATCGCTGCATGGTCTGACCAAGTTATTTGAGATATCTCGGACTGCCTAGCAAGGGGAATGCTAGATTGCTCAACCAGGAACAAGTCTATTCGTGAATAGCTATTATGTACTGTGGAATGGTACGTATAATCTCTTTCAGAATTATGCAAAATACGCCAGATGTCAAATAGTTCATAGCGCCATATAGCCTGCGATAAGGAGGGGTGACGTGTTAGTATACCAGACGTGGTATCTACTAGCGGGTCCGGGGCCATATTGAAGTCTCCCATTAATATTAAACATCCCTTCTTCCTCTTTCCTACCGCCCTCACTAGTCTCCCTAGAAACGCCACCTGCTTCCTATTTGGGGCATAAACTGATACCAGCGTATAAGTGACATTGTTAATAATGCATACTACTATAACAAATCGCCCTCCCGGGTCAGCGTATTGAGATAACAATTGAAACGCAACCGAGTCCTTAATACCAATCAATGTGCCCCTACTTTTTGAGGAGTAGTGAGCATGAAACACATGTGGGTATGCTGGGTGATTAATGCGAAAAGCGTCTGCCCTTAAAAGATGTGTCTCCTGTAGTGCAAGAATGTCACAGTTCTGCCCTCGGGCCTCACGCCATAAATTGGCTCTTTTCTGAGGGGAGTTCAAACCTCTGACATTCATGGACATAATCTTAAGTACCATGGTACACAGTTAGAAATGCTTTGAGATTCTTACCACAACCGCATATACCAGTAGGTGTCACTGTTGACTTGAAGAGAAAATGTTTCCACCCTTCATATTCACTACGCCTAATGTGCCAGAACCAATAATAAAAAGAAAAACAAACAACGCAAATTACAAAACCAATAGGTAAACCTTTGTGGCAAAACCAAACAAAGAGAGAAAAAAAGAGTATGGTACAGCAGACCAGCGGCTGTCGCAATCCTGGGGGGATAAGTTCAACGACAGTGGACATACGAAATCCAAGAAAAAGTGAGTCTTTAGCTTTGTAGCCCTTTGCGTGGGCGTCTTTGGGCCCTCACTTGATGCCACCCATCCGACACAGGACCAGGTGGTTGTTTGGGTGGTATTTCGACAATCGGAATGTTCTAGTTGTGAAGCAAACGATTTCCTTATTCCAAAGTTTTAACGACATGCACCGTGTTGTCTCGGGTAATAATCACACGGACCGGAAATCCCCACTTGTATAAAATATGGTGCCTGGCGTAAAGCTGCTGTAATAGGGATAAATTGCTGCCGCAATTGCAGTGTCGTGGCTGATAAATCCGAGTAAATAGATACTTTGTGATATGGGTCAGGTAGGTGCCCCAGCTTTCGGGAAGTCATCAAAATCAGATCTTTAGTGCGATAAAAATGGATTTTAGCAAGAACATCCTGGGTATTGCTTCATCTAGATGAGATGGCTTGGGGATTCTATGAGCTCTATCAATAATTAAATCCATCTCTGTAAGATTCGGCAGGAGCGAGCGGATCAGATCTTGGAGGAACGTCGTCAAATTATTCGCGGAGACCGACTCCGGAATCCCTCTAAATTTCAGATTATTTCTCCGTGAGCGATCCTCTAAGTCTGCTACTTTAGCTTTCAAAAACGACACATCCGACTCCATCTCATAGTGAGCATCTATTAATGCATTGTGTGATGTCGCAAATTCCGCCATTTTGGATTCAACATGAACTGTACGGTTTTTCAGTTCCTGAAGATCTCTATCTAGCGGTTTTACCATGAGAGACATGTCTGTTTTTAGTGATTTGCAGAAAGCCATGAGCATATATTTCATAGAGGCCTCAGTGAGTGGGTTCTCTGTCTCTGGGATTTCTGCAAAAAAATCAGTGGGTGGGGGGGTAGGCTGCACATTGTTGCTCACCTCGCCATCCTGGGGGTCGCTATCCTGGAGTCTTGGTCTCTGCTTAGCCGGGCTGGTGGTAGGCGACTGGTGTGTCCCCAGGCCGGATAGGCCCGCAGATCCCGAAGCGCCGACCCGCGGAGGCCCGCTTCCATTGTAGGCCCCGGCCTGCCGGGGAGAAGGCCCAGGTAGCTCCGCGGCCGCGCCGTCCAACAGCCGCGGTAAGGATGGGGCTGAGAGCGCTCTCTTGTGAGCGGAGAGCGCGCTTGTTTCCTTCGGTGGGTCGCGCGGTGGAGTTGAGGCCCTAGATTCTGTTTCCAGGCGCGGGCCGTCGCCATGCTGGTCCTCCCCCCCCCCCCCCCATGGGGGAAATAGAAATCCGAGATTTTATGCGGTCTCACCGCCGATTTCTTCCGTCTCGGCATCCCTGGAGGTAAGGCACCTTTTACTGTCAGTTTCTGTGCCCAAAGGCCACGGGCTCTTCGCTTGTGATGTCACTGTATAGGACTCAGACCAAGAGCTCTGAGACTATGTGGCCATTACAGTCCACAGCTAGGCTCCGCCCCTCGAAGTGTGCATATTTTTATCCTCTAGCAATATATACTGTGTATATACAGTGCTGGACAAAAGTATTGGCACCCCTGCAATTCTGTCAGATAATACTCAATTTCTTCCAGAAAATGATTACAATCACAAATGCTTTGGTAATAATATCTTCATTTATTTTGCTTGCAATGAAAAAACACAAAAGAGAATGAAAAAAAAAGTCAAATCATTGATCATTTTACACAAAACTCCAAAAATGGGCCGGACAAAAGTATTGGCACCCTCAGCCTAATACTTGTTAGCACAACCTTTAGACAAAATAACTGCGAACAACCGCTTCCGGTAACCATCAATGAGTTTCTTACAATGCTCTGCTGGAATTTTAGACCATTCTTCTTTGGCAAATTTCTCCAGGTCCCTGAGATTTGAAGGGTGCCTTCTCCAAACTGCCATTTTGAGATCTCTCCACAGGTGTTCTATGGGATTCAGGTCTGGACTCATTGCTGGCCACTTTAGAAGTCTCCAGTGCTTTCTCTCAAACCATTTTCTAGTGCTTTTTGAAGTGTGTTTTGGGTCATTGTCCTGCTGGAAGACCCATGACCTCTGAGGGAGACCCAGCTTTCTCACACTGGGCCCTACATTATGCTGCAAAATTTGTTGGTAGTCTTCAGACTTCATAATACCATGCACACGGTCAAGCAGTCCAGTGCCAAAGGCAGCAAAGCAACCCCAAAACATCAGGGAACCTCCGCCATGTTTGACTGTAGGGACCGTGTTCTTTTCTTTGAAGGCCTCTTTTTTTTTTTTTTCCTGTAAACTCTATGTTGATGCCTTTTCCCAAAAAGCTCTACTTTTGTATCATCTGACCAGAGAACATTCTTTCAAAAAGTTTTTGGCTTTCTCAGGTAAGTTTTGGCAAACTCCAGCCTGGCTTTTTTATGTCTCTGGGTCAGAAGTGGGGTCTTCCTGGGTATCCTACCATAGAGTCCCTTTTCATTCAGACGCCGACGGATAGTACGGGTTGACACTGTTGTACCCTCGGACTGCAGGGCAGCTAGAACTTGTTTGGATGTTAGTCGAGGTTCTTTAGCCACCATCCGCACAATCTTTTGTTGAAATCTCTCGTCAATTTTTCTTTTCCGTCCACATCTAGGGAGGTTAGCCACAGTGCCATGGGCTTTAAACTTCTTGATGACACTGTGCACGGTAGACACAGGAACATTCAGGTCTTTGGAGATGGACTTGTAGCCTTGAGATTGCTCATGCTTCCTCACAATTTTGCTTCTCAAGTCCTCAGACAGTTCTTTGGTCTTCTTTCTTTTCTCCATGCTCAATGTGGTACACACAAGGACACAGGACAGAGGTTGAGTCAACTTTAATCCATTTCAACTGGCTGCAAGTCTGATTTAGTTATTGCCACCACCTGTTATGTGCCACAGGTAATTAACAGGTGCTGTTAATTACACAAATTAGAGAAGCATCACATGATTTTTCAAAGGGTGCCAATACTTTTGTCCACCCCCTTTTTTATGTTTGGTGTGGAATTATATCCAATTTGGCTTTTTGACAATTCTTTTTGTGGTTTTCCATTGAAGACAAATTAAAATGAAGATATTATTACCAAAGCATTTGTGATTGCAATCATTTTCTGGAAGAAATTGAGTATTATCTGACAGAATTGCAGGGGTGCCAATACTTTTGGCCAGCACTGTATATATATATATATATATATATATATATATATATATATATATATAATGTTTCATTGCATTTCAAAAGATATAACATTTTAATTTGTCCATCAATATAGCTACAAGAGGATCTGTGATTTTTCATAATGAGATATTTATTTTTTTTAACACTTTCCTGACATCGCTATTATACAGCAGATGTTGGGTCATTAAATATTGTAGTCTTTAAAAAATGGCTGTGAAGGGAGGGATTAATTGGCACAAGTTGTTGATGAAACGCGCATGGGGTGGTCACCTACCATGGTCGGTATATATCTTGGTTCTACCTGTGTTTGGTTACTTGGCACTGGGAATTATTGTTAATACTGAAGTTTTTTTTTCATCTGTACTGTATATACATGCTATATGTGTCTGCATGTATTCCTTACTGGTAGCATTACTATTTGGTTACTATAGTTCTTAACATGCCATGTTTATCTAGGCCTTGACCTTCCAGGTTTTTTTGCCCCGCATACAGTACATTTTTTTCATGTCTCCTATCTTATTTTAATATATGTGTGTTTTCATGAATTTGATAATAAAGGAATTGCATTTTTATTCCCATGAGAATTATTTTGTTTGGTGTTGGATTGTATTGCTTTTGGGATTTATTATCATTGGTTTATTAGCTATACTTACTATTTATAGGCTATGCATATGATTTTACTGATTTTACTTTTATGAACTCTCTCTGTGTAATGGGTAAAAAAAAAACGCAAATCCCACCATGTTTTGTCATTTTAAAACCTAATTAACTTTTTATTTTTACCACACAATGAAGTGTACCTAAACGATAAACAAGCTTTGCATAAATCACTAGTACAGGGTGTGTGTATATACAGTGCCTTGCGAAAGTATTCGGCCCCCTTGAACTTTTCATCCTTTTGCCACATTTCAGGCTTCAAACATACGGATATAAAATTTTTATTTTTTGGTGAAGAATCAACAAAAAGTGAGACACAATTGTGAAGTGGAACGAAATTTATTGGTTATTTTAAACTTTTGTAAAAAAATAAAAAACTGAAAAGTGGGGCGTGCAATATTATTCGGCCCCTTTACTTTCAGTGCAGCAAACTCACTCCAGAAGTTCAGTGAGGATCTCTGAATGATCCGATTTTGTCCTAAATGACTGATGATGATAAATATAATCCACCTGTGTGTAATCAAGTCTCCGTATAAATGCACCTGCTCTGTGATAGTCTCAGGGTTCTGTTTAAAGCGCAGAGAGCATCATGAAGACCAAGGAACACACCAGGCAGGTCCGTGATACTGTTGTGGAGAAGTTTAAAGCTGGATTTGGATACAAAAAGATTTCCCAAACTTTAAACATCCCAAGGAGCACTGTGCAAGCGATCATATTGAAATGGAAGGAGTATCAGACCACTGCAAATCTACCAAGACCCGACCATCCCTCTAAAGTTTCATCTCAAACAAGGAGAAAACTGATCAGAGATGCAGCCAAGAGGCCCATGATCATTCTGGATGAACTGCAGAGCTCTACAGCTGAGGTGGGAGAGTCTGGCCATAGGACAACTATCAGTCGTACACTGCACAAATCTGGCCTTTATGGAAGAGTGGCAAGAAGAAAGCCATTTCTCAAAGATATCCATAAAAAGTCTCGTTTAAAGTTTGCCATAAGCCACCTGGGAGACACACCAAATATGTGGAAGAAGGTGTTCTGGTCAGATGAAACCAAAATCGAACTTTTTGGCCATAATGCAAAACGATATGTTTGGCGTAAAAGCAACACAGCTCATCACCCTGAACACACCATCCCCCTGTCAAACATGGTGGTGGCAGCATCATGGTTTGGGCCTGCTTTTCTTCAGCAGGGACAGTGAAGATGGTTAAAATTGATGGGAAGATGGATGGAGCCAAATACAGGACCATTCTCGAAGAAAACCTGTTGGAGTCTGCAAAAGACCTGAGACTGGGACGGAGATTTATCTTCCAACAAGACAATGATCCCACACATAAAGCAAAATCTACAATGGAATGGTTCACAAATAAACGTATCCAGGTGTTAGAATGGCCAAGTCAAAGTCCAGACCTGAATCCAATCGAGAATCTGTGGAAAGAGCTGAAAACTGCTGTTCACAAACGCTCTCCATCCAACCTCACTGAGCTCGAGCTGTTTTCCAAGGAAGAATGGGCAAGTCTCTCGATGTGCAAAACTGATAGACATACCCCAAGCGACTTGCAGCTGTAATTGCTGCAAAAGGTCGTGCTACAAAGTATTAACTTAAGGGGGCCGAATAATTTGGCACGCCCCACTTTTCAGTTTTTTATTTTTTACAAAAGTTTAAAATATCCAATAAATTCCGTTCCACTTCACAATTGTGTCCCACTTGTTGTTGATTCTTCACCAAAAAAATTAAAATTTTATATCCTTATGTTTGAAGCCTGAAATGTGGCAAAAGGTTGAAAAGTTCAAGGGGGCCGAATACTTTCACAAGGCACTGTATAAGGAATAATGATTTCTGTCCACTATATGACTTTTATATTTTGCTTTTGTAGCATTTTTTTTCTGTATTTGTAATTTTCAGTTATCTCAGACCTGGTGGGTGGAGATGGGATATTACCCTCCTCAACATTGAAATTGCAACACCAAGAAGGACAAGCACTAAGGTTATGTAAATCGAGAAAGTACCAGGTGTTGCTAAGATCTCCAAACAATTAAATTTTCAAGCACCTAACTACAATCTGTGGCATAAAAACCAGATTGGAAGCATAGTTTTCTAGCCACATCACTCTGACAGATTGCTATGTACCTAGGCTGTGAAGTCAGCACTGTTCAATATTGTGTGTCCCAGTGGTTGGGAGAAAAACAACAAACTGTAATGATGGGGGGGGGGGGGGCCCCCCCCCCCCCCCCCCCCCCCCCCCCCAAGAGGGGTGTGGAAGCGAACCTCTGCATGGAGAGATTATCTGATTGGAATAATATCACATAGTAATCCATTCTGTACTGCAAGTGAAATTGGATGTCATATTCCAAGCCTAAGGCGGCAAACCGTGTTGATATAAGTCATTAGAAGGCGCTACAACATTTGACTAAAAGCCAGCTACATGACACCACAAGCACCCATTCTCTCCTAACAGACTTATATAATGAAATAAAAACACAACACACAAATTACGGTGAAAATTGGCCACAGTGTTTATTAAGGTTACCAAATAAAATTCTTGATACTTCATAATAATAAATAAATAGATATCATGAATAAACTTGCATAAAGTCCATAAAAATGAATAATAATAATTAATAAATTTAGCTGGTAGACTGATCCTCACAAGCCATGGCTCAACGAGACATACCCCCCCCCCCCAAAACACTGCAACCAATTATCAATTATATTTTGCAGACCAACATTGAATATGTCATTACCTATATCTGAAAGGTGCACTCTGTACTTCCTGTAAATACTAGGCAGATACCCTTCAAATCTGAATGCCTATAGCTAAAGCTGCCTATTGCTGGCAAATATCTTTCCATTGCCTAATTAACACTCTTTCTTATCTTATCATTAAATTTGCTTTCCCTGCTTGACCATGTAAGAGACAGCCAATGTTGTCTTAAGCTTCATTTGTCTGTATAAACTGTTAATGTTGAATGTATTTCTGTGATTCTGTTCCTTTAAGACAGCAGCCATTGTAATTGTGACATGATGCTGGAGTGAGACCCCCCCCTTTTATGTCAGCCTGCCTGTTCTGCAGACAGAGTGTGAGCAGAGAAGCAGGAAGTGACGAGACAGAGAGCAGCAGCCATCTTGGCAAGTGTTGTATTGAACTGGTGTGGAGATTTTTCTGTACAGCTAAGCTGTATCTTGGTCCAGAGACAAACAGAGTGTAAAGAGACAACAGGACTAGTGAGTCCACGTGAAAGGAACTGTGCTCAGTGGCTGATCAGTGAGACTGACATTGTGACTGTGTATATGGATACCACAGATAGAGACTCGCAGTGCTGTTGATGTACTGGACGGCACCTGCTAAATCCCGGCTTACATCCCAGCTCAGTGTATGGATTCTGCAGGACTGTCAGTGTGCTGAGTGGAATCTGCTGTTGGATTACATTGCATTCAGTTGGTTTCCCTGTCTGTTAAAGAGGACTTCATTTCTCCCAAGATCCTGATAACCGTGAGGAGAGGACGCTTCACTATAAAAGAAAGGACCGACTTTGGGCCCCACCGCGCGCTTCTACGGACTGTAAGCGGTCCACCTGGACCACTGGGGAAAAGGGGGTGCACCCAAATGTGAAGTCAGGGTCAGTTAGGGATAGTTTTGAGTATATTGTTCATTCAGTGTCTATACTGCAGAAGTGGACAGAGTAAAAGTAGAAACCATTGCAGAATTTGCCTTGAAATTGTTCATGCTATATTGTATATTTTGCTTGTCTTTAGCCCTGTCATTTTACCTTTAACTAGCCTTTATTAACTTATAGTAAATATATATTTTTTTCTTGAACTACCGCGTGTGCGTTCATTTCTGGTTGTGGAGTCCAAACCACCTGCCTTGCTCTCGGTTCACAACCAAACTAATCTAGGCACAATTTCAGAAAGGGCGAGCACCGCCTTAGGAAATATACATTTGATAAGGGCAAAATCATTCCTCATCTCTCATATTAGATTGGTGGTGCTAACTCTGGCTATATCATTGCTCCCTGCATGAATAATTAATAAATTCGTCGTTGGCCAAGCCGCTGCTAATAATCTAACTTCATTAACTATATTGCGCCATGCCAAACCTCTTAAACCCCACCATAACACATGACACGCAAGATTTTCAGAGTAACTTCTCTTTGACACTCTCATCTGAGCCCAGTGGATAAACAAATGACCAACTATCCAAATAATCACTCCGTTACCTAGGAAGGAAGAAATAAATTAGTTATCCAAACATAACTCGGGATGAACATAAAGTTTGAAATGATTCGATTCCCATCTTCCAATACATTTTATGGCATCATAGAAACCAAGCCTAGCTGCCTCAGTAGCTGCTCCTATTCTAAAGGAGTGTGATGTGAACTTAGTCAGCCCAGGCAAGTGCACATAAACTCTTCTTAAGTACTGCGTTAAATTGAAATCTAATTAACGGGGACAAATTCTTATGTAACAGAAAAGAACCTTAAACTGGCGGCCTAATTGCCAACCATTTAGCAACATTTTGGACAAGGAAAGCCCTAGAATCATTAAATTTAGACAATTTTATCCAACGACCACGACCTGACTGGTAAGTTTTTGATCTTCTCAAAAGTAAATTGACCGAATTATCTCCAATTGAATGTCAGAAGTTAATAGGACTGGTTCGGCTTTTGCAGATGCAGCGACTAACTCGCCCACCCTTAGTGCTGCAAAAAATGTGGTGATAAAAGCAGTTTTAAACAGGATGCAAAAGCATCCACATAGATTCCATCTAACACATCGTAAATATTTAACAACATCTGAAAAGTAATAGATCTCCTATTATCTAAAGAAATAAATTTTCCTTTTATAACCCTTTGCATCTGCTTACCAGGGAAAAAGGCCAATGTAAAAGGTTGTTTACCATGTAATTTCAGAAAGAAAGACACTCCGGCAATTGACTTAGAAATAGAAGAAAATTATTCAACAACATTAACTTGTTAACAAACAGCATAACTACACTAGCTTCACTAAATATATCACAACCTTGTCTAGTACAAAATAATATCCATTCCTTCCATGCAGCCGAATATTCGGCCCATGTTCTTGGAGCTAATGAGTTTTTGATACTAACACTCCAAAATCAAATCCCACAGGTGCTTCGGGCAAGGGGTTCCGACTTGCGTAGCTTCTGGCGCCAACTTCAGGAAAGTTTCCCAATGACGGCGAGAAAGAGAGAATCAGCTGTTCTTAATGTCTTCAATACATATTACTTTTAACCATAAACTCAATTTAAAACAACAAAGGACTAAATGTCTCATTAACTTAGTGGTTAAATCACATTTGGAAGACTAAGTGTTAATAGTAAACAAAACCCCTTTATCTGTGTGTATCAAAATACGTTTGTTCTAGAAGTGTTCACCCCATATTACAATAGCCACAACCACAGGAAACAACTCTAACACTGCAATATTTTTAGTAATTTTATTCATTTTCCATGAATCTGGCCACACTTCTGCCGCCCATAGTTATTAAAGTATGCTCCATAACTAGAGATGAGCGAATCGAAGCTGACGAAGTGGAATTCGTTCCGTATTTCAGAAAATATTCGATTCGCATCGAATCCGGATTTCCTCACGCTTCCTGTTAATGAAGCACATTTTTTCCTAAAATGGCTGCTGCACATGTTAGGACATGGGGCAAGGAACTCTGGGAACGCGGGATCACCCACAATGCCATGCGTGCAGCCAACCAGCAGTCAGCCAGCCCTGTGATGTCACATCCCTATAAATACCCCCCGCCATCTTGGATTTAGGCATTTTCCAGTGTACTTAGTGCAGGGAGAGACGTCAGTAGGCACTAGGAAAAGTGGTAGAAAAGGCTTGAAAACTGATATTTTGCTCAATCAAAGTTCAGGGAAGGAGCATTAGAAGTGTAGGGAAAGGATAAGGAGGAATTTATACAGAGTATTGAAGCAGAACAGGGTTCATTTTGGGTGTTTGCAGCCTGGGTAATAGGAACAATCCTACTACACCTTGCTGCACTGACTGCCATTATACTGCTGCTCATTGCAGGTTTGCAATAGATCATACCTGTGTAATTCAAATTATTGGGGTCTTATTAGACCTTGTATATGTTGTAAAGCCTTTTCTTGGCGTTTATTAGTGAGGAAAAAATAAGTGGCTTGTTCGCCGTTGTGTGTTGAAGGTAGAAAATTACAGGACTTTTTGCCCTGTATTAATTTCCTTTTCATTTACTTATTTGATGTAGCAGTATGTTAGACAGACAAGTGACAGGCCCTGCGCAGGGGAGGGGCACAGGCCTAAATGTCTCTGGCGCAGGCACAGGTCGCAGCAGAGTAAGGGGGCGTGTCACAGGGATCACTTCCAGAGGCCTGAGCTCCCAGTGTCAGCTAGCGGTCGTGTCTTGACCAGCAACCCAGCGGTTCTAGAATGGTAGACTCGGTCATCCACTTCATCCCAAGTCACATCAGACACCCCCAGTCAAAAGTCGGTGGGTTCATCAGACACAACCCTTAGTTGGCATGGCCCAGGAGCAGGCCCTGTGCCCTCACCTGTCCTGAACCTAGAGTCGCTGATGAGCAGCTTTCTTCACACGCATAGTGAAGAAACTACTCACCAGCAGCTAGACATAGAGCAGAACCTGAGCTAGTAGGTGGTGGCATACTTGGAGTGCACCCTGCCACCCATCATCGAAGATCTGCTGGACCGAATTTACCCTGGAAAAGCTGTCCTGCCCGGCCAGTAGTGTGGCATCAGAGCAGGTGTTTAGTGTGGCGGGGGCCATAGTTACCCCAAGGAGAACTCGCCTGTCCACCTGCCGCAACCCAGTCGGATGAGACCGGAGGATGGGAGTAGTAGTGGCGGATGCTGTGCCACCTAGCAGGCCGAGAACGCTCCCCAACCGCTCCAGTCCCCCTCCTAGGCCAGACAAAGTCGAGGGGGGTCCTGCAGCACTACCGAATGGTGGTGGTAGTAGTTCTTTCCCCCGGGGCACTTCCAGTTGAAGACTGGGACCTCTCCTACCTGAGCCGGTGTGGTGTTGGTCGGAAGAGCCGTGATGGTAAAGCAGGCACGACTCAGGATTCAGCGTTGCAGGTAAACCAAACAGCCGTTTATTTAGGCAACTGGAACAAAGGGTCAACAGCAGCTTCCAGATGGGGGTAGTAGTCCTGCAGTATCCAACCCCCAGCCTTAGTTCTAGGAGAGCGTCCAAAGATGGTATAGGCTCCACAGGATGGCTTTCTCTACTCCTCCTCTGTGCCTCTCTCAGTGAGTACCCTGGGGATGGAGTTACAGGGAGTCCTGACAGGGATCTGGTTATCTGTAGACTAGGCCTGAATACGACTCTAATGTCAGGGTCCTCTCCTGCTCCTCCTGACACAACACCGACTGGATCCAGTCACTTAGAATACTTTACTCCCTTGCTCTGGGCTGTCTTCAGATAAGCCTGGGGCCGATGATATCCCTCCTGAGGCTGTGAGAGCGGCGGTTGGCTTTCAATCCAGAGTCTGGTGGCAGGTCAGCTCTGCACACCTTGTCTGGCTTACAGCATGCACTGAACTGACTTTCAACCATCGCCGGGGATATTATATCTCCTCACAACCCCGCCCAGTGGCCTGTGATAGGCCAGGGCTGAACCAAGTCTGGGTTTGAACACTGCAGGGGGAAACATATAAGGAAAAGATGCACATCAATACATTTAACATAGAACAAAACTTACAGACATAGGCACACAAGACAAACACATAAAAGCAGTAACCCTCTGGAATGCTGCACACCCAAAATGTGGAGAGACTGGCCTTTGTCAAGATGAATGAGGTGTGGATCAGCCAGGATTTCCACCCACCAATGCCTGATGCATCAGATTAAATCATCCATGCTGCCTCACCCAAACCTTGACAAAAGAGAGCGGTTTCTTCTGGCTACCTGCCTCAACTACTATTCTGATGCTGTCACCCGCCTCATGCCACACATCTGATGCCAAGTGCTCCTTCTTACAGCCACCGTCATCAGCGGGTACTGTTTGTGCCACCCACCTCCCCACTCTGTCACCAGGTCACTCTATGTCCTACTCATGCTTCTGCTACCTCAACACTGTCACTTCTCATGCTGTTCCCACCCTCCCCACTCCATTACTGGGCCACTATTTTGCCTTTTTGGCCTGGTTGACATCATTTATTTGACCCTTCTTCTGATCTGTCGGAAGGAAAAATGAGATGCACAACGGATCCTGTCTGTGTAGCAGTTGTAACGCCTGTATGGTCCCATTAGAATTGGCTTATAATTTTGTAGCCGTAAACAGGAGTGGGTACAAAACACAGAAGACATGCAAATATTCCATTCACGTGTCATCTCTGTTTTGGATCCACTCCTGTTTATTTTTGGCATCAGCAATACTTATGGATTACTGACAGTGGCGTAACTAAAGTCTTTTGGACCAGGGTGCAAACTTTTGTCCAGGGCCACCTCCCTAGAGCGAAATCTTGATAGTGGCAGTTACGGGTGCTGCAGCGATAACTCTGATATTTGAAAGGGATACAGCTTTAGTACCTACAACTGCAGTTATCAAGAATATGGTGAGTGAGAAGCGCAGCGCTGACATGTAAACAATACTGGGACAGTATAATATGCTCCGCAGTGGCCCCCACACAGCATTATGCACTCCACAGTGGCCCCCACAGAGTATTCTACACACATGGACAAAATTGTTGGTACCCCTCGTTTAATGAAAGAAAAACCCACAATGGTCACAGAAATAACTTGAATCTGACAAAAGTAATATATAAAAATGAACAAATGAAGGTCAGACATTGCTTTTCGACCATGCTTCAACATAATTTTTTTAAAAAGAAAACTCATGAAACAGGCCTGGACAGAAATGATGGTACCCCTGAAAATAATGTGACCAAAGGGACATCACAGGTGTCTACAATCTTGAAATCAGTCAGTGGGCCTGTATATAGGGCTACAGATACTCACTGTGCTGTTTGGTGACATGGTGAGTACCACACTCCACATGGACCAGAGGATGCGAAGGAAAGAGTGATCTCAGGACCTTAGAAAGAAAATTATAGACAAGCATGTTAAAGGTAAAGGCTATAAGACCATCTCCAAGCAGCTTGATGTTCCTGTGACTACAGTTGCACATATTATTCAGAAATTTAAGATCCATGGGATTGTAGCCAACCTCCCTGGACGTGGATGCAGGAGGAAAATTGACGACAAATCAAAGAGAAGGATAATACGAATGGTAAAAGAGCCCAGAAAAACTTCTAAAGAGATTAAAGGTGAACTTCAAACTAAAGGAACATCAGTGTCAGATCGCACCATCCGTCGTTGTTTGAGCCAAAGTGGACTTCATGGGAGACGAACAAGGAGGACACCATTGTTGAAAACAAATCATAAAAAAGCCAGACTGGAATTTTCCAAACTACATGTTGACAAGCCACAAAACTTCTGGTAGAATGTCCTATGCACAGATGAGACAAAAATCGAAATTTTTGGCAAGGCACATCAGCTCTATGTTCACAGATGGAAAAATGAAGCATATCTTGAAAAGAACACTGTCCCTACTGTGAAACATGGAGGAGGCTCTGTTATGTTCTGGGGCTGCATCTGGCACAGGGTGTCTTGAATCTGTGCAGGGTACAATGAAATCTAAAGACTATCAAGGGATTCTAGAGAGAAATGTGCTGCCCAGTGTCAGAAAGCTTGGTCTCAGTCGCAGGTCATGGGTCTTGCAACAGGATAATGACCCAAAACACACATCGAAAAACACCCAAGAATGGCTAAGAGGAAAACATTGGACTATTCTGAAGTGGCCTTCTATGAGCCCTGACCTAAATCCTATTGAGCATCTTTGGAAGGAGCTGAAACATGCCGTCTGGAAAAGGCACCCTTCAAACCTGAGACAACTGGAGCAGTTTGCTCATGAGGAGTGGACCAAAATACCTGTTGAGAGGTGCAGAAGTCTCATTGACAGTTACAGGAATCATTTGATTGCAGTGATTGCCTCAAAAGGTTGCGCAACAAAATATTAAGTTAAGGGTACCATCATTTCTGTCCAGGCCTGTTTCATGAGTTTTCTTTTTAAAAAAATTCTGTTGAAGCATGGTTGAAAAGCAATGTCTGACCTTCATTTGTTCATTTTTATATATTACTTTTGTCAGATTCAAGTTATTTCTGTGACCATTGTGGGTTTTTCTTTCATTAAACAGGGGGTATGAACAATTCTGTCCATGTGTGTATGCCCACGGTAGCCCCCACAAAGTATTATGAGCTCTTAAGAGCTAAGAGCAAAAAATTTCATTTTATTTCTCATTACTGTACACTCAGCACCCCATCTTGACAGAAAAAACCCCGAAATGTAGATATTTTTGCAAATTTATTAAAAAAGAAAAACTGAAATATCACATGGTCATAAGTATTCAGACCCTTTGCTCAGTATTGAGTAGAAGCACACTTTTGAGCTAGTACAGCCATGAGTCTTCTTGGGAATGATGCAACAGTTCCGTCAGGTTGGATGGTGAACGTTGGTGGACAGCCATTTTCAGGTCTCTCCAGAGAAGCTCAATTGGGTTGAGATCAGGGTTCTGGCTGGGCCAGTCAAGAATGGTCACAGAGTTGTTCCAAAGCCATTTCTTTGTTATTTTAGCTTTGTGCTTAGGGTCATTGTCTTGTTGGAAGGTGAACCTTAGGCTCAGTCTGAGGTCAAGAGCACTCTGGAAGAGGTTTTCTTTTCATGATGCTGCCACTACCATGCTTCACTGTTGGGATTGTATTGGGCAGGTGATGAGCAGTGCCTGGTTTTCTCCACACATACCGCTTAGAATTAACGCCAAAAAGTTCAATCTTTGTCTCATCAGACCAGAGAATCTTATTTCTCATAGTCTGGGAGTCCTTCATGTGTTTTTTGGCAAACTCTATGCGGGCTTTCATATGTCTTGCACTGAGGAGAGGCTTCCTTCAGGCCACTCTGCCATAAAGCCCCAACTGGTGGAGGACTGCAGTGATAGTTGACTTTGTGGAGCTTTCTCCCATCTCCCTACTACATCTCTGGAGCTCAGCCACAGTGATCTTTGGGTTCTTCTTTACCTCTCTCACCAAGGCTCTTCTCCCACTATTGCTCAGTTTGGCTGGACAGCCAGGTCTAGGAAGAGTTCTGATCGTCCCAAAACTTCTTCCATTTAAGGATTATGGAGGCCAATGTGTTCTTAGGAACCTTGAGTGCTGCAGAAATTCTTTTTGCTTTTAGCAAATGGCTGCAATGAAACAAAGAGTGGAAAATTTAAAGGGGTCTGAATACTTTCCGTACCCACTATATATCGGTCAGGGAAAGCCTGGTTCCCCCTACCACTATCATGGTGGTCCGGGGCCCTGGCCATTTCCAGCTGGCCGTGGGCCCCGTACCCCTCTGGGCCCGGTCGCATCCCCTGTGACCACAACCACCGTTACGCCACTGATTACTGACCAAATCTAGACCGAGTGAAGGCGGATACTCAACAGACAGGATCATATATATATATATATATATATATATATATATATATAATATTATTATTATTATTATTATTATTATTATTATTATTATTATTATTATATATATATATATATATATATATATATATATATATATATATATTTTAATTTTTATTTATTTATTTATTTATTTTTTGGGAGGGTTATTGTTCTGATGGATCAGAGGAAGGGCAAAATAATCAGTGACGTCAACACAAACTTACTGCTGACACCCTCTCCGCTTTGTCAGGGAGGTATAAGCGTTTAATAGAACAGGTTCTGTAGACATCTATGTGGAATTAGCAGATGATGGTGTAAAAGGAGTGCGCTCTTTCACGCTACAGTAGGATCTTGGGCCTCTGCACGATTCTTTATACCTGGCACTAACACTGACCTGTAAGGCTGAGTTCACACTTGAGTTAGTTGGTCAGTTTTGGCCCCGTAACTGTCCAAATAAGTGAAGTGTGCAGTGGTTCTAAGAGCGACGCCTGTCATGTGCGTGTCATACTGCCTCACAGTATTGTTTCACTACCATAGCAGACTCCCTATGCGTGTTACTGCAAGGCACTGTGTTCTACACCACTATACTGGCTCTCTGCAGCCAGGAAACGCCTGTTTTTTAATGCAATTAGCCGCAAATTAATGCGAATAGAATCGGTTTGAAAAACTTGGAGAAGTGGCCGAACCAAATTTTTTAAAAATTCGCTCATCTCTAACCATAACTTATACTACCAGCTGCATCCGTAAATAAATCAAGGGCTTCTGCATCTTGGAAATCCTCTTTGAAAACAACTTTTGCCATTAAATTGACTAATAAACTGGAGGCAAATGTCCAAATCGTTCTTAACCCTTTCCCGACATCCGCCGTAATAGTACGGAGGATGTCGGGTGCTTTCCAGTATGGCAGTCCAGTCGTGTAAACACCAGGGTAGCAGTGGTAGCGGCTGCCACAGGACCCGGGACATTAGGGGTCCCGGCGGGCCCCTGATGGTGTTTTTTTTTTTTTTTTTTTTAAAAAGGCCGTTACCTTCTGGTGTTACACCAGCAGGTAACGGGCCCCTATTTACTTACCGATCCCCGCTCCTGCTTACGGCCGTCTGTGCTTCACCTTCTGCAGAGGCGGCTGTGAGCAGGAGAGGGGATCGGTAAGTAAGGCCTACGGGCCGTGAACCCCACAAATACTGCTATCATTATACTCTGGGGTCTTTTCAGCAGGCTTCGGGCCTCCTTGGTGACGTCCCAGACGTCGGTGGGCCAGTCCAACGTCATTATGCGTCGCGATGCATGCCTGGCTCATGTGACATCTGGTCCAACATTGAAGAGGTAGCGGGGAGTGCGCATAATACTATATGAAGGGGCCACTATGATACTGTGTGTGCAGGGGCCACTATGGGGCATAATAGTGTGTGCAGGAATGCAGTTTGTGCGGGAGTCGGACTGGTCCACCGGGGAACCGGTGAATCCCCCGGTGGGCCCCGAGCCCCGACTATATTTAGGCCTCATTTTGCCAATGCAAAGGTCAGGGGTCCGATCGGGACGGTCAGGGGCCAGATCAGGCCCCTGACCATCCCAATCGGGCCCCTGACCAATGGACAGTGGCGTAAGGATCGTGGTCGCAGGGGGTGCGACCGCGACTGGAGGGATACGGGGCCCGCGGCCAGCTGGAAGTTGCCAGGGCCCCGGACTACCATGATAGCGGTTGGGGAAAGCCTGGTTCCCTGACCGCTACACCTATTGTTAATGGAAAGGCTATTACCACAGAGGTCCAATGAAAGGCCCCAGCGGTGACGTCTGGGGCACGGGACGTGGCGACCAATGGACGAAGGAAGATGAGAAAGACGGCATGAGCGAGGGTGCCCCGGAGAGGTAAGACAAGGTGAGTATAAGTGTTTGTTATTTTAATCACTTCTCCTGGGCCTCTACTTATTATACTCTGGGGTCTGAGGAGACCACAGAGTATAATAATAGCACCGGCTCTAGGGAGGGCAGGGGCACTGTGAATATATAATACTGTGTAGGGGCCACTGTGAGCGTATAATACTGTGTGGGGGCCACTGTGAGCGTATAATGCTGTGTGGGGGCCACTGCGGAGCACATAATGCTGTTTGGGGGCCACTGCGGAGTATATAATGTTGTGTGTGTGGGCCACTGCGGAGCATATAATGCTGTGTGGGGGCCACTGCGGAGCACATAATGCTGTGTGGGGGCCACTGTGGAGCACATAATGCTATCCCAGTATTGTTTACATGCTGGGCACTGCGCTGCTCACTCACCGTATTCTTGATAACTGCAGTTGTGGGTACTAAAGCTGTATCCCTTTCAAGTATCTGAGATATTGCTGCAGCACCCGTAACCGTCACTGTCAAGAATTCTCTCTAGGGAGGGGGTAGGGGGCCCCGGACAAAAGTTTGCCCCGGGCCCATAAGACCTTAGTTACGCCTCTGCCAATGCATTTGCATTGGCAAAATTATAACTAATGGAGGCCAATAGCTTGGAGCCTGGGGGACATTAAAGGGGTTGTGCAGGAGAACCTCTTTTTTTTTTTTTTTTTTTTTTTTTAATTACACAGGTGAAAAAAAAAAAAACTTTCTCGTGTCTCCCAGCGTGGTTTAGCCTGCAGCTCTGTTTTCTTCCAGCGCAAGTTCCCCCTGCACGTGACTACCTGTGACATCATGTGACCCAATCAGCGGCCTAAAGGAAGGGACCTGGGACGTCACAGCCAGTGAGGACTTCCAGTAAAAGAAGACCATGGAGCTGCAGGAATGGACCGTGCTGTGACCTGCTGACACCGGAGCACCGGGGATAGGTGAGTATGTTTAGTATGTTTTTGTTTTTATGGTGGAGGGGTTCACCTCCCCCAGACTAATTATAAAAAAGAAAAAAACTATACTGGACAACCTCTTTAAAGTGTGGTGCATTAGGGGGGTATATTAAAGGGGTTGTCCAGACATAATTTGTTATGGTTTATCCTCAGGATAGGCCATAGATACCTGATCTGTTAAGGGCTGACCCCGGACCGATCAGCTGTACGGAGCCACTTCTGGCACCTGTCCTGTACACAATATGGGGCCAGAAGCAGAAAGTTCTGTCCACTGTGTATTAGCCGGGCACCTTCACTGCATCTCGGCACTTATTGAAGTCAGTGGCAGCTGAGCTGCAGTGACGGCACCGGGCAACTATACAGCGGATGGAGCTTTCTGCTTCCAGCTCTGTGTTGTGTACAGAATGGGTGCCGGAAGTGATGCTATACAGCTGATGGTGCCGTGTGTCAGCCCCCTACCAATCAGGTATTTATGGCCTATCCTTAGCATAGGCCATAAAAAAGATTAACCCTGGACAATCCCTTTAACCAGTTGACGACCACCGGCCGTAAATTTACGGCCGGCGGTCCTGGTCTCTGAAGTCCGGCCAATAGTAAATTTACAGCCGGCACTTCAGAGACCCTGTGACCAGGATCGGGAGTTAGCTGTAACTGACAGCTAACACCCTGCTCCATAACCCCCGGTCGGAATTTAGTTCCGGTCGGAATTTAGTTCCGATCAGAGGTTTCGCCATGTTGCCACCCCCGCGGCGAGATTGGGGGTTGCCGATGTCTATTTTCTGTAGCCTGGGGTCTGCCCAGTGACCGCAGGCTGCCTGAAGCCCCCACTACCTGGTTGATCCTGCCGGGATGTCAAGAAGTCAGCCGATGCGTCTACATCGGCTGACATTCTTGTATAGACTGCAATACAAGAGTATGCTCGTGTATTGCAGTCTATAATACTGAGCCAGGATCAGAGCATCGCTGGCTCAGGTGTCCTTATAGGACAGGTAAAAAATTTAAAAAAAAGTAAAAAAAAAAAATAAAGTGTGTAAAAAAAAAAAAAATAAAAAATAAAAAAAAAAATAATAATAATTAATAACGTTATAAAGCCCCCCAAAATCCCTTTTCCTATATAAAATGAATTATATAAAAAAAAAATAAAATTAATAAAAACAACACATATTTGGTATCACCGCGTCCATTACAACCTGTACAATAAAACTGAAACAATATTTAACATACACGGTGAACGTCGAAAAAAACGCTGGAAGTAATGATTTTTGACTCGCTTACAAAAAAATGCTATAAAAAGTGATCAAAAACTCATATGTACCTCAAAACAATACCAAACATGTTCTCCCGCAAAAAATAAGCCCTCAACCAACTTTGTCAACCGAAAAATAAAAATGTTACGCATCTCAGAAGATGGTGATGCAAAAACAATTGATTTATGTCCACAAATGGGTTTTTGTTCTGCAGAATTAGTAACGCATAAAAAAAACAATATAAATGAGGTATCGCCATAATCGTACCGACCTGCAGAATAAAGGTAACATGTTACTTATGCTGTACGCCACATGGCAAAAAAATTAAAAGGTAAAAACCAATGATTTGATGTTTCTTTTTAATCCACCCAGAAAGAGTTAATATAATTTATTCAATAAGTTATAGACACCCAAAAAAATGGTGTCATTAAAAAATGCATATCATACCGCAAAAAAATCAGCCCTCATATGGCTACATCATCCGAAAAATAAAGACTACAGCTTGGGGGCAGAGTCTAGCCGCGATACGACATGGTCGCATGATTTGAGAGCTCCTATCCTGAGTCTCATTGAGTGACGCTTACCAGCGACGAGCCCGCGGAGTGAGTAATTAAAACTTACCCTAGCGACGAGTCCTCACCCTCGGAGATGCCCAGGAAGCGAAAATCTGCGGTTAAGCCGCAAAAACTCCTGGATTTCTTCTTTTCTCCTGGTGGGGGAGAAGACCAAGATGGCGCCGGACCGCGCACAGAAACAACCTCCAGGGCCTCGACTCCTTCTTGGGACCCACCGGAGGAGACGCTCGCGTTCTCCGCGCAGTGGAGAGCGCTGTCGGCCCCGTCTCTGCCGCAGCTCCTGGAAAGTGCGGGCTCGGGATCGCCTGGATCTCCCTCCCAGCGGGCCGGGAGGGATGCAGATAACGGGCCTGCTCAAAATGGCGCTGCGGGGCCTGCAGCTGCACACAACCCATGTGTGATGATTCTGCTTAAGTGTGGCTGTGGCTCAGGGATGTATTTTGATCTCTGGGTATAGTATCTCTCTAGTTCCATTTATTCATACTGTGCGCAGCCATAATCCTAGGTGTATATTGGCAGTAGTGGCCAGGCTGGAACAATAGGGCTTTGTATCCATCACAGCAGGGCTCTATTGTATTCCTACACAGCTCTGAGTGATCAAAGAAACATGCATTGTGCAGGGAAATCAGATATGGCTGATAACATTGTATCCTTTCACTTGGATCGGCCATATACAAAGAATCTGGACTTGATTGCATTATTCAATCAGACTTGCTGCCGCCGGTGACCTCATTCTGGGAAGTGGCATAAAGGGTATAAAAGATGAGGTAAGAGGCCAGTGGGAGAGTTTTTACAGACAGATTACCCCTGAGAGGATACTATGACGAACCTACCACTGAGAATACAGTGCAGAGACTATCATTGAGATGATGCTATGGAGTTGAGACAGACCATCACAGACTAACCCTGAGAAGATATTTGTGTTGGGATTACAAGCGAACACCATGAGGAGATTTTTGTGATGAGAATATTGGACTAATGCTGAGAGACTGTTATGAGAGCATGCAGGCGGGATTATTCTATTGATGCCACATGCTAGGAGTTAAAGCTGAGAAGCCTCTACTGGTGACTCACACATGCCATGTGTGAGTGTTGGACTATAGAACCACATCAAGGACATGTGTGGTAAAGTAATCATTTCACCTTTATCCCTTTTATTTTATTTGTACTGTATCTTGTAACTAGTAACTGTTAATGCTTGTATACATCTGCATATCTGTTCTGAGCTGCATGTGTTAGATGTTAATACCGACCCATTTAGGGGTTAATAAATATATAAAATTTAGAAGGCTTGTCTTGTATTTATCTGTGAACCCAACATTCACTGGCGGTGAGTGTGTTTTTTATATGAAAGAGGACTCAGGGGTGGCCAAAACGGTGTTGGCGCACTGAGGATCTTTCACACCATGGATGCAGCATTCGCCTACTGCGAGCCCGGTTAAACAAAAGCCCAGGCTTCAGAACGCTGATCTGCAGGGAGAAGAGGTGAGCGACAATATACAACATACCCCTCCATCTATTGATTTCTTTGCAGATATACCGGCGACAGAGAGTTTGCTAACTGAGGCTTCCATGAAAAATATGCTTATGGCCTTTTGTAAGTCATTAAAGACAGACATGTCCCTTATGGTGAAACCGCTAGATAGAGATCTTCAAGAGCTAAAAAGCCGTACGGTACATGCTGAATCTAAAATGACGGAATGTTCTTATAGATGCGCACTACGACGTGGAAAGAGATGTGTCCTTCCTTAAAGCTAAGATAGCTGACTTAGAAGATCGATCCAGAAGAAATAATCTAAAATTTAGAGGGATCCCGAGATCAATTCCTCCAAAAGATTTAACTGTTTTCCTCCAAGATATGATCAGATCGCTGATACCGAATCTCACGAAAATGGATTTAACTATTGACAGAGCTCACAGAGTTCCGAGACCCTCACATCTAGATGAAACCGTACCCAGGGATGTTCTGGCAAAGATACATTTCTACAGTACTAAAGAGCTGGTTCTGCTGACCTCACGAAAGACAGGCCGCCTACCTGAACCATACCACAAGATTTCCATTTATTCGGATCTCTCAGCTACAACATAGCAAATCAGGCGACAATTTATCCCTATTACTACGGCATTACGTCAACACCACATTTTGTATAAATGGGGATTCCCGGTCCGAGTGATCGTCTCTCGCAACAATCACGTACATGTAATTAAGACTCTGGAGGAAGGGAAAAAATTGCTAACTGCATGGAATATTCCGATGGTTGATCCTCCACTCAAAAATTCACCCGGTCCAATGTCAGATGGTTGGCGCCAAGCGAAAACCCTAAGACGTCCGCAAAGAGGGCTACAAAGCTAGAGACTCACTTATCCTGGATTCCATATGTTCGTTGCTGTTGAACTAATCCCCCCAAGATCACGACAGCTGCTGGTCCGCTGTACTCTGTTCTTTTTCTTTCTCTGTTTTTTTTCCTTGATACAGCTAAGATGGGTTGTCCATCGGTTCTGTAGTTTCTATGGTCTGTTTCCTTTCTGGTTCTGGCACACTGGGCGAAATGAATACAAATGGCGGAGTCAACTCCACCATGCAGGGACGTCCTTTGTTGTGGGCAAGTGTGGTAAGACTCTTAATGCATTAATAATTGTATATTATGGTACTTAAAGTTATGTCTATGAATGTCAGAGGTTGAACTCTCCTCAAAAAAGGGCCAACTTATGGCGCGAGGCGCGAGACCAATGCTGTGACATTCTTGCAGTACAAGAAACCCACCTCTTGCAAGCAGATGCTTCTCGCATTCAACACCCAGCATATCCAAATGTATTCCATGCTCACTATTCCTCGAAACGTAGAGGGGTGTTGATTGGAATTAGGGACTCAGTAGCGTTTCAACTATTGTCACAATATGCAGACCCGGGGGGCGATTTATAATACTGACGTGCATTCTCAACAATGTTACTTATACGCTGGTATCAGCCTACGCCCCTAAGAGGAAACAGGTGGCATTTTTAGGGAGACTGGTAAAAGCGGTGGAAAAAAGGAAGCAGGGATGTCTCATATTGATGGGAGATTTTAATATGGCTCCGGACCCGGTGGTGGACACCACTTCGGGAGAGTTGACACGTCACCCCTCTTTTTCGCAAGCGCTATGGCGCCATGAAATATTTGACGCCTGGCGTATTCTCCACAATACAGAGAGAGAGACTATACATATTTCTCTTCTGTACATAATAGTTACTCACGGATAGATTTATTTCTACTTGAGCAATCCAGCCTCCCTATGGTTTTAAAATCTGATATCTCAGTAATCACTTGGTCAGACCATGCAGCAATAACCTTGACCTTAGCAGAAAAATATGAATGCCCAAGAGCGTTCGTATGGCAGTGTAACGAATTCTTAATGTCACAACCGAAATTAAGAGCAACTTTAGAGAACGATCTGAAGGAATTCTTTCTGATTAATGCCCCTTCTTCCCCTAGTCCTGATATACTGTGGAACTCTCACAAGGCTTTTATTAGAGGAACGTTCATTCGCCTGGGGCATATAGAAAAGAAAAACAGATTGGCAGAGATGGATAGATTGCTCCACCAGATAAGATCCATTGACAACAGTAATAAAAAGTCCCCCTCTCCATCCAATGCAGCGAAATTGATGACATTACGCCATCAACTGACAGCTTGTTTATTGCATAAATACGAGAAAAATCTAAAACGGACCAAAGCTACATATTATTCTCAGTCCAATAAAGCAGGCAAACTCCTAGCTTCAAAACTTAAACAAAAGAATGCGAAATCCAGAATTCAATTCCTTCACAGTAAAGATGGGGCATTTAAAATATACGACCCAAGAGGCATAGCTGACGCATTTAGATCATTTTACGAAGGTCTCTATAATATCGCGGAAGACACAGCGGTAACTCCCCCAACGAGATGCGAAATTGAGCGCTTCCTTGCAGCTGCCCGTTTGCCTAAGCTCACTGAGTCACAACTGGACTCTTTAAATACACCCATTACTTCGGAGGAGTTGTTGTCGGTTATTAAATCGCTGCCTTCTCATAAATCGCCGGGCCCTGATGGCCTCACTAATGAATACTACAAAAAATTTTTCCCAATCCTGAAGGACCCGTTGCTGTCCTTCCTGGAGGCCGCGATTGAATCTGGTACTCTCCCAAAAGAAAACCAAGAAGCCTTAGTGGTTACGCTGCCAAAACCGGGAAAACCGGCCACTAGCCCCCAAAACTTCCGACCTATTTCTTTATTGAATTCTGACTTGAAAATCTATGCTAAATTAATAGCAAGTAGATTAGCAGCTTGTCTTCCGAGCTTGATAAATAATGACCAAGTGGGATTTGTCAAAGGGAGGCAATCATATGATAATACAAGACGCATTCTGAACCTCATGCATCACATTGATTGTAGGAGAGTGGAGGCGGTGATCCTCGCATTGGATGCTGAGAAGGCGTTTGATCGCATTTGCTGGTCGTATGCCTTCTCGGTACTCAGATCTATGGGATTTTCTTGAGCTATCTTGAGAGCGATAGAGGCGCTATACTCTGCACCTTCTGCGAGAGTGTTCAGCAATGGAGTGGTATCGGACCCTTTTCTGATAACAAATGGGACCAGACAGGGATGCCCCCTGTCGCCCCTGATATTTGTTCTTTCCATGGAACCATTGGCCCAAACACTTAGACTAGATATGGGAATAAGGGGCATTGATATAAGGCATAAAACTCATCTTATATCACTCTACGCTGATGATATTATTCTCACCATGTCTAAGCCACAAATATCTATCCCTCGCTTAATGGATACTATTACGGAGTTTGGGCAATTGTCGTTTTATAAACTGAACATGGCCAAATCACAAGCGCTACCTTTGAATGTCCCTCCTTCTTTGCTCCATCAGTTGAAGTCGAACTATGACTTTGATTGGAGGGAAGACAATGTCCAATACCTGGGGACCCAGATGACAAAATCCTTAGGGACCCTTTATAGAAGTAACTATATACCAAATGTTAAAACTACTACAAGAGGAGACGGAGCGAATGTCAAAAACAGATACCTCTTGGCTAGGCAGAGTAGCGGCCTTCAAAATGTTGCTACTACCTAGACTTTTATATTTGTTCCGTACGCTCCCGATATCAATTCCTGTTTCCTTCTTTGAAACAGCACAAAGGGTGATTTCAAAGTATATATGGAATGGGAAGAGACCCAGAATCTACAAAAGCTTCCTATTTAAACAAAAGGAGGCAGGAGGGCTGGGAGTTCCACTGATAAGAAACTATTATATAGCCTCGCTGGTCACTCAGTGCGCTAGGTGGAAATCAATGGACACCGCGGTCCCATGGCTACACATAGAGCAGGCATTTATAGCTCCTCTAAAATTGGAAGATGCGCTGTGGTTGCCCTTCTGGAACATTTCAGCTCCTGGATCCTTCTCCCCGGTCATGGTTGCCTCATTGGCGGCATGGAAGTTAATGCACGGAAAAGCTAACCCTATGAAACATTTTCATATTTCTGAAATGCCTCTGTCACTAATGACATGGGCAATCGATGATTTAGAAATCTCGGAATGGGAATCGAGAGGAATTACGCAGATTTCTCACTTATATTCCGACACTAAACAACCTATACCGTTTGCAGATATAAGACAGCAATATGGGGTCCCTAATAGTGATTTCCTTAAATACTTTCAAATATGGCACTTCGTGTCTAAACATCCTGTGACACTTTTGCCCCATAGTGGTGCACTTTTCACTTGGTTATCAACCAAGATGAGAGGGTTGCGTTTTCTATATGACAGAATGGACGAACTTTCGACCTTTACTAGATCTACCCCATTCCGTTATTGGGAGAGAGACTTAGGAATAGCCATCACCCTAGAGGAATGGCAGCAGGCAATTAGGCTGATCCATGTGTCCTTAAAGTGTAGTACACATATAGAGACAGCCATGAAAATTATATTACGATGGTATAGGACCCCGACTATGTTACAGTTAGCTTATCCCTCCGAATCAGGGGATGTGGAGGAAGAGGATCCCTTCTCCATATTTTGGGGAATTGCCCCATAATTCAAGGATACTGGGTCAGGGTTTTTGAGATGCTCTCGGAGATACTCAACTTCCGACTCCAATACACCGCTGACCTGGCTATTTTGATAATCGGAATTCCCAATGCACTGAAAGCACACAGAAAACTTATATGCAAAATTTTGACCATAGCCAAATTGATGTTAGTGCAGAGATGGAAGACAGTAGCTCCTCCGCCTATGTCGGATATGCTAATGGCAGTAAATAATACATACATATATGAAAGAATACTAGCACTGGGAAATAACTCCTTCCATAGCTTTGAGAAGATTTGGGAAGCATGGATCTATTCCAGGTTCGCTCTGAAAGAGGACAAAGCTGTTACAGGAAACCCGGGAGGGAGGATGTAGTGCCGTGTGGATTTTAGCTTGCTAAAATCGGGGCAGACGGAACAGAGGAGGAGTAGGAAACAGGAAAGGACGAAGCTGAGTGTCGATACATACACACAAACAGAGGCCTTATAACCAAGGGAAGGTCGGAAATGAGGAACACGTTCTAGGAGTGATTCATGGTAGCCCGTTAAGTGTGCCCGAAAGTTATTGTTATAGTTTACTATGTTAGTATTTTAAATATCTGTCTTATTGATATATAGCCTGAGAATGTAAATGGAAGGAAGCATTGTATTATTTCGCAAATTATATTATACTGTATACCAAGGTGCACCACAATATATGTCAATTGTGTTCTTTACCTTATTTTCTTGAAAATGCAAATAAAAATTATTGAAACTAAAGACTACAGCTTGTACAATGTGAAGACAAAAACCCCAAAAATCACCAAATCATTAGAACACAACTGGCTGTGGCAGGAAGGGAATGTATAAGCGGTGCGAGCCTATATCAGGGTAAAAACCAGATTTAGAGCTTACGAGGGATAATAAACCAGAAGTGACCCCCAGAGTGACCCCCCCTCAATCATAGGAGCTACTGGGGATATAGTAGGGAATTTCGTGTTCCCCATGTACTCCGCACAGCTTACATATTCACTGTTTACCATCCGCTGTGCATTCACATCTGGGATACTAATGCTTATTACACCCCCTGATAAATTCTTTGAGGGGTGCAGTTTTCAAAATGGGGTCACTCCCTAGGAGATTCCACTTTTCTGGTACATTAGAGGCTCTGCAAACATGACATGGCGTCCAGATACCAAACATCTGAATCTGCACTCCAAAAGCCACATAGCGCTCCTTCCCTTTTGTGCCCTGCTGTGTGCGCAAACTGCAGATTATACCCACATGTATGACACTGGTGTACCCGAGATAACGTACTGTTTGGGCACAGCCGGGCACAGAAGGGAAGGAGCGCTATTTGGTTTTTGGAGTACAGATTTAGACAGTTTAGCTTTTGGACGCCATGAAACTTTTTTGCAGAGCTCCTGAAATGCCAGTAAAGCGGAATCCCCTGACACGTGACCCTATTTTGGAAATTGCACCCCTGAAGGAATTTATTCAGGGGTGCAGTGAACATTTTTTACCTCCAAGTGTTGCTATAATTTATTTTCCAGAAATGAATACGCAGCTGATGGTGAAAGGTGAAAATGACAATTTTTCCAGGAATATGTAATTTCAATGCATAATACATTGTGCCCGGCTTGTATCAGATATGAACGCTCCAAAAGATGTTGTGCCCGGGATACCCACTTAACAGTTTTTAGAGTGTTTGTGCCTGCTGACATAAGCTGGGCACAAAATATTGGGCACTGAAATGGCGTATCTCTGGAAAAATTGTAATTTTCCCTTTTCATTATCAGCTGCGCATTCATTTATTGAAATTAAATGAATGCAACACTTAAGGGTTAAGAATACTCCCTACCCTACTTGATAAATCCCTTCAGGGGTGTAGTTCCCAAAATGGGATCACAAGTCTGCGGATTCCACTTTACTGGCAATTCAGGGGCTCTGCAAAAGTGGCATGGTGTCCAAAAACCAAACTGTGCTTCAAAAACCAAAATAGCGCTCCTTCCCTTCTGTGCCCGGCTGTGCCCAAGCAGCAGTTTATACCAAGTACGTTATCCTGGGTACACCAGTGTCATACATGTGGGCGTAAACTGCAGTTTGGGTACACAGCAGGGGGCAGATGTGAAGGAGCGCTATGTGGCTTTTGGAGCATAGATTTAGATTGTTGGATTTTGGACACCATGTCAAATTGGCAAAGACCCTAAAATTGCCCCTACAAAATGGGGTCACTTCTTGGGAAATTCCAATTTACTGGCACCTCTGCAAAAACAACATGGCGTCCAGAAAGTCCCTGTAGATCTGTACTTCAAAAGCTAAAAGGCGCAGTGCTTCTTCCCTTCTGAGCCCTGCTGTGTGCCCAAGCAGCAGTTTACACCCACATATATAATTTTTTTTTCCCTGGGATAGCCCACTTAATAGTTTTAGGAGTGTATGTCACTGATGCCACAAAGTGGGTACAACGTATTGGGCAACAAAATGGCATATTTATTTAAAATTGTTAATTTTCACTTTGTACATTAATTTTTGGGAAGCATTTTTAGGCTCAAAATGATAATACCCCTTGATACATTCCTTGAGGGGTGTAGTTTCTAAAATGGTGTCACTTTTGAGGGGTTTACATTGTATTGGTATTTTAGGGGCTCTGCAAATGCGACATGGCACCTGAAAACTATTCCAGCAAAATCCGCCCTCCAAAAGCCAAATAGCGCTCTTTCCATTCTGAGCTCCACTATGTACCCATACAGCAGTTTATGACCATTTCTGTGTTCAGGAGAAATTGTGTAACAAACTGTGGGGTTTTTTCTTCTTTATCCCCTTGTAAAAATTAAAAATATGTTGCTAAATGGACGGTTTATTGGAAAAAAAAAAGTAATTTTTAATTTTTACATTCCAATGTTAATAGAATCTGTGAAACAACTGTAGGGTCAAAATGCTCACCATACCCCTTGAGAAATTCCTTGAGGGGTGTAGTTTCCAAAATGGGGTCACTTTTTGGGGGTTTCCATTGTACTGGTACTTTAGGGGCTCTGCAAATGCAACATGGCACCTGAAAACTATTCCAGCAAAATCTGCCCTCCAAAAGCTAAATAGTGCTCTTTCTATTGAGCTCCACCATGTACCCATACAGCAGATTTCAACCACATGGGGAGTATTCCTGTATTCAGGAGAAATTGTGTAACAAACTTTGGGGATCTTTTTCTCCTTTATCCTCTTGTGAAAATGTCCCAATGTTAATAAAATCTGTGAAACGGCTGTGGGGTCAAAATGCTCACTATACACCTTGATATGTTCTGTGAGGGGTGTAGTTTCCAAAATGGGGTCACTTTTGGGAGTTTCCATTATATTGGTTCTCTAGGGGCTCTGCAAATGGGACATGGCACCTGAAAACTATTCCAGCAAAATCTGCCCTTCAAAAGCCAAATAGTGCTCTTTCCATTCCGAGCCCTGCCATGTACCCATGCAGCAAATTACGATCGCATATGGGGTATTGCCGTGTTCAGGAGCAATTGTGTAACAAACTGTGGGCGGCTTTTTCTCCTTTAACCCCTTGTGAAAATGAAAACTCTGGGGATAAAGTGATGTTTTAGTAATTTTTCATTTACACATCCCAATGTTAATAAAATCTGTGAAACGGCTGTGGGGTCAAAATGCTCAGTATACCCCTTGATAAATTCTGTCAGGGGTGTAGTTTCCAAAATGGGGTCACTTTTAGGGGGTTTCCATTGTATTGGTACTCTAGGGGCTCTGCAAATGAGACATGGCACCTGAAAACTATTCCAGCAAAATCTGCTTTTCAAATGCCAAGTGTCGCTCTTTCTTTTCCGTGCGCTACCGTGTGCCCAAAAATCATTTTACACCCACATGTGGGGTATTTCTGTGCTCGGGAGAAATTGCACAACAAACTGTGAGATACAGTTTCTCCTTTAACCCTTTGTGAATGTGTTAATTTTAGGGATAAATGAATGTATTATTGGATAAAAATGAAATGTCTAAATTTCACCTCCATATTGTTTTAATTCTTGTGAAATGCTTAAAGGGTTAACAAACTTCCCAACTGCTGTTTTGAATTATTTGAGGGGTGCAGTTTTGAAAATGGGGTGATTTATGGGGGTTTCTAATATATAGTCCCCTTCAGAACTGAAGTGGTCCCTAAAAAATGAGTTAAGGAAATTTTCTTGTAAATCTGGAAAATCGCTGTTCCACTTGTAAACTTTCTAACATCCAAAATAAATTAAAGGATGATTAAAAAATGATGCCGATATAAAGCAGAGATATGGTAGATAATATGTATTAATGTATTTGGGTGGTATGACTATCTGTCTTTAAAACAGAGCATTTTACATTTTGAAAATTGCAATTTTTTTCCAAATTTCCCTCAAATTTCCTAATTTTTTATAAATAAATACAAAAATATTGATCAATGTTTACCACTAACATGAAGTACAATGTGTCATGAAAAAACAATCTCAAAATCACTTGTGTAAGTTATAGCAACTCAAAGTTATTGCCATATAAAGTGACACATGTCAGTTTTGAAAAATGAGGCCTGGTCCATAAGGAACTTTTAGGCCCGGTCCTTAACCGGTTAATATGCATCACACAGGATGTTAGCCCCCATCACTGTTCCCCATACAGTGGGGGGACCAGTGAAGAGGCCACTGTATGGGGGACCAGTGAAGTGGCCATAAAAAAATTTGGCCCAGACAACCCCTTAAAAGAGGTTGTCTATTAACTGGAGCAACCACTGTGGCGGCTGCCAGGGAGGTGTAAAAAAAAAAAAAAAAGTATACTCACCTGTCCCCAGCACCCCATTTTCCCCTGCCTGTGACTGTTCGGTCTCATGGTGGCGCCTCATTTCTGGAAATCCTGTACCTAATTGGTGTTACTGGTCACACCCAGTGGGAGTAAAAAACCCAATTCTCAGGCTCAGTGGGGGTCTCAGCAGACAGACCCTCATCAATCAGGTATTTATCCTCTATCATTTAGGTGAATACAGGGCAGTAACATTTTGTGACTTACAGGTGACGTCTCTGACTAATCGGTCACATTTCCCTTCTCTTCCCTTTGGACCACCATGACCACTTCTTCCAGCTGTGACTTGTCTCTGTAAAGTTTACAACACAGACATCTTTGGCTCCTCACTTCTCCAGGCACCAACCCACATTATCCTCACCTGCACACCCATCGTGCTGTTACCCCAATTATAAAATATATGATATAACCCCCCATAATGAATAATACTCCCAAGTGCATCTTTATATTAATAATGTCTGTGTGTACCCTGTATAAATAGTGCCCCTTATTAATAATGCCCCATAGGTTTCCTAATTAAAAGGTTTTCCAAGTCATTAATAAAATAATCAGTGGGGCTCAAAAACCCAGGACCCCTACTGATCACCTGTTTGAATGAACTGTGGTACCTGTGTAAGCGCTGTTACTGCTTCTCTGTTTACACAGTGTCATTCATCTCATAGCGGCCATGTCATGTAACTACAACCTCGTCCTATACACGTCTATGTGACAAGACTGTAATTACATCACACGGTCACTATAAACAGACAGTGTATGATATAAACAGGCGCCATAGCCCCTTCATACAGCTGATCAGAGGAGGTGTCCACTGATCTCTTATTGATAATCTGTCCTAGGGATAGATCATCAATAAAAATGAGCTGGAAAGCCCCTTTAATAAAGCCCAAGTGCCACCTTAAAGGGGTTGCCCAGGATAACCACTTTTTTAATATGAGGCTGGGGAAGGTGCTCCGGTGTCTCCCAGGGCGTTCCAGTCCTGCTGCTCCGGTGTTTTCTTCCCCACAGCACTGTGATGTCCCGTGTCAGCGACCTCAGCGGTCATGTGCGGTGGGGTCTTCAGCCAGAAGAAAACACCAGAGCAGCAGAACCAGGCCGCAGTAGGAGACATTGGAGCACAAGAAATAGGTGAGTAGGTGTTTTTTTTTTTTAAATACAGTGTTACACGGTATTATGGCCCACTGCGGCCCCTGCACACAGTATTACAAGGTTTTATGCCCCGCAGCGGCCCCTGCACACGGTATTATGCCCCGCAGCAGCCTCTGCACGCGGTATTATGCTCTATAGTTGCCTCTGCACACGGTATTATGCCCCGCAGCGGCCCCTGCACACGGTATTATGCTTTATAGTTGCCCCTGCACACGGTATTATGCTCCATAGTTGCCCCTACACACGGTATTATGCTCCATAGTGGCCCCTGCACACGGTATTATGCCCCACAGTGGCCCCTACACACGGTATTATGCTCCATAATGGCCCCTGCATTGGTATTATGCTCCATAGTGGCCCCTGCACACTGTATTATGCTCTATAGTGGCCCCTGCACACGGTATTATGCTCTATAGTGGCCCCTGCACACGGTATTATGCTTCATAGTGGCCCCTGCACATGGTATTATGTCCCATAGTAACCCACCCATGAACTATTATTATACTCTGGGGTCTTTTCAGACCTCAGAGTATAATGATCGGAGACCCAGATGGTGACAAACATAAAACCAGTGTTACTTACCTGGGCTCTGGTGCACTCCCTGCTTTCGGCCTTCTTCATTGTCGCACAGACCGGCGTCGCGACATAATGACGTCGGGCTGGTTCACGTGACGCCTGGGATGTCACCAAAGAAGGCCGAAGCCTGCTGGGAGTAACAGCGGATTGCCGGAGAGGTGAGTAACAATGGTTTTTATGTTTATCACCTCCCTTGGGCCTCCGATTCTTATACTCCGGGGTCTGAAAAGGCCCCGGAGCATAATAATAGTAGTATTTGATGGGTTTCGCTGGCCGCGGCCTCACTTACCATCCCCACTCCTGCACACAGCCGCTTCTGCGTCCCATAGCAGAAGGGGAAGCGGAGCCGGCAACGATCAGAAGCGGGGATCGATAAGTAAATAGGCCGTTATGTGACGGGGATACTCCAGCAGGCAACGGCCTATTTATATATATATATATATATATATATATATATATATATATATATATATAAAAACTTATCCTCACCTACCTCCGATGCCTTGATGCAGCCACCGCCTCCTCTTCTTCTTGTCAGCGTAGGAGGCGTGATGACGTCATTGTATCGCCGCCTGCGCTGACATGCAGAGGTCTCGTAAACCAACCCAGGACAGGTATCGCGCGGCTTTGTTTTTTTTTGTTTTTTTTTAAGCGGCCTGTCCTGGGCTGGTTTACATTAAATAGACAATAAAAAATGCCGCTCCCCCAGACAGTGACGGACAGTGCCGCCTGAGGCAGCCGCCTCACTTCGCCTCATTAGCAGTGCGCCCCTGACCCTTTGTGAAAATGAAAACTTTGGGGATAAAGTGAAGTTTTAGTAACTTTTCATTTACACATCTCAATGTTAATAAAATCTGTGAAACGGCTGTGGGGTCAAAATGCTCACTATATTCCTTGATAAATTCTGTCAGGGGTGTATTTTCCAAAATGGGGCCAATTTTGGGAGGTTTTCATTGTATTGTTACTCTAAGGGCTCTGCAAATGAGACATGGCACCTGAAAACTTTTCCAGCAAAATCTGCTTTTCAAACACCCAGTGACACTCCTTCCCTTCCGTGTGCTGCCGTGTGCCCAAACATCAGTTTATACCCACATGTGGGGTATTTCTGTGCTCGGGAGAAATCACATAACAATCTGTGAGATGCATTTTCTCCTTTTAACCCTTTGTGAATGTGTTCATTTTAGAGCTAAATGAATGTATTATTGGATAAAAATTAAATGTCTAAATTTTACCTCTATATTGTTTTAATTCCCGTGAAATGCTTAAAGGGTTAGCAAACTTCCCAAATGCTGTTTTGAATTATTTGAGGGGTGCAGTTTTGAAAATGGGGTGATTTATGACTGTTTCTAATATATAGACCTTTATGATCTACTTCAGAACTGAAGTGGTCCCTAAAAAATTAGTTTGGGAAATTTTCTTGTAAATCTGGAAAATCGCTGTTACACTTGTAAGCCTTCTAACGGCCAAAATAAATTAAAGGACAATTTAAAAGATTATGCCAACATAAAGCAGAGATATGGTAGATAATTTTTATTAATGTATTTGGGTGGTATGACTATCTGTCTGAAAAGCAGAGCATTTCACATTTTGAAAATTGCTTTTTTTCAAATTTTCATCAAATTTCCTATATTATTAATAATAATAATATTAGATTTTAATTTTTTTATTTTTTTTGTTGGAATAATGTTTATTATTGCCTGTATTGCAACAACTACTGTTTATACGTTTATAACTGCATAAGCTTCTGTCTCTAGGCATAGTGTTAAGTTGTTAATAAAGCTGTGTTAAAAAGGTGGGGGCTAGAGTAACAAGACCAGGAAGTTCCTCTCTGTTTTGTTTTAGTAACTGCAGCACAGCGCAGAGCACATGGAATCTCACAGACAAGAAGCTGAGATCATAATCTAAGAAATACTAATTGTAAAGTGTACTATACTTGTTCCTCAATAAATATCTGTTTACTGTTGAACACCTGAACAGTTAAAGATTAATCCGCTGCCAACAGTTTTATAAATAAATACAAAAATATTGATCATTGGTTAAAACTAACATGAAGTGCAATCTCAAAATCACTTGAGTAAGTTAAAGTGTCTTAAAGTTATTGCTATAAAAAGTGACATATCTCAGTTTTGAAAAATGAGGCCTGGTCATCAAGGCACTTTTAGGCTGTGTCCTTAACTGGTTAAAAGATCTTGGGACACTACGCTTACGCTCTTCTTCAGATTTCTCAACCTTCTTGTTGGTCTTCACTATATGCTCCTTTGCAGACGGAAATAAGGATAACAAATCTATAAACTCAGAACGCCAAATGCATTCCTTTATTATGTTAGACAAATGAAAACCTAACGGTGTCACCTCACATGAAATAGCCGCCTTGACACAATTTTCTGATACTCCACTGCCCCTTTCCAGCATCGGCACCTTACCTTGTGCCAGCCCAGATGTGACAGAAGAACCGGATACTGGAGGCAGAGGATTAGAACCAAGCCAAACATTCGATAAAGGGTTAACATTTTTAACTGACATGTACTGAGACATTAAACTAAACATTTGAGACATAAACTCTGAATTGAGCATATTAACATTAGGAACAGACTGACAAACATTGATGTTCTCACCACTGCTGCTTAGTTGATGATGATGACGACGCTGCTCTTGATGCAGGCCAGTGCTGTAGCCCTTGGTATCTGTGTCATCACTTGCTGGTCGTTAGCCTCCTGACACTGACTCCTGAAGTAGTCCTGAGACTCCATTGGTGCTGCTGCTGTTGGCTGTGCAGCTGAACAGCGACGCTGCCGTTCCACTGAAGCCACTACTGACTCCCCTAGCCTCTCCGCTTGCTGCTCCAACGCACTCTTTACACTTCCTGCCCTGAAACTGGACCTGCTTCTTACCATAGCGCTGCTGCTCCTGGTTCCCCTGCGCTTCCGCTTACTGATGTGAGGAGGGGGCGTGTATACACTCCTGCTTCTGCGCACCCTTTTGCTGGTCGGCAGACACTCCTCAGCTTCCTGTTGCGCAGTCTCTTCCTGTAATCCATCTCTGCCTCCTGTCTCTACTATAGCCGGTACCAGTGGCGTAACTAGGAATGGCTGGGCCCCAAGGCGAACATTTGACATGGGGGGCCCCCCCCGGACCACCCCCCTCCAACCCCCCCAAAAAAAACGCATTCCTGCGCACACTATTATGTGCCATAGTGGCCCCTGCACACAGTATCATGTCTCATAGGGGCCCCAGCACACAGTATCATGTCCCATAGTGGCCCCTGCACACAGTATCATGTCCCATAGTGGCCCCTGCACACAGTATTTTGCCCCATAGTGGCCCCTGCACACACTATTATTCCCCATAGTGGCCCCTGCACACACTATTATTCCCCATAGTGGCCCCTGCACTGAGTATTTTGCCCCATAGTGGCCCCTGCACACACTATTATATGTCCCATTGTGGACCACCCATGAACAATTATTATACTCTGGGGTCTTTTCAGACCCCAGAGTATAATGATCGGAGACCCAGGGGAGGATACAAACATAAAAAAACAACTTTGCATACCTGTTCCTCGCTCCGGTGCATGCCCGTGCGCTACTCCGGCCTTCTTCAATGTTGGACCAGGCCGGCGTCACGTGACGCGGGCCTGCGTCGCAACGCAAAATGACGTCGGCTGACGTCTGGGACGTCACCAAACAGGCCCGAAGCCTGGAGAAGCGCAGGAGAGGTAAGTACATTGTTTTTTATGTTCCCTCACCAACTCTGGGCCTCCGATTAAGTGAGGCGAGCGCTTTCACCAGGACATTATGAACTTTGAACGCCGTTACCAAGGACAATATAATGAAATCATGATGGGCGACTATATTTGGGGATTGATTCGTGAAACTGATTTGCAATATAGTCGTAAATCTCGGAAAACCGCACACTTCTGAACAGTTTTTGGTAATCTGTGTAAATTTGCAATGCATATAGTGTTCTTAGTCTGACTGTATAAATGAGAAGATGCAAAATCGTCTGTTTCTATAGTAAAAATGCATAATTTTCGTTGCCGTGGTCACAAAAGCGAAGTTTATGATGAATGTAAGCAATTTTTAATTTGTTTTAGACATAAGCAATTGGAATATAACATTTAAAAGCTGGGAACAAAATTTGTGTTACATAGTGTTACTCCGGAGTCTGAAAAGACCCCGAAGTATAATGATAGCAGAGATTGTGGTGTTCGGGCCGCAGCCTCACATACCGATCCCCGCTCCTGCTCACAGCCGCCTCCGCAGAATCGGAAGCGCAGGCGGCTGTGAGCGGGACCTCAAGGAACGGTAAGTATATAGGGCCCGTTACCTGCTGGGGTTACTCCAGCAGATAACAGACTATAAAAAAAAAAAAAAAAAACAACGCATCGGGGGCCCGCGGGGCCCTGTAATGTCCCAGGCCCTGTGGCAGCTGCTACCGCTGCTACCCCGATAGTTACGCCCCTGGCCGGTACCTAGTTTAGGCACCGCTCCAGCCACTCTCTACCGCCAGCATCCTCCGCTTTTCTTAACAGGCGATGTAGCAACTCCTCCATTTCTTGCTTGATTGCAGATTCCACGGTAAGTAGCAGCGAACAGCTGATGATCCAGCCCTCCAAGTTTTGAAAACGACCAATCACCGTAGCTCAGCCACACCTCCTGTAAACAAACTCCCGTCTATACACCTGACCATACAGCTGATTAATTGAACCCTTCTGGCATAACGTGAGGTAAAAAGTGCAGGAAAACAAATAGAAAAAAGGTGGAAAACCATCTGAGGGAGAAAAATAGCATTAGTGACAGGAAAAATTAACCATATCACTACAAGGAGAGGATGCTATGGTGCCATGTGTCCCCCAAGCAAAATGCACTGGGGGGCCCTTCTCAGGTATTCCACTGACCTCATGCCATTGCAAAGGCTATCATGGCACACAACGCGATGACAAGGGAGGCTGGAATGGAGATCTATCCTCTTTAGCAATGAGTTACACTTTTGTCTAAGACACAATGATAGCTGGAGACTGCAAAAGGGAATGTCACACTGGTTTTACTCCTGAGATTATGGTATGCATTGGCATAAAGTATGGTAACTGGAACCCACTATTCTTCATTCCAGGTACACTAACAGCTCAACATTTCTCCAGTGTGTCAGAGGAGCTGTTTTTGACAGGACAATGCCAGGCTGCATGCGTGTGCTGCTGTGAGCAGCCTGCATAACCTGTACGAGCTACCATGGCCTGCAGCATCTCTGGAATTGTCTCCCATATCATTAACATATCTGTCCATCCTGTGATTTACATAATTCCAGGACTTCCTTCTTGTTGTTGCAGTTTCACTGTTAAGGAGCGTATGATTTTTGCCACACATTACACACAGAAAGAAATGGAAAATCTAATTTATCAAAGGCCCCTTTCTCATGGCTGTATCTGGGTGGAGAAATATGGTTCAATTTTTTTTTTTTTTTTTTTAACTGTAATTTTTATTGAAAAGTTTTTCCATAGACAACCACAAAAGACAGGGAAGAAACAGAAGGGATGGAGCGAGGAAAAAGAAGGAAGAAAACCAGGGATCAGAGACCTCGTAAAGTACAATACATGTCCCAGGGCGTCCAGATGGATCCGAAGACAGCCAGAGTGTTATTTAAGATAGCTGTCAGGCATTCGAGACTCCTCACATCCTTCATTCTAGCCAAAAGCTCAGAATCAGAAGGAGGATTCACACTCTTCCATTTTCTAGCAATGAGGGTCTTTGCGGCAGTACAGAGATAAAAGAAGAGCCTAGATGTCTTACTGTCCAGGTGTCTAGGATGGAGGTTTAGGAGATAGATGAGAGGGTCAAGGGGGACCCCCTGTAGGAAGAGAGCCTCCGCCAAAGTCCTGACCTCTCTTCAGAAACCTAGGATGAGGGAATATGTTCAGAAAATATGATAGAGTGCCCACCACAGTCCCGTAGCGCCAGCACCACGGGGAAACCGTTGGATTCAAAGCATGAAGGAGGGCTGGGGTGTGATACCAATGCATCAACAATTTGTACTGAACCTCCCGAAAGGTCACACACTGAGAGGATTTCTGAGCACGAGACCACAAAATCTGCCACTGTCCCAGGGAAATGGGTCTGCTCACCGCCTCCTCCCTTTTGAGCATATAGCGATGACTAACAGGAGAGTAAACAGCCTGGGAGGCAAGAAGCTGGTAGATTGAGGAGATAAGGCCCCTAGTGGACGTGCCTGCACAGCAAATCTTTTCAAAAGCAGTGGGGAGTGATACCTTAAGGGACCCATGGAGAGAGCAAACAAAATGGACCACCTGAGAGTAGCGGAGCCACTCAGTAGCCAGCAGATTCAGATTAGCCGTAAGGTAAGCAAAGGGCCTGAGCTCCAATGTCGCAGGATCAACCATGTCAGCGATCCGAAAGAGACCTACCTCGGACCACACCTTAACCGTAGTAGAAGTCAGGCTATCTGGGAGGAGGGGGTTATACAATATGGATACCATGGAATAGCGTGGGGACATCAGGGAAAACTTAGTACAGTAGGCGGACCAAATAATTCTAGTGAAACGAATAGGGCTGAGTCGGTGGGGGCACAGGGGGAGCCGACCCACAAGCGCGCAGGATGCATAAGTGCCAACCAGAGCTTCTCAATCTCTACCCATTTAGTATATGCCGGCATAGCTGCCCAGAATGGGATGCAGCGCAGATGAGCTGCCCAATAATAGTGCAAAAGATGTGGGACAGCCAGACCCCCACACCCCCTCCCCGCCAACATGACAGAACGGGGAATACAATGTCGTTTGGCCTGCCAAATAAACTGAAAGATAGCCTTCTGATAGTGTCTCAAAATAGTATAATAGCTTCGGAAGGAGAGTCATCTTGACCGCAGCAATTCTCCCCAAAAGGGAAATAGGTAAAGGCTGCCACTTATCTAGGAGGGCTCTCAATTGGCTAATTACTCCCGGTTATTTCGCGAAGTAAAGAGTCGCATAGGAGGGAGAGATCTGGATTCCCAGGTAGCGAATGGAGGATGTCCACCACTGGAAGTCAAAATTCCCGCGAAGAAGAAGATCTTGTGGGATATTAAGAGGAAGCGCCTCATTTTTCGAGGGGTTCACCCTATATCCCGAGAAGTCACTATAAACCTCAAGTAAGCGTAATAAGTTAGGGAGTGTAATATGGGGGGTGGTAAGAGTGAGGAGTAAGTCGTCAGCTAAAAGGGAGACTTTAAATTCCCTGTCTCGAACATTAATTCCCCTAACATTAGGGTCCCGCCGGATCTTGGCCGCCAAAGGTTCAATACAAAAGGCGAATATAATAGGAGAGAGGGGGAAACCCTGTCTTGCACCATTACGAATAGAGAAGGAGGGCGAGGAGGCATGAGGAAGCCTAACTGCCGCTGAAGGATGGGAATAGAAAGCCTGAATTTCCGCAATTAAAGGGTCCTGAGAACCCAAATGCCCTCAGAGTAGCGAGCATGAATGACCAATCTAGGCAATCAAAAGCCTTTTCAACATCCAGGTTCAGAAGGAGGGATTGGGTAGAATAGTGGTTGGCCACCTCCACCAAGTCCACAGTCCTTCTGGTGTTGTCACAGCCCTGACAACAGGGGATGAAACCCAACTGGTCCTTTATGGACGAGTAGGGGGGGCCAAGTATTCAGCCTATTAGCTAGGAGTTTGGTGAAGAGTTTCAGGTCCGTGTTTAACAAGGCAATCGGGCGATAATTAGCGCAGTCCTGGAGATCCTTACCTGGTTTGGGAACCAGTGTAAGGAGGGAAGAAAGCCTAGTCGGGGGGATTGTAGAACCCGAGAGGAAGGAATTGAAGAGAGCCAGGAGGTGACCAGATAATTCGTTTTGGAAAACCTTATAGTAGTGATAAGTAAAGCCATTCGGTCCCGGGGATTTACCATTAAGAAGGTCCTTCAAAACCCTCTCCAACTCCTCATTGGTAATAGGAGAGATCAGGAAGGCCAAAGCCTCCGAAGAGAGACATGGCAAACCGCAGTCAGCCAGGTAGTCCGCTAACAAAGAATGACCATCAATGGAGCACAATGCCCAAGGGGAGGTAAGTTATATAGTTTAGAGTAATAACAATGGAACACCAGCGCTATAGTGTCGGGATGATGCTGGAGGACTCCAGAAGAATCATGGACAGAATGCGGCGTGGAGATTGCACAGTGATCCCTGAGAGTCGTCGCCAGCAAGGTGTGAGACTTATTGCCTCGCTCAAAATACCGTTGGAGAAAATACAAGAGAAGTCGCTGCACATGACAGGTCTCCAAGTCACGGAGATCCGCTCGGGCCAGAACCAAGCGGCGAAGAATCCCCTGGGATGGACGCGCCGCCAGGGTAGATGTAAGGGAGCGGATGCGGGCTCGGAGAAGCTGCTCCTGAGCCTGTCTATCTCTCTTAAGCCTAGAAGCTAACGCGATACAATGGCCCCTCATAACCGCCTTATGGGCTTCCCAAAGGACTGCAGGAAAGTCCACCGAGCCTAGATTGTCACAGAAATAGTTAGTCAGGTGCATGCGCAGGGCTGCAAGCGAGGTCGGAGACTTAACCCTTTCAATGCCAGGGGTGTCTGGAAATTTTGCACCTCCAGTAGCCACAGCAATTTTCACAGTTTTGGGATGGACAAATCAAACCTAAATTGCAACATTAAAAAATCAGCCAACCCCCCATACCTATATATTTTCTTAAAGTAGACACCTGCAGCATTGGCAGAATGCCACTTGGTACTGTATGCGAACAAGCACCTTCATGCAATTTTGAATTAAAGCGAATGTTTGTTTTATTCAAAAAATGCAAATAAATGTATATTACTTGCTAAAAGTGAAAAACAAACAAAAAGTTATATGCACCAAACCTCCTAAAAATAAGAGATCAACATGTGCAGAGTTCATTCATATCACTAAGGCCTAAACCTGCATACACAGGTCTTCAGAAAAGTATTATCCTATAAAATGTAGGGATCACACACTGTGGAAAGCAAGTGAGTCTCTAAACCCTATATATTTTTTGAAAGTAGACAACCTGAAGATTACAAGTGTCTCAATTGGTTATCAATAGCCACATCCACCTTCATGTAACTTTGTTTCAAACACAATTTTTTGAAAAAATGCACTAAAACATGTATTTGCACTTAAAACTCCTATTCAATTTATGAATGTACCTGTTTCTATAAATAAGGTTATTTTTTTTTATAAACTGACATTTGTGTGTTTGACCACAAGAGGCCACTGTTACCTCAGAAATAGAAAAGACTGTAATTCTGTAATTCCCTGGAGTAGTGACGTGGAGACCCTGTTCTGCAGAGGTGGGATAAGAAGGAGCAGAGTGTGTGTAGCAACCATATTAGGAGTGTGCTTTTGAGCTTTTAGAAGAAGAAGAAGGACTGAAGTGAGAGAAAAAGGATTCCTAAGGGATCAGAGATATAACAAGGGGGTGCTGAAGCAGAGACTGTTCCAGGGTTTGTTCAGACAGCATCCTAAGTTGAAGATTGCTATCAAGGACCCGGCTGAGAAGTGGCCCTGTCAGTGAGACCCCATGTTTGGATGAGCCCTGCTTTCAGCTGTTCCAGACAAAAGCTAAAAAGTACCCAACAAATCTGGATCAGTAAGAGGAGTAATCGTGCACGCACCACATTACATTTTTGGCGCAAATTGCTTGGGACTGAGTAAGGGCCTGTAGTTAGAATAGTTAGGCATACTCCTCTTCACAGGCCACATTACTGGTGAATTATCTACCTATACGGTAGTAAGGACTAAGACTCAGAGCATTCTATTGAGTTGTAACTCCCAGTGAGGAGCTTCTGAGGAAGTCTAGAAGCGACATTTTATACATTGTCACATTTCTTTGGCTTGTAAGCTGACCTACTATTTTAAGTACTCGGTTGTACTTTGTTTGTGGGGAATAGGGGTATTTTGATAAGTTTGTAAGCTCTTGTGTTATACCGCCGGTGCCCCTATCACACTCACTGAATTGTTACTGTGATTAGGGTGATAAAAAGGTAAAAAGCGGCTGGTCAGTTGCAGCCTGCAGATAGGTAAAAGCTTGGAGTGTATTGGAGCCACACAGGAGAAGGCACCGCGCTGTACAACACCAGGGTCTCAGCTTCCTGGCTAAGTGTATGTAAATAGTTGAGTGGTTTTTTTTGGCAAAGAGGGTTTACTACACAAAGCAAAATCTTGTTTTTTCTAAATTGATTTGGAGTCGCTTCCTTTGTTCGTGACTTCGATGTATCCTGGGGAGCCCACCCTGGTACACGGCTTACAGGGGTATTACATTATCCCTCTATGTGACAATCAGAGAGCAAAAGTATAGTATGCTCTCTGATTGATAGGAGAGGGGATAAAATGGACAGAAGTTCCTGCTATCTCCCCCCCCCCCCCGGGGTCACCTACAGGTTATTCACAGATGATGATGATTTCCTCATCTCTGTGCAGTCTCCAGGGCGGCTCCGCCCCCCTCCTCTTTCTACTGCAGCTCCTAAGATGCTTCCTGAGACAGGAGGGGGGAGGACATTTTAGAGCCCCGTATCTCAGGATCCGATAGGAGTATTAAGAGAATCTGATCTTTAAAATGATACCAAGATCTTCATGATATCCCTTACAAATTCGGAGCGAATATCTGTTAAAAACACTGTCGGGAATTGAGATCTGCAATGTGATCTCAATGCCAAATAGCATTTTCAACAGTGAATCACTCCTAAACTATAAGGGCTATTATGAAGATATCGGGAAATCTGAGATTCTCATCTTTAAAATGAATCCCAGATCTTCTTAATAGACCTAATGGATCCCGAGATATCGTCATTGGAAGTAAGGACATATTAGATACATGCTTGGCTACAGAAGTGCCACCCTGGGACGTGTGGCTGGCAGGGAAAGGGTTAAGCAGAGTTTCGTTGAGACGCCAATGACAGCGACGCATGGCCACCGGTGTAGAGGACAGAGTGACCACCACCGGGGTGTGGTCAGACCAGTAGAGAGGGCCAATATCAGCGTCCACAAACAAGCGAAGGGCATTCCCATAGAAATAGTCAATGCGGGTGTGAGTATTATGGGGGTGGGAAAAGGTGTAAGAACACGCTGTAGGATTATCCACTCGCCAAAGGTCGTATAGGGCATGGGAACGAATCAGCCGACGAAATTCCCGCGCAAGTTGGGCCTGTTTGCGGAAGACTGAACCCTGAGATATCGCCAAACGATCTGCCCGTTCGGAGAAGATCATATTAAAGTCACCCCCAACTAACCATGTCGCCGACGGGAGGGAGCACAGACTGGAAAGAACCCGACGCAGAAACGAGATCTGCGCAGAGTTAGGGCCATAGATGTTACATAAGACTACTGGTGCTCCATAAAGAAGCCCCTCCAAGATAACAAAACGGCCCCCCGGGTCTATGTGGGATGCCGTAATCATAATTGGGCAAAAACTAGAGAGGAGGATAGCTACTCCTGCTCTGCGTCGGTCATGAAAGGCATAGAAAGCGGTGGGGAAATAATGTTTAGCAAAATCAAATATGCCTGTTCGGTCAAAATGAGTCTCCTGCAGAAATGCTACGTCAGCATGCAGGGAGCGAAGCATCTAAACATTGGGACCCAAAAAAGGAGGAGAGCAGCAGATTTTTAGCAAGCTCACCTACTTCACATGACGCTGGCAGAACTCCCCAGGAGAGACGGAGCTGCAGGCTTCGGGCAGGAACACGACGGCGGGGCAAAGTCTCTGAACCAAGGAAGGAAGGGAAGGAAAGAAGGGGAGTAAAGGAGACAAAAGACAATCTAAGTGAAAAACATGGACAAAAATAGACGTACATAACAGTATTAACAATTAACGAGTACATCATGGGCGAGGCTAATTCACTCGCCAGGGGACCAGAAAAGTCAATATGAAACAAGATAAAATCAGCAGCTATGCAATCCAACAGTCCCCTCAGGGGGAACGTGACCTAAAGGGCTGAAGTGGAGGGCAGTGGGCTCTGGAACCACCGGAAAGAGGGAGGTGGAAGGAGAGCCACTGGGGCCCCACTCCATCCTGCACTATGAAAATCAAAAAATAAACACAGCAAGCGAGACCTGTAGACCTAGAAAAGAAACAAGGCAAACAGTAAAACTAAGACGAGCACAATATAAAGCAAAACCTGAGAGAAGAGTAGTATCACTGGAGAGCGTTCGCCTCAAGGGCCGGTCACCAAGCGGGGCCTCTGGGAGGTCATCGGCGTCACTTGGGCTCCAATCGGTGCCACACTGGTGGTGGAGGAGGAGGCGGAGAAATCAGTTCCCAATCAGTTAACTCTGGCAAGGGGACATCCAGTAGATGACAGAAGAGGGGTAAGTCCGAGTAAGAACGAAGCGTAGCAGAGCGACCAACTTTGCGGGCAATAAGGGCAAACTGGAAGCCCCAGCGATAAGGAATTTGATGTTCCTGAAGAATCTGAAGGAGGGGCCGAAGATGGTGACGTTTCTGGAGAGTGATAAGTGAGAGATCTTGGTATAATTACAGTTTAGCTCCATCAAAGTCAAAATCCTTGAGTTTCTGCACTTTGCTCATTATAGCCTCCTTAAGCGTGAAATCCTGAAGACAATAGATGACATCAAGGGTCGTAGAGGAAGAACCCTTGGGACGGAGGGTGTGGTGGGCCCTATTAAACTTAATCCTGTGGGACGGGGGTTCCTGGAGAATAGAATTGAAGACAGCTTCCAGCGTAACAGGTAGATCCTCAGATTGGGTGGCCTCTGGGAGTCCCTTAATGCAAATATTACTACGCCGACCCCTGTTGTCAAGGTCCTCCAGGTGGCGTTGCATGTCCCAGATGGCCGAGGCCTGGTCAGTAGCGGTATCATGCAGGGATGAGACGTATGCCCTGGGGGTATCATGGTCAGTCTCTAGCGTATCCACACGGTTAGCAATAGAGTGTAGAGTGTAGACCAGGGATTTAAAGTCCTGTTTAGTAGTTAGCTGAGGAAGAAGATCCAACCAGGGCGGCGGAGTCTGAGAAGAGCCTGAGGCACAGACCTGGGAATACAGAGCTGGCGGCGTTGAAGGTGAGGAGCCAAGGCCAGTTAATGTCATGGGAGTGTGAGCCAGAGGGACCGCCACATCAGAGTCCTCAGATAAGTCACCCCCCTCTGGGCCAGGAGGGGGGAGACACAACTGCAGGGGACAGCAGGAGAGGTGCCCCAGAGACCTGCTCTGTAGCCACAACAGGGAGCACAGGTTCACCATGAGAGGGAGTCAGAGTAGGGAGACAAACCTCAGGTCCACATGGAAAGCTGGGACCACCAGAGGCCCGTTGGTGCTGCTGCACAAGAAGCATAGAGGATGCTGGAGGCGGCTGGGGAGACATCCCAGGGTGAGGAGGCTGCGGGAGAAGCCGCCCATTGGAGATCCTTGGCTGCCTGGGGGCTGATAGAGATCGCTGGGGGAGCGGTGTGCTGGCAGGCAGGGAAAGCGCAGGAGGAGAGAGGCTGCACTGCGAGCCGTGCTGCTGCGGAGAGGAGGAAGGTGCCGGCTGTATCCAAGATAGCCGCCATCCCGCGGCGGCCTGGTCCGGTGAAGAGGGCCGCAGGGCCAAATTCCTGTCCACAGTGGCCCGGCTCGGGCATTCAGAGGGTGCTGGGGTACCCAGGGGTACATTCTTGGGCAGTCGCTTGCCCATGGTGCAGGATGGAGGAAGGCTACAGGTCCAGGTAAGCGGCGGCAGGACGGAGAAGGAAAGAGATGTGTCTCACTACATAAGCAGCTAGGCCACGCCCCCCATGGTTCATCTTTTGGCTGTATTTCCTCCCTTCACCATGGCTCCTGTGAACTGAACTTACCGCTTCATATAAATTTATGGTGGTATTAGCTTTAAAACTGTCATGGCTCTACTGTTCTACGCACAGCATAAGCATAACCCTCTATCTTTTTCACTCAGATCATCGGCAGGCTCATATAGGACATTACATACAGTATAAGTACTGACCTGTATTGTCTTCCACTTGGACAGAGATACATAGCTTAGTGTTTTCTGCAGCTGTGTCCTTTTACTCTTCTTTCATTGGTCTCCTGTTCATTTCTCCCCTCCAACCTCTCTGTAGACTTCTATGTGATCTGAGACCTTTTGTATTTTAGAAGATTTTTCAGTGTGTTTATAATAGGGAGAAAGAGCAGGAGGCGTTTTCCTATATTATATTAAAACATGATTAATTGTAATATAGTTATAGAGAAAAATATCATCTTTGTTTGACTTCAACAAAAGGTTGTTTGTCTTCCTATGGGCATCCAGCTGCCTGAAACATTTGACCATTTTTTAAAGGTCCCAACCTTGTTGTACATCACCATGGTGCAGTAGGACAAGAAGACATTGTCTTCAGCCACAGTTACAATGAGACATTTTTATTAAACTGTCTAAAAGCAACCAATCACCATTCAGTTTTCATTTTTTTCTTAAGTAGAATACAAAATGAAAGTTGTGCTGTGATCGGTTGCTATGGGCAACTAAGAGTTTTGCTTTTAGACAGTTTTTTAATACATCTGCCCTCTCCGTCTTACCAACTGACTCAACTGCATGCGATCTAACATATTACACAAGTGGCGCCGTCTCCAGGATCGAAAGTGTTTTAACTTGCTGGTTTTTATTTATTTTTTTTGTTTGTCAATCGCTTAATACATAATCCTAGAAGGTACAGGGGAGTGGTTACCTATAACAACGTTAGATTAGTACTTTTGTTTTCAAATGGCCTTGGACAGATGGCAGCTGGATCCCAGCATGGCTACCACTCAAATTCTGACTTCCTTTTCAATCCTAGACCCCAACATTGTTATCCCTTTAAATCATGGCCCTCAGTAGGGTTCCCCCTCTAATTTCTAGTCCATAGCATGATATCCCTTGTAAACTGTGGTCCTTGGATGCTTCCCCCTCCTGGATCCCAGCATGGCTACCACTTTCATTCCTGGTTCCTAGAAAGGATCCCCTCTCATTCCTAGACCACAGCATGGCGTTAATGATCGTAAGAAGAAACAAAGTTTTAATCCTAGACCGGTAAAATTTGTTAACTTTTATTAATTCATAAATAAATGTAAATAATCTGTTCCTCATTGCCATTGTTTTTATTTATATATATATATATATATTTTTTTTTTTTTTTTTCTTAAGGTTTCCGTCTTTCATTTTTCTTGGTGTTGGCCAGGTAGGTCTACAAGTAAACTAAGATCCCGAAAACTGTGTTGTCAGGATCATATAAATACTCTGCAGTCTCTTTTCCTATAAGTATGTATTCCTCATATCTGGAGCTACTGTCAGTGATTCATAGCAGGTGATTTGCTAGAAACTTGTTTACAGAACATCAGTAATAAATAAATAATAAATAAATCAGTTATAAATGAGCAGACCTAGATTCGACCTAAATTTTCCAAAAGATTTGGGTTTGACCCAAAGCTTTGGGGGTTCGTCACCCGTGAACTGGAAGTGAAATTATTATATTCTGGGGTCTCTTCAGACAGTTATACTCTCCTTTCTTTACCTCTTCTGGGCCTCCAAGTAGCAGCCAACGTTCTCTCTGGGTCCTCTTCTGGCCTCTGTCAGCCTCCTGGGTAAAGCAAAGCACCCTGGGGTCACCACTGAGGCCTGTGATTGGGCCTCAGTGCTCACATGGGGAGCATTGTCATGATGCATGCCCCCATGTGACCGCTGAGGCCCGAGAACAGGCCTCAGCAGTGAACCTGGGGCTTGTGACGTCACCCAGGAGGCCAGAAGAGGACCCAAGAGTATAATAATGTAACTTCCTGTTCTATCTGAACAAGTTCAGCCCAAAACAAATCTTTGGGCCGAAACATCTGAACCCAAAACCAAACATATCTCCAGAGGTTTACCCATCTATAATAAATATATTTTGAAGCCATATATACAACACTTAATTCATTCATAAACCCTACACTTAGTACTTAATCTACAAAATGCAGAGAACTGATCTGGACTGTTGCCTTTACAGCTTTATGTAATCTTTCTGAGTGCTGCTATGGCCAAGAACTGGAAGATGCTCTTCACAAATTCACCTAGACTTAATTCACAAATAGCATTTAGGTCCCCCTAGCACTGCATTTTCATCTGGATTTCTTGGGTTTATAGCTACTGTAAAAACACTGCAGACATTTTCTGTAGTCAGTAGAAACATGGGGTTGTCAAACCAAATTGCATTTAATTAGGAAAACCCTGCCATGCCCTCCCTGAGCAATACTTTTCCCTGTGCATGGATACAAGTCCTCCTGACTGTATGTTGAACATTGCTTTAGTTTCTGCCTGTATTCCAGAGTGAATGCATATGTCCTTCTGTCTGTATTCCTGTCTCTTCACCTCTTGTTTGGACACAGGTCCTTTTGCCTGTATTCCTGTTTATTCCTGTGTATACCCTGTGGATTCCTGTGTACAGTATTACCTGTACCTGTTCTAATTTGAGTATGTGATAACCGTCCTGGCCTTGGGCTATGGACTCCTATTTTAGTATATACCTCTGCTTCCTGTCTTAGTGAAATTTTGTTTAGTATGTAGTCTCTCTGCAGTGAAGTCAAGATGCTCATTACGGAGGTTAAAGTGTAAATCCCACTTAGACAATGTCTTTGGACCAAATCAGATTCGTGACACAATGCACAATCCACAACCCGCTGTCTGTTACAATAAGTATTTCTTATTTTGTAATGGCAGTCTGAAGAACTTCTAAGGTGGTTCCTCTAAAATTTGCTGGAGATATCCTAAGAGATCTTTGGATGCTCAAAACATGACATCAGCTGTTAATATCTTAGGTAGTGATATCACACCACTGGAAATTTTATACACCAGCCTTAGTAGGGTTTTCTAAAACTCTGATACTGGTAGCCTACCGTTAGGCCCACTTTTCAGTTGCTTGAAGGGGCTGTGGTATAACTCTTCACCATTTACAGTTTTGTATAGCTGTGTTTGTGGGGGGGGGGGGTTGGACAGGCACAAAAGTGTGGTATTCTACACTTTTGTGTTTAACTGATAAAACAGAAACCTATCCCGTTTTGTTTTTAGAACATCAATATAACGGATGCCGTTATATGCCTCTATTCTTAGCAGCCTTTTTTGTATGTATTAAACGGATCCACTAAATGGATGTTGAGAACAAGTTGTGAGTGGCCCCTAAGCTGTAATAATCAGCACAATAGATTCTGTACAAAATGTACTTGGCTGTGTCTGGTATGCAATAAAGGAGCCCCTTCAATATACTGATTGGTGTACTGGAAGCGGGACCCTTGGCGATTTCATATTGATGACCTTTTGTCAGAATAAGTCATCAATATGAAAGTTTTTACTACATTAGCCTGTCACCAGAACAGTCCCTTCTGAACTATAACAGTCAGATAACCAGCGTTCACGTGAATTTTTCTTTTTCTGTTTCCTGATAAGTGCTTCCATAGCTGAGAGGTATTTTTTTTCCAGATATGCAAATTAGCTATTTGGTGCAATGAGGGTGTCACAGTTGCTCTCATTGCACCAAAGAGTTATGCTTTCTAGTGCCCAGTCCTTCTATTCCCCCCCCCCCCGCCTGCTATGGATTGACATGTATACTGCCTAGCTCTATCAGTCATAGCTTTCAAGATAACTCTTTGGTGCAATGACAGCAACACCCTTGTTGCACCAAACAGCTCATTTGCATATAAATATCATTTAATATCTCAACAATGGAGGAACCTATCAGGAAACAGAAAAACATAATTGTATTAACGTAAACCGTGCCTATCTGACCTCTAGTGCTATGGACTGTTCTGGGGACAGACTATCTTTAATCCAAAAAAAAAATCTCAGTTGAAACAAGCACACTATCTGTGAAATAATTACTAAAATTATGTCTTTGCTTTATTAGATGGGATTCACACTTCTTGTATTGTACGTAGGAAAAGTGAAAGGAATAATCACATTCCCAGATTTTGACAGAGAAATCCCAAGAAAGGTGAGTATTTACTTTATTTCTGAAAAAATATACAGTATCATGATAGAAATTTTCTGCTAGACAACTGTTGGCTTGTAAACCTCTTGATTTTAAAAGGCCTTGTATGCATACGTCACAAGATTTCACATCTTCCACCTTCATTTCACGATTTGCCATATTCCTATTTCTGCAAAGGTTTTTATGCTCAGAAAATTGAAATCCACTTAGAATTCCACATAAGTGTTAGGGTATATTCACACATAGTAGATTTGTTCCAGAACTTTAACTGTCCCATTCATCTGAACAGGGCTTGAAAAACTACATGTACATGCTGCAGAAAAAGAACCCATTCTGATGCAGATTTTTACAAATAAAAATCCTGCAGCATATAAATGTACCGTGATGTTCACTCTAAGGCTGGGGTCCCACATGGCGGAAATGCCGCAGTGTTTCACAGTCACAACAAAGTGAATGGGTTTCTAGTGAATTTTCAACACCCCCCTTAAGAGGTAGTCACCTGTGAAAGGAATGGGTCTCAAGCATTCTCTATGAGGTCCACCTCCTTCACCACCATGATTCAAAGTCAATAGTGGACCTCTCAATATCACTGATGGGTCTAGAGCTGTAAATGGGAGCATGAACCCACCTAGAATTAACTACCATTTGAAGAGGAGTCTGAAATATTAACTGTGACAACTGACCGTCTGAAAAAAATTGTTCGAGCAAGTACAGTGCTTTTTAAGAACGATCCTGACTTTTGTAGAAGAGAAGCACTATTGAAGGATCAAAAACCTAAACAGTTTTTTAATGATCTGAGTGAATTTAGGGAGGGCCGTGCTTATAATAGATTCAAAAATAGATCTGTGAAGAGTGACTTATCGTCATATGAATATAAAAGTTCTGATATGGGTAAAAAAGATCATTTGAGATATTAATTTTATCTCTCAAGACCATCACGTGACTGAGGTAGTAGCAAACGTAAGGTATCTAATCAGAGATGGAGGCTGGAAGCGCAGACCTGACAGTCAACTACCAATTCTCAAAATCTAGTAAGGGAGATCAGTCTTGGGCCTGGAAACCAACCAGAAATAAATGGGGCTGCAGTGTCAACCTTTGTGTCACTCTCAGCCTCATCAAATATATTGCATGTACAGGCTCAGTCTCTAGTTTCCCACTCAGTGGTGAACCTAGCCTCTTTGCTGCCTGAGGCGGACTATAGAAAGACACCCCCCCCCCACCAAAAAAAAAAAAATAAAATAAAATTGAGTTTACATGCTACTAGCTGCTATCGTCGCACAATAAACATACACCATACACAAAGTTATAAAACAGTTTTTAAGAATTCTTCTTCCTGTATTACTTCAGTATCAGAGATCAACAACACTGCATTAACAATGAAAATAACTTCACACATCTTCTGCTTGGTGGATGGACGAGCCCACATGGCTCCCATTCTCTAAAATAGGAGCGCCACAGATAGCTGAGTACTGTTCTTTGGCACTCCCCCCTGCTGCTACCCCCAATTATAAAATATATGATATAACCCCCCACAATGTATAATACCACCAAGTGCACCTTTACTGTATAGTAATAATGTCCGTGTGTACCCTGTATAAATAGTGCCCATTATCAATAGGTTTCCTAATTAAAAGGTTTTCCAGGTCATTAATAAAATAATCAGTGGGGTTCAGGAACCCCACTGATCAGCTGTTTGAATGAACCGTGGTATCTGTGTAAGCGCCGTGACCGCATCTCTGTTTACATAGTGTCATTCATTTCGTAGCGGTCACTATAAACAGATAGTGTGTGATATAAACAGGTGCCATGGCCCCTTCAAACTGCTAATCCGGGGGGGGGGGGGGAGGGGTCTACTGATCTCTTATCTGTCCTAAGGATAGATCATCAATAAAAATAAATTGAAAAGTCCCTTTATTAAAGCCCAAGTGCCACCATAAGGGGTTGTCCAGGATAACCACTTTTTTAATATGAGGCTGGGGAAGGTGCTCCAGTGTCTTCCAGCACGTCCCAGTCCAGCTGCTCCAGTGTTTTCTTCCCCACAGCACTGTGACGTCCCATGTCAGTGACCTCAGCGGTCATATGCGGTGGGGACTTCAGCCAGAAGAAAACACCGGAGCAGCAGAATCAGACCGCTGTGGGAGACATCGGAGCACAAGGGACAGGTGAGCAGGGGTTTTTTTTGTTTTTTTTTATCTTCCCCTACCTGTGATCCCTTGATGGACCGGTGCCTTCTCTTCTTCACCCATGCATAGAACTTCTGCGTCTCAGCGCAGGAGGCGCAATGACGTCATAGCATCACTGCCTGCACCAAGATACACCGCTGATATTTTTCTTGTTAGTGAAGTGGAGGCACTGTCTCATCAGCCCTCAAAGATGAAGTCCAACCATGCATCTAAAGAGACACAGACCTTGATTCTTCTTGAAAAAGATGATTCCATTGTCATTAAAGGGAGTCTATCATTAGAAAAACCACTTTTAAGCTAATGGCATGTTGGAATGGCTTTTAAAAAGGCCATTCTACTCCTACCTTCCATTTTTTTCTTCTCCCAGCCATTTCTAACAAAATTAGTTTCTTCTGTTATAGTAATGAGCATCACGGAGCACCTGGGGCGTTCCTCCTCTGCTGCGAGCACCCACCGTGTCATCGCTTTTCACCGCCCCTTCGTCCGTTGTGGTGACTCCCCTCTTGGTCTTCTCTGTATCTTCTTTCTTCTAATTCCCCGTACAGTAATAGTGGCGGATGCTGGGAGTCGTGCAGCTACCATAGCCGCCGAGTGCCCGCACTGATCGTGGGCATTAACCCCTCTGGCACCTCAAAGCTGACCGAGGCGCCATTTTACCGGTGGTGCGTGGGTGCCGCCATTTTGCCAGGGCTCGCCGGCACCCGGAGCAAGCTCTGGGGCCAGAGTCCCATTGTTATCACAGCCGGGAGCCTTCTGAAGGCTCCCAGGCCTGTCTTTCATTAGTTTCTATTGCAGGCTACTCTATGTAGCCTGCAATAGAAATGCCGTCTAATAAATGCAAAAAAAATAAAAAAAAATATATAAAAAATAAAAAATATTAAAAGTTTAAATCACCCCCCCTTTCCCTAGAACACATATAAAAGTACTTAAATACTGTGAAACACATACACATTGAGTATCCCTGTGTCCGAAAATGCCAGGTCTACAAATCTATAAAAATATTTTTCCTGTACAGTAAATACCGTAGCGGGAAAAAAAAAATCAAAAGTGCCAAACCGCCGTTTTATCACTGTTTTGCCTCTGATAAAAATTTGAATAAAAAGTGATCAAAGGAATAGCAATTCCCCAAAATGGTATAACTAAAAAGAACACCTGGTCCCGCAAAAAAAACGCCCTATGCATCCCCGTACACGGAAGTATAAAAAAAAGTTACGGGTGTCAGAATATGGCGACTTTTAGAAAAAAATTTTTTGCACAGTTTTGGATTTTTGTTAAGGGGTTAAAATGTAAATAAAACCATATAAACTTGGTATCCCCGGTACCGTACCGAAACATAGAATACAGGTGACATGTCATTTTGGCTGCACAGTGTACGCTGTAAAAACGAAGCCCGTAAGAGTCGCACAAATGTACTTTTTCTATAAATCCACCCCATTCTGATTTTTTTTTTCCCCAGCTTCCCAGTACATTGTACAGAATAATAAATGGTAGCATCATGAAGAAAAAATTGTCCCTCAAACATTAAGACCTAATATGGCTCTGAGAGAGAAAAAATAAAATAATTATGGAGTTAAGAAGGGGGGGAGGGAAGTCAAAACGAAAATTGAAAAATTCCTCCGGCGGGAAGGGGTTAAAATTATATATCCTTATATTAAAAAAAAAAAAAAAATCTCACAACTTTAGAAAATAGTAGTTTTATATCTTTTGTAGGTGTTTTTAGTGCAGTTTTCACTAAAAATGTGGACCTTATTTATCAAAATAGTACATCATAAAAAAATGGTTCAGCTTTCATATTTTGTACTGCTCTGATAAATTTAAAGGGACACTGTAACTAGTTGCTATAGATCAGTAGTTTATAAACTTTCTCAAGGTGAAGCCCCTTTTGAGTGAAACTGTTTATTTTGTCCCCCCTCAACTGCCAAACTCCCATTTGAAAAATAATTCAGCTGTATTCAGCCTTCAAGTTCTGTTTTTCAACTGCAAGCTGCCTCTGCTCCGTTTCTTCTTTACTTCTTATATTTTCCTGCCTTCACCCAAAACCTACTTTCATGTTTCCTCCCTACATATAGCCAGCTACCTTCATGTTGCCTTCACACACTCTGCTACCTTCCTGTTCCCCTTCACAGGTCTCATACCTTCGCATTTCCCCCACACTCAGCTATGCTACCTCCATGTTCTTTTTCCAACAGACAGCCCTTCACAGCATCTACCATATATGTGTATATTGTACAGTAAGCTCCACCCCTGCGTGTGACTGGTCACCTTAATGTGACATCATGAAAGGTCCTACTGTCTTGCCTAAACTCAGGATAGATGTTGTAATAGAGTGGGTAAAATCAGGTGCTGGCTGGTATGCTGTGGATCCAGTAGGTGGCGCTTCCTCCTGTGACTGTTAGTATGAGACACCACCTACTGTATCCATGATAAACCAGATGGACATTAAGGGTCCCGGCGCCTTCAAAGCTGACTGAGGCACCATTTTGGGGAGGATTGCTGGCACCTGGAAAGAGATCCTGTTGAAGGCGATCAGACTTGTCTGACATTTACTTTTATTGCAGGTTCTATGCAGCCTGTAATAGAAATGCTGATATTTTACAATGCATTGCATTCGTGTTCAGACCCCTAGGGGGTCTAATAATTACAGTATTAAAAAATAAATAAATAAATAAAAATATAAAATGTGCCAAAAACTAGCCTGTGTGTTGGGCATCAAATTTATTATGGGTTTAAGAGCCTTTTTTCTAGCCTGACAAATGGGTAGGGCTTAAGATGCGACTGTGTGTGCCAAAATTCTGGTGCACAATAAGTCACTTAATAGGTGCTATAAACTTACGCTAGGTTCACACTATATTATAGTCTATGGGGTCCATGTGTTTTCACAGGTAACAGCTTTTTTAAGCAGACAGGGTTTCCGTCCTTCGGGTCAGACACATACAGTGGGTACGGAAAGTAGTCAGACCCCTTTAAATTTTTTACTCTGTGTTTCATTGCAGCCATTTACTAAAAGCAAAAAAGTTCATTTTATTTCTCATTAATGACAGAAAAAAACAGAAATGTAGATATTTTTGCAAATTTATTAAAAAAGAAAAACTGAAATATCACAAGGTCATAAGTATTCAGACCCTTTGCTCAGTATTGAGTAGAAGCACCCTTTTGAGCTAGTACCGTCATGAGTCTTCTTGGGAATGATTCAACAAGTTTTTCACATCTGGATTTGATGATCCTCTGCCATTCTTCCTTGCAGATCCTCTCCAGTTCTGTCAGTTTGGATGGTGAACTTTGGTGGACAGCCATTTTCAGGTCTCTCCAGAGATGCTCAATTGGGTTGAGGTCAGGGCTCTGGTTGGGCCAGTCAAGAATGGTCAGAGTTGTTCTGAAGCCACTCCTTTGTTATTTTAGCTGTGTGCTTAGGGTCATTGTCTTGTTGGAAGGTGAACCTTAGGCCCAGTCTGAGGTCCAGAGCACTCTGGAAGAGGTTTTCTTCCAGGATATCTCTGTACTTGGTCGCATTCATCTTTCCTTCAATTGCAACCAGTCGTCCTGTCCCTGCAGCGCAAAATCACCCCCATAGCATGATGCTGCCACCACCATGTTTCACTATTGGGATTGTATTGGGCAGGTGATGAGCAGTGCCTGGTTTTCTTCACACATACCGCTTAGAATTAACGCCAAAAAGGTCAATCTTCGTCTCATCAGACCAGAGAATCTCATTTCTCATAGTCTGGGAGTCCATGTGTTTTTTGGCAAACTCTATGCGAGCTTTCATATGTCTTGCACTGAGGAGAGGCTTCCTTCGGGCCACTCTGCCATAAAGCCCTGACTGGTGGAGGGCTGCAGTGATAGTTGACTTTGTGGAACTTTCTCCCATCTCCCTACTGCATCTCTGGAGCTCAACCACAGTGATCTTTGGGTTCTTCTTTACCTCTCTCACCAAGGCTCTTCTCCCACTATTGCTCAGTTTGGCTGGACGGCCAGGTTTAGGAAGAGTTCTGGTCGTCCCAAACTTCTTCCATTTAAGGATTATGGAGGCCACTGTGCTCTTAGGAACCTTGAGTGCAGCAGAAATTCTTTTGTACCCTTGGCCACATCTGTGCCTTGCCACAATTCTGTCTCTGAGCTCCTTGGGCAGTTCCTTTGACCTCATGATTCTCATTTGCTCTGACATGCACTGTGAGCTGTGAGGTCTTATATAGACAGGTGTGTGCCTTTCCTAATCAAGTCCAATCAAATTAATTAAACACAGCTGGACTCCAATGAAGGAATAGAACCATCTCAAGGAGGATCAGAAGGAAATGGGCAGCATGTGAGTTAAATATGAGTGTCACAGCAAAGGGTCTGAATACTTATGACCACGTGATATTTCAGTTTTTCTTTTTTAATAAATTTGCAAAAATATCTACATTTCTGTTTTTTTTTCTGTCAAGATGGGGTGCTGAGTGTACATTAATGAGAAATAAAATGAACTTTTTTGCTTTTAGCAAATGGCTGCAATGAAACAGAGTGAAAAATTTAAAGGGGTCTGAATACTTTCCGTACCCACTGTAGATAAATGGAGTTCAACTCCTCGACAACTAGTTATTTATTGTAGTCCTGAGGCCTCGCCTCTTACTGCCATAGCATTTGCTTTAGCTAATTACTTTTTATGTTTACATGATCTGCACATATATGGTCTATAGAATGTTAGTAGCTAGCAGGATGAGTTAGTAAGCCTAGATAGAGATATATATTATATCTCAGTATATTCCATGTATTCCCAAATACTTGCAATTCAGATCACAAGTTCAGATTTCCGGAACTGGATTAATTTAATCATAGTGTAGCCATATCTAATTTTATATAAAAAAAAATCAGCGAAAAGTGGAAATATCACAGAATATCATAAAACAGAAGTATCAGAAGACAGAAAGGCAGAAGCAAATCATGTTCCAGTTCTAATACAGAAATATAAATCCAATTAAATTTAGAAAATAAAGTCAAATATTAATTTCTATAACAGGAGTGATTGGTATATTGTTCTCAGACACAATTGGCACAAAATTTAGGAGTAGGATATGAAAAGATAGCCTTCTTGAGCATTTTGTAGTATCTTATATATTTTATTTTTTTTTAATCAACACAAAAAAAGTTGGATATTTAAAAGGTATCTGCTACTTCACAAATCACAATTAAAGCATATATGTTGGTCACAGTGGAAAGATAATCTAATGTGTAATTGTATAGTTTTGTCGATTACAATAACAACCAAGAACAAATGTACAATGTGGATGTGTAAACTAATTGTAATAGATAAGTCAGGTCACTAATTTTAATTATGGCAACTCTTCATACTTATTGTCACTTGTTTCTCTTTCCAGTTATTTCCTTTGCCTTTACTATACATTGGTAACCATTTAACAGGATTGTCAAGCACACAGAAACTAAGGTAAGGAAAATATTTTGATCTTCTGACCTAACTTTAAGGAACAACATGTATATAAAGTCTTGTACGTGCCACATAGGAAGGATGGATGGATGGATGGATGGATATATATATATATATATATATATATATATATATATCCTATTATATTTCCTAACAATGTCAAAATGCCATAAAAATCTCAGCTACATTTAGTGATGTTTGCCAGGAACTCTAAAATTTGGCATTCACAATTGACATGATTTGTAATGCACTATGACAACCTACCTAATCTTGTAACCTCACAACATCTTAGTTCAATTGTGTTTTCTTTTTAAAGGGGTGTTCCAGTTTGTATTTTATTGCATAGCTAAGCTTAACATGACAAATACTATATAGTTACTTTTCCATTCGGCCAGGGATTCAAGGTGAGTCTCCATTTGGGCCTCTGGTCTTCCTGACTTTTGGCAGCTGCAATACTGTTGTGTTGAAAGAAGCATCCATGCTCTGCCACTGATTGCCTGACATGCTTGTGTGCAAGCAGAAAGTGATCAAAGACCATGGACCTGAACTGAGACTTTCCGCTGGATCCGCAGCCCAAAAAACAGGTAAGTATAAAGTATTTATTTTAAGCCTAGATATGCAATAAAAATACAAATAGGAACACCAACTTTTTAGCTCCTACGTTTTTTGACATATAAGCAATAAGACACTGGATATCAAATGTATGACAAATAGTTGGCTGCAAGAAATAGAAAATCATAAAAAATATTGAATATAAAAATGATGTATGTGTATATAGCATATATAATTAAAATATTATACCTGACATCTCAACTATTTAAAACTCATTAGTAGCATTCCCTTGACAAAAATGGGGTATGATATTCTACTTGGTGTGGTTATTTTTCTACTTGTGCCATTGTATTACCGTGGGTTCTAAGGATAGTGAGAATCAAGGATGTCACACATCACTGATATAAGATATTTAATAAAAGGATAGAAAACAAACAAAGCAAGTAAAAGACAATAAACAAGAATAGAAGCTTGTTGGTCACTGGTTTGGAATTTCACCTTACACCTTTTGTATCAGACAGTACCAGACATTTTAGCAAGCTTACAACACAGCTAAGCTAACTGAGAGCTAATTGGAGTGAGAAGACCACTAAGAAGTCATTTTTAACCATTTACAATACAGCTGTGGAATTTTAGTTTTTTGTTCCCTCTTTGCTATAGTGATACTGTACTTGTCAACACAACTATAATGGCGTTTATATGGAGAGGAACATAAAAGCTTTAAACCCTGTAAAATATCATGTGCTGCATAAGCGGTGGGGTTCCCAAGGGCTGTTTTGTAAGTAATATATAAAAAGTGTCAGGTTTCAGAAGTGAGAATTGTAATATTGGATCCCTGGCAAATAGTAGAGATGGCACATGGAAGCATTTTTTTTTCTTGTTGCCTCTACTCTACTAGTTGCCCATGCTTGTGACTGGCCATTCAAAGGACAAAGTAAAGATAGGCAATTAATATATGACTGGAGGTGGACTCCTTCATGATCAGCAAAACAAAGGATAGACCACCTATATGAAAATTATGGAATAACCCTTTAGGATAAATTCACAAATGGCAGATTTGTTGCAGACCTTTCTGTGCTCAAAAGGTACAGTACTTGCAGAAATACAAGTACTTCCCACCAAAACAACCACATTTAAATTAATGGAATTGATTTTTAGCAGAATAAATATCTGCAACAAGTTTGTGGAGTGTGGAGTACGCTTAAATTTTTATGTTCATTGTCCTTTCTTGTATTGGGCCTAGTGTTTACATGATCACTTGGGGAGCTGTCATGTCAACCATCACAGTTCTAATTGTGATAGTTGTGACTAGTCAGGGCTGCAATCCCCTGTACTAGGATGACTGTTTCATGCATTTTCCTAATCTAGCAATAAAATCCGGTTCACGGGTTGGCGCACATAATTAAACTCGGCATGCAGATATGTAAATGATTACATGTGTGGCCTGATTAGATACTTGTTCTTGCTTCTCCTTCTGCCCTCTTGGGCTACTTTTGGGTAGTGCACCTCTTGGTGAGAGATTGTTGACTTCTATGAGCGCACTTTAAGACCTTTTTCTCAGTTGATGGACTTTAAGCACAGGTGCATCATGGCCATTCTTTTAGGAGGTGTTGGGAGCGGTAATTAAGTGAGGTGAACGCATGGTAAACAGGCTCCGGATGGCTCAGACACATCACCAGTAGAGATGTATAATTTGATCCACAGACCAGCATGAGCAATTCCCACAATTTCCTTGGCCATTATCAAGGTACAGGTGGCACCCTCATTTCATACCTTTGTTTCTGTTCGAATCATTTCCGGGCGTTGAACAGAAGGTAATTTGGTGCCACGTCTCCTTTTTTTTGCAGTGTCATGAGAAACCTCGACTGCTATGAACTGGAACCTTATTGTCTTTAGCAATTAATCCAGGTTCTGTTTGGAATCGGACATCTATTGGGTTGGAGTATATAGTCCTTGTGCTGAGATCCTGCCTTTACTGTGGAGCGATACAATACCCCAACCGCTGGTGTGATGACCTAGGGAGCCATCACATATGACAATCAGATATTATCAGCAGGATAATGCTTAACACTCCATCCCACCCCAACTTAGCAAGGCTTTCCCAGGAATGTCTTCTCCTGATTGCAACACTTTCTTGGCTTGCCCCGTCCCCTGATTTATCTGCAATCGAGAATTCATGGGACCAGCTGGGACACCACCTTCAGCAAACTATGATTTTGCAGGACCTACAAGCCCAACTGCAACAAAATGTGCTGCAGAATACCATACAGACCCTGTATGCCTCCATGCCTAAGCATATCTTATATCCAGGCTATAGGCAGGCCAACAAGGAACTAAAGCATCCTTTCAATTGTACTGTTTTTCCCTATAGACTTTTTATTTTGATCTCTCGTTGTAATGACTTACATAAGAAAGACAGATAGATATATATATACACAGTGGGATATAAAAGTATTTAGTCAGCCACCAATTGTGCAAGTTCTCCCACTTAAAAAGATGAGAGAGGCCTGTAATTGACATCATAGGTAGACCTCACCTTGTTTTCTTGTTTTACACAAGATTCTTGTGTAAATTTCACAGAAATAGGCACGTTATATTTATCAAAAAACATTGCAGAGGGCATTAACAAATATACTGACTAAACATTTACTTTGAAGTTGAGCAAATACTGCACATTTGTCCAGTAGATAGAAGAGATGTGAACATGTTGAGAACTAAGATACAGCTGTAGCAAAGTTTAACACGAATTTCTGTAATTAGTTAAACTGCTGCAATGATAATTTATCACAGAAGACAACAAAATAACTATGAAAAGTCATTGAAGTTACAGAAGTTTGGGTTATGTTTGCTACATCTTTATATTAACTTGTCTGGGGTATAAGGTGCAGCATCTGTAGTTCTAAACATATCAATTGCTCAATAATTTAACAAACTTGTTTGTCTTTGCAGCTTACCAATGTTTACCGTTCTTCGTAAATTTTCAATTTTGTTTACACTCATCCTTGAGATAGTTATTTTAAGGTGAGTATATTTTACTGCAATAAATATTCTATAGTGCTTTAAATATAACGCTATATTGTAAAACATATGAAGAAATTTGAAGAGGCTAGTAGATTGGGCCAGTTAGGGACCTGTTTACTCTTTTCCAGCAGTCTATAAGGGTAAATGGGCGATGATACAAACCTTGGTGGTTTACAGTAGTGAATTGGCTTCTACTAACATCCATAGCAGTCTAGGCCAAAAATGTAGCTAAAGCTAACATCCCTGATTGTCTTGGGTAGAAAAGGGGATATTGACATCATAAAAAGTGATCAAAAGTCATACATACCAGAAAATGGTCTTAAAATTCTCTGTATTTATCACAGTGACTGATGCTGGATGATAAATCTGGTACATCTTTAGACCGTCAAGTAAAAATTTATACCATATTAGTTGGGTTACTGTAAGCCAGAACTGGGGGACACCTTGTCACATCTTAAATGGGTTGTCCAGGGTTAAGGTTTTTATGGCCTATGCCTATAGGCCATGCACTATCACTGGAGCCCTGCACCTATTTAAGCCAGAGATTGAGTTTTGAATTGTGTATAGGATAGAAGCTGGAAGGGGCTCCGTACAGCTAGTTGGTGGCTCTTTAGCCCTTACAGGATGCAGCCATTTTTAATTCCTGTGCTTTCAATTTTTTTTACTCCCTATCTTACAAAAAGCACAGCTTTTTCATTTTTTTTTTCCCATTTACTTTAGTCATATGAGGGCTTGTTTTTTGCAAGATAAATTGTACAGAATATTATGATTTCAAAGTACAATATACTTGGAAAGCTGGAAGAAAATGAGAATGGGATGGAATACCAAATATTCTATATACACATACAGTGTGTGTGTGTGTGTGTGTGTGTGTATATATATGTATGTGTGTACAGTGGGGAAAAAAAGTATTTAGTCAGACACCAATTGTGCAAGTTCTCCCACTTAAAAAGATGAAAGGCCTGTAATTGACATCATAGGTAGACCTCAACTATGAGAGACAAAATGAGAAAACAAATCCAGAAAATCACACTGTCTGATTTTTAAAGAATTTATTTGCAAATTATGGTGGAAAATAAGTATTTGGTCAATAACAAAAGTTCATCTCAATACTTTGTTATATATCCTTTGTTGGCAATGACATAGGTCAATCGTTTTCTGTAAGTCTTCACAAGGTTGGCGCACACTGTTGCTGGTATGTTCCTCCATGCAGATCTCCTCTAGAGCAGTGATGTTTTGGGGTTATCGCTGGGCAACTCGGACTTTCAACTTCCTCCAAAGGTTTTCTATGGGGTTGAGATCTGGAGAGTGACTAGGCCACTCCAGGACCTTGAAATGCTTCTTATGAAGCCACTCTTTTGTTGCCCTGGTGGTGTGCTTGGGATCATTATCATGCTGAAAGACCCAGCCACGTTTCATCTTCAATGCCCTTGCTGATGGAAGGAGGTTTGCACTCAAAATCTCACGATACATGGCCCTGTGAAGAATATTGCCTCGCCCAGCCGCCTGGCACGCCTGCGATCAAACTTCTTTCTTAACCTCCCACTCACACACCGTGAGTAGTAGTAGTAGTCATAGGATAAAACAAAATGAGCGATATAAATTTTATATATTTAATAACCCAAGTGGGTCGGTATGGATTAATAGCATATACAGAAATATACAATATTAATACGATCAAGCATAAACATACAAGCAAAGGAGCGATGATACAATACACAAAAATAAACAAGGGAATTAAAAGATAGAGAAAATACCAGCATAGGCTCGTAGTCCGTTTCTCTAGGCCACAGCAGAGTTTTGGGCCTAGGGCGCAAGCTTAAGCAAGTTGCATAAAACAATCCTTCTACATGCTGTCCAGAACTAGTGAAAGGCTTCAGGCCTCACTGCTAGGCCCTCAAAGCATTCCTCAGTAGGGCAGGCCCTCTCATCTTCTCCCAGATCAGAGCTCCTTACTGCCTCTTTGCTGAATGACCCCAGAATCCAGGTCTGCCCACAGCATATGGCTAGTGCTCCACCCACCCCTTGCACCCAGGCAGCCCCCCTTCTCCCACCTTTGCAGAACCCTCGGAGAGAAGGGTGAAGTTAAGGCTTGCTATCCCCCATCCCATCTGGCCAGGGATAATAAAAGTGCCTGGCTATAGCAAGCCATCTCCAATGAACACACATAAAACCAGTGAAGCGTATCGTCCAGCAATGTGGACTCAACTAAAGCACCGCATTCCAAGTGGGGGAAGGACTGACCTAAGCAAGTAAAACACACTTCCAAGAAAGATATAAAACTGAGGGTCGGTTCATCACACCTCCCCCTTTTAGAGCGTGTCGGGAGGAAGGACGATCCTAAGATTGCCTTCCGCGGACACCTTGGCGGCCTCACCCCACCGGGTCCTGCGCTGGTCCCTGACCATATTCCTGGCGTACTGATACCCTCTTCCTCTCCTGTCTGAATGGAGACTCTTCTAAGGTTCAGGCTCTGAATTAAGTAGACCTGGCTACCTCCTGCTTGCTCTGGGTCCCTCCCCCGAGTGCTGGCGTCCCTCAGACCCACACTCACAACCCCAGGCCCTTGTGGTACCGGTGCTGAGACCCCATCCCGGCAGTCTCCGCCCACCTGGCTACCCCCGGCCTGCACTGGGACCTCGTGCTGAGTGCTGGCATCCCGCAGATCCACACTCGCAACCCCAGGCCCTTGTGATACCAGTTTAGAGACCCCTTCCCGGCAGTCTCTCAGGGTCTCTCCCACACTAGCCGCTAGTTGGGAGAGTTCTAGGGGATTCTGCACCTCCCCCTTTGCTTCCAAACCTAGGGGCACCTCTGGTTCTGGCACAGGTATGTTTGGACCCTGTTCTCCCTCCCAGACGCCTTGCCCCTTTGGGCCTACACCCTGTTCCTCCTGTACTTGGGTGGGTGATGGTGATACCTTGGGCAAATGACTGAGATTATGCTTCCCCAAACCATCCCTCCACAATACATTGACAGGTAATACATTTGACACACCCCCTTCTTGGGTCCCACCTCCAGCACCCCATGCCGTCTGCACTTGGGCCAAGGGCACGACTGGCACACCTTGGATGGCTGTTTCTCCTTCCCAGGACTCTTTCACAAGAGTTAGGGGCCCACGTACACGTCTCCCGTACAAGAGCTCAAAGGGGGAGAACCCCGTTGAGGCTTGCGGCACCTCCCGGTAAGCGAACAGCAGGTGCGGGAGATAACGCTCTCAGTCGCGCCCGTGGGACTCGACTAACATCCTGAGCATCTGCTTCAGGGTGCCATTGAACCGTTCACACAGGCCATTGGTCTGTGGGTGATACGGGCTGGACACCAGATGTTGCACCTCTGTTACCTTACACAGGCCTTGCATCAAGGCAGACATGAACTGGGTACCTTGGTCTGTGAGCATCTCTCTGGGAAATCCAACACGGGAGAAGATGCCTACCAGAGCCTTGGTCACTACATCAGCCCGGGTGGAAGACAGAGCGACAGCTTCCGGGTACCTAGTAGCGTAGTCTACTACCGTTAATATGAAACGTTTCCCGGTGTGGCTGGGAATGGACAGGGGTCCAATGAGATCCACAGCCACCCGCTGGAAAGGTTCGGTTATGATGGGCATAGGTATCATTGGTGCTTTGGAGCCTTGCCCCGCCTTGCCCATCCTCTGACAAGTGTCACATGAACGGCAGTATTTAGCTACATCTGTCCCCATCTTAGGCCAGTAGAATAAGTGGCTGAGGCGAGCCTTGGTCTTAGCGATCCCCAGGTGGCCTGCCAGTGGAATATCATGAGCAATCCGCAACAACTCCACCCGATAGGGTTGGGGTACCACTAAATGTTTCTCCCTGAGCCGACTTTCTTTTCCCTTTGTGGGGATCGTTTCCCGGTACAACCTACCTTGCTCCCAGTACACGCGGTCCTTGTCCGACTCCAAGGGAGGTTGATCAGCACGCTCCTTCAATGCATCCAGACTGCGGTCAGCTTGGACAGCGTCCCTGAACTCCTGACTGGAACCAGACAGAAGAGATGTGCATGTCATATACCCGCCGGGCTCCTACGGCTCCAGTGTGGCGAGGTTAGTCACGGTGGCCTCAGTGCCATCTCCGGGTGACAGAGGGAATGGCTCAGGGGTCGGAGTGCCTTCCACCCCTCTAGCACTCTGGCTGCGGGTCACCACCGCAACTCCAGCAGTCCGTTCCTCATCCGGATCGGCCCTGAGATCCCCGTGACCCACCTGACCACCTGGCACATTGTCCTCAGTTGGGGTTGCCCCCAGCATCTCAGAAGAGCTACCCTGTAAACCTGCAGGGCAAGAATTAGCAATTACATTGACATTGCATTCATTCATTGATTCACAGTGAACTGCATGGGGGAATGGCTGAGCCAGGGTCACACTGAGGGGGCTCTCATCACCCGCAGATGTGGGCGGGGCTACAGCCAGGTCAGCATTCCACAATGTCTCATTCACATGCTCACTGATTACTTTAGCTGGACGCACAGCAAGGGGAGACAAAAGGCTAACCCCTCCCTCTGCCTGTGTGACAGGCTTCAACACCTCATTAAAATCATCCTTCAGTACAGACATTTTGTCACAGCGAGGTGGGGCTGCTCCCACCCCGTATTGGGACACCAAGGGCCCCAAATCTCTTCCCAATAGTACATTGGCAGGCAGATCAGACACTAGCCCCACATCACGCATCCCTTTTCCCGCACCCCAGTCCAAATGGACGCAAGCCATGGGCACAGTTACGCGTTCTTGTCCAATACCCTTCAGGGTCAGAGTTTTTCCAGGGATAATACTGTCCGCAGGGACCAAGTCAGGTTGCACCAGAGTAATCTGCGCCCCAGTGTCCCGAAATCCCATGACCACTTTACCCCCCACAATGACCTGTTGACTGTTGGCATTGGATTGCAACCCCTCCCTCCCCACCAAGTATACAGATGGGCCAGCTGCCGTGGCTGGGGAAACAGGGGGGGTTCTTAGAGCGGTTGGGGCACTCCGCCTTGAAATGTCCTGGCTGGTTACAGGCGTGACATCGCCGGACCTCTCCTTGGGACTTGGAGGGGATACCCGGGGCGCCCAGAGTTCTTGGGACAGGGGAAGTAGAGGGGGCACCTGGGACAGAGTTTGTCTTACCCCACTTGGAGACCGCAGGCTGTGGTGAACTCCAACTTTGCCCCTCCTTCCCGCTTGGGGGTCTCTGCAGTGTGGCTCCTCTCTTGATCCCTTGCTCCCTGGTGGACACATAGTCGTCAGCAATCTCTGCAGCATTGTCTGCTGTTGTGGGTTTCCGATCACACACGAACTGGCGGACCTCCAGAGGGCACACCTGGAGAAATTGTTCCTTTATCATAAGATCCCCAATTCCCTCAAACGTGGTGACAGTAAGTCCTTTGATCCACTGCCAGAATGTAACCTGTAAGTGGTGCAGAACATCCGCATAGCTCTCTGTGGGACCCCGCTGGATATTCCGGAACTTTTTGCGGTACACCTCCGGCGTGAGCCGGTATCTCCGGATCAGCGCCACTTTGATGGTCTCATAGTCCACGTCCACTGGTAAGCTCGTGGAAACATCCAGGCCTTTTCCCTTCAGCCGGGGAGACAGGTAACGGGCCCATTCTGCCTGGGGAATATGATGCTGCTTACACACCCTATCAAATCCCCGCAAGAACGAGTCCAAGTCCCCGTTATCTTCCAAGATTGGAAAGTCCTCGGATCGGATCTTCAGTGCTCGGGCTCCTGGAGTTGGTGCAGGGGAAGGTTGCGCCTGCTGGCAAAGTTCCAGCTTTTTTAGCTCAAGCTGATGCTCCAACTCCGCCCGACGCTCTGCAGCAGCGGCCTCTCTTTCCGCCCGGCGCTCTGCAGCAGCAGCAGCGGCCTCTCTCTCCACCCGGCGCTCTGCAGCAGCAGCAGCGGCCTCTCTCTCCACCCGGCGCTCTGCAGCTTCTCGGTACTGGAGAATCACCTGCAGACGGGTGCTAGAGTCACTAGCGTCTATCTGCTGTAAGGCCATTTGCAAGTATAAGTCCGTTACCCCCACAGAACTGGGGTTACTGGTCCCTCCAGGCACAGTTACCTCTGGGGTCCGGGCACCTGCGGAACCGTCTGGCATGGTGATGTTTTCTGGTGCCAGCCTCTCTGGACTTTGCTCCGCCTCCTGCATGGCTATGGTAGCTTCCATATCTGCCATCTCCTGGAGTTCAGCAGCAACCAAGTCCTGCAGACGTTTGGTTATGCTTCTGGTCCCACCAGCCATCCACTGGAAGCCGTTGCCAAATAAAAGATAGGACAGAAAAAAGAAGAAGGGAGGGAACAGTACTGTACCAAACTTTCACCGTATTTTAAGCTTGATCTCATACCGCGCTCGTTCCATAGGATTGCCGCAATCCCCAGTGTCTGCGTGATACCACACCCACACACTGTTATCCTAATATCCCACAACGCTGCCACCACTGTGAAGAATATCGCCTCGCCCAGCCGCCTGGCACGCCTGCAATCAAACTTCTTTTTTAACCTCCCACTCACACACCGTGAGTAGACCGGGTCATAGGATAAAACGAAATGAGCGATATAAATTTTATATATTTAATAACCCAAGTGGGTCGGTATGGATTAATAGCATATACAGAAATATACAATATTAATACGATCAAGCATAAACATACAAGCAAAGGAGCGATCATACAATACACAAAAATAAACAAGGGAATTAAAAGATAGAGAAAATACCGGCATAGGCTCGTAGTCCGTTTCTCTAGGCCACAGCAGAGTTTTGGGCCTAGGGCGCAAGCTTAAGCAAGTTGCATAAAACAATCCTTCTACATGCTGTCCAGAACTAGTGAAAGGCTTCAGGCCTCACTGCTAGGCCCTCAAAGCATTCCTCAGTAGGGCAGGCCCTCTCATCTTCTCCCAGATCAGAGCACCTTACTGCCTCTTTGCTGAATGACCCCAGAATCCAGGTCTGCCCACAGCATATGGCTAGTGCTCCACCCACCCCTTGCACCCAGGCAGCCCCCCTTCTCCCACCTTTGCAGAACCCTCGGAGAGAAGGGTGAAATTAAGGCTTGCTATCCCCCATCCCATCTGGCCAGGGATAATAAAAGTGCCTGGCTATAGCAAGCCATCTCCAATGAACACACATAAAACCAGTGAAGCGTATCGTCCAGCAATGTGGACTCAACTAAAGCACCGCATTCCAAGTGGGGGAAGGACTGACCTAAGCAAGTAAAACACACTTCCAAGAAAGATATAAAACTGAGGGTCGGTTCATCACAGGCCCCATTCATTCTTTCATGTAAGCGGATCAGTCGTCCTGGTCCCTTTGCAGAGAAACAGCCCCAAAGCATGATGTTGCCACCCCCATGCTTCACAGTAGGTATGGTGTTCTTTAGATGCAACTCAGCATTCACTCTCCTCCAAACATGACGAGTTGTGTTTCTACCAAACAGTTCTACTTTGGTTTCATCTGACCATATGACATTCTCCCAATACTCTTCTGGAACATCCAAATGCTCTCTAGCAAACTTCAGACGGGCCCGGATATGTACTGGCTTAAGCAGGGGGACACGTCTGGCACTGCAGGATCTGAGTCCCTGGCGGCGTAGTGTGTTAGTGACGGTAGTCTTTGTTACGTTAGTCCCAGCTTTCAGCAGGTTATTCACTAGGTCCCCCAGTGTGGTTCTGGGTTTTTTGCTCAACGTTCTTGTGATCATTTTGACCCCACAGGGTGAGATCTTGCGTGGAGCCCCTGATGGAGGGAGATTATCAGTGGTCTTTTATGTCTTCCATTTTCTAATTATTGCTCCCACAGTTGATTTCTTCACACCAAGCTGCTTGCCTATTGCAGATTCAGTCTTCCCAGCCTGGTGCAGATCTACAATTTTGTTTCTGGTGTCCTTCCACAGCTCTTTGGTCTTCACCATAGTGGAATTTGGAGTGTGACTGTTTGAGGTTGTGGACAGGTGTCTTTTATACTGATAACAATGTCAAACAGGTGTCATTACTACAGGTAATGAGTGGAGGACAGAGGAGCCTCTTAAAGAAGAAGTTACAGGTCTGTGAGAGCCAGAAATCTTGCTTGTTTGTAAGTGACCAAATACTTATTTTCCACCATAATTTGCAAATAAATTCTTAAAAAATCAGACAATTTGATTTTCTAAATATGTTTTCTCATTTTGTCTCTCATAGTTGAGGTCTACCTATGATGACAATTACAGGCCTCTCTCATCTTTTTAAGTGGGAGAACTTGCACAATTGGTGGCTGACTAAATACTTTTTTTCCCCACTGTGTGTGTGTGTGTGTTTTTATATATATATATATATATATATATATATATATATATATATATAATATATATATATATATATTTTTTACATTTATTAGACCCCCTAGGGGTCTTGAACCCCAAGGGGTTTGATCACTAATGCAATGCATTACAATGCTAATGCATTGCAATGTATTGCAAAAAAACGGCACTTCTATAGCAGTATATAGCAGTAGCTTCTATAGCAGTTAAAGAAAGACAGGCCTGGGAGCTTTCACAGGGCTCCTGGTTGTCATAGCAACGGGATGCCAGCCCCGGAGCTTGCTCCGGGTGTCGGCGATCCCCGGCAAAATGGCGGTTTGGTCAGCTTTGACCGAGGCGCCAGAGGGGTTAATGTCTGTGATCATTGTGGGCACTGATCGCGGGCATTAGCGCTGGATGTCTGCTGTATAATACAGCAGAAACATGGCGGCTGCTCGGGTTCCGAGTGGCTGCCATATTTAAGCACCCAGCATCCACCGTACTATTACGGCGGATGTTGGGAAAGGGTTAAAGTCAATGTCCGATTCTTTTGGGGGTGCGATTCTTTTAGGGGTGTCTGCTTTCCTTTATGATGGGCCTACTGTATTTGTTCTGCTGTGTTCTATTTACTTTTTCACAAGTATAGCTGTCTGAACACTTTTTTTAAAGAACTGTAAGTAGGACTTATTTTCAGAGTAGGACTTATATTTTAAGCATACCCCAAAAATCCTGAAAAATCATGCTAGGGTTTATTTTCGGGGTAGGTCTTATTTTCAAAGAAACACAGTACCTAAACTGAAAAATTTAGGAGTCGAAACTAATTTTTAGTAGCCAAACCATATAATGCTTGCAAGTGCCTCACTACTCAGTATAATTCTCTCCCTACTGGCACTCCTATAGTGTATATAAAATGTTCTACCCAGCTCCCCCCACACTATAAATACAGGTGCATCTCAATAAAATTAGAATATCTTTTGAAATGTTTGATTATTTCAGTAATTAAATTTAAAAAATGACCTCCTATATTTTCTAGATTCTTTACACACAGAGTGTTCTATTTCAAGTGTTTTATTTCTGTAAATGTTGATTATGGATTACAGGTAATGAAAACCCAAATCTAAGAAAATTAGAATATTGTAAAAAAGTTCAGTATTGTAAATTCAGTGTGTCACCTGCCAAGGTTTCCTAAGCCTTTAAATGGTCCTTCAGTCTGGTTCAGTAGGACACACAATCATGGAAGACGCTGATTATGAATTGAATTATTGAAATGAATGAACGTTTCAAAGATATTCTAATTTATTGAGATGCACCTGTAGTGCTGTCTCCAGTGACACTCAATGTTTATAATGCTCTCCGCAATGGCCAGTATATAATGCTTTCCTCAGTGCCCCACTGACAGTATAAATAGTGTTCTCCATATTGGCCCCATCCTTTATAATGTTCCCCCTACGTAAAAGCTGTCACATATAACAAAAAACAGTAATTTAAGACGCATGCGACACTCTGTGTAATCTGGGTGCTTTTGTAGGGTCCCAACCCGATTCGATATATAATCATAGATTCATAGATCACACATAGATCAGAGTGATGTTTCAGCCAATGAAGCCTTCATCAGACTCTGTTTAGAGCTGCATACATGGGAGAAAAAAAGCAGAAGCATTGGTAAAATTCCCATAACACTGGCTAATTGCTCAATGGAAGAGTGGGGTCCGCTATCAGGAACAAAGTGCTGCCAGAAGGAGGGCTGTGACAAATGTTTAGCAGCAATGGCAGCAGTTGGTGTTATATTACTGCTCAACATTGGTCACAGCCCTTCTCCTGGCAGCGCCTTGTTCCTGCATCAATTCTTTTAGGTACTTACAAAACTGTTTTGGAACAATGCAGTTAGGTTGTCCCAAAGAGTGGCATAGAGGGGTAGAGGGCCCGCGACCAGTTGGAGATGGCCAGGGTCTTGCAGCACCATGATAGCGGTTGAGGGAAAGCCTGATTCCTCAACTGCTATCTGCGCTATACAGTGGGGAAAAAAAGTATTTAGTCAGCCACCAATTGTGCAAGTTCTCCCACTTAAAAAAATGAGAGAGGCCTGTAATTGACATCATAGGTAGACCTCAACTATGAGAAATAAAATGAGAAAACAAATCCAGAAAATCACATTGTCTGATTTTTAAAGAATTTATTTGCAAATTATGGTGGAAAATAAGTATTTGGTCACCTACAAACAAGCAAGATTTCTGGCTCTCACAGACCTGTAACTTCTTCTTTAAGAGACTCCTCTGTCCTCCACTCATTACCTGTAGTAATGGCACCTGTTTGACATTGTTATCAGTATAAAAGTCACCTGTCCACAACCTCAAACAGTCACGCTCCAAACTCCACTATGGTGAAGACCAAAGAGCTGTGGAAGGACACCAGAAACAAAATTGTAGACCTGCACTAGGCTGGGAAGACTGAATCTGCAATAGGCAAGCAGCTTGGTGGGAAGAAATCAACTGTGGGAGCAATAATTAGAAATGGAAGACATACAAGACCACTGATAATCTCCCTCGATCAGGGGCGCACGCAAGATCTCACCCCATGGGGTCAAAATGATCATAAGAACGGTGAGCAAAAATCCCAGAACCACACTGGGGGAACCTAGTGAATGACCTGCAGAAAGCTGGGACTAACGTAACAAAGACTACTGTCAGTAACACACTAGGCCGCCAGGGACTCAGATCCTGCAGTGCTAGACGTGTCCCCCTGCTTAAGCCAGTACATATCCGGGCCTGTCTGAAGTTTGCTAGAGAGCATTTGGATGTTCCAGAAGAGTATTGGGAGAATGTCATATGGTCAGATGAAACCAAAGTAGAACTGTTTGGTAGTAACACAAGTCATCGTGTTTGGAGGAGAGTGAATGCTGAGTTGCATCCAAAGAACACCATACCTACTGTGAAGCATGGGGTGGCAACATCATTCTTTGGGACTGTTTCTCTGCAAAGGGACCAGGACGACTGATCCGTGTACATGAAAGAATGAATGGGGACATGTATCGTGAGATCAGCAAGAGCATTGAAGATGAAACATGGATGGGTCTTTCAGCATGACAATGATCCCAAGCACACTGCCAGGGCAACGAAGGTGTGGCTTCATAAGAAGCATTTCAAGGTCCTGGAGTGGCCTAGCCAGTCTCCAGATCTCAACCCCATAGAAAACCGTTGGAGGGAGTTGAAAGTCCGTGTTGCCCAGTGACAGCCCCAACACATCACTGCTCTAGAGGAGATCTGCATGGAGGAATGGGCCAACATACCAGCAACAGTGTGTGCCAACCTTGTGAAGACTTACAGAAAACGTTTGACCTCTGTCATTGCCAACAAAGGATATATAACAAAGTATTGAGATGAACTTTTGTTATTGACCAAATACTTATTTTCCACCAAAATTTGCAAATAAATTCTTTAAAAGGCAGACAATGTGATTTTCTGGATTTGTTTTCTCATTTTGTCTCTCATAGTTGAGGTCTACCTATGATGTCAATTACAGGCCTCTCTCATCTTTTTAAGTGGGAGAACTTGCACAATTGGTGGCTGACTAAATACTTTTTTTCCTCTCTGTACATATCTCAGGCCTCAGAGGTTGGGACTTATCTCTGCTGCCTGTAGACAGCTCTTCTAATGGAAAGGGGCCCGGTATTATGTGATGTATGTACATGCTGCCGGACCTCTTTGCTATAGAAGCCTGCCCAGGGAAGATGAGCAAAAATAACAAACCTGTACAGTCATGTAGCCATTCGATTGATCCTGGCTTTCTCCTTTGGGTCTTTTCCAGTCAGTGCGTAGACGTCACCCGCCTTGGGGGTAACTGCTGAGGCCCAATCATAGGCCTCAATGGTGACCCCTGGTGCGTGTGACGTCAGAACCCCAGAATTTTGTGGTGTTTGCCTGAAGTGGCTTGAGGCTTCCAGAGTATATTATACTAGGGAGAAGGGGAGCATTTTATACACCGCATTCCAAATTATTATGCAAATGATATTTTTTTCAGATTTTTCCTAAATAGTTGATGCAAATGACTATAATATTTAAATATTCAACAGTTAGACTATAAATCTAATTTATTGGACAAACCCAATAAATTATCCCAATGATTTTTTTTTTTTCACAAATGACAAAAAAAAAAATCAAAATCCACAGTTCCAAATTATTGTGCACAACAGAGTTTATAGGTTTTAAAGAACTGAAAATGGTCATTTTTTTTATCTGCAGCATTAAGATGTCACATTTACTGAAATCAAAACCTATTGTAATCATAAACTTCTTAACAGGCTGTGAAGGATCTCGCCTTGCTAAGCCACTTGGCACACCTGCGACCACCTTCTTTTACCCTCCACTCACATGCCGTGAGCGGACCGAGTCATAGGATACTACGAAATGAGCTTTTTAAATTTTATATATTTATTAACCCAAGTGGGTCGGTACTAAGCATTAACATATTCAGAAATATATATCAATGACTAAACAAGCAGATTACGGATAAAAGTAAAATTATGGTACAGAAAATAAAATGGGGAATAAAAGAGAGAAAAAATACTGGCACAGGCTTGTAGTCTGTTTCTCTAGGCCACAGCAGGTTCTTGGACCTAAGGCGCTTTCTTCAGTGAGTTACAGAGCACGGGTCTCCTACATGCTGCCCAGAACAAAGGAAAAGGCTTAAGGCCTCAATGCTAGGCCCATGCTGCATTCCACAGCATGAAATGCCCTCACATCTTCTCCAAGATAGGAACTTCTTGTTGCCTCTTTGCTGAGTGACAAAGAATCTAGCTCTCCTTTCAGCATATGGCTAGTGCCCCACCCACACCTCCTCCCCAGACAGCCCCCCATTGCAGAACCCTTGGAGAGATGGGTACCTTCCTAGGTGCTGGGAGAGATGTGTGTCCATGGGTGAACTTAAGGTCACTGGCCTTCTTTCCCCCATGGACATCTGTCCAGGGAAAATAAATCTGGCTGGCTAGCGCAGGCCATCTCCCATGGTACACACATAAAACCACTGAAGCATATCGTCCAGCAGTGTAAACCCAATTTAAGCACAACATTCCTACAAGTAGGGGAAGGACTGATATGAGCAAGTAAAAATACATTTCTAAGAAAGATATACACCTTAGGGTCGTTTATCACACAGGCCAAATTACATGTTAATATAGGACCCCTCCTTTCATATCATCTTCACAATTCTTGCATCCATTGAACTTCTGAGTTTTTGGATAGTTTCTGATTGGATTTCTTGGCAGGATAACCTCAGAATAACCTCCCAGAGCTGCTGTTTTAATGTGAATTGCCTCCCACCTTCATAGATCTTTTGCTTGAGGATACGCCAAAGGTTCTCAATAGGGTTGAGGTCAGGGAAGAATGGTGGCCACACCATGGGTTTCTCTCCTTTTAATGCCCATAGCAGCCAATGACTCAGAGGTATTCTTTGCTGCATGAGATGGTGCATTGTCATGCATGAAGATGATTTTGCTACAGAAGGTTCTTCTTTTTGTACCATGGAAGAAAGTGGTCAGTCATAAACTCTATATAGTTTACAGAGGTCATTTTCACACCTTCTGGGACCCTAAAGGGGCCTACTACATCTCTTCCTATGATTCTGGCCCAAAACATGACTCACGTTTTTTTTGGGACATGGTGGCCATCCAATACTTCATCCATCTACAGCATCCAGAGTTGCACGGCACTCATCGGTAAACACACACACAATTAGTCTTCATGTATGCCTGGCATACTGCAACTGTTGTCTTGTGAGCACTGTTTAGTGGCTGAATAGTAGGTGTATGCACAACTGCAAGCATCTGGAGCAGGCATGTCAAACTCAGGGTACCCCGAGGGCCACATGAGTAATAAGAGGTTGTTGCGAGGGCCGCACACAGCAGCTAATGTCACACACGTATTTTAACAGCAGTCATGAAAACAAGATATGAAGTAGTAATATGTAACAGCAACATATATTTGCAGTGCGCAACAGCAACTAATATATTTAACAAAAATACAGCAATTAAAAACTAAACATTTATTTGCTATCATTTTTTTCAATCATTTTTAGTGTTTTGTCCTGAGGCTTGACACCTCTTTGTGCTTTGTGCTAATAGGCTTATTCATTATATTATATTATTATATTATTATTTATATTATTATTTATATTATTATGAATTTTCAATATGTATTTATTTACTTTATATTTATTTAATGGGCGTCTGTAGGATTTGTTCTTTTTGGTGTTCACCCCTGGTATTTGCCTCCAAGGGTGCACATGTATTTTAATTGCTTTTAATTTTTCCTTGTTTGCTGTGTTATTTAATAACGAAATTTTGTGTGTGCTTTATATTGGATGCTGTTTCTCCTTTGTGTTCGATTGCATTTTTCATCCAATCAGCACCACTGTTTTTTGCATCACAATTATTTATAATCTGAGTGCTCACCCCTCTCTTTAGTTTTTAATGGTTACATACAGGAGGGCCACTCACTTGCTTGGACTTTGCCTGTGCGGCAGTGGGTCCTTTCTTCCTCAGCACGGTCACAGTATCCCAGTCACTCTCAGCCACGACTCTTCCTCCGCTCACAACAAAACTGACTTAAGTGATCAGCAGCCACGCGAGCCGCAGATGTACAAAACTCACGATCAGCACTTCCGGGTCGTCATTCATTGATCACGTAAGCAGGTCATATGCAGGGATATGGGCCAATCAGTGGCGTAACTAGGAATGGCTGGGCCCCAAGGCGAACATTTGACATGGGACCCCCCCCAAGCCGCCGCCCCCAACCCCCCCCCACACAAACCGCATTCCTGCGCACACTATTATGCCCCATAGTGGCCCCTGCACACGGTATTATGCCCCATAGTGGCCCCTGCACACGGTATTATGCCCCATAGTGGCCCCTGGACACGGTATTATGCAGCATAGTGGCCCCTGCACACAATATTATGCCCCATAGTGGCCCCTGCACATAGTAGTTTGCCCCATAGTGGCCCCAGCACACAGTAGTTTGCCCCATAGTGGCCCCTGCACACAGTAGTTTGCCCCATAGTGGCCCCTGCACACAGTAGTTTGCCCCATAGTGGCCCCTGCACACAGTAGTTTGCCCCATAGTGGACCCTGCACGCAGTAGTTTGCCTGATAGTGGCGCCTGCACGCAGTAGTTTGCCCCATAGTAGCCCCTGCACACAGTAGTTTGCCCCATAGTGGCCCCTGCACACAGTAGTTTGCCCCATAGTGGCCCCTGCAAACAGTAGTTTGCACCATAGTGGCCCCTGCACACAGTAGTTTGCCCCATAGTGGCCCCTGCACACAGTATTATGCCCCATAGTGGACCACCCATGAACGATTATTGTACTCTGGGGTCTTTTCAGACCCCAGAGTATAATGATCGGAGACCCAGGGGAGGATAGAAACATAGAAAACACTGCAACTTACCTCTTCCTCGCTCCAGTGCACTCCCGTGCGCTACTTCGGCCATCTTTAATTTCGGACCGGATCTCGCGCGATCCAGGCCGGGCGTCGCGACGCATAATGACGTCGGCTGACGTCTGGGACGTCACCAAACAGGCCCGAAGCCTGCGGAGTGGCGGAGAGGTGAGTTACGGTGTTTTTTATGTTCGCTCACCTCCCCTGGGCCCCCGATAGTATAACGATAGCAGTGATTGTGGGGTTCGCGGTAGCGGCTGCCACAGGGCTCCGGGCCCCGTAATGTTCCGGGCCCTGTGGCAGTCGCTACCACTGCTACCCCGGTAGTTAGGCCCCGTGGGCCAATGAATGAAGAGCCGGAAGTGCTGATCGTGAGTTTTGTACATCTGCGGCCCGCACAAAAGTCTCAAACTTTGTCTCTAAACTTTAGAGACAAAGTTTGAGACTTTTGTGCGGGCCGCAGATATGCCTGTAAAGGGCCGCATGCGGCCCGCGGGACGCATGTTTGACATGCCTGATCTGGAGGATCCCACACCTTGAGGTTTCTGGGACTCCAAAGCCACTAGCAGCTTCAAATACCTGTTTGCTGCTTTGTAATGATATTTTAGCAACTGCTCTTTTAATCCAATTAATTTTTCTGGCAGAGTGGTCATGCTGGCAGTCAGACTAACATTACCGTTTTGTTACTATTATATTTAACAGCAGTTTTAACTGCTCTGATTAATTTGGAATTCAGCCCCTTATGATTCATTTGTGAAGAAATGTGTGCGTAGGGCTATTTTTGAGGTTGCAGTAATATCAGTTATATGTTTAAAACATTGCTGAATTGGCTTCTATCTGAGATTTAGTGAACAGGATGTTTTCCCTCCCAAGCCCTGTTGGTGTGGCATTAGGCCAGTAGCCTCTGGGTTAAAAGGGTATACACCTGCTGGAATTTGTGACTAGCTCAATTATTTTATGAAGCCATTTCAGGTTCTGTTCTGACATGCATATCTGGATGAGGGAGTTCAGTTAGTGGAGAAATATAGGGTGAGATTATAGCTCTATCCACTGATATTGATATGCTGTCTATCCATATACTATTGCAAGTTTTTCTTGTTAAGAACATAATTAGGCTTAGGATATACTGCCGCTTTTAGGCGGTTTACAGCAGACTGCTGTGTTTGGCGGTTTTGTATGATTTTATATTGTGTCCTGAATTAATATATAAATTTTATTGGATTATATTAAAAGTGAAGTTTTATATTTAATTGGCAATCAGTGTCTCCCATTAGATTTTCTTTTCTGTGAATGTAGTTTGATATTCGGAACTTATATTGATGAGGTTCTGTGAATAATTATTCATGCAATACCATCAGGGAGGCATCTGATTTATTCTGCAACAGGACAACAGCCCCAAACATATAATCAGTCATTATGAACTATCTTCTTGGAAAAAGCTGGCTCAATACTTGGGGTACGGGTACTATAATTGGTAAATAAATGTGTATGTGTGTATATAATATATACACACGTGGACAAAATTGTTGGTACCCCTCCTTTAATGAAAGAAAAACCCACAATGGTCCCAGAAATAACTTGAATCTGACAAAAGTAATAATATATAAAAATTCTATGAAAATGAACAAATGAAAGTCATGCTTTTCAACCATGCTTCAAAAGAATTTTTTTTAAAAAGAAAACTCATGAAACAGGCCTGGACAGAAATGATGGTACCCTTAACTTAATATTTTGTTGCACAACCTTTTGAGGCAATCACTGCAATCAATCGATTCCTGTAACTGTCAATGAGACTTCTGCACCTCTCAACAGGTATGTTTGGCCCACGCCTCATGAGCAAACTGCTCCAGTTGTCTCGGGTTTGAAGGGTGCCTTTTCCAGGCGGCATGTTTCAGCTCCTTCCAAAGATGCTCAATAGGATTTAGGTCAGGGCTCATAGAAGGCCACTTCAGAATAGTCCAATGTTTTCCTTTTAGCCATTCTTGGGTGTTTTTAGCTGTGTGTTTTGGGTCATCATGACCCATGACCTGCGACTGAGACCAAGCTTTCTGACACTGGGCAGCACATTTCTCTCTAGAATCTTTTGATAGTCTTGAGATTTCATTGTACCCTGCACAGATTCAAGACACCCTGTGGCAGATGCAGCAAAGCAGCCCCAGAACATAACAGAGCCTCCTCCTCCATGTTTCACAGTAGGGACAGTGTTCTTTTCAAGATATGCTTCATTTTTCCATCTGTGAACATAGAGCTGATGTGCCTTGCCAAAAATTTCGATTTTTGTCTCATCTGTCCATAGGACATTCTCCCAGACGCTCTGTGGCTTGTCAACATGTAGTTTGGCAAATTACTTTTGTCAGATTCAAGTTATATCTGTGACCATTGTGGGTTTTTCTTTCTTTAAACGAGGGATACCAAAAATTTTGTCCACGTGTGTGTGTGTGTGTGTGTGTTATATATATATATATATATATATATATATATATATATATATTGTATTGTAAGTATGTGAGCCAGAGGGCGCTGTTGAGCGACCCAGGCCAGACCAGAAAAGGCTCTCAGCCACGCCTTTGGGTGGTGGCGTGTAACTCCAGGAGGGCTGGAGTATCCTGCAGGAAGCAGGAAGTAGTGGACCAGCTGGACAGATAGACGGTCTGTGCCAGAGGGCTGGGTCCACGGAGGACTGTTGCTGGTAGCTGAGCAATAGTCAGGACAGTTAGGGGCTCAAGGAGTGAGTTAGGACCCTAACTGTGGTCTAGGTTTTTTTGTTGTTTTGCTGTGTTGCAGTTAAGCTGAATAAAGCCACTTTTATTTTACGCTTGGACCGTCTAAAAGCTATCTTTCCGGCGCCCAGTACCACGAACCACCGCTGTCCGGACCAGGACAAGCCGCCATTTGAGTCTAATTCCCCCAAGCTGTCACATATGGTGGAGAAAGCGCGCATAAAGAGATCCACGCAAGTCCTGGAAGACAAGTGGTTGGTGACTGCAGTACTGCTAAGTGTGCATTATGGCCTACAGCTGGAAGAAATCTGTGATTTCAACTGAAGAAACCCAGGGAGGGGTGAGTGAATTGCAACATAGCAATGTTTGTGAAAAAAACTGGTGAAAGTAAAAACTCTGGATCAGGAATCCAGGGAATGGACTTTGTGTATACTGTGGCACAGAAGTCTGTGAAATGTTTGCTGATGGCAAGAAAGTATGCAATGTGTATAGAAGATGGATATTGCAAACAGTCTATGTGAAAGGCTATGGTGCCATGTTGCTGTTTTCTGTGGAAGACAGAAGAAAATGCTGGTTGTTGTAGTGCCACATAAGTTAACTGTGTGAATACAGGTGACTGCAGAAGATAGCAAGAAGTTGCAGCCGGTTGAACCCAAGGTTGCAGTGGAATATTGTGTAATCTTGTTAGTAAACCATGGGCAAGAAAAAGAGAATTTCAGCTTGTAATAAAGCAGAGAAGTTATGCACAGGTATATTAGTGCAGCAGTCTGAATGCAGAGAGATACAAAACCCGGAACAGATCAGGTGGAGTGCAAGTAAGGATAAAGGGTTGCATGATGGTGACTCAATTTTTCTAAAGCACCTCTGTTCTATGATGGAATATGTCCCTGCTGAGTGTGTGTCTCATAATGGAGTGCATGAATGCACCAAAGATGAAAATGTTATGGTGCAGCAGCTTCAAGATGAGAATAAAACCATCAGGTGCATTGATGAGGATAAAATATCTGATTGGAAATGGCAACTTGAGGTATTAGAAAAAGAGAACCTTAAGTTGAACTTGAAGTTAAAGAAAGATCTTGAATCTATGAGTTCATATTCTAGTCATTGTGAAAATGTGGTACTGGATTTGCCTGGAATGGACTGTGTCACTGAGAAGGAGTTTGCTGAAATGAAATGTGCTCTATCTAATGAAGTTATACAGAGTGTAGAGCAAAAGCAAGTGCTTGAGAAGCAATTGCAGGATTTAAAGAAGCAGCATGTCCAAGACTCCATTGTCAAAGAGAGTGTCGTTGAAAAATTAAGAGATGAGCTTGGAACTGCTAAACAAAGAGAAAGGGAACTCAAAGCTAGAATATGTAGCCTGGAGAGGGCGCTGTCAGGATCTTGTGAAGATAATGAGAAGTTGTCTCGGACCAGGACAAGCCGCCCCAAGCATATATATATACAATATATATACACAGTACAGACCAAAAGTTTGGACACACTTTCTCATTCCAAGAGTTTTCTGTATTTTCATGACTATAAAAATTGTAGATTCACACTGCAGGCATCAAAACTATGAATTAACACATGTGGAATTAACTACTTAACAAAAAAGTGTGAAACAACTGAAAATATGTCTTATATTCTAGGTTCTTCAAAGTAGCCACCTTTTGCTTTGATTACTGCTTTGCACACTCTTGGCATTCTCTTGATGAGCTTCAAGAGCTAGTCACCTGAAATGGTCTTCCAACAGTCTTGAAGGAGTTCCCAGAGATGCTTAGCACTTGTTGGCCCTTTTGCCTTCACTCTGCGGTCCAGCTCACCCCAAACCATCTCGATTGGGTTCAGGACTGGTGACTGTGGAGGCCAGGTCATCTGGCGTAGCACCCCATCACTCTCCTTCTTGGTCAAATAGCCCTTACACAGTCTGGAGGTGTGTTTGGGGTCATTGTCCTGTTGAAAAATAAATGATGGTCCAACTAAACGCAAACCGGATGGAATAGCATGCCGCTGCAAGATGCTGTGGTAACCATGCTGGTTCAGTATTCCTTCAATTTTGAATAAATCCCCAACAGTGTCACCAGTAAAGCACCCCCACACCATCACACCTCCTCCTCCATGCTTCATGGTGGGAACCAGGCATGTAGAGTCCATTCGTTCACCTTTTCTGCTTCGCACAAAGACACGGTGGTTGGAACCAAAGATCTCAGATTTGGACTCATCAGACCAAAGCACAGATTTCCACAGGTCTAATGTCCATTCCTTGTGTTCTTTAGCCCAAACAAGTCTCTTCTGCTTGTTGCCTGTCCTTAGCAGTGGTTTCCTAGCAGTTATTTTACCATGAAGGCCTGCTGCACACAGTTTCCTCTTAACAGTTGTTGTAGAGATGTGTCTGCTGCTAGAACTCTGTGTGGCATTGACCTGGTCTCTAATCTGAGCTGCTGTTAACCTGCGATTTCTGAGGCTGGTGCCTCGGATGAACTTATCCTCCACAGCAGAGGTGACTCTTGGTCTTCCTTTCCTGGGGCGGTCCTCATGTGAGCCAGTTTCTTTGTAGCGCTAGATGGTTTTGGCCACTGCACTTGGGGACACTTTCAAAGTTTTCCCAATTTTTCGGACTGACTGACCTTCATTTCTTAAAGTAATGATGGCCACTCGTTTTTCTTTACTTAGCTGCTTTTTTCTTGCCATAATACAAATTCTAACACTCCATTCAGTAGGACTATCAGCTGTGTATCCACCTGACTTCTGAACAACACAACTGATGGTCCCAACCCCATTTATAAGGCAAGAAATCCCACTTATTAAACCTGACAGAGCACACCTGTGAAGCTCATCAAGAGACTGTCAAGAGTGTGCAAAACAGTAATCAAAGCAAAAGGTGGCTACTTTGGAGAACCTAGAATATAAGACATATTTTCAGTTGTTTCACACTTTTTTGTTTAGTATATAATTCCACATGTGTTAATTCATAGTTCACAGTAAACTCTTGGAATGAGAAGGTGTGTCCAAACTTTTGGTCTGTACTGTGTATGTATGATTGATATATAATATATATTGTGGGGGAGATAGCTCGGTAGCATCAGTGGTACGGACCCAACCTGTCAGAGACAAGGACAAGTCTGGTGCAAACAGTTTTATTTAAAAAACAACAACATTAAATAAACCTTCAGCTCAGGTACAAAATAAGCAAAATAAAATACTGCCTTAATTTCAGGCAAAACAGAAACAAAATCCTGCTCGTCTTAGCGCTAAACTAAACAGTAACAAAAACTAACTATACGTGTGGCTTACTTCCAGCCACACACAGAAACAAATTAACACAGTTTGGTCTAACCAGACTGTGTTTTTCAGGGCAGACCCAGACGCCTCCTCTCACTCCCAGGGTCTGCCCTGAAGTGCAGGCTCTGCAGCCTTTTATGGCCCATTAATGAGACTGGGACCTACACCTAGGCTGAGGCCTATTCAAGACCTGTACTGGACCACACATGTCAGAAATCTGGGGGAGATATACCAGGACTCCAGCACTGTCACCTTCTCACATACCCCACCCCCTTTGTTCGGATCTGTAGGGGTGGACGCTTTTAGCCCCCATACAATGGGTCCTGGATAGGGCATTGGCATTCCCCTGCAGCTTGCCTACCCTGTGCTCCACAGTGAACTTAAAATTTTGCAGGGTCAGAAACCATCTGGTGACTCTGGCATTTCTCTCCTTGGTGTGGCACATCCAAGTAAGAGGGGAGTGATCAGTGACCAGTTTAAAGTGTCGACCCAGTAGGTAGTATCTTAGGGATTTTAGGGCCCACTTAATGTCTAAACACTCCCTCTCCACAATGCTGTAGTTTTTCTCTGGTGGTGTAAGATTCCTACTCAGGTAGGTAACTGGGTGTTCTTCACCACCCACCATTTGGGACAACACTGCACCTAATCCTACAGTGCCTTGCGAAAGTATTCGGCCCCCTTGAACTTTTCAACCTTTTGCCACATTTCAGGCTTCAAACATAAGAATGTAAAATTTAAATTTTTTTGGTGAAGAATCAACAACAAGTGGGACACAATTGTGAAGTGGAACGAAATTTATTGGTTATTTTAAACTTTTGTAAAAAATAAAAAAACTGAAAATTGGGGCGTGCAATATTATTCGGCCCCTTTACTTTCGGTGCAGCAAACTCACTCCAGAAGTTCAGTGAGGATCTCTGAAAGATCCAATGTTGTCCTAAATGACTGATGATGATAAATATAATACACCTGTGTGTAATCAAGTCTCCGTATAAATTCACCTGCTCTGTGATAGTCTCAGGGTTCTGTCTAAAGCACAGAGAGCATCATGAAGACCAAGGAACACACCAGGTAGGTCCGTGATACTGTTGTGGAGAAGTTTAAAGCCAGATTTGGATACAAAAAGATTTCCCAAACTTTAAACATCCCAAGGAGCACTGCGCAAGCGATCATATTGAAATGGAAGGAGTATCAGACCACTGCAAATCTACCAAGACCCGGCCGTCCCTCTAAACTTTCATCTCAAACAAGAAGAAGACTGATCAGAGATGCAGCCAAGAGGCCCATGATCACTCTGGATGAACTGCAGAGATCTACAGCTGAGGTGGGAGAGTCTGTCCATAGGACAATAATCAGTCGTACACTGCACAAATCTGGCCTTTTTGGAAGAGTGGCAAGCCATTTCTCAAAGATATCCATAAAAAGTCTTGTTTAAAGTTTGCCACAAGCCACCTGGGAGACACCCCAAACACAGCTCATCACCCTGAACACACCATCCCCACTGTCAAACATGGTGGTGGCAGTATCATGGTTTGGGCCTGCTTTTCTTCAGCAGGGACAGGGAAGATGGTTAAAATTGATGGGAAGATGGATGGAGTCAAATACAGGACCATTCTGGAAGAAAACCTGTTGGAGTCTGCAAAAAACCTGAGACTGGGACGGAGATTTATCTTCCAACAAGACAATGATCCCAAACATACAGCAAAATCTACAATGGAATGTTTCACAAATAAACGTATCCAGGTGTTAGAATGGCCAAGTCAAAGTCCAGACCTGAATCCAATCGAGAATCTGTGGAAAGAGCTGAAAACTGCTGTTCACAAACGCTCTCCATCCAACCTCACTGAGCTCGAGCTGTTTTCCAAGGAAGTATGGGCAAGAATTTCAGTCTCTTGATGTGCAAAACTGATAGAGACATACCCCATGCGACTTGCAGCTATAATCGCAGCAAAAGGTGGCGCTACAAAGTATTAACTTAAGGGGGCCGAATAATTTGGCACGTCCCACTTTTCAGTTTTTTATTTTTTACAAAAGTTTAAAATATCCAATAAATTTCGTTCCACTTCACGATTGTGTCCCACTTGTTGATTCTTCACCAAAAAAATCAAATTTTATATCCTTATGTTTAAAGCCTGAAATGTGGCAAAAGGTTGAAAAGTTCAAGGGGGCCGAATACTTTCGCAAGGCACTATACATCAGAGGCGTCAGTCTGAACCACAAATTCTTTTTTTAAAGTCAGGTGTGACCAAAATCGGCTGTTTACAGAGGATCGACTTTAATTCCTGGAATTCCCCCCTCAGCCTCTTCACTCCATTTGACCATGACGGAACTAGTTCCCTTAGTTAGGTCTCTAAACAGAGCTGCAATAGTTGCAAAATTTGGGATGAACCTGCGATAGTACCCGACAATTCCCAGGAAAGCTCTTACTTAAGGGCCGAGGCCAATTTTGAATGGCCTCCACTTTAACCTGGGGTTTTATCACCCCTCTTCCTATTACATACCCAAGGTATCTGACCTCTTCCAGAACCAAAGCACACTTTTTTCAGTTGGCTGTTAAACCTCTGGGTTTTATGTTAGTACGTCCCGTTCTGTGTTAAGTGTTCTATGTCATTGTTATGCAGCTTTTTCCTCGGCATTTTTCCCCCCTGCAGTGTTCAAAACCTAGACTTGGTTCACCCCTGGCCTATCACAGGCCACTGGCGACGGTTGGTCTCCTCAGTTTAGTGCATGCAGTTAACCAGAGAAGGTGTGCAGAACCTTACTGCCAGAGCCTAAGGACTGAAGGCCAACGGTCAGCCTTAACAGACCCACGAGGGATATCATCAGCCCCAGGCTCATCTAAAGACAGCCAAAAGCAAGGGAGAAGTGCTGTCAGTACTCTTGGACGCTTTCTGTGCCATGCCAGGAGGAGCAGGAGAGGAACCTGACAGGAGAACTATTTTCTGGCCTAGTCTCCAGGTAACCAGATCCCTGTCAGGACTCCCTGTAACTCCATCCCTGGGATACCTAGCGGGGAGAGGCACCAGAGGAGGAGTAGTGGAGAACTATACTGCAGAGCCTGTATCATCCCTGGGCACCCTCCTAGAACCAAGGCTATGAGTTGGACACTGTAGGACTACTACCCCCATTTGAAAGCTGCTGTTACCTTTATGTTCCTGTTGCCAAATTAAAGGCTGTTTTGGTTTACCTGCACCACTGACTCCTGAGTCGTGCCTGCATCACCATCAAGGCCCTTCCAACCAACACCACAACGGCTCAGAGACGAGAGGTCCCCTCTCCAACTGGAAGTGACCCGGGGGAAAGAACTACTACCACCACCATCCGGTAGTGCTGCAGGACCCCCCTCGAATTTGTCCATCCCAGGAGTGGGACTGGAGTGGTTGGTGAGCGTGCTCGGCCTGCTAGGTTTCACAGCATCCGCCACTACTACTCCTATCCTCCGGTCTCCTCCATCTGGGTGTGGCATCCTTATCTATGTCTAGGAGACCACGTGGGTGTCTACCATACACCAACTCAAATGGGGAAAAACCCGTGGAGGACTGGAGTACCTCCCAGATTGCAAACATTATATAGGGCAGTAGGCAATCCCAATCTTTGCCATCCTTGCTAACCACCCTCTTTAACATGCCCTTAAGGGTTTTATTGAACCTCCTCCTCACTAGGACATCTGTCTGGGGGTGATACACAGAGGTTCGCAGGTGTTTGATTTTTAGGAGCTTACACATTTCTTTCATTACCTTGGACATAAAAGGAGTCCCTTGGTCAGTCAGGATATCCTTGGGTATACCTGTCTGAGAGAACATATAAAAGAGCTGCTTCGCAATTAGCTTAGCCGAGGTATGTCTCAAGGGCATGGCCTCAGGGTATTGTGTAGCATAATCGAACACCACTAGTATATACTGATGCCCCCTAGCAGACTTTACAACAAGACCTACCAAGTCCATGGACACTCTTTCAAAGGGTACCTCTATAATGGATAGGGGTACCAAAGGACTCCTGAAGTGTGACACAGGAGCGGTTTGTTGACACTCTAGGCAGGGGTTACAATAGTCTTGAATATGCTTATCAATTCCTGGCCAATAGAAACGCTGTAGAATGTGTTCTTTGGTCTTTTCGTACCCCAGGTGTCCTCCTAACACATGCTTATGTGCCAACTCTAAAACCACTCTTTGATAGGGCCGGGGCATCACCAATTGTTCAACAATTTCTCCCCTTATCTGGTTTACCCTATACAGAAGATCTTGGTTCACGGACATATAGGGGAACTGCTTTTCAGCCCCTGGATACTGGGGTTCACCATTTACCACCTTTGCATTTTCCATGGCATGAGACAGATTAGGATCTCTAATTTGAGCAGTCCCAAAATTGTCACGGGACACCTCAAGCTCAGGCATCTCAGGAACTCCCTTCTGACCTTCAGCATCACCAGCTAACACAGACAGGGGAAAATTACCATCTTGGGTCACCCCTACAGTTGGTGCACCAGGGTTACCAGGCTCCCAGAGTCCAGGAGAGCCAGTACAGCACGCCCTGCCACAGTCACAGTCCACATCTGCGGCTCAGTTGCAGTTTCTGCTGAACAAGCAGGTTGAGCAAATAGGGACACCCGCCTGGAATTGCTGCAGTCTATGGGCTCAGTCGTCAGGGGACAGTGGGCAACAACATGACCCAGTTCATGGCACCGCCAACATCTGAGACGGTATGGGTCTCCATTTTGAGACCTAGATTTAGAGTTCACAGTCCCTGCTGCCTGTTCCCCCTCTTAGCGTCCTCCCATTACAACCTTCCTCACCCCCACAGTAGTTGGTACAGTCTTACCCGTCTTGGGGGTAACAGGTCTGGGAGACGTCTGTAGTAGTTCCTCAGTGGCTCGGTACCGTTCCACCAAACACACAAGCTGGTCAGCCGTTGTAGGTCCCGATTTTCCAACCCAGCGCTGAATCTGAGGCGGCAGCGATCTGGTGTATTTGTCCAGTACCACTCTCTCCACCATCTGTGCTGGAGTGACCTCCTCAGGCTGAAGCCATTTCTTTACTAAATACACCAGGTCATGCATCTGGGATCAGGGTGGGAGACTCTGAGAAAGTCCAGTGGTGCACTCTCCCAGCACGTACATGCATGTTCACACAGAGACGTGCCAAGATCTCAACTCTCAGTTTAGGGTAGTCCTTAGCCTCCTGGTCACACAGATCATAGTAGGTCTTCTGAGGTTCCTCGGTGAGAAACGGAGCCACTACATCAGGCCACTGATCCTTTGGCAATTTCTCCCGCTCGGCTACTTGCTCAAACACTTGAAGGTATGCCTCTTATTCCCAGGGTCTGCCCTGAAGTACAGGCTTTGTAGCCTTTTATGGCCCATTAATGAGACTGGGACCTACACCTAGGCTGAGGCCTATTCAAACCTGTACTTAACCACACATGTCAGAAGTCTGGGGGAGATATACCGGGACTCTAGCACTCTGTCACCTTCTCATGATATATATATATATATATATCTTATGGATGTGTGTGTAATGAGCTGGAAAGAGTTCATTGGTGGTTAACCATATTATTAAAGGGACTTTAAAGTCGGGCTAACAGCAGGAAAGTTCATAAAATGAAAACAAAACCAAATACCACCAGCTGTGGAATCTCCAATAGTTCAGCTCTGTTGCTCCAGTCATCCCCCATTGGTCTTGTTTACTTTTCTAAGCAATGATGTTTCAGACATCTGTGTGACCATTGCAGGTAATCACTGGCCTCAGTGGTGATGCTAGATTGGCTGCAAGAGTCAGCTGCCTTAAGAAATGTTGCCTTACAGATTATCTTTATTATGAGTAATATTAATTTGACCGAATGTGTGCAATGAGCTTCATGGTTAGCAACTGCCTTACAGAGTGGCAACTGGCATGATGGCTACAGTTTTTCTCTCTCACAGTACCTCTTGGCAGAGGCATTGAGCATGGTGGTTGCCCTTCTTGCCCGAGACAAGAAGTTTGGCAGTTACATTTCTTGCCAGAGGCACTATACTTATAGCAAACTGTTTCGTAGGAACAACTTCAGCTGGTAGTTGTCAGTAGCAATTTCAGCATTTATCTACAATTTATCTACATTTGTCTTTGCAATCCATGCTTTGTCAATTCAATAGAGTGCACTTGAAAGGATTCTCTGGAGTACAGGAATAATATATAGCACAAGACCCTTTCTCACACTAAACGTATGCCTCAAGCTCCAAACAGTGCCTTGCCTGCCACATTCTGTGAATGTGTGTGTTGCATGGCGAGCTGAGGTGGGGACTCCTTGACCTGATCGATTTACTAAAACTCACGCAAGTTCCCTCAGGCTTGACAAGGTTAGAAATAATGATTTTTATTTGAAATAATAATTTTCTGCTTCAAACTTTGCTTTCGTCAAAGAATGCTCCATTTGCAGCAATTAGAGCATTGCAGACCTTTGGCATTCTAGCTGTTAATTTGCTGAGGTAATCTGGAGAAATTTCACCCCATGCTTCCAGAAGCCCCTCCCACAAGTTGGATCGGCTTGATGGGCACTTTTTGCGTACCATACGGTCAAGCTGCTCCCACAACAGCTCAATGGGGTTGAGATCTGGTGACTGCACTGGCCACTCCATTACAGATAGAATACCAGCTGCCTGCTTCTTCCCTAAATAGTTCTTGCATAATTTGGACGTGTGCTTTGGGTCATTGTCCTGTTGTAGGATGAAATTGGCTCCAATCAAGCGCTGTCCACAGGGTATGGCATGGCGTTGCAAAATGGAGTGATAGCCTTCCTTATTCAAAATCCCTTTTACCTTGTACAAATCTCCCACTTTACCAGCACCAAAGCAACCCCAGACCATCACATTACCTCCACCATGCTTGACAGATGGCATCAGGCACTCTTCCAGCATCTTTTCAGTTGTTCTGCGTCTCACAAATGTTCTTTGTGATCCAAACACCTCAAACTTCGATTCGTCTGTCCATAACACTTTTTTCCAATCTTCCTCTGTCCAATGTCTGTGTTCTTTTGCCCATATTAATCTTTTCCTTTTATTAGCCAGTCTCAGATATGGCTTTTTCTGGCCACTCTGCCCTGAAGGCCAGCATCCCTGAGTCGCCTCTTCACTGTAGATGTTGACACTGGCGTTTTGCGGGTACTATTTAATGAAGCTGCCAGTTGAGGACCTGTGAGGCGTCGATTTCTCAAACTAGAGGCTCTAATGTACTTGTCTTGTTGCTCAGTTGTGCAGCGAGGCCTCCCACTTCTCTCTACCATTAGAACACTGGAGTGATGGTTGCTGGAAATGGGCCTCTATACACCTATGTAGATATTGTATTAAAAACCAGACGTTTGCAGCTAGAATAGTCATTTACCACATTAACAATGTATAGAGTGTATTTCTGATTCATTTAATGTTATCTTCATTGAAAAAAAACTGTGCTTTTCTTTCAAAAATAAGGAAATTTCTAAGTGACCCTAAACTTTTGAACGGTAGTGTATAATACTACACATTCTCATTATTCACTTCTACTCTCTATTGGTAAATTGCTATGAAGTGAAACAGTGACATCTGCTGTTCATAGAGCAGAATTTTTGTTCTGCCTGGCTGTAGTTCTATACTGTAGTTTACTATTTTATATTGTCAGTCCAAAACAATTTATCTATCTACTGTACTTTACTGAAATAAATACATGTACTACATTAAATTCTCAGATTGCTTGCAAATTAATATTTTCTAATTACAGGAAACGATATTCATTATCTGTTGCACTGAGTATATTTGCAATTGTAATTGGAGCTTTTGTAGCCGCAAGGTAAGATTTTATCATCATATTTTTAAACAACTCTGTATACTCCTGAGTTTTCTTCTTCCTGTGTAGCACAATACTTAATACACAGAAATCCATTAAAAACCTCCTGAAAAAAACCCCTTTAAGGCTAAGGCCCCACGTAGCAAGACGCATCGCTTTTCACAGAAATTTCATGGACTTTCTGCTTCCATTATACCTATATGGAAACCGCCAGCGTTTCTGTAGGTATAATTGACATGCTGCGATTTGCAAAAACGCAAGCTTTTTTTAAATCACAATTTGCAAAAACTCAAGTGTTTTTCAAACTGCAATATTTCCACTGCAGATTATTTTCTGCAATGTGTGGATGGGATTACCCAGAATCCCATCCACTTTGCAGGGACTGTTAAATGCTGCTGCAAAATCTCGACATTTACGTTACGTGGGTCCCCGGCCTAAAGAGGTTGTCTAACTGGTAATTTTGTTTTAAAATAAAAGATCAGAATATCTACAAACAAAAGGAGTGGCACTCGCCTCACTCACCCTCTGTCGCTCCAACACAGGTCGCACTAATACTTGAATTTTTTTTTTCTCCCATCCTGACATTTTTAAAACAAATACTGACCAGACAGCCTCTTTAATAAGTTTTCAGCAATAACAAATTATAGTATTATGAACCTAGTGTTTCAATGAGTATTTGTTTTTCAGTTTCGATCTTTCTTTTAATTTGGAAGGATACACCATTGTGTTGTTGAATGACTTATTCACAGCGGCCTATGGGGTTTATATCAAAGAAAAAATTAATCCCAAGGTAAACATTAGTAATGCAAATAAAGTGCTTGTTGTAAATTGCTTGCATCCATCTTCTTGATTTTTCATGTTTGTTTCACACTTCTAACCAAGGGCAACATCTGCTTGGAGTTTGTATGTTCTCCCCTTTTTTGGTGTGGGTTTCCTCTGGGAACTCCGGTTTCCTCCCACGTGCCAAAAATATACTGATAGGTAAATTGGCTTCCTGTAAAACAACTGAACCTTGTGAAAATGAGTGCCTGTATGGCAGTCACTAACTACCTTGCTCTACAACACTCCATGCGCTCCCTGAGTCCCTGTGACAAAAGCTCATTATAAATGTTTGTCATTGATACAGGTAGTAGCTGTCCAACAAACCAGCGAGACAGGTTTTTCACCTCTGTCCTGCTGTTCTGGACAGTTGTGCGCTTGTACTGCCATGACCCGACATTCCTTGCCGCGTGGTAGCTAAACTCTGTTGTTCAACAGGGTCTCATATTCCACCGTCCGCATTGCCTGCAATATGAAACTCACGTGATGTGAGCCCACCTCCTATTCTCCTGCATGTCTGCAGCCCAAGCAGAACAGTTCTAAAAATGCCAGGGCCGCACAGAGTGGTTGCTTTGAGTGGAAGTGGACACCCTTGATTTTTGGGCCCTCTAGCAGCTACCTTTGTAGTAAATCCATCTCTATGTGCTGTCTGTCTTCAGCATGAAAATACAGACACCATTTTATTTGTGATTTGATATTTTAACACTTGTGTCACTTTGCAGGAGCTGGGTAAATATGGTGTCCTTTTTTATAATGCTGCTTTTATGATTTTGCCTACATTGCTTTTCACCCTCTGGAATGGTGAATTTGAGAAGGTAATTTTTTTTATTTATTTATTTATTATGGGTATAAATATTTTCAAACATGGTAAATGTATCAGATAATCGTGAGTTTACTATTGGCATGCATTTGACTGGTTACTGTTTATGGAATGTAGTTTTTATGCATATTCCACATTAAACAACTTTATATAAATGAAATGCTAAATGTAGCATTCCAAAATATTACCCCACCACCAAAAAGGGAAAAAAAAGCATCCAGTCAGCAAAAACAAAACAAATCCTTTCCACTAGTGTCTTAAAACTCCTGTCTAAAACATTAAAATCTTAAGATGAGGGCTGAAATGATAAATAGTTGAGTGCATACAAAGAACAAGGAGCCTTGACTTTACTCAAGTGGTAACACTGTAAGGCTGGTTGCACATGACTGATTCAGCCACAGAGCCCGTTCTCCAGACTCCCTGTTGATTAGGCCCATCAGCGGGAAGCTGCAACGGAATGGTGATGCACTGCATCAGCATCTGGTCGCGCTCGACCATGTGCGAAAATGCCAGCAGCAGAAAATTTAAGAAGAATTCCTCTTCATTTTCCGCCATGTGAACATACCCTTACTCAGTCAAATACAGAATGTCATTAGTGGTTAGAAGGTTTCATGGAAACTGCATAGCTCACTGTTACAGTTTCTGTGGCAATGTGTTGGAAAGCATGGAACACGTTTTGCTTCATTGTCCCTTTAATACAGAGGTGTACAACAGGGTGGGCGCTTCCATCAGTTGGCCCAGGGTGCCTGGTCTCTCTTATGCGGAGTGGGCCTATGGAGCATTCAGAAACCTGGGTGCACTTTATTCTTAGTTAGCTTAGTGGTTAGGTACCACACGTGAAACGCACAGTGTCTAGTATCGATGCAGCAGAAAATCCTCCCGGTGGATGAGGTGGGTAGGAACATTCTTGGTGACCTAGTGAAGGTGCGCTCTCTGGAGTATGACAGGTTGGGGAGGGCCTCTCTTCTTTGGAGGGGGTTCTTCTTTCCTGTACCTTAGCCTGTCATCTCCATTCCTGGTGATGGGCTGGTGTTAGCGCTGAAGATTTTTGTTTTATTTTGTTCAGTATAGTAGGATGTAGGGCTTGCAGGTGTCAAACTTGGGCTTAGTGTTTGCTGTGTTGGTGTGACATGGCTATACTACTTAGGTTGGGAAGTGGGTCAATGGGGGGGGTAAGGAGGGGGATTTCTGGTTTTCTTGGCCTGGTCTGGACTTACACACAGACTTTGGACGTTGGACCAGTGCCAGGATTGTGTGTGGAGCTGGGACTGGTCCTGGGTTTTAGGTTGGGGGGGAAAAAGAAAAAAAAAAATCTGGTTTATTGGGGTGTGTGTGTGTGTATGTGTGTGTGTGTGTGTATATATATATATATATATATATATATATATATATATATTAAATATTACAGTGCCTTGCGAAAGTATTCGGTCCCCTTGAACTTTTCAACCTTTTGCCACATTTCAAGCTTCAAACATAAAGATATAAAATTTAAATTTTTTGGTGAAGAATCAACAACAAGTGGGACACAATCATGGAGTGGAACGAAATTTATTGGATACTTTAAACTTTTGTAAAAAATAAAAAACTGAAAAGTGGGGCATGCCAAATTATTCGGCCCCCTTACGTTAATACTTTGTAGCGCCACCTTTTGCTGCGATTACAGCTGCAAGTCGCTTGGGGTATGTCTCTATCAGTTTTGCACATCGAGAGACTGAAATTCTTGCCCATTCTTCCTTGGAAAACAGCTCGAGCTCAGTGAGGTTGGATGGAGAGCGTTTGTGAACAGCAGTTTTCAGCTCTTTCCACAGATTCTCAATTGGATTCAGGTCTGGACTTTGACTTGGCCATTCTAACACCTGGATACGTTTATTTGTGAACCATTCCATTGTAGATTTTGCTTTATGTTTGGGATCATTGTCTTGTTGGAAGATAAATCTCTGTCCCAGTCTCAGGTCTTTTGCACTTTTGCAGACTCCAACAGGTTTTCTTCCAGAATGGTCCTGTATTTGGCTCCATCCATCTTCCCATCAATTTTAACTATCTTCCCTGTCCCTGCTGAAGAAAAGCAGGCCCAAACCATGATGCTGTCACCACCATGTTTGACAGTGGGGATGGTGTGTTCAGGGTGATGAGCTTTTACGCCAAACATATCGTTTTGCATTGTGGCCAAAAAGTTCGATTTTGATTTCATCTGACCAGAGCACCTTCTTCCACATGTTTGGTGTGTCTCCCAGGTGGCTTGTGGCAAACTTTAAACGAGACTTTTTATGGATATCTTTGAGAAATGGCTTTCTTCTTGCCACTCTTCCATAAAGGCCAGATTTGTGCAGTGTACGACTGATTGTTGTCCTATGGACAGACTCTCCCATCTCAGCTGTAGATCTTTGCAGTTCATCCAGAGTGATCATGGGCCTCTTGGCTGCATCTCTGATCAGTCTTCTCCTTGTTTGAGATGAAAGTTTAGAGGGACGGCCGGGTCTTGGTAGATTTGCAGTGGTCTGATACTCCTTCCATTTCAATATGATCGCTTGCACAGTGCTCCTTGGGATGTTTAAAGTTTGGGAAATCTTTTTGTATCCAAATCCGGCTTTAAACTTCTCCACAACAGTATCACGGACCTGCCTGGTGTGTTCCTTGGTCTTCATGATGCTCTCTGTGCTTTAAACAGAACCCTGAGACTATCACAGAGCAGGTGCATTTATACGGAGACTTGATTACACACAGGTGGATTATATTTATCATCATCAGTCATTTAGGACAACATTGGATCATTCAGAGATCCTCACTGAACTTCTGGAGTGAGTTGAGCCGAATAATATTGCACGCCCCACTTTTCAGTTTTTTATTTTTTACAAAAGTTTAAAATAACCAATAAATTTCGTTCCACTTCACAATTGTGTCCCACTTGTTGTTGATTCTTCACCAAAAAATTTAAATTTTATATCTTTATGTTTGAAGCCTGAAATGTGGCAGAAGGTTAAAAGTGTGTGTGTGTGTGTGTATGTATATATATATATATATATATATATATATATATATATATATACAGTACAGACCAAAAGTTTGGACACACCACTTCATTCCAAGAGTTTTCTGTATTTTCATGACTATAAAAATTGTAGATTCACACTGAAGGCATCAAAACTATGAATTAACACATGTGGAATTATATACTTAACAAAACAGTGTGCTACTGTAAATATGTCTTATATTCTAGGTTCTTCAAAGTAGCTTTTGCTTTGATTACTGCTTTGCACACTCTTGGCATTCTCTTGATGAGCCTCAAAAGGTAGTCACCTGAAATGGTTTTCACTTCACAGGTGTGTCCTGTCAGGTTTAATAAGTGGGATTTCTTGCCTTATAAATGGGGTTGGGACCATCAGTTGTGTTGTTCAGAAGTCAGGTGGATACACAGCTGATAGTCCTACTGAATGGAGTGTTAGAATTTGTATTATGGCAAGAAAAAAGCAGCTAAGTAAAGAAAAATGAGTGGCCGTTATTACTTTAAGAAATGAAGGTAAGTCAGTCCGAAAAATTGGGAAAACTTTGAAAGTGTCCCCAAGTGCAGTGGCCAAAACCATCAAGTGCTACAAAGAAACTGGATCACATGAGGACCGCCCCAGGAAAGGAAGACCAAGAGTCACCTCTGCTGCAGAGGATAAGTTCATCCGAGTCACCAGCCTCAGAAATCGCAGGTTAACAGCAGCTCAGATTAGAGACCAGGTCAATGCCACACAGAGTTCTAGCAGCAGACACATCTCTACAACAACTGTTAAGAGGAGACTGTGTGCAGCAGGCCTTCATGGTAAAATAGCTGCTAGGAAACCACTGCTAAGGACAGGCAACAAGCAGAAGAGACTTTTTTGGGCTAAAGAACACAAGGAATGAACATTAGACCTGTGGAAATCTGTGCTTTGGTCTGATGAGTCCAAATTTGAGATCTTTGGTTCCAACCACCGTGTCTTTGTGCGACGCAGAAAAGGTGAACAAATGGACTCTACATGCCTGGTTCCCACCAGCATGTGAAGCATGGAGGAGGAGGTGTGATGGTGTGGGGGTGCTTTGCTGGTGACACTGTTGGGGATTTATTCAAAATTGAAGGAATACTGAACCAGCATGGTTACCACAGCATCTTGCAGCGGCATGCTATTTCATCCGGTTTGCGTTTAGTTGGACCATCATTTATTTTTCAACAGGACAATGACCCCAAACACACCTCCAGACTGTGTAAGGGCTATTTGACCAAGAAGGAGAGTGATGGGGTGCTACGCCAGATGACCTGGCCTCCACAGTCACCAGTCCTGAACCCAATCGAGATGGTTTGGGGTGAGCTGGACCGCAGAGTGAAGGCAAAAGGGCCAACAAGTGCTAAGCATCTCTGGGAACTCCTTCAAGACTGTTGGAAGACCATTTCAGGTGACTAGCTCTTGAAGCTCATCAAGAGAATGCCAAGAGTGTGTAAAGCAGTAATCAAAGCAAAAGGTGGCTACTTTGAAGAACCTAGATAATAAGACATATTTTCAGTTGTTTCACACTTTTTTGTTAAGTATATAATTCCACATGTGTTACTGTATATACTGTGTATGTGTGTGTGTATATATATATATATATATATATATATATATATATATATATATATATTTATAATTTTGGACCTTTTGTCTTCTACAGCTTGGACATGATACTGCAGAATGCCTTTGTGTTAAAATTCTCATACAAGCTCTCTAATCGCTCAGTTTTCAACCCCCATCTGCTCTCCTGAACGTAAGTGTAATCTGAAATTTTTACAACCAAATAATAATACATAATCTTAAATTAAAAGTGATGTCCACTTTATTAGGGTGAGTTCACACTTGCGGCGGAGTCTGTCCACCGCAAATCCGACTGGAAATCTCGGGGAAGTCCTGCATGTCCGACTTTGTTTCCAGCGAAAAAAAACTGGATTTGCGGCGCAGAGGGTGTAAGCGCACACCCGCGCATTGCTTTAAAAACCCATTCAAATGAATGGGTTTTTAAGTAATGCGTCGCTAACCTTTCGTTATCCAGTCCCTGTACAGTTTCCCGAGATTTTCTGTCGGATTCGTAGTGGACAGACTCCGGCGCAAGTGTGAATTCACCTTAATAAAGTGGACATCCCTTTTAATTTAAGATTATTTATTATTATTTGGTTGTAAAAATTTCAGATTACACTTATGTTCAGGTGAGCACATGGGGGTTGAAAACTGAGCGATTAGAGAGCTTGCTATGTTATGTAATAGATGCAAGCTGTTGAAGGCAAAGAGGCCAACATTTTCAATGAACATCTCATTAAAATAAATGCTTTTTAGTCCAAAATATGTACAATTTCCCAAAAATTCAGAAATTTTGACTCAAAGGTGCCCTAACATTTAAAGGCAAGATTCCTCTAAACATTTCTGAGTTGTCAAGAAAAGAGAACAATTAACGTGGAATATGAATGGTTGCAAGACTACAGATCACTTTATTCACTGTATTAGCTGTGAAATGAGCTCTTGGTCTTTTAAATTTATTATGGTAAAACCAACCTTACAAAATTATAGGCATATTGCTGATCTTATTAATAAAAGAATTGTATGGATATAATATAAATATATGTGTGTTTTTTTAGGCTATACATTTTAGCAAGTGGACAAATGTTTATTTTGCTTTCCAGTTTCTTCTTGCCTGCATGATGGGGTAAGTAGTCAGAAATATATGTTTAAATAATTCAGAAATTTACTTAATGTACATAGGTGCATTCATTGTCCTATTAATTCATTGCCATTGTATCAGCATAATACTATGACTATTTCCCATTAAAAAGGACCTTTCATGTCCTTGGAGATGGGCGGTATTCTATACTGCTAGAAAGCTGACAGCTTTGCCAATATGTGCCCCCGGGTGCCAGAGATATCGGAGCCGTTGGTTTTGGCACCAATATCACTCCACTGTCAGAAAGGCGGGCTTAAAGCGTAGTGTCATTGCTGGGCTGTGAGGTACACCCCCCTGACATTACAAGGCTATAGAAGAGTACTGTCAGGGGGAGGCGTTCCTCACAGCCCAGCGATGATGCTAGGTTCTAAGGTCTGCCTTTCTGACCAATATGTCCGGCACCCTGGCACATACTGGCAATGTGGACAGTGTGCTGAATTCAGCTCTCTAGCGGTATATAATACCGTCAATGTCAGAGAACATGAAACGTCCTCTTTAAGGAGTTATGTCAGCTTAGGGCTTTCCCAACAATCAAAAAAACTTTCCCACTGCCGTTTTTTTTTGGTGGAGGCTTCTACTCAGTTCATTTTCATAATCGAAGATAAATTTTACCAAAAACAGTTTAAGCAGAGGGGGATCATAGTATATCCAGGTTTGTAATATAGTTTTGAGTCCCACCGCTGCTATCACATGTAATAGACGCCTGCTGCCCAGGGTACATGGAGTTGTGTCCTTGTCCATATACCTGAATATTGCCCAGGTGGAGTCAAATGGGGCTGCTGTGGTCAACTGCGTGATTGTGAAGGCGTGAATCCTGTTCCAAAACTCCTACACTTGTGCACACAACCACAAACAAAAGGAAGTTTGGTAAAGCTATGTGTGGGATAAAAGAATGGTCGTTTAATCTATTGGAGAACACCCATGTGCAGTAAATTCAGTCCATCACCACCCGCATTAATGCTGCAATGCTGTTCAGCCCACCATTAAGTTTTGGTTGCTGTAGAATTTAGAGCGCGATGCAAGGGTGGCCTCCCTTTCAAATAAAGCAGTGAAACAAATAATTGGTCTGCTTCTCATCTGTCAGGCAGAGGTTCAATGACATTGTGTGGAGTATATTTAAGAGGCGAGGAAATTCAACCATTTTAAGTAAGTGTACCCCACAAAGGTCAAAGGCGGATTCCTCCAGGAATCCTCTAGATTTTTTATATATGTGGTTACATTGGCATTATATAGGCTTCAGGTGACCTGGTAATATGAACCCCTATATAGGATTTGTACGATGTCTGCCAGCGAAACAGGAAATCCAGTCCATCGATCTCTCGGTCTAACTTCTACCACCCCCCTGAAGTATGGCCTCTGTTTTATCTATGTTTAAGTTGTACCCCAATTGCGTACCCCGAAGGAAGCCCCAGTAGACCTTGTGAAATGCCTTCTCCACATCCAAACTCAAAAAAAAAAAAAAAAAAGTGTCTGAGCTGCCACTGCTGACCGTATGTTACAAATCACTTGTTGTGTGGCAGTTAAGCCATGCGATGGATAAGATCTGGGAGGAATGCTTGCTAGAATTTTAGTGAGAAATATATAATTGTTGTCAAGCAGAAAAAATGGGCAATACGACTGTGGCAAAGTGGGGTTCTTGTTGGGCTTGGGTAAAAGAATGGTCCGAGAATTCATAAAGGTGTCCACATGGCTGTTGGCAATGTTAACTTTGTTATAGAGACAGGTCAAGTGTGGAACTAACTTTTCTTATAGTATTTATTACTGAGACCATCAGGTCCCGGAGTTTTATTGGTCGGAGAAGGGAGAGGACCTCCTGCTTAGTAACTGCAGTATCCAGCAAATCCTGCTGCTCTGCCATGAGGTTGGTTCTGCTCTGTGTAGATCTCCAAAATAAACAGCAGATCCTCCAAATTTGCCTGTTTTTGTTTACCTCTCATTGGTATTGGGATCTATCAGTGTGAGGATGGGTCAAAATTTAGTGTGAGGGTTGGCCAATTGGACCAGGAATCGACCAGGTTTATTCGCCCTCTAATAGAAACTATTGCTATCCAGATGTGTAAGCCATGTAGCCTGACTTTGTACGTAAGCCTCCAGGTTGTCCCTAGAATCATCATAGTCCCGTTTTGCCTCTTGAGTTGGACGACAAGTGAATGAGTGTTGTGCGGAGAGGACTGCAGTTTGAAGTGTCTTAAAGTGTGACTTGTTTATGCTTGTAGGAAGTGTAATTGATTGTGTCCCCGAAGGACCGTCTTTGAGGCTGCCCACAATAGAGGGGCATCATCTATATGTACTAAGTTTTCGGCAATGTAGTTAGCCCATTGCATCTTCCAGAACGTTTTAAAATCCTAGATGGTGTGGAAACCACCACAAATGTATCCATCGGGGCATGGTCCGAGATCACTATCTGGGAAATCATTGCATCTTCCACCCTGCTGAATAGATGAGTTGAGATTAGAAAGAAATCTATCCAGGAAAAGCTTTTATAAGCTGACAAATGGAAAGTATTCAGTAGAAAGTGGCACTAGTTTTTAAAGTATGCCAAGGATCGCAGAGAGGTAGTGTCTCCATCAGATACGCCTAATCTCTGGGTGCCAAAGATCTCAGCATTGGGACATCTTATCTATAGCTGAGTATTGTGTTACATTAAAATCTCCTCCTAAAATTGACAGTAATAAATTAGTGAGTTCGGTAAAGAATCCTGTGTTGGAGTGGTTTGGAGCGTATATATTCAGGAGACTTTTAGCAACAACTACCTGTCTCCCCTGTCCACCACCTCCTCCTCCATCAAACACTGCAGGCCACCGCACAGGACTATTACAGCTCCCTGTGCTTTGGAGGTATAATTAGATTTGTAGCAGACAGCCAACCATGGCACCTTTTTGAACATGTGTTTGAGTTGGGTGAGCATCTTTTTGCATTTAATAGGGTTATTAAGATCCCCCACTTTACAGGAGAGGAGGCAGAGACCAGAGGGAGAAGTAAAACTTGTACCCAGTGTCTGAGTGTCAGTCTCCATCCCAGTTCGTACATGCTGGTGTGTGAGATAACAACATTTTTCACCTTCCCCAGTCATCCCACAGAGCAACCAGGGATGGGGCAAAACTGAGTTGGACAAGTGCTGGGGGTATCACGTGCCAGAGGAGGGTACGTACGTGTGTGTGTGTGTGTGTGTGTGTGTGTGTGTGTGTCTTTGTGGTTGGAAAGAATAGGAAAAATGAAGGAGAACACATTGGTTATAACATTAACTCTGGAGTGGTGGGAGGCTGGACCAGAGGCACAAAGAAAACACACTGAATAAGGATCATAAACAGACCCTGGGCCGTAGCTCCGTTAAGCCTGAGAGAGCGTCCTCATGGTGGCTAACCAAAAAAATTTAGTGATTCACGTCAATGGAAATATCAACTGGTCTGAAATGGGTCTTCAAAGTTCAGCTGCCGACCGTTATCCTGGACTTTCAGTTTGGCTGGGAAGAGGAGTTGGAAGCAGATAGTCTTTTCATGTAAATATTGTCAGACTGGGGTGAATGCGTTTTTTGTTTTTGAGTAATAACAACAACAAGAAACATTTGTATTGTGCTTTTCTCACAATAGACTCAAAGCGCAGTTCGGTGTTTAAGTAAACAGTATTTTGCAGTATTCTATGTATAGTGAGGGTGTTATTTGTCCTCAAATGCCAGACTCAAGAGATGTGTTTTGAGTCTTGATTTTAAAATTGTCCAGGGATGAGATCTTTCTGAAAGGTCCAGGTAATGCGTTTCAGAGAGTGGAGGCTGCATGGCAGAAGGCTTTGGCTCCAAATCGTTTAAGGTGGATCCAGGGGATGGACAGTTTATTTGTGCCTGCTTATCTGAGGGTTCTGTGGGGCTGCAGAAGTTCTTTTAAGTAGTCGGGGCCAAATTTGTTTATGGATTTGAAGGTCATTATGCAGATTTTAAAATTTATTCTCCATTGTATAAGCAGCCAGTGCAGTGAGCAGAGGATGGGGGTTATAAGAGCATGTTGGGGTTGTTTGGTTATTAACCTGCAGCATCCCAGAGTGTTACTGCTTTTATGTGTTTGTTTTGTGTGCCTCTGGGTTTTACGTTAGTACGTCCTGTTCTATGTTAAATGTTTTATGTAATGTGTTCTGCAGCTTTTTCTTGTATTTTTCCCCCCTGCGGTGTTCAAAACCCAGACTTGGTTCAGCCCTGGCCTATCACAGGCCACTGTTTGTAGGGAGATATTATCTCTCCGGCGACAGTTGGTCTCCTCAGTTCAGTTCATTGCATGCTGTAGACCAGACGAGGTGTGCAGAGCTGACCTGCCACCAGCCTCTGGACTGAAGGCCAACCGCCGCTTTCACAGCCTCAGGAGGGATATCATCAGCCCCAGGCTCACCTGAAGACAGCCCAGAGCAAGGGAGTAAAGCTATCCAAGCTGCTGGACTAATTCGGTGCCGTGTCAGGAGGAGCAGGAGAGAACCCTGACAGGAGAGACGCATTCGGGCCTAGCATACAGGTACCAAGATCCCTGTCAGGGCTCCCTGTAACTCCATCCCTAGTGTACCTGGCTGGGAGAGGCAGAGAGGAGGAGTAGAGGAAAGCCATCCTGTGGAGCCTATATCCAGGGCTGGGGGTTGGACACTGCAGGACTACTACCCCCATCTGGAAGCTGCTGTTGGCTTACTGTTTCCTGTTGCCAAATAAAGGCTGTTTGGTTTAACTGCACCACTGAATCCTGAGTTGTGCCTGCATTACCACCAGGGCTCTTCCAAACAACACCACACTGGCTCAGGTAGGAGAGGTCCCCCTCTTCAACTGGAAGTGCCCCGGGGGAAAGAACTACTACCACCACCATCCGGTAGTGCTGCAGGACCCCCCTCGACTTTGTCCGGCCTAGGAGTGGGACTGGAGCGGCTGGGAAGCGTGCTCAGCCTGCTAGGTGACACAGCATCCGCCACTACTACTCCCATCACCTAAATGCAGCATTTTGGACTAGCTGAAGGTGATATATTTCTTTATCTGGAAGACCTACATATAGGGTATTACAGTAGTCCAGATGTGAGGTTATGAAGGCATGGACCAATATGGAGAAGTCTTCTGTTGGAATAAGGTATTAGATTTTTGCAAAGTTCCTCAGGTGGATATATGAAGATTTGATAATGATGGATAACTGGTCTGGGTTTTGTCTGGGTTCAGCTTTAGCCAGCTGGCATTTGTCCATTCTTGTAGTTCAGCTAAGCCCCGTGCCTTTAGGGGGGGCTTACCGGACCCCCACTGCTTTTTAATAATAGGCAGTGGAGGTGTGGTAACGGCCCCTATTCACTTACCTCTTCCCCTCCTGGCTAGGGGGCCCCCCATAAGCTGCACATTACGTCACTGCTACATGATGTGCGGTGCACAGGGCCCAGGCTGCTGCAGTAAGAGAAGAGGCCGCGAGCATGAGTGAGGAGAGGTAAGTGATGCAGCCAGGTTCTCCCCAGTTTTGTGATCTGGTTTTAAGAACCAGATCGCAAAGCCAGGAAGAAGAGTAACCACCGACCAGGTTCTGCTACTAGTAGAGCAGAAAGCCACTGGCTTCCTGCTCTACCACTCATAGACTTGTAGGCCACAGACCACATTGAACCTGTGGCCTACAAGCTAAGCACCAATACTCACCTTACAGTTTCTTCACTGGTCCCCCTCCTCCCCATACAGTGGCCCCTTCACTGGTCTCCCCCCTCCCTCATACAGTGGCGCCTTCATGGGTCCCCTATACTGTATGGGGACCATTGATGGGGCCATTATATTGAAGGGGGGCAGTGATGGAGGCCAATAGCCTGGGGGACATTGAAGGTGTTGTGCAGGATAACAACAACAACTTTATTATTATTATTATTATTAATAATAAATATATATAATTTATTTATTTATTTTTAATTAGGCTGGGGCAAGTGAAAAAAAAAACAACCAGAACTTTCTCTCCTGTTCCCAGTGTCTCCCAGCGTGGTTTGGTCCTGCAGTTCTACACATGACTACCTGGGACGTCACAGCCAGTGAGAACTTCCGGCCAAAGACGACCGGACCACGCTGGGATACACCGGTGTACTGGGGACAGGTGTGTATGTTTTTTTTTTTTTTTTTTTTTTTGTTTTTTTGTTTTTTGTTTTTCCAACTCCCCCAGACTAATTATAAAAATAAATAAATAAATAAATAAATAATTATGTTGGACAACCTCTTTAAAGTGTGGTGCATTAGGGGGTATATTAAAGGGGCTATCCAGGCATTTTCCCCAGAATAGGCCATAAATACCTGATTGGTTGAGGTCTGACACCTGGCCCCCAGAACAATCAGCTGTACTGAGTCACTTCCGGTGCCCGTTATGTACACAATATGGGGCTGGAAGCAGAAAGCTCTGTCCACTGTATATTAGCCGGGCACCTTCACTGCATCTCAGCACATATTGAATCAGTGGGAGCTGAGCTGCATTGGAGGCGCTGTGCTGCTATACAGTGGATGGAGCTTTCTGCTTCCCGCCCTGAATTGTGTACAGAACGGGCGCCGGAATTGGCTCCGTACAGCTGATGGGGCCGTGTGTGAGCCCCCTACTGATCAGGTATTTATGGCCTATCTATTTAATGTCCCCCCTCACAGGATGTTAGCCCCCATCACTGCCGTCACACAATATAATGGCCCCATCACTGTTACCCATACAGTATGAGGGATCAGTGAAGAGGCTACTGTATGGGGGGACCAGTGAAGTGGCCATAAAAAATTTGGCCCAGACAACCCCTTTAAAGAGGTTGTCCATAAATTGGAGCGACCACTGTGGTAGCCAGGGAGGTTTAAAAATTTAGAAAAAAAAAAAAAAAAAAAATACCTGTCCCCAGCAACCCGTTGTCCCCTGTTTTGTGTCTGTGTTCGGTCTCATGGTGGCGCCTCATTTCTGGAAATCCGGTACCTAATTGGTCTTAGAGGTCACATGAGGTGCGGGACTACCAGCAAGAAAGCGCTGGCACGAGACTGAATAGACACTGGCGGCAGACAAGAGTGTCGGGGACGGGTGAGGTGTGTGTGTTTTTGTTTTTTTTGTTTTTTTTTATTTTACACCTCCTGCTCGCCACATGGGTTGCTCCAATTTACGGACAACCTCTTTAAAGAATTTATTTATCTTTCTAATATTGATGGCCAGTCCTTAGGACTGGTCCTTAGGCCATCAATATTACATCTGTGGGGACTGACAGCCAGAACCTCTGCAGATCAGCTTTTCCTGGACAGTGCAGCTACAGGTAATAACAATTCTAGGAGCCACACTGTTCACTTACCATACAGGGTATAGCAGTGGTGCACATCATATGGCGGTTGAGCAGCATGGTTCCCGACATGTTATTACCTTTAGCCGCCCTGTCTCCGTACAGCTGATCTGCAGGCGTCCTGGTGGATGGCCCCTAGAAACAATTCCACTGGTGGGCCCTAGACATCCCAGTCCGACACTGCTTGAAGGATCTATATAGTTGGGTATTATCTACATAGTAGTGATTTGACAGGCCATGACTCTCTATTAATTTGCCTAATGGAAGCATGTAAACTGCAAACAGCATTGTGGATAGCACTGAGTCCTGTAGAACTCCATATTTTGAGGTGACTGATGATGATGAGCCAAGAGATACTCTTTGTGGTCTGTCAGCCAGGAAGGAACTAAACCTTTGCACTGTTAAAGTAATTTGTTGTTTTATGGATGCGGAACCAATGCGGAAAAATCTTGAAAAATTACAGTGGAGAAGTCTCTGATATGTAGACATTGTTAATAAGTGATATTGTCCATGTTGGCGAATTCTTCCGATTCCACTTTCTCTTCAGGTAGCGGGGATGGAGGGGTTGGCTGCTTCGCCAGTGGCTTATCTTTCTTGGCCTTTGTTGATAACTTTTTCATTTTTGTACTAGTCATCCTTTGCCGAAGAGGTGGCGAAGAAGAGGGTAGCTTAGATCGGGAAGTTTTATTGGGCTGGCATTTAGCTATGAACTTGTCTATAGCCCATAATATTCACAGGAGTAAGTTGACGTACAATAAGAATACAAATGTGAGGACGCCCACAGGTTGCGATCAAGGATATGTCCTAACAACAGATTAATTAGTGGCTGGAAATAGCTGGCCTTAGAGGTCAAAAGAAGGGAATATATGGTGTGCAATATGAAGTAAGCAGATATGTAACGGTTCTACTTTTCAAGCAGCAGGAGGTACCAGCAATAATTTAATATGTGTCCATATGCTATAGGGGTACTGCAATGGGGGGCCATGTGGCCCTCTCAAATAACAGTGACCGATGGTGTACTTATCTGTAGACCCCTGGGATACCGGGGACATGAAATTAGGCCCTTTGACTTGTGGGGAAGGCACAGAGTGGTAGACGGCCATTCTGGAGGCTTTGGCTGTTCAGAGGTGACATTGGTGTGTTTATGCCGCTTGGGTGTATCCATACAGCTGACTAAATCTATGGGATGGATGGATGCTCAGTGGGATCTGCTGCCTGATCGTGTTCCTCCACTTCACCAGTGCTGGCCAGGGTTCTCAGTCTCCCCGCTTCCAGCTGCAGGCCCCAAGCGGTTTGTATGCTGCTTTGTGGTGGGCCGAGATGGTGGATCCATTCTAAAATGTGGCCATCCTGGATGCCCCACCCCCCGCAAGTACCCCAGTCATGTTTTTTATGAAGTTAAGAAAGCTTTTCTATGAAAAGTCATTACTTCAACCACTATATTTTTTGAGGCCATTTAAGAAAATGACAAGTGTGGTACTAACTGGGGAATAGATACAATTTTATGGCTATGGGGGCTGATTCATGCATTTTATGAACCTGTGCCCTTATTTTTCAATGTATTTACACCAGACAGCTGATCTAAATACATGGATCTATAGAGCTCTCTCAGTTTTACAGTGATGATAAAATTTGCTGCCTGCAGTAACCACTAGGGGGGCTCAGTGCATAGGGATTACTGCAGCTACCTTTGAACTTAATGGAAGCTGTAAAATCTCTCCTTACACTGAACTAGCGGCATGTGCATGGTACATGGTAGGTATGACACTGACAGTGGCATGTCTATTACAGCTGACCTGTCACATATGTCCTTAGCCTAAGGCTGCAAGTTTGATTTGTTGAGGGTACTTGGCACTAGTGTTGAGAAACACTGGTCTAGGGGACACCCTGTATGCTGAACAATTCCTATTATATAACCATCACACATTGACTGTTTGTATTGTCAGTAGTTGTATGTATTGTATATACCAGTTTACATTAGCTATGGTCTTAGACTACCCTTTACAAGATTATTATTATACATGCAACTATTTTTTCAGTATGTATTTGCTTTTATTTTTTGATATTTTTTTTTCCCCCTTATTCCTTCTCAAGTATAGCTGTAACTAACATACTAACTAACATTTTGAAGTTGGTGCTTAAGAGTTTTAGACAAATTGTCCTACAATTTGTAGGAGGTCTTTGGAGGATCGGCGGTTACATGTGGGCAGGTAGCGGGAGATTAGGTCGTAGATATATGGAGGGGGCAGGTTGTGGATGGCTTTGTATGTCAGCATTACTAATTTGAACTCTATTCGTTGGGCAATGAGTAGCCAGTGAAGGGATTGGCAGAGGGGAGAGGCCGATGAAGAACGGGGGAGAGGTGTATTAAGCAATCAGCACAGTTTAAGGTGGACTGGAAGGGGGTGAGAGTGTTAGCTGGGAGGCAATAGAGAAGGGTGTTACAGTAGTCTAGACAGGAGATTATGAGGGCATGGACTAGCATCTTTGTAGTTTCAGGGGTGAGGAAGGAGCGGATTCGATGGATGTTCTTGAGTTGGAGGCGGCAGGAGGTGTTGAGAGTTGAATATGTGGATTGAAGGATAGGTCAGAGTCTAAGATTATCCCAAGGCAGCGGACCCGTGGGACTGGGGTGAGTGTAGTTCCGCTGACTTTAATAGATGGGTCAAGTAGGGGGGCCGTGCGAGGAGGGGTGAAGATTATGAACTCAGTTTTCTCCATGTTGAGTTTGAGAAAGCAGAAGGAGAGAAAGGAGGCTATGGCTGTTAAACATTCTGGTTCTCTGGACAACAGAAAGGTAATGTCTGGTCCAGAGAGATATATTTGGGTGTCATCAGCATAGCAATGGTAACGGAAACCATGAGATTCTATGAGCTGGCCAAGGCCGAGGGTGTAGATCAGTGATTCCCAAAGTGGTCCAGGTGGACCCCCAGGGGTCCACGGGAGACTCGACGGGGGTCTATGTTAGATCTAATCTTCACATTTTTTGACGAGTTTTGGGAATATGGTAGAAATGTAGCAGCAGGGTGTCCACCGAAACCAGTAAAATTTTGAAAGTGGTCTACGAGAAAAAAAAAGTTTGGGAACATCTTGTGTAGATGGAGAACAGGAGGGGTCCTAGGACGGAGCCTTGGGGGACACCTACAGAAAGAGAGCGTCGTGGGGAGGTGGTGTGTGAGTGGGAGACACTGAACGTGCGGTTGGTGAGGTATGAGGAGATCCAGGAAAGGGCCAGGTCTGTGATGCCAAGGGATGAGAGCATTTGTAACAGGAGGGAATGGTCGACTGTGTTGAAGGCAGAGGAGAGGTCGAGGAGGAGGAGGACAGAGTAGCGATGCTTGGCTTTGGCAGTTAGAAGGTCATTAGTGACCTTGGTTAGGGCAGTTTCTGTGGAGTGATGGGGTCTGAAGCCTGACTGTAGCCTGTCAAAGAGCACATTCAACGAGAGATTGGAGGATAGTTCGGAGTGGACATGTTGCTCCAGCAGTTTAGAGGTGTACGGGAGCAGTGAGATGGGATGGTAGTTGGCTGCAGAGGACGGGTCAAGGGAGGGTTTCTTAAGTATAGGTGTGATGGTAGCATGTTTGAAGGCGGAATGGAAGGATCCATGGGTTAGGGATAGGTTGAAGAGATGGGTTAGGGCAGGAGTAATTCAGAGAGTTTGGGGATGAGATGTGACTGGATCGCGTCAAGCATGCAGGAGGTGAGGTGGGATTTAGAGATTAGGGTGGAGAGGTTTTCATCAGTGACGGTGGAGAAGCAGGTTAAAGATGAAGAGCACCGAGCAGTTGGGTAGAGTGGTTGTTGGGGGTGTAGGGTGAGACTGTCTCTGGTGTCAATTTTGCTTTTGAAATAAGAGGCAAAGTCATCAGCTGTGATAAGTGATGTCAGAGGGGGCGCAGGAGGATGGAGAAGGGAGTTGAAGGTAGTGAATAGCTCTTTGGGGTTGCAGGTGTCAGGGGCAAGTCCCCCGGGATGAATGTCACCGTAATCCTAATTAGGTGGAGAACAGGTATCGAGCTCGGGAAACAAACGTACAGACACACCCAGGTATCTAGTAAGAATGGTTTCGTTTATTGCATAATTCATACAGTATTTAAAGATAAGCTGGTTACGCAACAATCATGTGACTAATGTACATATTTGGTCCTTCCAGTTCCGCTACTAGGCAGATTTACTCAGTTACTCATAACAACATCTGTTTCTTCTCCTTGATTATGTGGATGTCTTCCCCTTATCTTTCCTGAGAACAGCAAAAACTCTCGGGTTCTGTCCCAGACTTAGTGTCTGCTTCCTTTCTCTAAACTATGCAGGCTATCTGCAGACTATTTCACTCCCTGTATATACAGTGAATAGGATATTGTACAAATTATATTTTAACCGTTACAATTCCCCCACTTTGGGACTTTATTTTTAATCAGACTCAATGAATACCTTCACACTTAATGTGTGCCATCTGCGATGGATTCTCCATTGAAGAGGTTAAAAATAACATCCTATCTTACATATTGGTTAACTGTATTCCATTTCCGTCTCATGGAGCAGAATACATATAGATTGAATACTGACAACAACACAAATAATATCATTATTACTATCAGGGGGTTAAATAACCAATTAGTAATTTTTACCATTGTTGGTGAATATCCTTTGAATATATCGTACCAATGGTGAGCAGTCAAATCTTGTATCTGTGAAGCTATATTTTTAAGATTACCTCTTGTGATTACTGCTCTTATCTGGCTATCTTGTAGGGTATGATTGAACTTATCGATATGATTTTTCACTAACCCTGACATGTCCAATAACCTTTTTAAAGGATTTAAATCAATTTCATAATCCTTTATATTGTATACCTGCTCATGTACTTCTTTAGATATATATAATATCACTTCTGGGTTAAACATATATGTTTTGTTATTCTATACTAGTTTAGACACATTTTTCAAGCATCCTGAAAATGGGGCATTATATCCCAGCGGTCTCATGGTTTCTGAATTATTTGTTACTATACAAACATATTGTGGACCCATTTCCATAAACATATTCCCTACTGCTGTAGGTGTTCTAATTAGGTCACATATATTATCCTAATGTTCTAACAGACAAGGCTCATATACCTGAGTTCCCTGTCCACACACACTTCCTTGTTCTGTCAGATCACATAGAGTCAAATCATGTGTTTTATTTTGATTGTCTATATGGGTCCCTTTTATTCTAGGAGTCCAGAACTCAGTCTGTGCACCATGAACTAATATTGGCATAACTACAAACTTACATACTTTCATAGCTTTTTGTATTCTATATGCGTTGCTGATTCCTGTACACCATTTACTTGGTTGGCACCAAATATCTTTTACCTGTGGCTGGAACCACCATCCTTCGGTTTTCAAGATAGGGAACATTTCCTTCCAAGCTTGAATTTTACCTGTCATTAATTCAGTAACAGCTGTGTTTACTTCCATCTGAGCTATTGATTTAACATATCCTCTATTTGTATCCCATTTAATATTCCCATACCTGTACCCGCCCCTCCTTAAAGAGTATCATACCATTCTCTTTTTCTCCTGACACAGTTTCTAAAATCAGGTAAATGTGTCATGGTTAAATTGAACGTTATTCTAACTTTCCCTGCATTAGTACTCATATTTACACAAGTGGATGGTATAGCTACTAAAGAAGAATTTTTAACTACCACAGGATCATATTTAGGTGCTTCAGCTACAATGAATACCATAAGGAATGTGATTCTATTTACTATTTTTGTGGAGTTATAACAATACCAAATACCCGTCTGATTTGCCACTACATGTGACGATGTGTCTTGATACCCATCATTCTTTTCATACTGCTTTCTTAATTCTGGTCCACTCCCAGTAAACCATTTAGGCCAATTCAGGGAGTCTACCTGCACTCCTTCTGAGTTATTTACACGAGCGCATCTCAGTGTAGTGACATTATTCAGAGGGGCAATAGATATGCAAATAGGCAGATTACCAATAAGGATCATTCTGCTTATAGATATCTCTCTGTACATAGTAACATTTTTCCCAACTGTTACGTTGGCAATGAAACAGATGTCATTTGGTGGACACACAAAGGAATCTTGGGTCCTGTTCTTAGCATCTTGCTTCCATCCCCATAGCCAAAATGAGAGTTCCTCCGGCTGCACGCCTGGAGTCCAAGTAAAAGCAAAAAGTTCAACAGTTACTGTGCTTACAAAGAAGAGCCAAAGAGTCCTCATTCTGGTGGCGCTTCAACTCTCTTGCAATGTGAAGCGTGTATCCAGGCGGTTTTCCCTTCAAGTTTCACTGAAGTGGCAGTTGTCAGCAGTACTTGGAAAGGACCGTCATATCTGGGTTCAAGAGACTTCCTGGTGTGTCTTTTCACGACCACCCAATCACCAGGCTGCAAACTATGTGTTCCTGAAAAGTCAGAAGGGTCTGGAATAGAAGAGAACACTTGTTTATGTGTTTCTTTCAATCTCTGACACAAGCTCTGAACATAGCTGGCAGTGCTGTCATAATTGAGTTGTAAAGTCTGAGGAAAATACAACCCCAACCTAGGCACACTTCCGAACAATATCTCAAATGTTGATAACCCTGTTCTCCTGTTAGGAGTAGTCCTTACCGAATATAAGGCTAAGGACAGACATTCGGGCCAGGGCTTTCTTGTCTCTGCCATGGCTTTCTGAATTTTTAGCTTAAGGGTATCGTTTAGTCTTTCGACTTTTCCTGAACTTTGAGGATGATAGGGTGTATGAAAAGCTTGCTCCACCCCCAAGGCTGACATGACTTCCTTCATTATTGCATCTGTGAAGTGTGTACCTCTGTCAGACTCAATCACCTCGGGCACTCCAAACCTACACACAAGTTCAGACATCAGTTTCTTGGCAGTTACTTGTGCAGTTGCTTTGCTTACAGGGTAGGCCTCAGGCCATTCAGAAAACAAATCCACACAGACCAACACATATTCGTATCTTCCAGACTTAGGCAACTGTATGTAATCTATCTGTATCCTCTGAAATGGGTACAGGGATTTTGGTGTACATTTGGTGGGCGTTTTAACTACCTGTCCTGGATTGTGTAGAGCACATATGTGACATGCTTTTACGTGATTACTAGCAGCCCTTCCAAAACCTGGGGCAAACCATAATTTACCCACTAATGACTCCATGGCATTTCGAGAGGCATGCACCTTACCGTGGGCCAAGCCAGCCATCTGGGGGTAAACTGCTACGGGCAGACATAACCGATCCCCCATTTTCCACACTCCATCATCTTCTGTAGCACCTGCTTTCTTCCATCTTTCAGTTTCCACACTGGTAACCTTTGAGTACAGCCCTTTAGGGTCTGCTAGGTCAATGTCCATTTTGCTCACCTGGTTGGGACCCTTCCTTGCCAGTAGTGCTGCTGCCTTGGCTGCTATGTCAGCTCTTTCATTTCCACGGCTTTCAAGGTCCCTTCCTTTTGCGTGAGCTCTGTCTTTCACAATTGCCAACTGCTTTGGGAGCAGTATGGCCTCCATTAGTCGACTTACCACATCTCCATTCTTGATTGGCTTGCCCTGGGCCGTTAGGAAGTTCCTTGACCTCCATATCGGACCATAATCATGCGCAATGCCAAAAGCATACCTGGAGTCAGTGTATATGTTGGCTGTTCTACCTTTGGCTATCTTACAAGCCTCCATAAGGGCTTTGAGCTCAGCTTCTTGGGCTGACATGTGTGGTGGAAGAGCTTCTTGGACTATAATGTCATGTTCAGTGACTACAGCATACCCTGTAACAAATTTGCCTTCATCTGTTAGATACCTTGAGCCGTCCACAAACATCTCATAATCAGGATTTTGTAATGGCACATCCGTGACATGGTCAAATCCCACTGTTTCCTGTGACATAAGAGCCACACAATCATGTTCATGCTGGCTGTCAAACAGTTCTTCTTCAGAGAGAGAGTTTAAAAATAACTCATCTTCCACTCCCCCTCTTGAATCATGAACTCCTACAGGAAGAAGAGTTGCAGGATTCAAAGTTAAACAGCGTTGAAAGGAGATGTTTGAGGAGGACTGCAGGGCAAATTCCATTTTGCTCTGCCATGCCAAAGAAAGATGACGTCTGTCTACCTGTGTGAGGATAGCATGGATGTCATGAGGTGTATACACAACCAATAAATGGTCTAGGACAATGTCTGAGCTCTTATCAAGCAATGCTTGTACTGAGAGGACAACCCGCACACAGGAGGGTGTCCCCCTGGCTACAGCATCTAACCGTGAGCTGTAATAGGCCACAGGGCATTTCTTATCCCCATGTTGTTGTGTGAGAACTGCAGTTGCATGTCCCATCATCTCAGTCACGTAGAGCTGAAAAGGTTTCTGATAGTCAGGTAGACCTAAGGCCGGAGCACTGACTATCTGCAACTTCAGCTGGTAAAACGCATCCAAGGCCTCAGATGTAAGGCTGAATGGTTTTGCGGAAAGGCAATCATACAGAGGTTGCATGGTCAGGGATGCAGATCTGATCCATGGCCTACAGTAGGATACCAATCCCAAAAAGGTGCGTAGCTGAGCATGAGAGGTCGGCACCTGCATGTCTCTCACCACCTTGGTCCTTTCATCTGACAGGTGTTTGGTGCCCTGGCCAAGTCAGTGTCCCAGAAATAACACTTTTTGTTTGCAAAATTGCAACTTATCCTTGCTGGCCTTGCAGCCATTCTGGCAGAGGAAACACAACAGGCTGATGGACGCTTCAAAGGTTGATTTGTCTGGAGCATAAAGAAGAAGGTCATCAACATATTGTAACAAAACAACATCATCATGTGGTGGATACCAAGTACTCATAATTAGTGTAAGGCATCTTGTAAATTGATTAGGACTGTTTTGCGCCCCTTGTGGTAGTACTGTCCAAGTGTACTGTTTTCCCCTAAATGTAAATGCAAACAAATACTGGCAATCGGGGTGCAAAGGTACAGAAAAGAAGGCATTACAAAGATCTACAACACTGTAATAGGTGGTTCCAGTGGGAACAGCTGTTAACAGGGTGTGTGGATTGGGTACTACAGGTGTTTCAAGTAATGTCACTTTGTTCAATTCCCTGAGATCGTGGACCATACGGTACATGTCTGGTTCTCCCTTTTTGCCCTTCTTCTTAACTGGGAAAAGGGGGGTATTTGCTACGGAAGTACATTCCTTCAATGCCTCTGCCTTCACTAATTCTACTATTGTTACTGCTATGGCATCCTCTTGGGCATGAGTCAGAGGATATTGTTTAATCCTAGGTGGCTGAGCTCCAGGTTTCAGGGTTACCATAACAGGAGGTACATCCAAATTACCTAAATCTGTTTTCCCAGTTGCCCATAATGCTGTTGGCACTTGGGACAACAGTACATTTTCTTCTTCAGTAAGGACAAAAATACAATTTGGTGTACTTAATTCGGCGGATAACAAGCATAAAATCTCATGATTGGTATGTGTGACTGTGATGATTCTGCCTAAATATGGCCATAACTCAGCTATATTTTGGTCTCTGGGTATAGGATATCCCTTCTTCCTTGCTTGCATACTGTGAGCAGCTACAAGCCTAGGTGCATATTGGCAGTAGCGTCTAGGCTGGAACAATAGGGCTCCATTGTATTCCTATACAGCCCTGGCTGATCAAACAATAGTGCATTGTTCAAGCCTGGGCTGTTGACCAGATATGACTGATAACGGTATCAATTCACTTTGTCTCATCTACATACAAAGGGTCTGAACGTGATTGAATTAACTCATCAGACATACTGTCGCCGGTGACCTTATTCTGGGATGGGGCATAAAGGGTATAAAAGATGAGGTAAGAGGTCTGTGAGAAGAGATATTGCAGGAGATTACACTATGGAGATTATGCTATGGAGTTTTGGGCTGAGACCATCACAGACTTCCACTGAGAGAGACTTTGACTGAGATGCTACTATGAGCAGGCAGGTTGGAATGCTGCTGCTGACGATGATGAACCTACAAGAGACTGTGAGAGACTGTTATGAGGGCATGCAGGCGGGATTATTGTTTTAATGCCACATGCTGAAAAGCCTCCACTGGTGACTCACACATGCCATGTGTGAGTGTTGGACTATAGAACCACATCAAGGACATATGTGGTAAAGTAATTATTTCACCTTTAATCCCTTTTATTTTATTTGTACTGTATCTTGCAACTAGTAACTGTTGATGCTTGCATATGTCTGCATATCTGTTCTGATCTGTATATGTTAGATTTTAATACCGACCCATTTAGGGGTTAATAAATATATAAAATTTAGAAGGCTTGTCTTGTATTTATCTGGTGAACCCGACATTCACTGGAGGTGAGTGTGGTTTTTATATGAAAGAGGACTCAGGGTGTGGCCAAAGCGGTTTGGCGCGCGGAGGATCTTTCACATTGGTGGCAGCGGTGGGATCTTAGGATAAACGGTGTGTGTTGGTGACCTATATCACTCACATGCTGGGGATTATGGTAATCCTATGAGACAAGCTCGGTATTAAAGCAAGCATTAAGATACAGTGAAAGTTTGATACAGTGCTGTTCCCCTCCCTTACTCTTTGTATTCTATCCTATCTTTTATTTGGCAAATACCAGTGGATGGCTAGTGGGCTCAGAAGCAGATCTCCAGAACTGCAGAACCAGGCTTTTGGAGATCCTGAGTGTATGGCTGAAATGGAGGCAGCCACAGCTATGCAGAGTCCTGTTTTTGGGGCTAGACCAGGAAGTGTGGCAAGCAGCCCGGTCCCAAGGATTACTTCACCAGGAGGAACCAGTAGCCTCAGCCTTGCTGGGGGAATGGCTTCAGTCTGGCAAATGGCCCTGCAGAACTTAAGCACCAGGGACCCTAACATATACCAGCAGGCGTTGCACTGGTTTCAGGAAGCTGTAGAACGAGAACGGCAGGCTGATCGTGAGGCTGCTGAGCGACAGGCAGAGAGAGAGAGGAAAGCTGCAGAACGAGAACGGCAGGCTGATCATGAGGCTGCTGAGCGACAGGCAGAGAGAGAGGAAAGCTGCAGAATGGGAACGACAGTTTGCTGAGCGACAGGCCGAGAGGGAGTATCAGCTTGAGCTGAAAAGGCGGGGAAATCTCCCAGCGGGAACAAACCGCCCATGTGCAAACTCCAACAACCCTGCACAGACCCTCCAGTTGGAAGGAGAAGCCAGGCCGGAGTTCACCACAGCCATCTGTCATCAGGTCGGGTGAGACAAGCTATGCCCTGGGTGGTCCCTCCCCTGTCCCAAGAACTCTGGGCACCCTAGTGACCTTCCCCAAACCCCAAGGGGAGGTGCGGCGGGGCCATGCCTGTAACCCGACAGGACATTTCAAGAAGGAGTGCCCCAACCGCCCTGAGAACTTCCCTGCTTCCCAAGCCACAGCAGGTGGCCCATCTGTGTATCTGGATGTGGGTGCAGGAAAGGGAATACGGACTGTGGGACTATTGACTGATTTGCCTAATAATGTACTGTTGGGAACTGATGTAGGACCTATGATGTCCCAATATGGGGTGGGGAGCAACCCAATTTACTGTGATAAACTGTCTATGATTAATGCTGATAATGTGTCTGTCATATCTGCAGAGAGGGCCCGTAACCCCCTCTCTGAGATACTTCCCCCTGGCAGTCAATGTATATGCTAATGAGTTGCCTTCAGCTGAGAGCAGGGAAGATGCAACTGAACTTCCTGCAACCCAGCTCAGCAAAAATGTTATTAATGCTTTGTGCACCCCCGTGCTAGGAGCCAATGAGACTAAGTCTGTAGACACACCCACATCTGCGGGGGCGTCGCCCTACCAGCTTGTTAATCTGTCTACCACAAATCTCATTGAGGCCCGGTGTGAATTAACAATTGCTAATGAAGGTACTGTCAATGTAATTGCCAATGCTTGTTGTGAAAATGTACAGGGTAGCTCTTCTGAGTCACTGGAAGCGACTTCTACTATTTCGCCCAGTGTATCCGATAAGCACCCAACTACTGACCATGTGCCAGGTGGTCAGATAGGCTATGGGGATCTCATGGCCGATCCAGGTGAGGGACGGACTGCTGGTAGTGCGGTGTTAGCCCGCAGCCAGAGTGATACAAGGGTGGAGGGCGTTCCGACCCTTGAACCGTTGCCTACACCACCTGGAGTCGGTGCTGAGACCGCCATGACTAGCCTCACTCCCTTGAAGCCGGAGGAGTCCGGCCGGTATGAGACATACACGTCTCTTCTGTCCAGTTCTATTCCAGGAGCGCCCATGGCCCAAGTGCGGATGGCATGGGGTACTGGAGATGTGATCCAAGAAGAGGGTATGTCCAATGTATTACCTGTCAATGTATTGTGGGGGGATGGTTTGGGGAAGCATGATCTCAGTCATTTGCCCAAGGTATCACCATCACCCACCCAAGTACAGGAGGAACAGGACGTAGGCCCAAAGGGGCAAGGCGTCTGGGAAGGAGGACAGGGTCCAAACATGCCTGTGCCAGAACCCGAGGTGCCCCTAGGTTTGGAAGCAGAGGGGGAGGTGCAGAATCCCCTAGAACTCTCCCAACTAGCGGCTAGTGTGGGGAAGACCCCGAGAGAGCAGGCCAAGGGTAGCCGGGAGAGCAGAGATTGCCAGGATGGGATCTCTGGAATGGTACCCCAAGGGCCTGAGGTCATGAGTGTGGCTCCACGGGGTGCCAGTACTCAGAAAGCGGACCCAGAACAGGCAGGAGGTAGCCAAGTGTACGTGGCTCAGAGCCTGGGCCTTAGAAGTGTCCCTAGTCAGACTAGAGAGACAGAAGGGGCCGGCAGCTATGTAACATGCACCTCTCTTGTGTCTCACTCCAGCCAAGAGTTCAGAGAGCCTGTCCAAGCTGACCCTAGTCTGGACATATTGAAGGCGCATGGCGCTCAACCACCCTTAGAGTCTGACAAGGCCCGAGTCTGCTGGGACCCCGGGGGGAAGGTGAGAAAGCCTTGGGGCCAGAGCCTGAGGAGCTGGAGGCGGAGGTGCTTTCAGAAGAGGGGCGTAGGCCCCTACTTCCTGCAAGCCCCATCTAAAGGGGGAGGTGTGATGATTCTGCCTAAATATGGCCATAACTCAGCTATATTTTGGTCTCTGGGTATAGGATATCCCTTCTTCCTTGCTTGCATACTGTGAGCAGCTACAAGCCTAGGTGCATATTGGCAGTAGCGTCTAGGCTGGAACAATAGGGCTCCATTGTATTCCTATACAGCCCTGGCTGATCAAACAATAGTGCATTGTTCAAGCCTACATACAAAGGGTCTGAACGTGATTGAATTAACTCATCAGACATACTGTCGCCGGTGACCTCATTCTGGGAGGGGGCATAAAGGGTATAAAAGATGAGGTAAGAGGTCTGTGAGAAGAGATATTGCAGGAGATTACACTATGGAGATTATGCTATGGAGTTTTGGGCTGAGACCATCACAGACTTCCACTGAGAGAGACTTTGGCTGAGATGCTACTATGAGCAGGCAGGTTGGAATGCTGCTGCTGACGATGATGAACCTACAAGAGACTGTGAGAGACTGTTATGAGAGCATGCAGGCGGGATTATCGTTTTAATGCCACATGCTGAAAAGCCTCCACTGGTGACTCACACATGCCATGTGTGAGTGTTGGACTATAGAACCACATCAAGGACATATGTGGTAAAGTAATTATTTCACCTTTAATCCCTTTTATTTTATTTGTACTGTATCTTGCAACTAGTAACTGTTGATGCTTGCATATGTCTGCATATCTGTTCTGATCTGTATATGTTAGATTTTAATACCGACCCATTTAGGGGTTAATAAATATATAAAATTTAGAAGGCTTGTCTTGTATTTATCTGGTGAACCCGACATTCACTGGAGGTGAGTGTGGTTTTTATATGAAAGAGGACTCAGGGTGTGACCAAAGCGGTTTGGCGCGCGGAGGATCTTTCACAGTGACCTTTACATATGCTTCCCCTGATGGATGCAACATGATGTTACAACCTAATACTCCCATCACATCTGTACCAAGAATGTTATCCGATGTGTCTGAGACCAAATACCTAGTGAGTATCCTGCAACCCTGAAATGAGGTTTCTACAGGATCAGTTTGATCCAAAGTGACTGGCAGCCCCGATACCCCTTGAACCACCTGGCTGTCTCCAGAGAGTGATAGCTTAAGTGTGTTGGCAACATGTTTGCTCACACAGGATTTTGTTGCCCCAGTATCTATCAAAAATGGCACCTCCTTTCCATTAATCAATACAGGTTGAAAAATTTGAATTCCCCTATCCTGTGAGGACAAAAGGGATACTGGGGTGGGAGGGCCTGTCTTTCATTGCGTATCATCCTGCGCTTGGAAGAATGCCTCACGGTCTTTCTCTGCTTCAGACATGGGCGGACCACCCTTAGGCTGCCTGGGCCCGTTGTTGTCCCCTTGTTTGGGACACCAACAATCCCTGGCTAAGTGTCCTTGTCTCCCACAATTAAAGCATTTCCTTGTCTCCCTCTGTCCTTGTTGTTGTCTAGGGCGGGGACCTGTCTTTCCCTGATACTTTGTACCACTGTTTGTATAGGCTTTAATTGGTGCCGCTGCTTTCTTTTCCCTCTCATCTATAAAGAACCCCACTGCCTTAGCATATAAATCATCTGGATTTGAACTTCTCCAGTCTGGGGTACAAACTTTTATCTTCTCTGCCAGGGTGCTCCCTATACCCTGCATAAATGCTTCAGAAAGCATGGTGTTTCTCATGCCTTGGGGTGTGTTTTCCCACCCAGCATCCACTGCTTTAGTGAGAAGTCTTCCATAATAAGCTTCCACTGATTCACCTTTCTCCCTTTTACATGTAGTTAATGCTGTACAGCGGGTTTCTGCTTGTTTATCACACCATAACCGCAATCTATCTAAAAACTCCTCCCCACTGCCGGTGGATTCTGTGTTGAGGGGTGTCTGTTGATCAAACCTGGAAGTGATATTTATAGTACCTAACAGCCCTTTCCAGCTAGCTTTATAGTTCATCTGAATCATCCTCATTTTCCTGAGAAAGGCACTTGGTTCTAACTGCGGGTCTGGTAGTTGTTGGGCCATAGACATCTGATCCCCAAGAGACCAAGGTCTCCATTCTACAGAGGTGGTAGTAACTATTCCTGCACTGCTGGCCCCTGATGCCCCCCTTCTTGGCGACTCTTTGGTTTCTTCTGTCTCACTCTCAACAGTGCTAGTGGTAGGGGTATGACCAGTAGTTCTTCTAGTCTGTGATCTAGTGACAACTGGGTATAGCTGTTGTGTCGGGAGTGGCGGAGGTGGTAAAGGCAAATCTGCATCCATTACCTTAGGGCCACAGACTCCCCTGGGGCGAGGGGTACCACATACAGAACATGGGTCTACCCAGCATGGTTGCTGTGTATCACATGTAGGACAGGTCCATCCCTCCGGATTATAAGGCGGAGGAGCTGAGGCGAGTCCTATTTTGCTGGGACTCTTTTCCTTATATCCCTCTGAGGGGGGCATATACAACATTCTTCCTGAGCCATCTTGTTTTCGGGACCATTCCCCTTTTTCTATTCTATTGCTTCGTTCGATCAGGGCATATATGCCTCTTTGTAATTTATTGTCCTGAATCAATCCCGCATGGTCTAATCTCCACTGATCCCAAAATTTACTGTCTATCAACCCAGTCTTGTGTATTCCTGCCCTTTTTAGGATTGTTTTTACCTGTGCGGCTATTTCTTTCCCTTCCCCTATTTCTATTAGTTCAAATGGGGTGTACCATATCTTAGAGGGTCCCTTCCCCATCTTGGTTGGTATCTAACCAACCGTGAGTCTCTCACTCCTCTAGGGCTACCTTGAGACAATAGAGGGTCACTTACGACTACTTTAGTGAGAACTCCCAAACAGACACTTCTGTTTTCTTTGAACTATTTGTGCAAGTTCTGGAGTAGTGCTCAGGGCAATGCCTAATCGGCTTCCACAGACTCAACTTTCTGTCTGTGTCCCCTTACCAAAACACTCCTGAATTATTGCACGCACTTTGCGCGGATTCTACTAAGTCCTTCTTGCTACTACTCAGGTCCCATTTGACCTTGACCGTCCAGACACGGCTGGAGGCTAGTGTTCCAAAACAAGGACGTTTCAATCACTCAGTGCTTCTTAGTTCCGAACCTTGTCCGCAACTTTAGGGGTTCAAAACAGAGAACTCTTCCCCGTTTTTTGCAGCCTTATATATCTTATAACACAGGTAAGATACAAAAATCAGTAGGAGGGTAAGACAGAAAGCAAAGAAAGCAACTTCTATGGCATTTACAGGTGACATGTCCCTTTTTCAGGTTCTTCCATACTACTTAATTGGCGTCGAGATGTCATAAAAACATGCAGCAGCTTACCTCACTCATCGATACAGAGTACAGACACACAGGAGCTCAGATATACTAACTGGCAAGACAAGGGCTTACCTTACAGTACTGTTTTTCATCTATCTGAGGTCCTCTGGTCCCGTCCTCAAGTCGATCGGTGAGTGGGTCAGCACTCTATCGGCTGCACATCGGACGATCTCGTCGCCCCACGTTGGTTCGCCAATTTCTGTTAGGGGCAAGTCCCCCGGGATGAATGTCACCGTAATCCTAATTAGGTGGAGAACAGGTATCGAGCTCGGGAAACAAACGTACAGACACACCCAGGTATCTAGTAAGAATGGTTTCGTTTATTGCATAATTCATACATTATTTAAAGATAAGCTGGTTACACAACAATCATGTGACTAATGTACATATTTGGTCCTTCCGGTTCCGCTACTAGGCAGATTTACTCAGTTACTCATAACAACATCTGTTTCTTCTCCTTGATTATGTGGATGTCTTCCCCTTATCTTTCCTGAGAACAGCAAAAACTCTCGGGTGCTGTCCCAGACTTAGTGTCTGCTTCCTTTCTCTAAACTATGCAGGCTATCTGCAGACTATTTCACTCCCTGTATATACAGTGAATAGGATATAGTACAAATTATATTTTAACCCTTACACAGGATAGGGAAGATATTAGTGTGGAGAAGTAGACCTGCTTTGCAGAGGTGAGTGCATTCTTGAATGTAAGTACTGCCTCTTTGTACCTAAGGAAGTCCTCCTGGAAGTGGCTTTTCTTCCAGAGGCGTTCTGCAACCTGTGAGGGTTTTTTAGTCAGGTCAGTTTGCCAGGCTTGTCTATTGATCGATCGGGCTCTGGTGTTACCAACAAATGAACATTTGCTCTTTGGTCAACTGATGGGCAGCACTATTAGACAGTTCCTAAGAGTACTTGTTGCTCATTAATGACCTGAATAACATATCATCCAGTTTGGTGGTTTTCATGACCACAATTGAGGATACTGTCAAAATTTTCTGGATTGACTGACCTTTATGCCTTAAAGCAATAAGCAGTTTCTTTCTACTTAGTTGAGTGGTTCTTGTCATTATGGAGTTTAGAACTGTAGTTGAATAGGGCTAAACACTGTGTATGGAACTGTGTACCAATCCTATCTCTGCACAAGGCAAGAAATTCTGCCAATTAACTCTTGGAGAGCCATACCTATTAATGAAAGAATGGCAAGAGTTTGCAAAGCTGTCATTAAAGCAAAAGGCGGCCACTTTAAAGTATCTAAAATATAAAACGTATTCTGGTTTAACACTTTTTTGTTTACTACTTAATTCCATAGGTACTTTATTCCTTGTTCTTTTTATTTTAATTTCTTCAATTTGAATCTAAAGTGTGGAAAAAAAACATGGAATGAAAGTTGTGTCCAAACTTTTGACTTTTACTGTATGTAATTGGATGTGTAATTGAAAGGCAAATCTGCTGATAGTTTGTCCAGTGAGGGCTGTGTAAAGACTAAAGAGAGGGCCTAGTACTGAACCCTGAGAGAAAGGGGAACAGTAGTGGAGGTAGAGCCGGGAAATGATACACTAAATTAACAGTCAGAGAGGTAGGAAGAGAGCCAATAAAGAGCAGTAGACTGAAGCATACTAAGAAGCAGCATACTAAGAAGAGTACAGAGTTGTTACCATTAGGTTTAGTTGGTATAATTGGAGACTTTTTTCAGGGTAGTTTCTGTAGAGTAAAGACTGCAGAAACCAGATGGTAAGGAGGGTCAAGAAGAGAGTTAGTGGAGTGATAGCAGATTAGGTGAGGTTAAACTAAGAATTTCAGGAATTTAGAGATGCATGGCAGATTAGACCCCTGAAAGAGGGTGAGCGGAGTGAAAGTGCTGGGGGAATGACCTGGAAATGTACTGTGATGATTGAGGAATAGGCATCATAATCCTTCCATGTGCCTATTTTTAGGTCTGGGGTTATGGGAAATGTGTACTCCACTATAGGACAGACTGTTGATCCATGTGTTTGTGAGTGCCAGCAGGTTAAACAGATGTGTAATTGAGAGATCATTAATGACTAGTTTGTTGTACACAGTAAGGGAGGTCTAGACCACACAGCTAAAAGGGACATAATAAGTATAGGAAGAAAGAAACCCTGTTAATCTTATTAACATTAACCAGATCCTATGTGTGTGTAAGGGTCTTGCCAACCGTAGCAACCCTGACACTACTGCAGGGGTCTGGGAGGAAGGACAGAGACAAGTGAGCCCTAATCTCACCCCAGCCACTGTCCCTTCCTATTGCCACAGTTACCCTAAATGGTAAAAGGACAACCTGAAGACAAGCCCTATACTGGGTAAGTGACACAGAGAACAGGACAAGACAAAAACAGCACAGAAGCAGAGTGAGCAAGCCAAGGGGTCAGTAACAAACGAGCAAAGCAGTACAAAGTCAAAATCCAAGAGAATAGTCAGGGGCAAGCCAAAGGGTCAGAGAATCAAGTAACAAAGTATCAAGGAGTATAGAAAGAGAGCAGGCAAAACACAAGTGTAATAACCGGCAGCCATGTGAGGGCTGACAACCTGTTTATAGAAAGTCTGGGACCAGCCCCAGAGCTGATAGGTACACAGGCTGTCAATCACTCAGGCCAGGAAGAGATTAACTCTATGCAGTCCAGAGAGAAATGTTCCTAATTACACGGGTGTGGCTTTACACAGAACTAGGACCATGTTCAGACTGAGCATCAAGAAGCTTACACAAAGAACCAAATTGAAGACGCCTCCTTCGCCACAGCGTGCGAGCGGAGGGCGGCGCCGAGACCCGAAACGGCAGAGACGTTAGAGTGTGGAGGTGAAGACGTTGGAGTTAGTAGTAGAAGTAGATTAGGGCTGGGAGAGATGCCCCTGCAGCTAGTAGCAGTAAAATAGAGCATGATTTAGTGAGTTGAGTGGTTGTTTTTTTTCTGTTCCACAGTGGAACACGAAGGGTTAAGGTGGCTTAATAAAGCAAATAGTTTGACACCATGCTGTATCTGTCGCATGATAGCTATTGGTGATAAGCAGCGAGCCACATTTACTTATATCAGGGTCCACTGGGTTTGCATTTGTCATTTTGAAGGGAAGAATAGCACGGCAGTGGACAGTGGTCCATATTTACGAACAAAGTAAATGTAGATGGCCCATATTTGTCACAAGGGCTGATGCTGGATATTAAATAGAGATGGGTGAACTTCTCAAGATTCGTTCCGTGTTCAGTTTTGGCGGCTCAGGTCCCTGGTTCATTTGGGGACAAACAAGCTCGGTATGAACCACACTTTGAATTGTCTTAAACATACTGCAGAATACTCTTAGGTTCCTAGGAGCCTTATCTATCCAATTTCTAGCTCTCTAAGGTAAACACAGACAAAGTTCTATCAAAGTGAATGTGACCTGTATGTCTATGGAAAAACTGTTAAGCAGAGAATACCATAGAGTTTAACAATAAACTGCGCTGACATTTGCTTTTACACATTTAAAACACTCCAAAAATTACCCATTTATGTTTTTTTTTGTTTTTTTTTAGACACACATGGCAGTTATATTTCAAAGAGCAATGGTTTTGTAGAAAAATTATCTTGTTTTGATGGCTTGTAAGCGCTACAGGGGCTTATTGTTATTTGGAAGACAAATTTGTGACAGTGATCTATTTGAAAAGTGGTGAAGAACTGGCATTAAAAAAAAAAAAAAAAATTATCCCGTGATGGGAGCAGATGTGAAATCAATTTTTTTTTTTCTTTTTTTCTGCCAACACTGGTAGTGGCACCAACAGTCTGGTATAGTGGAATAGGCTGCAGAACATGTCTGCCTGACTGGTGGCAGTGGTAGTAGGCACTAGGCATCTGTGGCAATATGTGTGGCAGTGCGGCAACATGTAATATGATAGACCAGGACACAGGACATGTCTGCCTGAGTGGTGGTAGGCACTAGGCAGCTGTGGCAACATGTGTGGCAGGGCATAATATGATGGAACAGGTCGCAGGACAAGTCTGACTTGGTGGTGGCAGTGGTAGTAGCTAGAGTTGAGCGAAGTTTTCAAAAATTCGATTCGGCAACTTCGACGAATTTTCCGATATGATACTTTTCAATCCAAATTAATTCGCGGTGAATTAACAGCTATTTCCTGTCTCCAGAGAGCCCGGGTTGGTGGCAAAATGGCAGAAGCCCTTCAATGCCGCTGTCATGTGTTTCTCTCTTTTCTCTCCTCTCTCTAGCACGGACAACTTTTATTCATGTGGAAAGATCTGATAACAAGCAAAGACACACCTACCCAATCACATCACTAGAGAATATCATGTGGCCGTCTGATGTCACAAAGGTCCGCAAAGCATCAGGAAATCCGGATTCCATGCGAATCGAAGATTTCCTGAAATTCACTTCTGCAGCTTCGATTCGCTCATCTCTAGTAGTAACTATTTAGGAGTAGCATCAGCCAGCATCAGCAACAGTACAGTAAATGGAAAATGATGATAAAGGGTGATAGTGATTCCACTATTCGGAGGCATCAGCAAGAGGTGTTTAGAAATTCTCGTGGATCCATGCCTGATTCATTTTGATAATAATAATTTTTTTTTCACATTACATGTGGACAGTTTCATCCTTTTAGGTGTTACAACGCCACCGGCAGCACTGAATACCTTTTTGGCCTTAAAACTTGAGGCTGGAGAAGATAAAACTCCCATTGCAAACTGGGCCAGCTCACTGCTCTATCCTATTGGCCCAGAATTCCATGAGGGTCAGAGTTATATGCTGGACTATAGGTGCACTCTAGGTATGACTGTACCTGCTGTTGCAGTCGTTGGGTTTCAGTTGCCTGTTGTGGCTCCGATTGACCCTGCAAGCTGAAAAATGTTTGGTTCATTAACTTCCAGATACTGTATTGGGCGTGGCTGCTGCTTTTACTCCTCCTCCTCCTCCTCCTCCTCCTCCTCCTTGTGGCACTGGCAAAGGAGGTAGAGCGCTGGCTGAGTAAGGTGAACTGGAACTGGGCAGAGGCCACCTGGGTACACGTATGACTGGCAGCTGCAGTGCTCTTCCTAAACGCTGCGGAAAGCTAGGTATACAGCCTATCATTATGATGCTCTAATTTTTCTACCCTTTGGGAAGCAGGGACGAATTCCCCCATTTTAGTACTGTTCCCTCTGCTTGATGCTAATAATACGCTTGTCGCTGTGTAAGCAGACAAGCATACAGCCTACTATGCTTACCAGTGTATGTGTGGACCCAGGGGCCTGCTATGATTGGTGTTCTTGGGCAGCATGATTGTTGTCGTCGTCATCATCATCATTTTCTTTTTGAAACCGATATGAGTAAGCCTCTTCTCCTGTATGTGCCTGTATCAAGGGCTCCTACTGTATCCAATGGAGAGTCTTCCTCCTCTTCCCATCTAGGAGTCCCACTTCCTCTACTATAATGATTACCCTGACCTGGATCCTCATCCTCCTCCATCAAAACAAGGCGATGACTTTGATAAGAGGTGGAAACTGTTCCTCCTCTTCCATTCCTTGTTGCATGAGTGTAAGGGTTTCTTGTAAGATATACAATAGAGGGATCACATTGCTGATGCTGCAGTCATACCTGGTGACAAATTTGGTGGCTTCTTCAAAGGGCTTGAGAAGCTGGCACATTTCCCTCATGAGCTCCCAATGATGTACCTTGAAGTAACACATTGTCCCTGTGGTCTGCTGCATCCAATAATCATTCACCGCCTTTTGCTGCACACACAGACACTCAATCATGTTTAAGGTACAGTTCCACCAAGAACGTTGGGTGAACAGGGTGTTTTTTGGAATGTAAAAATGACTGAAATGCGCAGAGATTTTTCTGGCCATGAGGAGCACCTCTTTTAAGCCACTGTACAGGTTAATAAAGCAGTGAACCACCACTACTGCCACTATTACCTCCACCACAAATATCATGTCATTATGTCTTCCTCCTCTGCTTTCACACAATGCTAACTGTTCTCATCCAGCTCATCAAAAAGAGGAGGAAGACTGCTCTGACTAGAATAAATAGATTGTTCAGCAGGTGCCACATTACTAACGGGGATCTGTGTCAGTGAACAATGTGAAGGAAACACAGTTGACAGTCCAGAAAGGCACTGCGGTAAATAACGTGTTTTGTAGGGGGAGGAGGAGCACACAGAAGCCTGACTCAAGATCAGCAAGAGTAATAGCCAGTACGCACGAGGCAATAGCAAGCTCTAATGTGAATGTGAGCAAACAATAAATAGGAAGGAAGAACCCGCCCCAGACTTGATAGGAGGCTAGGCTGTCAATCACAAAGGTAAGACTAAAATTAACTATTAGCGGACCAGAAGAAACAAGGTGCAGGAGACGGGTGTGGCTGAAATTCAGTTACATAGTCTAGGACAGTGTTCAGACTGAGCAACAAGAACCTTAAGCAAGGAATCAAACTGAACACGCCTCCTTCGCCGCAGCGTGCGAGCGGAGGGTGGCGCAGAGACCCAAACAGTCAGAGACGTTACAGTTAAGTGTTTCTCTGTGCATAAGTGCACTGTGTGTGCATATGTGATTCTAGATATACATCATACTCTTTAGTACAGTACAGTACAGTAGTAGTGGTGGCTGTGATACTACTAGTAGTGTAACCTTCACTAATGTAAAAAAAATGTTATTTTAGTGTTTTTTGTTTTGTTTTTTTTGATGTGTTTCACCCAATACAGTCTAGCCCACTCCAATCTTAACATGAAATTCCTACATTTTTTTTTTTTTTTTTTTTTTCCGCTCTGGTCTGGTGTCTGACCCATACATATTGTGAGGTAGCACTGTTGTTAATTGGAACAAAATCTTTTAAGCATTTCTCTGTATGCATAAGTGCTTATGCAACCGTAGATATACGTCACACACAGTACAGTATAGTAGTAGTGGTGGCCATTGTACTACTAGTAGTGTATCCTTCGCTAATGTGTAAAAAAAAAAAAAAAAAAAAAAATTCAGTGTTTTTTTTGGTTAATAATTAAGTACTGTGTGCATTCAAAAATAAATAAATAAATAAGCAAGCCAGGTGACAAAAGGAGGGGGAGGAGAAGGAGGAGATACTTGCGCTACTACTACTACTACTACTACTACTACTACTACTACTACTACTACTACCACCCATAAGAATGTGGGTGGCAAGAGCAACACTGCTTCTGGTCTTGGTGGCATCACCAGTAGCTGCAGGATTGTTGTACTTCCTGAGAATGTTGATTAACGTTTTGAATTATTTAGCTGGTTCATCTGGAGGATACTGCATCTAAGAGTGAGGTGATCTTGAATTCAGCGCTATGTCAGCTTTGATAGTTTGTGCTCAGGGCCTGGAGACATCGTTGTCGTTAGTTTTGGCACATGTATAAAATTTTTTTTTTTTGCACAGTTTTTTAGATTTTTGTTAAGGGGTTAAAATGTAAATAAAACCATATAAATTTGGTTTCCCCGGAATCATACTGAAACATAGAATTCTGGTGATATATCATTTTGGCTGCAGAGTGAACGCTGTAAAACCGAAGCCTGTAAGAAAGTCGCACAAATGCAGTTTTTCTTCAAATCCACCCCATTCTGAATTTTTTTTTCCAGCTTCCCAGTACATTGTTCTTCATGATGCTACCATTTATTATTCTGTACAATTTGTCCTGCAAACATTAAGCCTTCATATGGCTCTGAGAATAGAAAAATAAAAAAGTTATGGGGCTTGGAAGGGGGGAGGGAGTCAAAAACTAAAATTGAAAAATTCCTCCAGCGGGAAGGGGTTAAATTTGCTATGGTCTCTTACAGACTACCCTTTACTAGGTATTATAAACTCCAACATTTCTTTAGATTTTTATATATATAGTTTTTTTTTTTTTTTCCTTTTTGACAAGTAAATGTGTATAAATAAGAAACGTGTTAGCTAACTCTTCAGCCTTACTGTAGCACTGCCTAGGCTGGATAAAATTGTCTACATCTCACCCGTTCGAAATCAATATGTGAAATTTCAAAAACTGATTTCGTTTGGTCTGGATTACAACCCATTTCAATGGGCTTTAAAAGTAATCCGCATGTATCAGGGTGGGTTCACACTTGCTGCAGAATCTGTCCACCGTGAATCCGACTGAAAATCTCGGGAAACTGTATAGGGACTGGATAGTGAAAGGTTAGCGATGCATTGCTTAAAAACCCATTCATTTGAATGGGTTTTTAAAGTAATGCGCGGGTTTGCGCCAACACCCTCTGCGCCGCGAATCCAGTTTTTTTTCGCTGGAAACAAAGTCGGACATACAGGACTTTGTTTCCAGCGAAAAAACTGGATTGGCGGCGCAGCGTGTGTAAGCGCACACCAACGCATTGCTTTAAAAACCCATTCAAATGAATGGGTTTTTAAGCAATGCGTCGCTAACCTTTCGCTATCCAGTCTCTATACAGTTTCCCATTGAAATCAATGGGTTGTAATCCAGACCGTACAAAATCAGTTTTTGAAATTTCACATATTGATTTCGAACGGAATGGCCCCACCTGTCCATGCCCAGCTAAATTACAGTGAATGGGTCTTAGGTAATATACCACTCACAACCTGTGGAAAGGTGTGGTGATGTTTTTGAAAGACCTCAGTCAGTTTTCTAAATGTGGACAGCCTTAGAAATTACTTAAGGCTACTGAACATGCTGATTTTATTCATGGGGAAAATATACAGTGCATTACAGTAGCATTTAAATCTGTATTTACAATACTGTAGCATTTAAAGGGGTTATTCCAGGAAAAATATTTATTCTCTATCCATAGAATAGAGGATAAATTACTGATCGATGGGGCTCTGACCGCTAAGACCCCCATAGATCCTGGGAACGGTGTATATTTTTCCCCGTTGTAAATGTAGTTATGCTGGTGTACTCCCGCTTGATTAATTTTAATGGGTTGCCATAGACATAGCAAAAGTATAGCGCTCGGCTAACTCTGGTACGCTTATTGAAAGAAAATGGGGTGCACCTTTGTCTACTGTGGTTACATTCATAAAAGGGGTAAAACACCCCACATTATCAGGATCAGTTTATCTTCTATACTAAGGATAGAGAATAAATATTTTTCCTGGCATAGCACCTTTAAGTAATCCTATTTTTCTTTCCCATTGTCGATTCCCCAATGCAGAAATTGATCTTTTGAAATGCACAGTATGTCAATTCTTTGTAGAGACTTTAACTACAAATTTTATCTGTTTGAGAGGTGTAATATTTCCACCAAAATCTGTGACAAAATATGCATGTAACAAATGTGGCGTTTGCTGCAGATTTTCACATCAAAATCAGAAACAAAGATTTTATGTAGCCTAAGACGAAATGCACACAACCGAGTGTGCAGGTCTATGTTCCTCGAGGGGGCGTTGTATGTTCCTTTCTGTTCTGACTAATATAGAGCAGGTCCTATTCTGCTCCATGTAATCGAAACAGAACACATCGGAAGCCCCCATTGAGGTAAGTACATAACGGAATGCATTTGGATGACACTAGAATGTCACTCCACTGTCATTCCACTGCAAACTCTGCGCCACATCAGACACTACACTTGGTCATGTGCATGGGGTCTTAGGCTGTATTCACATGACTCTTGCCAAGAGTGACCATTAAAAACCATTCACATGGACATGTGAATAGCCCCACAAACTCTCATTGTTCTGAAAAACCATGTAATGGACGTTCAAGAACGGATGTATAAAAGCCTATATTCACATGGCAGTGAAAATGCCTAAGGCTGCACTCACACGATTCCCATCCAGGAAAAACCATTTGTGTGCAGAGCAGAATGTATTTGGCTGTGTGAGTTGAACTCTCTACATAATTTTGAGTTATGATGCAGTGAGCTCCCGAAAGGCCAGATTCTTACTGTTGTGAACTGACTTAAAGCTGTGAGTTAAGTAGTTGTGGCAATCCAACCGTTTGGGAGATAACTTCATTATAGCTGACTATAATGTGGTGGGTTCAATTCACACAGCCAAATTCAGTTCGGGAAATGTGACTCACATACAGACCTTTCTTCACAAACCGGTCTCAGTTGTGTGTATGAGGCCTTAGTCTTCAATTTAAACTCAAGCTGAATGTACACATGTTTTTTTTTTGTTTTTTTTGTTTTTTCTGAAGAACTGTATACCGTTTTTAATTGCAGTATTGCATATTACTATCCATTTCACCCATATGCCAGTAAACCCTGATAGCAAAGTGGAAATGTGCAACTCATAAGTGGAATTAAAAACCGCATGCAGTTCTTCAGTAAAAAAAAAAAAAAAAGCTTCATGTAAACACAGCCTCATAGCACCTTTAGATTACCTTCTGTGTAATGTAGTTTAAGCATGGATCAGTTAGCTGCTTATCTCTTGCTCACCAAATATTTACATATTCTGCTCTTTTCGTTATGACAGATTTGTACTACTGTATTCCATAGTACTTTGCAGTTACTACAATTCAGCACTTACAACCACAGTTATTGGTGCCCTCAAGGTAAATCTAAACATTACTTATAATTTTCTGATGTAAATAAAAATTGAATTGCGGCAAGCATGCCACTTCAGCAGTACGCAGATTTGGCACATTTATAACCAACTACCTAATCAGTATGTTCTATTTATAATAATGGTTTTATTTTGTGTGGCAGTAATGCCCGTTGTCTCTCCTCAGGCACTAGGGTCTGGCCACAACTGCTTCCCTCCCTATTGCAGTGCCAATAGCTAATCAAACACTTATTGTATAACCAATCAATAAGACCTAACGTCTGCCCTGATGCTATCATAATAAAGCTGTACCAGTATTAGTTTAGATAAACCGTGTTGATTCAGAGAGTGTGAAGAATCCAAGACAAATATTGTATACCAAGTGCTGCATGATTTGTTTGACTATAGTGGGTAAAATTGTCTTCAGGCTTATTAGAGTGTATTCACATGGTACGGTTGAGATGCAGTTAAAACTGCATTTGAAAAAATGCATGCAGTTTTACCACAGCTTTTGATGTAAAAACCACAAGTAGTCTAAAAACTGGAAAAACAGCGTGCAGTCTTTCCAGTGCGGTTTTTAACTAAACCTCAGTCTCTCTGTGAAAGAACTCTTTGGCTAAGGCCCCATGTTGCGGAAAATCTGCTATTCTTGTTTGTTTGTTTTGTTTGTTTTTTTTTTTTTATACCAAAGCCAAGAATGGATTTAACAGAAGAGAAAAGTATAATCCTGCATTCACACATGGGAAAACAAAACTCCTCATCATAGATAACTATACTAGGAGTTCCTCTCCAGACACATACTGTTCAGGACAGTAAATCCAGCCAACATATAGTCATGTGAATGTGGGGTTAGGCCTTATGCACACAACGTTTCTGACAAATCTAATGGCCATTAAAAGCAGACATACATGCCTGTTTTTAGCGGCCATTTTCATATCCGTTACGTTCAGTTTTTCTGTTCTTGATGGTCGAGTATCATCTGTTTTAAATTGGTTTTTAATTGTCAGTGAAAAAAAATTGGTCTTGTTTGACCAACCCACTGATCTGTTTTTAACAGACATAAACTGACATCAATCCGTTTTACACCCGTTAAAACAGATCCATTGATTTCTATTGGGTCTGTGAAAATGGAAAAAGAGTATGTCAGTTTTTTGGCAAAAAAAAAAAAAATGGATATGTGAATAGACAATTGAATTCAATGTGTTGTCAAAACGGTGGTGTGATTAAGACTTAAGTACTTCCTTTACATTTCCCACTCCTTTTCAAGCCACTTTGGCTAAAAAAAAAAAAAAAAACTGCAGCAAAATTTGCAACAAAAAAAAAAGTTTTCCACAATGTAGGGCTAATGAACAATTTAACTAATTAACAATGTTTTATATTTACAAATAAATTTAGTTTTTTCTATTTTAGACACTTACAGAGCATCCACAGGATGTAGCTTGGATGCTTCTGTACCCCTTACGCTAGGTTCCACTAGCATTCGGGTTTCTGTCCTTCAGGTCCACATGGGGACCTGAAAGATGAAGAGCCTGTCTGCTTTAAAAGCGGTTACTCAAGGACACCAGCGGACCCCATACACTATAACTTTTCAGACTTTTCAGTATAAAACTGGCGGAGAGAAAAGTCCTCCTTGCAGGACTTTTCTCTCCACCAACTTCAGGTGGAATCTGCGGTGGAGACTCTAACACAGATGTGAACCTATCCTTTTAGATTTTTATGAAGCGGAATATAAGAGTGACTAGTAAGGTGGGATTAACCATAAATGTCTAAAATGTAAAATATTTGACACCTACTTTATTATTTTTGCTATTTTGTTTCTATAGAATGTATCAGTTGCCTACATTGGAATTTTCATTGGAGGAGATTATATGTTTTCTTGGCTAAATTTTATAGGACTAAATATTTGGTAAGTACCATGCATGTTATCTTATTATTTTATTTTACCTAAAGTAAATGGAGGAAAGGAATCAACAGCTTTGGATGGTGCTGCTCTATAGCTCCTTCACAGAAGAGAAGACTTTCATAGGATTATAGTGTATTAACCCATTAATGATGCAGCAACTTTTTTTTATTTTTTTTCCATCCCTATCATCTGAGAGCCATAACTTTTTTTTTTTTTTTTTTTTTTTTTTCATTGACCCACCCATGTGATGCTTGATTTTGCTGAAACAAGTTGTATTTTTAAATAGAACCATTTTGGAATATGTACAATGCATTACAAAACTTGTTTTGTGTTGGGGTAACAACATAAAATAGCAATTCTACAATTTGTTTTTTTTTTGTTTTTTTTGTGTTTTTGTTTCTTCGTTGCTCACTATACATTATAAATGACATGCTAACTTTATTTTGTGGGTCAGTAAGATTACAGTGATGCCTAACTTTATAAGGCATGTGGAATGGCTACAAAAGGAATGGGAAATCTATATAAAGAAAAAAAAAAAAAAGTACATATGCTTCTACCTTCTGCTCAATCCGCTCCTGGCTTTGGCTTAAAAAACCGCAGTAAAATCTGCAACAACAAAAAATGCTGCGTTTCCGCAACGTGGGGCCTCAGCCTTGGGCTAAGGCCACACGTGGCATCCCGCAGCAAAAATTTGCTGCAGGAAAAACCGCGAAGGAGAATGCATCGCGGTTCTTCCCACAGTGCTTTATACAGAAAGTTCACAGAGGTTTCCTCTGCGGACTTTGTTTCAATTATACCTATAGGGAAACCGCCGGTGTTTCCATAGGTATAATTGACATGCTGCGATTTCCAAAACCGGGGAGGTTTTGGAAATCACCACATGTCCGCAGCGCGGTTTTACCGCAAAGTGGGCATGGGGTTTGATAGAATCCCATCCACTTTGCTCTGACTGTAAAACGCCGCAATTTTTCCCGTGCCGTTTCCGCCACATGGGGCCCTAAAGTGGTTTTTACACTTAACTACTTTTGCACAATAATAACACTTTTATAAAATAAATATTTTGTTTTTGCATTGCCATATTCTAATATCCATAACCTTATTAATTTTTCAATTACTCAAGCTGTGTAGGGACATATTTTTTTCCGGGCCAGTTTTCATCTGTAGTCTTTTCGGGTGCATTCAACTTTATAATCACTTCTTATTCCATTTTTTTGGGAGATGAGATTAACAAATATCAAATTTTAGTTTTTTTCTTATAGTGTTCACTGTGGGGGGGTTAAATAATATGTTGGCTTTTTAGTTGCGGGTTGTTTTGGATGCGGCAATGCCAATTATTAGTGCTGGATTGTTTATCTTGTATTTAACATAATAAAGTTGTGTGTTGGGCAAATATGTAGGGGATATGTTTTTAATGATTTGCTTTAACTTTTTTGTATATTTTTAACACTTTTTTTTTAATTTTTTTTTTTATTTCATCCCACTAAGACTTGAACTTGCGATCTCTTGATTGCTTGTCTAATACGTTGTAATACTTCTGTACCCTTTCTGTCTAGCCACTTTCCATGCTGAGGTTATTGATCATGGCATGTAAAGGGTCAAACTGCCAGGGATTTGAAGTTAACCATCCCCGGCAGTTAATACTGTATGTGTCCGCCAGGCTCCTAACGGTGATTGTGCAGGTACAATGGTAGTGCATGTGCGATCACCATGACGAATATATTCTTCATGGAGAGTGAACTGCCCCTTACCCATGACAAATACATTCGTCATATAGAGTGAAGCGGTTAATATAAAGGATAACTATACTGTACAATGCTTTTCAGCTCTGTACTCGAGCCTTTGTCAGTTGCAATATATATGGCATTTCACAGATTGTTGTATAGCAACAAATGGGTAGAGCTAGTTCAGTAATGCCCAAATACAATTGACATAGAAACTTTTACAAGGTTACATAAAAACATACATGTACATTAATAGAATAACAATTTATCAAGTACATTAAACAGTAAAGTGTTAGTAAATAATAAAATATAGCAATTCCAACATTTTTATTTTTGTACACAATACAGCCTTTTTAATTTCCAATGGCTATGTATTTTAATAAAAATCAGTAAGTGACTAATGTGGTCTCTAGACCCAATACAATTTATGCATAATAACTTTTGTCAAGTACAACCTCAATAATGGTCTGTGATGGGTATTTTCTTCTTCACGGAAATTACTTCCCAGTGTTTTAAAATGTAAATTCTAGTGGTGACCTGGTGTTCACATTCCTAGTCTAAGAAACAAACTAGATTGTATTTAAAGAATCCATTTACTACATATTTTATCCTTCTATGGGTTTAACATGTATCAATATGGTTGGATTTTGTTTTCAAATAAAAAATAAATAAAAAAAATCTAACCTGGAACTCTTCAGAAGTCTTGGCAGGTCAGTAATAACATCTTCATTAACTATTGGTGTGTTTAGATGCTATAACTCATTGTGCTGGTCTTTCTAAAAGTTTTGACCGCACAATAAATCTCACAAATATTAATACTAGTAATTGTGACATCAAGTTTTGAAGATATCAGTATATAATATGGTGAAACAGTTCTTCACAAATGTTCCTCTGGTTCTAGAGCTGTCACCTTTTACATGCACTCATTTAAGATTTTAATCCACCCCACATGGGACAGAACCAGGACACAAGCTGACGTTCCTTCTTGCAGAATGCCTCCCATTACAGGGGTCGGCAGAGTCCACATTTTGGACTTCTTTGTGTTGAACAATTTCTCCATCTCTTCATCTACGATCAACACTCCTTACCACAAGAAGTATCAGTGGTGAAGGACTTGTTTTGTCTGACATGGAGTAAGACTAAATATTCTCTAAGAGCATGCATTGCTGATATTTTTACTTCTGACACTGAATAGTTTCTGATCTTTAAAAATAATGTCATCTAATTTAAAAGAGAAACTTTGTAAATACATTACATATGCATTTCACTTAAACACACTATTAATGGCTCTGTCGCCTTTCCAACCAAGTTTGTATTGTTTCAAAACTTTTTTTTTTTTTTTTTTTTTTATTTTAGATGCTTTGACCTTTTCTCTACTACTTGCTATTATACATTCAGTAGGTTTAATTCAGAGGGAATGGAATATAATTACAGGATCAGACTACAAGGGTTTGTATGTAGTAGTCCACCATCAATATTTATTGGTCAACATAGGAGCTCTAGACACCATACTGTGGGGTGTTTTTAATCTACACTGGGTACAACGTTGCTTCATTTTCTATGCACTGGAGCAGTAAAAAAAATATAGTTGTAAAGGTGGATATACCTTTTAAGAAACAAAAGGATACAACTCCCACATCACCCTGATAAACAGTAATTGCCCATACACTTAAGGCGAGGGCCTCACATAGCATAAACGCTGCATTTTGGCCGCAGTGGCAAAAACTGCAGCATTTTACAGTACCTGCAAAGTGGATGCGATTCTGGCTAATCCCATTCACACATTGCAGAGAAAAATCCACAGAAGAAATGCTGCGATTTCAATAAATGCTGCGTTTTTGTAAATAGCAGCATGTCAATTATACCTATGGAAACGTTGTCATTTTCCATATAGGTATAATAGAAGCAGAAAGTCTTCAGAGGAAAACTCTGCGGACTTTCTGTGAAAAGCTCTGTGGGAAAAACCGTAATGCATTTCCTCCACGGTTTTTCCAATAGCGCTTTTTGACTGCGGCTCTCTACATGGGGCCTTAGCCCAAAACTAATTAGTTCAGTTACCTTTTTAGCAATGGTTGAGATATAGGCAAGCTGAATCCTTCAGGATTCTACCTCAGTTTGTGCCATGAAGCTGGCATACATGCCTTGCACTTACATTATGTACAGTTTGTTTGACACTTTTTACACTTCACCCAACAAAAGAACATATAGTAGCTACATAGTGTGACTTTGTGTAAATAAGTCCTACCTTAAAATGTAACGCCATTGACCAATATGGCACCAAACTTTTAGTACAAAGTAATCCATATAAGTGGTGTATAGTTAAATACACAAGTGTCTAATGATGCACCAAATTTATCCTTCAGCATAAGTCACTGTGATAAATTGATCACATCTTAAACCCCTTGGTGACCAAGCCTGTTTGGGCTTTAATGAACAAGCCAGATTTTGGAAATTTGCCATTTGTAACTTTATCGAAGAATAACTGTATAAAGATATTGCATATCTAAATGTAATAACGACATTGTATTTCATCACATGATGTACTTTATTTGCATATATTTGTTAAACATGCAAAGAAAATTTTTTTTTTTTCTATTTTCAGCTTGCAGTGTCACATATATAATCCTACATAATGTGCAAATATTTTATCAGTTATAGATTTCCATATGTTCACTTTGTTTTTGAAGCACACTTGAAATAATTTTAGCATGGTTCAGCTATTTAGACAATTTACTAGTTAGACATAATTTTTTTTTCATTTTGAATGTGTTTTGTGTTCATGCACCAAGCGACATTTGCAGAGACTAATATGTGGCATAATGATAGAAACCCACATTAGATGAACCAATTTTGAGAACTAGACCCATTAAGGCATTTATCAAGGGGAATAGTGAGTATTTTGACCCCAAAGTTTTTTTTGCAAGAATTATTACAATTCAGGTAAAGTTGTGTTTTTTTTTTTTTTTTTTTTTTTTTTTTGTTTTTTTTAAATGTCATTTTAAAGACACAATTTTTGCACAGCACAAACACACCCCACATGTATCAACCTGTCTCTTCTGTGTTCGCCAATATCCCAATTGTGGCCCTAATTTTAGGTCTGGACACACAAGTAGGGTCCAGAAGGAAGGCTTTCACAGCACAAATGGTGTTTTGACATGTTTCAGGCCCCATTGTACATTTGAAGCGGCATTGAGTTGCCTGTCCACTAGCAGCTTCTGGCACCCAGAGGCTGCTGCAACAGCTCATCTGTCTGAGGTCCAGGTGTCAGACCACCACCGATCACATACTGAGGACCAATACTGTGGATAGGTAATCAGTATGAAAAATCGATTTGACGCCAAAAACACCTTCAGGCCGCAGCCCCATGTAGAGGAACTTGCTCTATCTACCCACTTGCTTATTTAAAGCAGGTAAAAACCCTGGATGGAGTATGGGAGTGACCTTGACCTCCCAGGGTCCTTAGACATTCATAAATCCTGAACCTAAATTCCAATCATGCAAAGAAACCACTCAGTAGGCTATTGGTACTGGTGCATATTTTTCTCAGGATCTACATCATTGAAGCAAGAATCCTCAGTGACATATAAACATAATCCATGCTTTTTCCTCCTGGATTATTACATATGTGATGCTGTCATAGTGTTTGAAGATGTACAAAATATGGGACCACTTTGCTCTTTTACTCTACTTGGAAAGTTCTGAAACAAAAAGTCATTTCAGATTCCCAAAGGATAATGTTTAATATAAAAAGAATTTAACAATATAATTCTCTGCCATGGCAGCAGTGGTTAGCCAGAAAAGAATCAGGCAGATGTTGTTTTATATTGTATCCTTTTTCTCATGTTTTTTTATGAATGTCTGAGCGTTGCCAGGACAAGCTGCTGTTAATAATCTTGTTAGCATTTGTGCTTGGCAAACAGTTCAGAGGTTCTGCTGTTGGACCTGGGCACCCTTTTAAAGTTAAATTATGTGTTTGTCCCTCAAAAATCCACACACTGCATATTAATATGGAGTGACATTGAGATTCACTGCTGTTATCCAAGCCTTCACATGAGAAATCGGTTCATGGTTTAGAAGCGTATTATAATGTAACTTCTACGGTTGCACTAACATAAATGTAAATGTGAGATCAGTATTAGTTAGTGCTTGTTTGTCTACTTAATTCATATTACTCCTTAATTCCTGGCTTTCAATCTTTGCATTGCCAATGTTGAATAGTGCAAATGAAAATACAGCAATAATTGACATGCTGCATGTTCAAAATCTGCATCGCAAAACACTGTGCTCATATTTTTTTTTTTCCTGTGGTGTGTAGATGAGATTTATCTAAACCGTTTCTACAACACTACCACTGTACATTGCAGAGAGTTAGCTGCCAGCAATTCCACCGAAGCTAACTTGATGCAAACTCATCCCTTATGTCCCTGGCCTTAATCACTCTCTCCTTTTTGGATCTGATAAAAATGAATGCAAATGGAAAGATATCCAGATACGTAGGATTTATTCTGAAAAAAAAGCAACAAAAAAATGATCCACTGCTGTCATTTATTTTCTTTATTATGTTTAATCAAAGCTTATTAAAGATTTTTCAAATATAACAAAGAGGGGACAAGAACAACATGACTGAACAAATTGTGCGAAGGCACGCAGGTCTTGCCTATAAACAGGAGGCTGCCCAATGCTTCAGAGAGTAGTATATGAACAAAGAGAAACAATAGGCCCATTTATTTGGGGCCGGAAGAACAACATCTTCAAGGAAATGGGGGACGAACAAACAGACAAAGGGGGCACACACTGAAAGCTGCAATCAGGAAAACCCATACGGGAGAGAGGGGGGGGGGGAGGGACAACAGGGGGAGAAAAGAACAACCAATAACCTCCTAAAAGGAAGAAGTAGAAAGAATAGCAAGGGAATTCCATATCAGGAGAAGAAGGAGGAGAATACAGAGCCAAATTTAGAAGGATGGGGGAATCCTCCGCCACCAGGGCCTCCATTCTCCTTATAAGGAGAAGCTCCTGGATAAATTCAATCAAGGAGGTCGCAAAAGTGCTCCATCAATGTCTTGGAATGGCGGTTCTAGCAGCCGTGAGAAAGTGTCGCAGGAGATCCTTCTTTACCGCAGAAATCCTGCCAGGGGTAACCGAAAGAAGGGCCACGTGGGGAGTAGCAGCAATGGTGCGACCACACACCTTAGCATACAGAGCGAACACAGCATTCCAGAAGGGCCTAAGAACATCACACTCCCACCAGATATGATATAGGGTACCTTTCTCAGAACCACAGTACCGGTCAGTCACAGCAGGATAGATCCTGTGGAGGAAGTCAGGACACCAGTACCACCAAGACAGAATCTTGAAATTCTTTTCTTATGCACTGCAAGGAAACTGGAGTTTATGTGCGAACAGGAAAGACCTATCCCAGTCAGCAGGGTAAAGACCCGCGGGAAGGTCTGACTCCCAGGGGCCCGTATAAGAAGGGGACCCAGGAGTAGCATCTCGGAGAAGAATACTATAAAGAACTGAGAGCGCAGGCGGGGAAGAGTCAGCGTGGGAAAGGACGGATTCCAGGTCAGTCATAATAGTCGATGAAAGAAGTGGGGGCAAAGAGAATTTCTGCAGAAAAGCCGTAAGCTCACTGTACTCTAGACAGGATAAATGAAGGTCTGGATAGGAAGCGTGCAGCTGGGCCAAAGAAGAAAGGGGCAGATCCCCAGCGACTTGCCTTAGTCTAACATCATCACCGCATCGCCAACAAAGAAACCTATCTACGGAGAAACCTGGGGGAAACACGGGATTGTGAAAGAGAGAACTAAAGGGGCCAGGGACTCTAGTCACTCTCCCACCGAATCCTAGATCTTAAGGAAGTGTGATGAGAGGAACGAGTGCCTGATAGATCCCGGGCGGAAATGAGCCAGAATCCATGGCAATGAGGGGAGGAGAACCGAGAGCAGGGCAGCCTCGATAGAAACTCATTGCTTGTCCATGCTACGATAACACCAGTCAAAAAGACGAAGCAGAACCTGCTGAACCCCATACAAATCTCCCAAACAGGGACTGAACTCTGGTGAAAAGGGTGCGCGAAAGGTGAATGGGAAGTGCCTGGAACAGATACAAGAGTCGAGGGACCACATCCATCTTGAGGGCATGGATACAGCCGAACCAAGTAAGGGCATATGTGCCATATTTCCGTAAGTCCGTTGCGAATTTCTCAAGCAACGAGAGATAATTAAGACGATACAAGTGGGAAGTATCTGGGGATATGGTTCCCAAGGTATTTTAGGGAAGTGGTCTGCCACTTAAACGGGAAGTTGCCTGCAAGATGGGTGACCTCTGCATGTGGTAGCGTAATGTTCAGGGCCTCACTTTTGGAAATATTTACTTTAAAGTTACTCAGGTGACCGAAGCGGCTGAACTCACGTAAGATAGATGGAAAGGACACACATGGCTGAAAAACATAAAGAAGGAGGTCGTCAGCATACAGCACCGCCTTAACCTGGCAACTGCTCATCTGAAGGCCATGAATGTCCGGACACCGCCATATTGCCACCGCCAGATGCTCCATGACCTGGGCATACAGTAGCGGTGACAGAGGGCAGCCTTGCCAAGTGCCATTCCGTACCAGGAAAGAATCCGAAAGTATCCCGTTGGCCCGAACCACCGCCATTGTGTCTCCATAAAGAGAAAACACCTTGCTCAAGAAAACAAGACCCACACCCACCTGCTGAAATGTTGCACGCGGAAAGCCCCAGTGTACCCTGTCAAACACTTTTTCGGCGCTGACGGAAAGCAGGCACATACTATAGGAGAGTTGTTAGAATGAGCCAGTGAAATCGCCAGCAGGGTTTTGCATACATTATCGTGGGCCTTGCGACCACGGATAAAGCCGATGTGATCAGTGTGGATCAGGCCTGACATTAAGGGGGACAAGCGATTGGCCAATAATTTAGAAAACAATTTGCCATCAATATTAATGAGGGAGATCAGGCGATAACTGGCACAGCTAGTTGGGACTTTGCCCGGCTTGGGGAGGACCGTGATCAGAGCCGATAGGGATTGCGCCGCGAAAGTGGAAGAGTCGTCAACGCTATTAAATACCCGAGCCATTGTGGGGGAAAGGAGATCTCTAAAGCATTTGTAGAAGCGGGTAGTAAACCGTCTGGGCCAGGAGACTTGCCCATTGGGAAGGACTGAATGACTAGGGAGACTTCCTCCTCAGAAAAAGGTGCGTCAAGGAGAACCCTGTCAGAGTTTGCAAGGGTAGGAAGAGAGGTGTCAGTGACATACTCCTGCATTTTATCACTGAGGAGAGTCTGGGGTGAGATCGACGTACTGCCCTCAAATGTTATATAAATCACGGTAAAAAGAGTGGAGTGCTGCAGCTATATCAGTGGAGTTATGGACCGTACTGCCTGACCTGTCACGCAACCAGGGGATATACGCAAGATTGCCACGCAGGTGGATGAGACAAGAGAGGGAGCGGCCGCACTTATCTGCAAACTCATAGTAATGTTTCCGAACGTGGTCTCTAGAATGTAAATCTACTTTGTCGAGATGAGAACGCAATTCCTCCCTAGCATTAAGGAGTTCGGTTAATGCCTCCCGGGAACGGGTCCGTTTGTGGGTCAACTCGAGGGAGTGAATGCGCGCAAGATGCGCAGCAAGCAGCGTGTTTCTTTTTAAGGTGTGCTCAGTGTTTGATCAGTACCCCACGAATCACACACTTCAGCGCCTCCCACTATAGTGGGAGAGGAGTGGAGTCATGAGCATGGTTGAGGCTGAAGTCCCTAATTGTCGCACTGACGTCCGCCTTACAGGTGGCCTATTTTCTTTGACACAAAAGCAGAGCCCATCACCACAGTGAACTATGTGTAAATGTATGTCCTTCTGTTTGCATCTGTCTGCTAAACATATGGCCAATAATGTGATCTGAACATACTTTCATGCAATCATAACAGAGCCATACATTGAAGGCTAAACCTAATCTGTTCCTCTAAATTTTACATGCAATACTGCATTGTGGCACAGAAATAGTTGGACCACTTTGACACCAAAATGCAGACAGTGATATCACTGTTTATCATATATGTATTGTGATATCTTTGCACAGGGATAATAAAGATAGTGATCTCATAGCTTAGGCTTAATGATCAAAGTTATGTACCAGCTGCGTAATAGTCACAGTGCAGGAACAGTATGCAGAGTGGTGTGACAGAACCTGGATAATGTATACAATAATATCTCACCTCAGCATGATAAACACTATGAGGCTAAAGCCCCACGTAGTGAGCAACATCATGTTTTTTTCCGCAGCGCTTTTCACAGAAAGTCTACAGAGTTTTCCTCTGCTGACATTCTGCTTCTATTGCATCTATACGGAAAACGTCAGTGTTTCCGTATGAAAAATTAACATGCTTCAATCTCAAGGATCCTATCTATATTTCTAGCTTATGTAAATTCAAGAGTTTTCCTAAATACATTGCTTTAGCAATTCTTCTCCATAGACCTGCTATGCAAAATTATTCCTCACTCACTGCTCCCTGCTCCACTTACTGTTCTTTCGTCCAGGCAATCAGGTCAGCTATTTGCAGTTTGCTGATAAAGTCTTGGACAGATTGGTTATCACTCTATGTAAGAACAAAAATAAACTTGAGTTTACTGCAAGCTTGTTGTCAGCATGGAACATGTAACTCCCAACAAATTGTTGAAGAATATAGGAAGTGAGAAGAGAAAGCAAGCAAACTGCTGAGAGGGAGATGGGAAAACAGCTTTAAATCAAATTATAGGGATTATAAACTTAATGGAATAACAATGCACAATTAATAATTAGTGATATAATGGCACAGTTGTAATAAAACAGATGATGTGATAGTAGAAGGGTAATTTCCAAAGTATAGTAACAGTAGAGGAGTAATAGTCACAATGATGTCACAGTTAATGGATAATCGTTGATTATGTAGATAATCTGTTTTCCCTTAGTCTGAACAGCAGCACAATATGGGGTATCTCTGCCCCTGTGTGCTGGTAGGACAGGCGGAATTTTTAATTTATATAATTAAGTGATACTCCCCTATAAGACTATGGACATCTAACTGATAGTGTTTAACAAAGGTTAGTTGGAATGACCAAAAACGGCTGTACAAACTGCTCAAAAAGCAAGACCGACACAGCCCTTTTGATAACCTCGGGCATTAACCCGAGCAAAAGAAATTTAAATTAAGAAGATTTTCCAATCTTCTGACTGACTACGTACGCAGAAGATAAATTTTGGAGACACCATACTATATCCAGAGTATGGAGTTTTCCCCCTTCCTTGGAGGAAGGAGCTGGGAAAGAAAACTGGTAAGGAGACCACCTGGTAAATATTAGCCCGAGAGGGCACTTTAGGATTAAACCAAGGAAGAAATCTGAGCTAGACCCTAGTGAAAAAAATATATGGCTCTTCAGGAAAAAAAGCCTGCAACTCTCGTATTCTTTTAGCTGAGGTGATAGCTAGCAAAAAGGTGGTTTGCAAGCCAGAAACTTAAGATCCACCTTCTCAAATGGTTCCAATGGTGGGCCACAAAGGCCAGAAAGAACTGTGGATAGATCCCAGAGTGGAACAGGAGCTGCAACCACCTACCTAAGTCTCATAGCACCCTTAAGAAATTCTGGGAATTAAGGGGTTCTGAGACGATCTTTTGCTTAAGCAGGTGGATAGGGATGAAACCTGTACCTTCAGTGTGGCAGGGGAAAGACCCTTATCCAAGCGGTCCTGAAGAAAATTCTGAATCATTCTCGTAGAAGGATTCGACCTATTCACTTCCTGTCTGGAGAACCACTCTTTGAAGACAATACCTATCCTTCGGTATCTTTTATTGTTGGATTCTGCTCTTGCACAGAAAAGAGGTTTTCAGGACGACTTCTGACAGTCCACTAGGGACTGAGCAGCCTTCAGGCTGTCAGGTTGAATCTCCTCAGATCCTGGCACTTCTGAGTTCCTTGGGAAACCAGGTTCTGGATTGGGGGAAGCCTCTAATAGATCCCTCGACTCGTGAGCATGAGTTGGGAACACCAAGCTCTTTTTGGTTATCACAGAGACTTGGTCCTGTCTGACTTTTATCATTACCCTTGGTATCATGGAAAGTGGAGGGAAGATGTACACCAGCCTGAACCTCCAAGGGATGGACAGGGCATCCACTGCCAAGGGATAGTCCTCCTGATACAGTGAGCAGAACGTCTCTTCCTTGGCATTGAGTCTGGTCACCATAAGGTCTACTTCTGGAAGACCCCACTTCAGGATGATCTGGTGGAACACTCTTGAGAGACCATTCTCCTGATACGGTAAGACCCCGACTCAATTGATCCGCTACTATGTTCAAGGAGTCTTTGATGTGAACTGCGGAGAGATGGGTCAGATCTTTCTCTGCCCAGGTGAAAATCAGACCTGCCTCCCTGAGGAGGGAGAATTATCTGATGCCTTCCTGTTTATTACAGTCACCATGTTGACGGACCAGATCTTGAGAGCTCTTCCTCTGAGAAGAGGAGAAGAATGGAGGAGTGCCAGGTGAACTGCTCTAAGTTCCCTCCAGATGGATGATGTCATCCTTTCTAGCCTGCTCCAGACTCCTTGTACGGTTTTCTTGTACATATGGGCTCCTCATCCTGAAAAGGATGCATCGGTCAACAGGGTGCAAAGAGGTTGGACCGTGGACATCCGACTTTCAGGTGTATCACCAATTGAGAGAAAGATGGGTTCTGGGAGAAAGTCTGATCCTTTTGTCAAGACTGAGGGCTATGATTTCAGACCCCTAGTACTTCCGACTGGAGGGGTCGCATATGCCATAAAGTCCAAGGGACTGAATTGGTTAAGGCTGACATGAGGCCAGGACTCTCATAATTGTTCTGATGAACATCCAACACGTCCCAAGGGATAGTCCTCCTCTTGGCAGGTTACGAACCCAAGGCTGCAGTGCTAACCACTGAGCCACCGTATCGGAAGTGCTCTGATTTATATTTTCTTCCCTTATCAGAGTTAAAGAAATTTCTAGGTGGACAGAGTCAGACTGAACCTTCTTCCGTGTGGAAGGAATCACCTCTGACTTCTCCTGGTTATTAGCCTGGATGCTGGAAAAAAGACACAGTTGTCTGCAGGTGCTGGAGCAGGATGGTTTCTGACTAGGCTTTTATTAGCCAGTTGTCCAAATATGGCACTATGAACAGACCTTGAAGTCTGAGTGTGGTTGTTACTGGAGCCACCACCTAGGTAAAGGTGTGGGGAGCCGAGGAAATGCCGAAGGGCAGAGCCGCAAACTGGAAATGTCACCTGTGGTTGGCAATTGATACAGCAATTCTCAGATACCTTCTGTGAGGAGGATAACTGGAACTTATAAGTATGCTTCATTTAGGTCGAGAGTGACAAGAACATTGCTTTGCAGAAAGGATGTGACCAACTTCCTGGTGACCCTTTGGAAACGCTCTTCCTTATGAAGAGACTCATATATGAGGACTATAACATATATTGGTAGCAGGAAGTCTGGAGAGTAGACCCCAAACCTTCTTCTGAGGGGGGACCTTTCCCAAGGCCCCCCTACCCAGGAATTCCAGAATGGAATTTTCTAGTATAACCTACTCCAGTGCAGGAAGAGAAAGGGTTGCGAGAATCTGTCTTGTGGCGGGCGAAGAATTCGTCTGCATAACCCCGCTGTACTTAGCTGCAAGACCAAAGTTCTTGGATCTTCTCCTGCCAGAAGGAGAGAAAAAATGGGAGAGACATTCCCCAACAGGAGTACTTGCCGCTACAGGAGGCGAAAAGTTGGCGTCAAAGCCAGGCTTCTTTCTGTCCCCTTCCTTAGGGAACATACGTCCAGCCCCTCTGGGCTGATAGCTAGCATGCCTCTGATATTGGAACGTAGATTGAGGCGACTGTGCTAACTTATGCCCCGGCCAGAAGGTCCTGCTTTCCCTTTAAAAGACTGCGGAAGGCACTTATCCTTTTAATCACAAGACCTTCCATGATGTCGTCCAGGCCTCTGCTAAAATGTTTACCAAGCTCAAGGGTAGGGAGCATACGTTATACTTGGACACATTGTCCGCTCCTCGACATTTCAACCGTAATGGCCTAGCAGCTGTAGAGAAGGCCCTAGATTTGGCAGGCATCTTGACCTGCTATACGGAAACTTCTGCTAGATACTCTCTTATTCGCTACCTCATTGGAGGCATTGTCCACAGAAGCCTGAGCAGAGGCCGAGGATTAAGCCTTCTTACGGGTACACTCCAAGCGACTATGTATAGAGATGTGGAGATTGCCTGTCAAAGCTTTATCCAGTGTCGCATCCATTTGGAAGGCCCTAGGCCCCCTATAGGTGGAACTAGAGGCTTCCCCAAGTTCAATATCACGGTCACTGACCAGATGGATTTCAGCAGCCTAGGCATCCTTACCAAGAGGCCTGTTGGGGTTTACCGTATTGTCTTCATCACACGAGTGCATCACATTGATTATGTGAAATTCCTCTTCTGATGGAACTGACTGAGGATGTCTGTCAGTTCGAAGCTTCTTGAGAAATCAAGTTCCGGATTTCTATCCTGTTCCTTGACCCACAAAATTACGTCACGAATGGACAAATCCTCAGATGGGGTCCCACGGCATTGGTGAAAGTGAGTGTAATCGTACCAACAGGCAGAGGGATGTTGCACTCTGTATAAGCGAAATGTTTCAGCTTAGAGGACCTTTCCCTCATGAAGTCGCTGCTGCCACCGAAAGCAGTCAGAACAGTATCAAACAAAAATGTCTCTCAGATAGGATGTACAAACTTAGGAAGAAAGTTTAAATAAGTAGGTAGAAGACCATACTTACCCATAAAACTTATATACACAACTTTTTAAGAGACCCTTAACAATGGCGTCTTTAGTACCACTACAGCGGTAAAGAGAATGGCCTAAAGTAGTCTGGCAGCACAATCCAGCGCTACTGGAAGAAGGCTACAGAAGTGTAACAGAAAAAAAGGGATCCAGGAAAACAGGACCTGCAAAAAAGGTTTTGGAACCTGAAGTGAGAAAATCACTTCCCCTGGATTAAAAAACCTTTCTCTCCTTCTTCGCTTTAATTCCACTGCTATAAGAAGTGCGGTGTGTCTTTGTGGCAGACTGGAATAGAACCATAACTGTAACAGAAAGGCAGTGTGGGGAATTTGTGTCTGAGACGCTGTCATCAGTTGAAACTGACCACAAACACCTGAAACATAAGCTCAGCTGAAGAGCTCAGCCTGGCCAGGAGATGCATAGAGGTTTTTATTTTAACCCTGCGACACATACTGAATGCACAGCCTGCCCAGCCAACAACATCAAACCTGAGATCAAACAAAGGCAAGCACACCCAGCCCAGAATGGCCACAAACAGAGAATGCAGCAGGGAGAAACAAGGAAGCCTTAGGAGTAAAAAAAACTCCCAAGGAAAAGATGAACAGCTGAAAGAGGAGAAAAAACTTACAAAAATGTAGTTAACCCCCAAATCCTTAGGAAAAAAAGGGAGGACAAAAAACCTCCCTCCACCTGTCCAACACGCAGGACAGAAAAAAACACAGTGAGGGGAGGTCTCTTTTGCCTCTTATAGGGGAGTATCACTTAATTATGTAAATTAAAAATTTCACCTGTCCTACCAGCACACAGGGGCAGAGATACCCCATATTGTGCTGCTGTTGGACGTAAGGGGAATAAACACTGATATAGTCACAATAAAGTGTTATTGCAAATAGTGATGTTCCAATATGCGAATACTGGGAACCATGATATCACAGAACAAAGATAAAATATCTTGTGATGTAATCTCTGTCTATGGACCACAGTGTATAGGTACAGAATGGTAATAAACACAAGCATAAATGCACACAGTGATGTCACAGCACAAAGGCAATACATTCTGAAATTAAATTACAGGGTTAATGCACACAGTTGAGTAACCGTACAGAGATAATAAATAGTATTTGGTTTATGTGGAGTAAATGTTGTGCCTAGGATTCAGATTTTCAGTACAAGAAGTATTTATGCATAATATATTTAAACTGCCCCTGTATATTTTTTCTAAGTATCCAGTGCAATGTTTGCCCACTTTTATCATGGGTGGAATTAATGGGTTAAATGAAATGGACCTTCTGTTTTTGTTTTGAATATTGTAGAATGTTCTAAAGGTAGGTAGAACCAAATCAAACAAATGAGTCAAAAATGTTAGACTTGGTCTGTTATTTATAATAGAAAGTGATCCAATACCACATACTGTGCGTAGCAAAAGTATGTGAATCTTTAGAATTTATCAGATAATTTGAAGGTGAAATTAGTCAGTGACGCTAGGTTCACAATAGTGTTGGCCTATCCATTGTTGGGGTCTGTCTGAGGACCAGAACAACAGACAGACAGACAGACCAATGTAATAGCGATTACACACTAAGCCCGCTGGAATCCATTGACTATAATGGGGTCTGTTGGTTGACTGTCATTTTAATACTGAAACCAATGGAGGAAAGAGTCCTCTGTGGAGCACTTTTTCGTCCATTGATTTTATGGGGACATTGCGGGAGACTTGAACTAGCCTGATTGACCTGTTTAATCTTCACAACACGTTTGTGGAAGTGTATCACAACATATACAAAGGAGATTTCTGAGGACATCAGAAGAGTAGTTGTTTACACTACACTTATTAGGATGGAATAGGGTGCAAAACCATCTCTAAAGAGTTTGGACTCCACCAATCCATGGTCAGACAGATTGTGAACAAATGGAGGAAATTCAATACCATTGCAGAAATATAGAAAATTTTGAAGATTTCATAAACTTCTGGTTGAATTTTCACCACATAAAATGTCTTACAAATAACATCTGTTAATTTGTCCTTTCTTTCTTTTACATTTCAGCATGGCTGGTGGAGCAGCATATTCTTTTGTAACATTATGGGAAGCTCCACCATCAGCAGGCAAGCATCCAAATACGTATTGTTTGGAAGAACAAAAGTCTACTTTATCTCAAGTCACAAATACAAAAAATCTTATTGAATCCAAAGACGTTATAAAATAATAAATAAAATATTATTTAAAACACTTGTCTGCAAAGTATAGAAGTCCATACCATTGGTAAATTCAACCAGACTCTGATATACTATAGAAAGATATGCTGGATGCACGAAGATTCACTAAAGGATGGTCAGTGAAGATGGTTCTAAAATGCTTGCACAGACTGAAGCTTTCAGTATACTTACTGAAAATGGTAATCTATTTAAGAAGTTTACAGGAATCCTAAACCTAAAGAATATTTCTGATAAAAGTGATGAGATCATTGACTCAGGAATTATCAGTGGTTTTGGAAGGTCTTGGAATTTGAGAAATGTGAGATTAAAGGGGTTATACAGGGAGTGTTGAAATACTTGCTTCCCCCGTGTTTTCTTTGAACAGTACCTTAGGTTTATGGGTTGGTTCTGACCCTGGGTCATATGTTCAGAACCAGCATCCAGCATGCGAGTCAAACTGCCTCCTTTCCTGTGTTCACAGGTGCTATGGGAGCTGCCGTTACTATTATAAGGGTATGTGAGTGAGCAATAAGTGACAAGTATCAAATGAGTCAAAAAAGGAGGAAAAAGCTCTACTCCACAATGATTACCAATGATATAGTTTCATCTGTTTTCCACTTTGAGGTGAATAAAGCTTAGTACCGTAATGGAACATATGACAATACAACTACAGTATAAAAACTCCAATTCAAGATGGTTTAGTCCTAAATAATGAAATTTTAGTTGCCCCCTTTTTAGATCATGGCCGAAAAGTAAGGGGGATCCACATCGGATTCCTCTTCATATTCTGGTCCCTGGCTCCCTACAGTGGAAAGCTGAAACAGCTTTGGCTTTCCGCTATGGATTTCCCCTTGCTGATTAGGCTCAGTGAATGAACCTAATCAGTGGGGTGGCTCGTGCCACGGACTCTGTGGCTAAATCAGCCATGGAATCTGTGGCAAGGTTGAGCAGAACACTTATTTTTTTTCAGCATCCTACATCAATCTCAGCCTCCTATTGAAAATAATGAGAGGCAGAATTTGGTGCTGATTTGCAGGCCAGATTTCACTGTGTGAACATAACCTTAGAAATAAATTAAATATTTCATATGACCCAGTGGGTTACACCTTATGGTGCTCCAACTGTTAGAAAACTACAACTCCCAAAGTTCTGAAGTTATAACTTTCCAACAGCTGAAGAGCCACAGGTTACAGACTAATGATAAACAGAATATACAGTAGATAAAATGTTGAAAAACGTAAAAAATATTCTACATTATAGTGTACTAAACTTCATTGATATAATCTTCACCCAGAGCTAAATTCACACTTCTACTTAGTGATTTTTTTAATTATAACCTCCTCCTTCCTTCAAAATAGTGCACCGTGATGTCTGGTGAGTGTAGTTTGTGTCTGTCATGTGACAGATCTGGCAATGCTTTAATTTTAGCTTTTCTGTTGCTAAGATGGAACAGAAAATTAGAAATAGGTATGTACATCTGAATTCAGCCTTCACCTGTATGTTTACTATATTACCCTTGAAAAACAGTTTATAGTTAAGTTGAAAAAATACATATGTCCATCAAGTTCAACCAGGGTATGGGAAAGGTCATGACTGAAGGAAATAAGTATGTTATACATTTCCATAAGCAACAATGCTGTGACCAGTTCCTGGGGCAGGCTATTCCACAGATTCACAGTCCTTACAGTGAAAAAGCCTTGTCCCCTCTGGAGATTAACCTTTTTTTTTTCTCCAGATGGAGGGAGTGCCACCTTTGTCTTTTGAGGGGATTTTACTTGGAACAGGTTTTCCCTATTATTTCTTATATGGGCCATTTATATATGTATACAGGTTTATTATGTCTCCCCTTAACCCCTTCCCGCCAGTGACTTTTTTTGATTTTTGTTATCCAAACCCCATAACTTTTTGATTTTTCTGTGCACAGAGCCATATGAGGGCTTAATGTTTGTGGGACAAATTGTTCTTCATATTGATACCACTTATTATTCTGTACAATGTACTAGAAAAAGTGCATTTGTGTGACTTTGTTTTTACAGCATTCACTCTGCAGTCAAAATGACATGTCACCTATATTCTATGTTTTGGTACAATTCTGGGGATACCAAATTTATATAATTTTATTTACATTTTAACCCCTTCCCGCTGGTGACATTTTTCGTTTTTGCCTCCCTCCCCCCCTTCCAAACCCAATAACTTTTTTTTTTATTTTTCTGGTCTCAGAGCCATATGAGGTCTTAGTGTTTGCGGGACTAATTTTTTTTTCATGATGCTACCATTTATTATTCTGTACAATGTACTGGGAAGCTGGAAAAAAAAATCAGAATGGGGTGGATTTGAAGAAAAAGTGTATTTGTGTGACTTTCTTATGGGCTTCGTTTTTACAGCGTTCGCTCTACAGCCAAAATGACATGTCATCTGTATTCTATGTTTCGGTACGATTCCGGGGATACCAAATTTATATGGTTTTATTTACATTTTAACCCCTTAACAAAAATTCAAAACTGTGCAAAAATATATTTTTTTTTTCTAAAAAGTCGCCATTTTCTGACACACGTTTACTTTTTTTTATACTTCCGTGTATGGGGATGCATAGGGCGTCTTTTTTTTTTTTTTGCAGGACCAGGTGTACTTTTTAGTTATACCATTTTGGGGAATGTCTATTGCTTTGATCACTTTTTATTCAAATTTTTATCAAAGGCAAAACAGTGATGGCGGTTTGGCACTTTTGATTTTTTTTTCCCCCCGCTACAGCGTTTACCGTACGGGAAAAATATTTTTATAGATTTGTAGAAGGGGTGTTTTTGGACACAGGGATACCTAATGTGTATGTGTTTCACACTATTTAACTACTTTTATATGTGTTCTAGGGAAAGAGGGGTGATTTGAACTTTTAATATTTTTTTTTACTTTTATTTTTTTTGTACTTTTTTTTTTATTTTTTTTATTTTGCATTTATTAGACCCCCTAGGGGTTTGATCACTAATGCAATGCATTACAATGCTAATGCATTGCAAAAAAAACCGGCGCTTCTATTGTAGGCTACATAGAGTAGCCTGCAATAGAAGTTAATGAAAGACAGGCCTGGGAGCCTTCACAAGGCGATCCCCGGCAAAATGGCGCCTCGGTCAGCTTTGACCGAGGCGCCAGAGGGGTTAATGCCCGTGATCAGTGCCCGCAATGCATTAGCGCCGGGGGTCTACTGTATAATACAGCAGAAACTCTGGTCCCGAGCGGCTGCCATATTTAAGCACCTGGCATCCCGCGTACTATTACGACGGAAGTCGGGAAGGGGTTAACCCCTTAACAAAAATCTAAAACTTAGCAAAAATAAAATTCTTCGAAAACCCGTAACTTTTTTTAATCTTTTTTTTTTATGCATAGGATGTCTTATTTTGCGCGGCTAGCAAAAAAACGTCGGTTTGGCACTTTTGATTTTTTTTTTTTTTAAATAAGATATTTTTAGAAGTTGGGCAGTTTTGGACACCTAATACCTAATGTTTATGTGTTTCACAGTATTTAATTACTGTGAAAGGGGTTGATTTAAACGTTTAGTTTTTTAAAATATGTTTTTATTTTATTTCATTTATTAGATCACCTAGAGGTCTTGAAACACAGGAGGTCTGATCACTAATGCAATGCCTTACAATGCTAATGCATTGCAAAATATTGGCATTTGTATGCAAGGCTGCATAAAGCAGCCTGCCATACAAATGAATGGCAGACAAGCCTAGGAGCCTTTAATAGGCTCCTGGGTGTCATGGTAACAAGATATCGGCCCCGTCTCTTGCTCCAGGGGATGGAGATCCCCAGCAAAATGGCAGCGCCCAGTTGCCATCTGCAAAATGGCGCCTCAATCATCTTTGATTAAGGCACCGGGGGCCATAATGCCTGCAATCAGTGCAAGAACTAATTGCGGGCATTAGCGCCTGGTATTTGCTGACAGAGACCCCGCGGCTCCTGTCATATTTAAATAACCAACATCTATTACGCCATACTATTCCGGCGGATGTCAGGAAAAGGTTAAAGCCTGTTCTCAAGACTAAGCAAATTTTACTTCTTTAGGCTAAATCCTCTTTTAGCGAGCTGCAGCCAAAAAGCGCTGTGGGAAAACCGTGGTGGAAACGCATCACGGTTTTTCCTGCAGTGCTTTTCACAGAAAGTCAGTAGAATTTTCCTCTGCGGACTTTCTGCTTCAAATATTCCTATACGGAAAACATCAGCTGCAAAATCGCGACATTTATGCTACGTGGGGCCCTAGCCTTAATCTCTGTTCATGGCTGAGGTCCTCCATGCCACTTATTAATTTTGTGGCCCTCCATTGAACCTTTTCCAACTCTAGGACATCCTTTCTATGAACTGATATCCAGAACCGAACTGCATATTACAGATGGGGCAGCACCAATTATTTATAAAGTGGTAATATTACATCCCTGTCCCGTGAGTCCATACCCCTTTTAATACATGGCAGTATCCTTCTGGCCTTAGAAGTGGCAGATTGACATGATCTAAATGTACACCCAGGTCCTTCTCTACCAGTGACTCTCCCAGCTTTACTGACACCTGACCTAAATTTCATGCAGATTATTACTACCCAGATGCATAACTTTACATTAATCCACGTTGAACCCCATTTCCTATGTCAGAGGGGGCGTTCCTTACTGCTCAGCGATGACGCTGAGCTGTGAGGAACGCCCCACCAGTACAAGTCTATGGACGAGTATTGTCAGGGGGGCGTTCCTCACAGCCCAGCTAGACTGTCAGGAATGCCCTTCTGACAGTGGGCAGAGATCTCTTGTGCCCTGGAGCACATAACGGGATAGCCGACAGTGCGCTGAATTTCTAGCGGTATATAAAACCGCATGTGCACCTCCGCATCACTATCAGACAATACCTGCTCCCAGTCTATACCCTATAGTACAGCCCTTAAACTGGGACAATTGTTTTTTTTTTAAAATTGAGGGATTTTATCTTTCCTACCTTTTTTCTTATTTGTTTTTACAATTTAGGTGGAATCTGATTAGATTATGGTCACTATTACCAAGGTTTTCACCAACAGTGACATTTCCAACAAGTCCCATATTATTAGAAATGATCAGATCCAGCAAAGCATCCCCTCTAGTTTGATCTTCTACAAGCTGGACCATAAAATTGTCCTGCAATAAGCTGATGAATTTTCTCCCCTTTGCAGATGATGAAGAATCATGACCTCAGTCAATATCTGGGTAGTTAAAATCTCCCATCAAGACCACTGTACCTGCCTGTGCTGCTCACTCATTTGCTTATACAACGGACCCTATAACTCCTCAGTTATATTGGCGGGTCTATAGATTATGCCAAAAAGTATTTCATCAGTGGTCATATCCTTGTAAAACTAGGTTTTTCGGCGACAGGACCTCTATTTTGCATTTGTTCTCTACATCAAATGTAGTTCAAGTTGAATACTAATTGGGAATACTTAGGAGGTTTCTTGTGTGTTTAGAACATGGCGTTTTCCAGTTGAATATGGAAAAAACAATGTTATAATTTTTTTCCTGGCAGTTGCCTCACGTGTCGATCAAAAAGTGTCATCTCTATTAATATTTGCTGCTTTCTTTGCATCCACATCTGTTCATACATTAGAGAGAGGGAGTAAATGGAATAAAAACTCTAAAGAGTGTTGGAAGATGAAAAATTGCAGAAAAACATAGTAAGGTTGGAAAGTCACAGATTATATTGTTGAATTGTTTACTCCATAACCATTTTCCTGACATAAACTCTAAACTAACAAGAGCTTTAAAAAAAAAAAAAAAACAAACAAACAAAAAAAACACATACTGTTTAATAAGTTTGCAAGCCAAAAGATATAACTAAGCTCCTGCTTGCCTCTGTGTACACTGTATAACAGCAGTTATGAAGTTGTGAAGCTATGAAGCTATGAAGTATGCACCCGTGAAAAAATAAAAAATAAAAAAAACATAGCCAGATAGAAATGTTGGACTGCTGCAACGAATGACAAACATTTGTAGTGCACGTTTCTCACAGACTGAAAGCACAGGGAGCGTTGTGAAGTAGGGGAGTTAGTGGTTGCTATACAAGTGCTTATTCCCAGTACCCACAAGGGTCAATTGTTTTTACAGGAAGCCAATGTTACCTTTCAGTTATACAAACTCCATGCAGAAGTTGCCCTTGGTAAGGTTTTAACCCAGGATCCCAGTGCTTCAAGGCAACAATGCTAACCACTGAGCCACCATGAATGTAGGTTTGGTTTAATTAGGCAATGGGTCTTGCCACAAGAAAGTGCTTAGACCCGCTGACCTATAAAAAGGTGTTTCAGCGGCTAGTTGGTAGTGTACCTCTTGATGAGCAATCATTGACTGCTGGACATGCCTCTACATTGCACTCAAAGGCGTTTTGCCTATTTAACAGACTTTGAAAGGGGCAGCCTGTAATAGAATTATAGGGATTTTACAATTGATTTAAGTATATTATATTAGTGATAAGATTCCTTGGGGGTCTAAAAATAAAAGTAAAAAATATATATAAATATTAAAAGTTTAAATCCCCCCTAGATCAGATATAAAAATAAAGTAAAAAAGTAAAACACACACATTAGGTATTCCTATGTCTGAAAATGTCCAGTCTACAAACTTAAAAAATATTTTCCCATAGGGTGAACGCCATAGCAGGAACTAAAATGAAAGAGTTGAACCGTGTTTTTTTTTTTTTTTTTTTTGCTGTTTTGCCTTTCATAAAAATGTTGATAAATGTCCATCAAAACTGTACCCATTCCTCAAAATGGTAGAAATAAAAAAAAAGTATATCTGACCCTTCAAAAAAAGATGATGTATGCAGCCATGGAAACATAAAAAAATTACGTGTGGCTGAATATGGTGACTCTAAGAAAAAAACTATATAAATTTGGTATCTCCATGATCTTACTGACCCATAGAATACAGGTGACATGTCACTTTGGCTGTACAGTGAATGGTGTAAAATCGAAGCCCGTAAGAGAATGGTACAAGTGCAGTTTTTCTCTAATTCCACACCATTCTGATTTTTTTTTTCTGCTTCCCACTACATCATATGGAATATTACAAGGTGCCATTACAAATTACAATTTGTCCCACAAAAATAAAGCCTTCATATGGCTTTGTGAATGGAAAAATAAAAAAGTTATGGTTTTTGGAAGGCGGGGATTAAAAAACGAAAAACAAAATATGGCAGCGGCTGTAAGGATTTAAAAACACTTCCCTCCTTAATGTTACTTTAAGAGAACCTTTCGTGTTCTATGAGAGAGTAATTGTTCTATGCCATTAATAAGCTCTCCTTGCGCTGAATTCAGTGCTCCCCACACATCTCATTCATTCATCTTCTTGTTGCAGCATTGAAAATAAGGTCTGGGAGGACTGAAATGTCTATTGAATTAGTCACATGATCATTGAAAATATTGCATAATTAACATTTGGAAACTGACTGACAAAGTACTGTGATATATTAATTACTTGAATTGTTGAATAAATGTACTCACTTATTTGTATTTAATTTCTATTCAGTGCCCTCCTCTTCTCTTAGAATTTTTTAAACCAGTCTTTGGACTAGTTGCATTTTATCTACAGTATGCCTATGTGTAGGTGAGGTGTTAAGCACTGTACACAGTATTGCAGACTACCATGTTGTACAGACAAGATAAGAAAACATAGTGCCCAAACCTAAAATAAAAAAAAGGTCAAAACTTATTTTAAATTAGGACTATTAGGTTTGAAGACATATTATAGTCATCTCAAGACACTACATCAGTGATTTGGGGAGAACAGTGCACTGGGAATACTGTATACAGTGGCTGAAGCAAGAGAAGAATGCTGACAGTAGAGGACATGGACTTCAAAGAGAGTGTGATATATAAAAGCCACAGTTTACCAACTTAACAATTACCAACAGTACATTTCATTAAGAGCACTGGAGTATTACAGGTGTCCCCTTGGCTGCTATTTGTCCACCAGTGGTCACAGATCATATGGTCTCAACAAGAATGGTTAGCACAGTGGCATGGGTTTAGTATTACAAGTTTTGCAATAAATCCTATAACTGAAAGCATCGTACATTCAAAATGTACTGTATAGAACATGCTATCTGGGTTTAGGCTGTCTACTATCCTGTAGATGGCTTGTTGTAATTTTATGTCTCAACAGAGTACATCTCCTTGCCTTCTTATTTTATATTCTTGTTTGCGCATTAATACCTGCCCAATGGTTGCCCTTGTTCAGTTTCCATATTATGTCATGCTTCCTCAAGATGTCCTGAAAACTGCACAGAAATACAGTTTAGTGCTGTGAGAAGGTTTAGACTTACCAACTCTTTAAGAGTCACCTACTGTACATGTGTCCTATATACATCAATTTATACAATGACTGTAGTTGTCAAAGCCATGTTTGCTGTCACTATTGCTTTTGTTTTGTTCTCCTTTTACAAGTATATCACACACTGCACTGTCATTCATCTGAAACTTACCATTTTTATGCAGGATATTTACATCTTTCAGTTTAAAGTCTAATAAACAGTAATAATTAAACTTGCAAATCCAGTTTTTCCAAATATAATAGCAAGAAATACCTTGAAGCCTACTGACATGCATTTACCCCTTAGATCCCTGTTCTCCATGTCTTTTTCTACCCGGTTGTCAGATACTGCCTGTATTGGTTACCATATTGTCTATACATGGTCTATAATTGGAATCATATGTGGTCACTTCATTTCATGTACAAACTCCTGGTTGGCTCATGACAGCTCATCATATTGATCAGATGACATACCATATTGTCATTATGTGATACAGTTGATACAGTTGACAGTTGTAGTATTACCTAGGTAACTAAAGTGACTTCCATGCAGCTTTCAACATTACTGCCACATTATGATAGGTAACTCAAACCCAGCAGAACCAATGGTGGATCAAGGATTATAATCTAGGAAGGTGGTGGAAAAAAATAGGTCTCAACACATGTTGTGGTAAATTTTGATTATGGGGTTATGCTATCACAGAACAAGAACTATATCTACACAGTCAATGAAGCAAGTTTATCTTCAAGTTTATCTTCTGCTGTAACATAGAGCAAGTTTATCTTCAAGTTTATCTTCTGCTGCAACATAGGTGTTTATTGAGCATAAGGGTCAGAATATCGTGGTTTCCCTTATGGTTACAATATTTTAATGACAGGAAATGAAGTTACTGTGACCTGTACCTAGATTACTGGCTTATGTACATACTACAGACTAGGGTTGTGGAGGTATATCATGGCTGTGCGGGAGTCTAGTCAGTGATGCTTTAGAAATTGTGTGTGGGGACCAGGTGTTTGGGTTTTCCTAGTACTAAGAGCAACTGACAAAATACTGACCTGTTGCATGATGCAGTCGTGATACCACAACCTTAGTCTAAGGGTGGTGAAAGTATCTAATTACACCCTAGGTCCAATGGAAAGTTGGAGAGTGTGAATACTGTCTAACATTTAAACCCTGAATAAACTCTTAATAGGCAGGCATAGACCACATTGATCTGTCTTTTAGCAGACTAGTGGACGCCCTTTGTATTTTTTATTTTAAGATATTAAAAGTTAAGTTTTATCGTTTGAAACCATTTATTTTCTGTGAGATATGAAGTAATAGGGAATGGTGTAGAACCCGCTGTGAGAGAATATAATGATAGCAGTGTTTGTGGGGGTTCGCGGCCTTACTTACCGATCCCCGCTCTTGCTCACAGCCACCTCCGCTTCCGAAGAATGGGAAGCGCAGGTGGCCATGAGCAGGAGCAGGAATCAGTAAGTAAATAGGGCCCGTTACCTTCTGGGGTTACACCAGCAGGTAACTGCCTATTAAAAAAAAAAAAAAAAAAAAAAAACATCAGGGGCCCGCCAGGTCCCCTAATGTCCCGGGCCCTGTGGCAGCCGCTCCCGCGGCTACCCCAGTATTTATGCCACTGTATTTTCAGATCATTTTTGTAAGCTGGATAACCCTTTTAAATACATTTTGGAGTAACTTAAAATCACAGTTTTATGTTGCTGTATAAAATAAACTGTAGTGTTTTATCCCTGTAGAGGTTGTTCATTTACATCACTTTTATTTTTACATAACACTTGAATTAAAAGTACAGTAAATATTAATATGTCCTTACTTTGTCCTCAGTATGGAGTGTCCTTACGTTTTTAATTTATGGAATGTATACGACAATTGCACATGTTTTAATTGTTATATGATGCCACAATGCAAACCAATTTACATTTTATTTTCTACACACTTAGCAAGAGTAAGTCAAATATTTGCTAGGTTTGTTATTATATTAAGTCATAAAAGCTTGTAATAAAACAATAAGGAGGAAACAATTAGGGCCGCTTTAACCATAGGGCCAACTGTGCACCAGGCTATGATTAAAGTCTTTCTTTTTCATTTTCTTCATTTTCAAACCCCAGAACCCCTAAAATAAATTCAGAACCCAGATGTGATTAACCCCTACATTAATCTAAATCTTAGATAAAACCATTAAATTATTTCAGATCTCAAAACAAACCCCAGAATAAAGACTCCCGATGAGACCCCCAAATTATTCAGATCTCAGTCCAGACGGAAAATATTACAGACAACAGAGCCTGATAAAATTCAGACCTCAGAACCCAAAATTAATTCAGACATTAAACAAATCCAAAATCCCAAAATATATTCAGCCCCAGAATAAAGACCCCTGATCACTACAATAAATTTAGACCCCAGACGACTTGAAGAAAAAGTTCTCAGATCCCCAGTACAGACTTATATATGGTACTTACCCTTCTTGCTGTTGGGTTCCTCTTTAGCTCTGGTTTCTGCTACACACAGTGTCCTAACACTGAACTATGTGAGGGCCCTTTTTGCTGGGAAAGCAAATAGTTTTTGTTGGTACCATTTTTTGGTGTATACAACTTTTTGATCTTTTAGTCAATCAGTGCAAAATATAAACACAACACAGTGATAAGGGGTTAAGTTAAAATCACAGGTCTGTTATTAAATCACAACTTTCAGCAGGTATTAGTTAATCATTTCCGGGCTTTTGGTAGAAAAATCTTGTAAAGGTTTCCATGAACTTTGTTTCATAGTAGTGATAAACAAACTTCAGCTCTCAAGATGTTGGAAAACTAGAACTCTCAGCTTGTTCTTGTTCTAAACTTGTTCTTCTGTTTTTGGACCTCCTATAGAAGTGAATAGAGAATGCTGTGAATTGTAGTTTTCCAGCAGCTGGAGTGCTGAAGGCTGTGGTGACCACAGTGACTTGGGTTTCTTTGATTGATGTTGTGTGTTTATATAAATTACTTTTATTTCAGCATTGGGAGTTGTTATACAGTATGTAGTCCAGGATACTGTTTTACCAGCCTGTTAGTTATTGTTCTGCTTCTATTTCTCTTTGACATTTCTCACATGACCTCAGGTCATAGTAGACATAGTAGCCTCACCATTTTACAAAGTGAAATAAGAATAACATCTAACAACAAGATAAATAACCTCTAAATAGACTCAAAGGGTACTATATCATTTAGTTGAATGCAGGAAACTTGTTCCATTTTATCATTCCACTCTTTATGTAGTCCTGTATCTATGACCCCACCTTGATATACTTCATCCACTTGAATCCAGCCAAGGACAACCCTGCAGGGAGTTTGTATGTTATTCTTGTGTTTGCGTGGGTGTATTCCGGTTTCCTCCTACTATGCATGATATACTGATAGGAAATTTAGATTGTGAGCGCTATATGTTGACAATATTTGTAAAGCACTCTGGAATATGACAGTGCTATATACAGTGCCTTGCGAAAGTATTCGGCCCCCTTGAACTTTTTAACCTTTTGCCATATTTCAGGCTTCAAACATAAGGATATAAAATGTAAATTTTTTTGGTGAAGAATCAACAACAAATGGGACACAATCATGAAGTGGAACGAAATTTATTGGATATTTTAAACTTTTGCGAAAAATAAAAAACTGAAAAGTGGGGCGTGCCAAATTATTCGGCCCCCTTAAGTTAATACTTTGTAGCGCCACCTTTTGCTGCGATTACAGCTGCAACTCGCTTGGGGTATGTCTCCATCAGTTTTGCACATAATAAGATTGCTCACTATAGAATTATGGACTTTAAATGGAAATGGCCTAAGAACCTTTAGACAGCAACGATTGCTCCCTTGAGATCATTGCTGATGTCTTTCCTCTTTGGCATTGTGTTCACACACACCTGAATGCTTGGGACCTGCAAACTGACCCAGTTTCCGCTTTTACAGAGGTGATCACACTTGCTGAGGATCAATCAATCAAAGTCATCACCTGGTGCTACATAAATTTCACTGTTTCTGCATTTTGGCTCAGTTTTTTGTTAAATAATGACACAGTGTAATCTTTTCACGTGTTGTTGTTCATCTGAGGTTGTATTTACCAAGACCCTCTAAGGACCACATTTTTTATTATGTCTTGATAGAACCATAGAAAAAGGGTGTATTTTTCTCATGACTGTAGTTTCCATTTTAGTACCTGATTCATTTCACCTCAGAAATGCATAAAAATCTATATACTATCTATATTATTAAATTGAATATAATTTTTGGAATACTAGATTTCTAAATTATCATCACTACAAATGCGGTATGTGATATAAATCTGTGTAAATGGGTAGTCACAAAAAAACCAAGCTCTGTCCAGATGCCCTATAGGGGAATATGGATGTCATATACAGTGCCTTGTGAAAGTATTCGGCCCCCTTGAACTTTTCAACCTTTTGCCACATTTCAGGCTTCAAACATAAAGATATAAAATTTTAATTTTTTTGGTGACGAATCAACAAGTGGGACACAATCGTGAAGTGGAACGAAATTTATTGGATATTTTAAGCTTTTGTAAAAAATAAAAAACTGAAAAGTGGGGCGTGCCAAATTATTTATTTGTATTATTATTAAGGGGGGCGGCCCCCTTAAGTTAATACTTTGTAGCGCCACCTTTTGCTGCGATTACAGCTGCAAGTCACTTGGGGTATGTCTCTATCAGTTTTGCACATCGAGAGACTGAAATTCTTGCCCATTCTTCCTTGGAAAACAGCTCGAGCTCAGTGATGTTGGAGGCAGAGCGTTTGTGAACAGCAGTTTTCAGCTCTTTCCACAGATTCTCGATTGGATTCAGGTCTGGACTTTGACTTCGCCATTCTAACACCTTTATACGTTTATTTGTGAACCATTCCATTGTAGATTTTGCTTTATGTTTGGGATCATTGTCTTGTTGGAAGATAAATCTTCGTCCCAGTCTTAGGTCTTTTGCAGACTCCAACAGGTTTTCTTCCAGAATGGTCCTGTATTTGGCTCCATCCATCTTCCCATCAATTTTAACCATCTTCCCTGTCCCTACTGAAGAAAAGCAGGCCCAAAACATGATGCTGCCACCACCATGTTTGACAGTGGGGATGGTGTGTTCAGGGTGATGAGCTGTGTGCTTTTACACCAAACATATCGTTTTGTATTGTGGCCAAAAAGTTCAATTTTGGTTTCATCTGACCAGAGCACCTTCTTCCACATGTTTGGTGTGTCTCCCAGGTGGCTTGTGGCAAACTTTAAACAAGAGTTTTTAAGGATATCTTTGAGAAATGGCTTTGTTCTTGCCACTCTTCCATAAAGGCCAGATTTGTGCAGTGTACGACTGATTGTTGTCCTATGGACAGACTCTCCCACCTCAGCTGCAGATCTCTGCAGTTCATCTAGAGTGATCATGGGCCTCTTGGCTGTATCTCTGATCAGTCTTCTCCTTGTTTGAGATGAAAGTTTAGAGGGACGGCCGGGTCTTGGTAGATTTGCAGTGGTCTGATACTCCTTCCATTTCAATATGATCGCTTGCACAGTGCTCCTTGGGATGTTTAAAGTTTGGGAAACCTTTTTGTATCCAAATCCGGCTTTAAACTTCTCCACAACAGTATCATGGACCTGCCTGGTGTGTTCCTTGGTCTTCATGATGCTCTCTGCGTTTTAAACAGAACCCTGAGACTATCACAGAGCAGGTGCATTTATACGGAGACTTGATTACACACAGGTGGATTATATTTATCATCATCAGTCATTTAGGACAACATTGGATCATTCAGAGATCCTCACTGAACTTCTGGAGTGAGTTTGCTGCACTGAAAGTAAAGGGACCGGATAATATTGCAATCCCCACTTTTCAGTTTTTTATTTTTTACAAAAGTTTAAAATAACCAATAAATTTCGTTCCACTTCACAACTGTGTCCCACTTGTTGATTCTTCACCAAAAAATTTAAATTTTATATCCTTATGTTTGAAGCCTGAAATGTGGCAAAAGTTTGAAAAGTTCAAGGAATACTTTCGCAAGGCACTGTAATTAAGCTAAATTAGTCTACTTTTAAGTGTAAGATCAATGGCATTAGTGGTCATGATCTGCCCTCAATAAAGCCATTCTGCTTTGGGTTACCTTTATTTTTACTTCTACAGATGTTGCCAGCTTCTTCTTTGCTATAGTACCTTCTTATGGATTGGTACTGGCCATTTTCCAGTCATTAGGATCACCACCTGTTAGGGAAGGTCTGGTTAAGCAAATCATTGTTATGTTAATGAAAACACCACGTCTGGAGTAAACAGCTACACCCAGCTCGACCAGAAACTAATCAGAAAAATAACAGCAACCAAACAAAAATATTGGCCATGTGGAAAGGGCTCAGAAGCTGCATTGGGTGTTCTGCTGGATTATACGGCAGCATGGTTAATTTGAGCAGTGATACGGAGGCAGGGTCTCCCTCTACGCTCTAGTTTCTCCTCCCTCCTTCCACCCACAATGCAATCGCAAAGTGCCGAACAGTTCTTATTGGTGGTCAGGGTCACCTATTCTGCATTAACTCTGGCAGTGTAACCAGGTGCTAAATTATGCACAATAAACTGCAATGCTAGAAGTATTACTACAAGTGATCATTGTGGACCAGCTCTTCTGCCGTAAAGCCATATGAATTTTTAAGTGGAACAGAATATAGTTAGTTTTTTTTTTTACAAATATTTGTGCTATGCATGCTAAAGGCCAAAACAGTGAGGCTATACAAATAAAGTATTAGTGTGCAATCCTATCTGACCAAGGTCACTGTGACTTGGTAACATTAATATGTGTGGAATAGCTGTTAATGGTGTAATATGCATTTACATGTGTAATGCTGTCCATTATTAAGATTGTTAAAAACTATATAGGAGTTATATAACCACTTAGTGCTGCACACCTTCTACTTTTTTTACAAATCAAGGTGCTCAGAAGTCACACTATAATATCTTTCTTTTTATATACAATAAATACCTTGTTTGATCATCTAGAAAACCCCTTAAAGTTAAAGGTGTTGTCCAACTTTTAATTCTTATTGTACTCTGCTAGATCAAGCAAACAGATGTTCCTAATCAGAATCGTGTAAAAAATGCCTTGTGTCTGAACGTTACTGTTAAAGTGGGGAAAAAAAAAAGTATTTAGTCATCCAGCAATTGTGCAAGTTCTCCCACTTAAAAAGATGAGAGAGGCCTGTAATTGTCATCATAGGTAGACCTCAACTATGAGAGTCAAAATGAGAAAACATATCTAGAAAATCACATTGTCTGATTTTTTAAGAATTTATTTGCAAATTATGATGGAAAATAAGTAACAAGTCAGAAACAAAGGAAGGAACTCCAACTCAATTTAGTAAAAACAAGATTTTACTTAATGTAGTAACACCCCTTTATCCAAAAAGAACACTCCCAGATATTTACATACACTCAGTCAGTAAGCTGAGGCCCTGGTGTTGTACAGTGCGGTGCCCTCTAATGTGCGCCTCAAATATACTCCAAGCATTTACCTATCTGCAGGCTGCAACTAACCAGCCGCTTGTTACCTTTTTATCACCCTAGTCACAGGAACAATTCAGTGAGTGTGATAGGGCCACCGACGGTATAACACAAGAGCTTACAAACTTATCAAAATGCCCCTATTCCCCCCAAAGTACAACCAAGTAAATATAATAGTAGGTAAGCTTGTAAGCCAAAGAAATGTGAAATTGCATAAAATGTCGCTTCCAGACTTTCTTATAAGCTCCTCTCTGAGAATTACAACTCTATCAAATTCTGAGTCCTAGTCTTTACTACCGAATAGGTAGATAATTCACCAGTAGTGTGGACTGTGAAGATGAGTATGCCTAACTAGTCTAAATATATTACCTTACTCAGTCCCTAGCAATTTGGCACCAAAAATGTAATGTGGTGTGTGGGTTACTTACTGACCCGGGTCTGTTGGGTACCTTTAGCCTTTGTCTGGAACAGTTGGAAGCGGGGCTCATCCAGAAAACATGCGATCTCACTGACAGGGCCACTTCTCAGTCGGGTCCTTGATAGCAATCTTTTCCTTAGGATGCTGTCTGAACAAACCCTGGAACAGTCTCTGATTCAGCTCCACCTTGCTATATTTCTGATCCCTTAGGAATCCTACTCCAGTCCTCCTTCTAGAGCTTAAAGTACACTCCTAAGATGGCTGCCACACACACTCTGCTCCTACATGTAGTTCCACCTCTGCAGAACAGTGTCTCCACGTCACTATTCTAGGAAATTACCGAATTACAGTCTTTTCCCCTTTCTGAGGTAACAGTGGCCTCTTGTGGTCAAAAAACCAAATGTCAGTTTATAAAAAAAAATAAACATCTACAGAAACAGGTACATTTATGACATGATGGCTGTTTCCCCATCTTACATTCACAGCAGCAGGAATCGGTACAGCAACTCTGTATAAAGGCCCTTCTACAATAACTACTTTTCAGATTGTGTGCTATCCATGAAAAAATTGCATAGCAAAGACAGCACTCAAACCCAATATAGTGACATGCATTATTTTTTCTCTTTTCCCTACTCATCTTGGCCATTCAAGTAAGTGAAACAAAACAAAACAGCAGGTGGATGTCACTCATGTGCTGTCTGTGTTCTGTCCATTTTTCACAAATACATCGCTAGGTGTTGCTAAAAAATAAAGATGACAAACAGATAACAGATGGATAACACATGAATCAGACAGGAACGGCACATGGAAATATGACTGGATTTTTTTTTTTTTTTACTGCAGATAACTTACATTGTAACATTAAATTGTGCCACACTAGACTTAGTTATTGGACTGTTTTCTGTGTTTAACTTTTATTTTGATTGTTTTTATTTATTGTTACTTGAAAATTTTTGAAAAACTTGTAAAATATTAAGTTAGAAAACAATAGTATTTAATTTTGGACTCCAGATGTTTAGGATGTATATTTTTTTGCTTTGTATGTAGTTTTTACAAGTGAAATAGTGGTCTTGTATTTTATATTCATGGTTTTTATACTGCTCTACCTCAGTTTAGGATTTCCAAAAATAGAGAATGATGAATGTTATTCTTTAACTATTACTACCATAAAATCTACTGCTGATAATGGAGATATATAATAGACACAATTGTATACTGGGCACTTGGTCCTGAAAACAGTGAGCTAACTAACGCAGCTGCACAGATGACCATTTTTTATGTTTGTATTTTAATACACTTTATCTTCTGTCATTATATTGGCGCCATATTTATGTATTCAATTCAAAATGACAACATGAAGCTATGCAGATATAATGCTAACATAAATATGAACATCACTTCCAACAGTTCCTCATTATGTGTTTGTATTAAGATGTTCGTTTTGCTGGTGGCAATGGTGCCTTTTTTTACAAACAAAATTAACTAACACTGTTGCCCTCTAGCATTGATGGCATGGGTCCAACAGTAACTTCTTAATGGAGTTTCTATGTTCACCTTGCGTTTGGGTTTCCTCCAGAGACTTCAGCTTTCTTGCTCTTGCATGGCTTCAAATTAAATTGGGTCAAGTGTAAATGTGTGTTTTATAGGAAAATAAGAAGCTGAATATGTTGTCAATATAGAAAAGAAAATAATTAACATATATAATACAGTGGGAGAGGAAAGGGATGTACTGTAGTTCATATGGAGGAGTGTAGTGAGTTAAACTCTTATGCAGAGTACAATTTTATTTAAACTTTTATTTTTATTTATTAAAAACATCTCTAAGAATCAGCTTAAATACATTTTCGGGTAATATAGATCCACCACTAGTTTTATGATGCTATATAAAATAATGCATAGTGTTCTATCCCTGTAGAGGTTGTTCATTTACATCACCTTTATAATTACATAGCATTTGGATTGAAAGTACACAGTAAATAATAATATGTTCAAATAAAATAAAATATTCATGGAGAGTCCTTATTTTTTTAATTTATTGAATGTTTACAATTGCACGTTTTAATTGTTATTATATGATGCCATTGTGCAAACCAATTTACATTTTTTATACACATAGCAATAGTAAGTCAAATATTTGCCAGGCAAGACATGAAAGCTTGTAATAAAACTCTAAAAAGGAGGAGTGGAGAAACCATCTAAACCATGACTCTTAGAATACATGTGATTTCAAACCTCTCCCTAGCAGTTGTGAAGCATAAATTCTCCTGCGAGTAACTAAGGAGCATGTAACTGAGTAAGCCAGTGCACTACATTTATCCAGGAATCTGTTGGCATGGAGCTAGTCGTTCAGCAGTTCTTTACTGTGCTGGGACTTATTTTATGCCTTCACCTTATACTGAAATGTTTTGGATTTTCAAAGTATCTGTTTCCACGTCTTTGGGGTTTATTGCCACCATCTTTTTTTCAAACAATGGGAGAATGGGCAGGTAATGCTTTGCTTTTCTGAACTTGTATCTTTCTAAATAATTTTTTGTTTTATTTTGTTATAAAAATTACAATTGTGTTTACAAATTTAAATGTAATCGTCACATCTATTCTGTAGTATCTGTTTAGCTATGTTATATGTCTTGAGATAGATCTGATCTATATAGAGTATGTAGATCATTACATATACTATAGATATAATGTATAACTATCTTATAACTCTTATAACTCTAACGTGTATATATATATATATATATATATATATATATATATATACAATTAACTTAATTAATTACATATGAAATTAATAGACTTCAACTAAGTTTGCATGGCATCATAAATGTGCATTTAGACAATATGCAAAGCAATGTTAAAATAATTCCCATTTTTGCATTCTTGACTACAAGGGGATCCTGCAAAAAAGTATATTGTGAATTATACTTTATTTTTAAGAATGGAAGTTGTATGTATCTTTATAGACATTCCACTGCATATGTTTGGGTTATATGTTCTGAGGCAATTTTGCATCAAAAACAACTTCTTTCAGATTGTAGCTTCCATGAGTCTAGCTACTGGCAACCATAGACACTGTGAAAGAAATGTAGCATTATATAGTGGCCATTCTGGTGTAGTACATGGATGGCATACGTCTGACAGGGTACCTCTTTGTTTTGACTTACAGAGAGGCTCCTGAGTGTGGGGCCTTATATATGACATCCATATTCCTCTATAGGGCATCTGGACAGAGCTTGGTTTTTTTGTGACTACCCATTTACACAGATTTATATCACATACCGCATTTGCAGTGATGATAATTTAGAAATCTAGTATTCCAAAAATTATATTCAATTTAATAATATAGATAGTATATAGATTTTTATGCATTTCTGAGGTGAAATGAATCAGGTACTAAAATGGAAACTACAGTCATGAGAAAAATACACCCTTTTTCTATGGTTCTATCAAGACATAATAAAAAATGTGGTCCTTAGAGGGTCTTGGTAAATACAACCTCAGATGAACAACAACACGTGAAAAGATTACACTGTGTCATTATTTAACAAAAAACTGAGCCAAAATGCAGAAACAGTGAAATTTATGTAGCACCAGGTGATGACTTTGATTGATTGATCCTCAGCAAGTGTGATCACCTCTGTAAAAGCGGAAACTGGGTCAGTTTGCAGGTCCCAAGCATTCAGGTGTGTGTGAACACAATGCCAAAGAGGAAAGACATCAGCAATGATCTTAAGGGAGCAATCATTGCTGTCTAAAGGTTCTTAGGCCATTTCCATTTAAAGTCCATAATTCTATAGTGAGCAATCTTATTAACAAGTGGAAAACATTGAAAACCCTTTGCAATCTTCCCAGGAGTGGACATCCCAGCAAAATCACGACAAGATTGTGCCATGTAATAATCAGAAAAATTGCAAATAGCCCAAGAGTTACATCTCAGCTTTTAAAGCCCTCAGTAAGCATGTTATACAGTCATATGAAAAAGTTTGGGCACCCCTATTAATCTTAATCATTTTTAGTTCTAAATATTTGAGTGTTTGCAACAGCCATTTCAATTTGATATATCTAATAACTGATGGACACAGTAATATTTCAGGATTGAAATGAGGTTTATTGTACTAACAGAAAATGTGCACTATGCATTAAACCAAAATTTGACCGGTGCAAAAATTTGGGTACCCTTATCATTTTATTGATTTGAATACTCCTAACTACTTTTTACTGACTTACTGAAGCACAAAATTGGTTTTGTAACCTCACTGAGCTTTGAACTTCATAGCCAGGTGTATCCAATCATGAGAAAAGGTATTTAAGGTGGCCAATTGCAAGTTGTTCTCCTATTTGAATCTCCTCTGAAGAGTGGCATCATGGGCTCCTCAAAACAACTCTCAAATGATCTGAAAACAAAGATTGTTCAACATAGTTGTTCAGGGGAAGGATACAAAAAGTTGTCTCAGAGATTTAACCTGTCAGTTTCCACTGTGAGGAACATAGTAAGGAAATGAAAGACCACAGGGACAGTTCTTGTTAAGCCCAGAAGTGGCAGGCCAAGAAAATTATCAGAAAGGCAGAGAAGAAGAATGGTGAGAACAGTCAAGGACAATCCACAGACCACCTCCAAAGAGCTGCAGCATCATCTTGCTGCAGATGGTGTCACTGTGCATCGGTTAACAATACAGCACACTTTGCACAAGGAGAAGCTGTATGGGAGAGTGATGCGAAAGAAGCCGTTTCTGAAAGCACGCCACAAACAGAGTCGCCTGAGGTATGCAAAAGCACATTTGGACAAGCCAGCTTCATTTTGAAAGAAGGTCCTGTGGACTGATGAAACAAAGATTGAGTTGTTTGGTCATACAAAAAACAAGACAATGATCCAAAACACAGCTCCAAATCTACTCAGGCATTCATGCAGAGGAACAATTACAATGTTCTGGAATGGCCATCCCAGTCCCCAGACCTGAATATCATTGAACATCTGTGGGATAATTTGAAGCAGGCTGTCCATGCTCGGCGACCATCAAACTTAACTGAACTGGAATTGTTTTGCAAAGAGGAATGGTCAAAAATACCTTCATCCAGGATCCAGGAACTGATTAAAAGCTACAGGAAGCGACTAGAGGCTGTTATTTTTGCAAAAGGAGGATCTACTAAATATTAATGTCACTTTTCTGTTGAGGTGCCCATACTTTTGCACCGGTCAAATTTTGGTTTAATGCATATTGCACATTTTCTGTTAGTACAATAAACCTCATTTCAATCCTGAAATATTACTGTGTCCATCAGTTATTAGATATATCAAATTGAAATGGCTGTTGCAAACACCCAAATATTTAGAACTAAAAATGATTAAGATTAATAGGGGTGCCCAAACTTTTTCATATGACTGTATGTTAAAGTTCATGACAGTACATTTAAAAAAAAGGCTGAATAAGTACAGCTTGTTTGGAAGGGTTGCTAAGAGAAAGCCTCTTTTTTTCTATAAAGAATATTTCAGCACAGTTTAAGTTTGCAAAGTTGCATTTAGACAAACCAAAAGACTTCTGGAGCAACGTCCTTTGGACAGACAAGACCAAAGTGGAGATGTTTGGCTATAATATACTGTGTCACATTTGTTGGGCACCTTGCAGTTATTGAGTTGTCCATGAACAACTCTGTATACCAAAGTTTTCTAGAGTGAAATGTGAGGCCATGTATCCAGCAGCTAAAGCTTGGCTGAAACTGGGTCAGGCAAAAGGATGATGTTCCCAGCACCCTAGCAAACCTACAACAGAGTGACTGAAAAATAAAAGATTTGAAGTGATGCAAAGGCCCAGTGAAAGTCCAGACCTCAACCCAATTAAAATGTTGTATGAAAATGACTACTTCAAGTTATTGCTGATGAAGGTGGTTCTACAAGCTATTGATTCATGGAGTGGACTTAGTTTTTACATATGACTTTTCCTTTTCGGATCCATCTGAAAATAATGAAATGGTGGAATGTTGTGTTTTGTTGTTCACCTTAGGTTGTAGATACCTATTTTAAGATCTTCTAAGTACCATATGTTTTTTAATATTTCCTGATATGTAAAACCATAGAGATGGGGTAATTTTTTTTCTCATAACTGTATGCTGTGTAGCATATTCACTGATGTCCTCATAAGCCCTTTTTCTTGGGCAAGCTCTTAGCAACTAGGCACTTTAGTCTTTTGAAGCAATTCTCTATCTGAAACAAGTAAAGAAGAACACTTGTTCCTTTCAATAATAAAGAGGTTCAGGATTTTTTTCTGTGACAGGGGTCACAGCCCTTGACAATTTTTTCTGTTTCACACATGTTCATTTCTTTTTTATTTTTAAAGCATTGGCTGACTAGCAGTAAAGCGGTATATGACAACAACATAAGGCCTATTCAGAATTTTCGTAACATAAAAATGTGCTTGCCAATAACCAGTTAATAGCAAATAGAAAAACAGAGAGACTGGTCTGACCTCCTGAAAGACTAGAGATGTATTGTTGTAAATCGTATGTATATATCAAAGTGCTGTACAGAGTGTCTCCACTTATATTAGTTTTTGTCCCGACTGGGGCCTACAATTTCCTTATTTTATACACATGTTCACTTGAGACAATTTCTAAAGAACTCTAATTAACCCATTAGTATAATTTTGGAGTATGATAGGAAATCCATGCAAATATGAGGAGAATATAAAACCTCCAAGTAGATACTGCCTCAGGTCAAAATCCCTTAAGGGTCTCTTATTAGACACTTATGGCATAAAAAAAAGAATTGGTGTGGAAATTTCTGAGATGGAGAAAGAATGCTGTTCTCCATTCTAAGAAGAGCTACAAAAGTAGAAAGGGACCATAGTATAAAAAAAAGAAAAAGAAAAAAAAAAGCAGACCCACGGGATTAAGATTCAGTTTAGTTGCTTATACTTTGCAACCATGAGAGATTTGTGGACTTCCATCTAGAGAGTTTCTACCACACAGTACACTGATGAGCAAAAGGGTAACAAAGTTTTGAATTTTTGACTTTCAGGCTCCATATCTCACCATCCACTACATCTTCCAATGTGAGACTATCATCATTTTATAGACAATCATCTTGCTTAAGATTAGTTAAGCAGATTCTTGTCATGTAACTGTATTGTTACTGTTTTGCTCCTAAATATCTAAATTTAAATTTTTATTATTTTGTAAATCCACCTTTGGCTTTCAACACTGCCTGAATCCTTCTGGGTATACTCTTGATCAGATTCAAGCATGTCTTGACCGAAATCTCATCCCATGTCTTTTCTACGCGTTTCAAATGTTTGTACATACTGGTCGACTCACTTGGATATGAATACAGCTTTTTCTTCAGCTCCACCCACAAGTGTTTGATTGGGGTGAGGTCTGGTGACCATGGGGGCCAATCCAGCACCCCTACTTCATTGTCATTGAACCACTTCTTTGCTAATCTCAATGTATGCTTCAGGTCGTTGTCCTGCTGAAAAACTTGTTGTCCTTTTCATACCCATAGTACTCGAGTATACAAAGTAACCAGTGGACTAGTGGACAAAATTGTTGGTACCCCTCGTTTAATGAAAGAAAAACCCACAATAGTTAAAAAAATAACTTGAATCTGACAAAAGTAATAATATATAAAAATTCTATTAAAATGAACAAATGAAATTCAGACATTGCTTTTCAACCGTGCTTCAACAGAATTTTTTTAAAAAGAAAACTCATGAAACAGGCCTGGACAGAAACGATGGTATCCTTAACTTAATATTTTGTTGCACAACCTTTTGAGGCAATCACTGCAATCAAACGATTCCTGTAACTGTCAATGAGACTTCTGCACCTCTCAACAGGAATTTTGGCCCGCTCCTCATGAGCATACTGCTCCAGTTGTCTCGGGTTTGAAGGGTGCCTTTTCCAGACGGCATGTTTCAGCTCCTTCCAAAGATGGTCAATAGAATTTAAGTCAGGGCTCATAGAAGGCCACTACAGAATAGTCCAATGTTTTCCTCTTAGCCATTCTTGGGTAGCTGTGTGTTTTGGGTCATTATCCTGTTGCAAGACCCATGACCTGCGACTGAGACCAAGCTTTCTGACACTGGACAGCACATTTCTCTCTAGAATTCCTTGATAGTCTTGAGATTTAATTGTACCCTGCACAGATTCAAGACACCCTGTGCCAGATGCAGCAAAGCAGCCCCAGAACATAACAGAGCCTCCTCCATGTTTCACAGTAGGGACAGTCTTCTTTTCAAGATATGCTTCATTTTTCTATCTGTGAACGTACAGCTGATGTGCCTTGCCAAAAATTTTGATTTTTCTCTCATCTGTCCATAGGACATTCTCCCAGAAACTTTGTGGCTTGTCAACATGTAGTTTTATATATTATTACTTTTGTCAGATTCAAGTTATTTCTGTGACCATTGTGGGTTTTTCTTTTATTAAACGAGGGGTACCAACAATTTTGTCCACATGTGTAGCTCAGCATTGAGACCACCATTGATCCTGGTCAAATATCCAATGCCTTCAGCTATGAAACAAACCCATACCATCAGGCTTCCTCCACCAAACTTGACAGTCCCTTCAATTTCTCGGTTCGTTAGCCCCCTTTTCCCTTGTTTCTTCCAGACCCATTTGCACCATCAGAGCCCAGTCTATGGAATCTAGTTTCAACGCCCCAAATCACCCGTTTCCAATCTTCTACTATCCACTTTTTGTACTTTTTTGCAAACTTTAGCTGATGCTTTTTATGACGATATTGAAGTCAAGGCTTCTTCACCTTTTTTCAGGCAACCATTCCAGACTTGTGTAACACGCATTGCACAGTGCTTGCATGAACGTCTGTGATCTCACTATTACGAAGCATACGAGCCACCTCCACTACCGTGTTTATCGCACCAGAACTGATAGACCTTTTCATGAACTGTCTTGTTGACTCCGATATTTTGCCTGGACATCCACCTCTTGGCTTTTGATTGGATGGATGGACTTAATTTTGTATTCTTCTAATTGTCATGGCACTCACATGATGCAGTTCTTGGCCAAGAGAGCGCTATTGATGAGCTGGATGATGTTGTTTCTCTTTTCTTGGGCAATCTTTTTATGGCTAATCCTCGATTTGACCTTCTGCTTGGGAATCAATCAAATTATACAATGAGCTATTAGGGAATGTGGGAACAGGTTGTAATTTGTAGTATACCAGAAGAAAAAGATTTTTCCACCACCAGGAGCAAAAGAGTAACTTACATGACAAGAATCCGCAAATGCTAAATAGTTGCAAGTCAAATTTATATATGAGATAGCCAAGATAATTGTCTATAAAATGATGATAGTCTCATGTTCGAAGTTGTAGTGGCTGGTGAGATATGGAGCCTGAAAGTCAAAAGTTCAAAACATTGTTACCCTTTTGCTTATCAGTCTATAATAGTTTCCTAAGAGCCCAAATGCAGTATAATGCCCCCTCAGGGGCCTCGACACAGTATAATACCCCACCTCAGCTGTCACATAGTATAATGTCTATAGCTCCCACACAGTATAATGCTTCAAGCCCTATCAGGATACAGGGCCCAATGAGTGTGCGGTGAGTTTGTCTCAGCACTCTGCTCCTGACACAGTATGTCAGAGCAAAGGCGGCATAGAGAAGGAGTCCTAGGAGTGGTGAGTACTAAGAACTGTCCTAAGAACTGCATTCACTGCTGTTTTCCCAGCCCTTGCCAGGGGTGTATACAAGGGGGTGCGGACTCACAGTTTACAGGTGCATCTCAACAAATTAGAATATTTTTAAAACGTTCATTCATTTCAGTAATTCAATTCATAATCAGCAGTCTTCCATGATTGTGGGTCCTACTGAACCAGACTGAGGGACCATTTAAAGGCTTAGGAAACCTTGGCAGGTGACACACTGAATTTACAATACTGAACTTTTTACAATATTCTAATTTTCTTAGATTTTTTGTAATCCATAATAAATATTTACAGGAATAAAACACTTGAAATAGAACACTCTGTGTGTAAAGAATCTAGAAAATATAGGAGGTCACTTTTTTAACTTACAGGTGCATCTCAATAAATTAGAATATCTTTGAAACGTTTATTTATTTCAGTAATTGAATTAAAAAAGTGACCTCCTATATTTTCTAGATTCTTTACACACAGAGTGTTCTATTTCAAGTGTTTTATTTCTGTAAATGTTGATTATGGATTACAGGTAATGAAAACCCAAATCTAAGAAAATTAGAATATTGTAAAAAAGTTCAGTATTGTAAATTCAGTGTGTCACCTGCCAAGGTTTCCTAAGCCTTTAAATGGTCCCTCAGTCTGGTTCAGTAGGACACACAATCATGGAAGATTGCTGATCATGAATTGAATTACTGAATCACTGAAATGAATGAACGTTTCAAAAATATTCAAATTTATTGAGCTGCACCTGTAATTACTGAAATAAATAGACATTTCAAAGATATTCTAATTTATTGAGCTGCACCTGTAGACTGACCCTTGCTGACCCTGACTGGTCACTGCTCTCTGAATGATGATAATGATCAACATCATCAACAGGAGAGCATTGGCTCATTGGTCACTGTCTTTGTCCAGTAATGAGTATATAAGTCTATGCTAATTTTTTATTGTTAAGAAAGCATTCTAACTGCGCTGGAATCAATCGAGATGTGCCTATTAAAGGATGAAAAAGTTCAAGTTGGTGGGGGTGGTGTAAGGTCCTCTTCAAGGGTACAATGGTACAGTCGTGATATGGTCACGGCACGGTGAAGACATGGTCTTGACGCAGTTGAAATGTGGTCAAAATCGGGTTTGGCCATGCCATCTGCCACAGTAGACAGTTTATTACAGTGACTATTGAGTGTTAATGGCTGTGTGGTTACCTGCAAAACCATGCTGCTATTAACTTGGAACACTCAACAATCAATTTTCAAAGTATTTTAATGGAATAGTGTGAGCGCTGGTATGGTCGTCCAGTTTTCATCTGTACTGTGGCTGTGTCATAACTGCACTGTGTGATCGTATCCTAAGGGGTTGTGTCAAGAACTTCTGTTAAGTAGTATGATCACACATTATAAAATACCCATATACTTTCTACTGAGAGCTGCTCCAGAGGTGAGCAGGAAGGGTTCAGCTGTCTCCATGCTTTAGGACCAAGAAGTGTAAATGGTGTCTGCTCTGATTCTCTCCTTAATCTGGCTCCCTCAGAAATACTCAGCCAAATGTTTAATCAATGTACAGTATATAATATAACGTGCTCTTAGTGTTTAACCGGTTCAGGACCATGACATTTTTCAGTTTTGTGTTTCATCTTTTACTTTCTGCCTTCCAAAAGCCATAACTTTTTTTTATTTTTCCATTCACAGAGTTATATAATGGCTCATTTTCTGCTGGACAAATTGCACTTTCTAATGGCACTATTTACTATTCTGTACAATGCCATGGAAAACTGAAAAAAAAATTCACAATGTCGTAAATTTGGGTTAAAAAATGCAATTTTCTTTCTGGTTTTGTTTTAATGGTGCGCACTGTCCAGTGAAAATAACACATTGCATATATTCTGCAGGTCACTGTCATCACAGCAATACCAAAATTATATATAATATATATATATTTTTTTTATTATTATTTTTTTTTTTTTATGTTTTAATCACTTTAAACAAATTAAAAACTTTGAAAAAATCTAAAATTTTGTTGCATTGTCATATTGTGACACCAGTAACTTTTTATAGTTCTGTGTAGAAAACTGTGTATGATGTTGCAAAACGAGATGTAGTTTTTAGTGGTACCATTCTGGAGAATGTGTGATGTTTTGATCACTTTTTGTTGAATCTTTTTTTGCCTTCTAAAAAGCAAAAAGCTTGCCATGTATGAGCAAGAAAAATGTACAGTATATGTTGTAAGTCATTACTTTATTCAGAATCCCATGTTGTTGTTTGATCTTAAAAAATGCAATCTGAGTTGCCCTCTATGTACAATGACATCAACTTGTATTGGCTGTTGACAATATCATGATTGTTAAATAGATTACTGTAGGTAATATAAGAAGTATGGGAACACATCTAGTTAGGTGAGTCAGTTGTGGCCACAATCATTGTTCACACATAGGAGGAGATTTATCAAGACTGGAGATTAACACTCCAGGTTTGATCCCCTGGGCAGAGGCGCCTAATTCATTAAGAGGCATAAACCTGTGGCTGTCATTCAAGATTTGGTGAAGGAGAAATAATGGTATTATGCTCCTTGTATGGTGGTATTTGGTGACTGTATGTAGGTGGAATATATTAAAGTTGTATAAAAAAAATATCTGTATTTAGTACATTACAAGAGACAAATTATTTGTAGGTCCCACAGTGCTGATTTTCATTCTACTGTTGAGGTGTTGAATACAAGGTTTTTATGTGTCTTTTTACTGATTTTTTTTTTCTTTTTAATAGGGGGGGGTTGCAAACATGCCTCCTTTAAAATTAAAAGGATTGAGTACGTTGAAATCCAATACTCTTCCCCCATACACATTTAATGGTCAGCCTGTCCTGCTGAAGTCAGGACAACACTAATTGTATCTGTATGGTCAGGTTTAGTTCAGCAGTTCTGATTACAGTGTTGTATAGGTGAAATTTTCTTCTTTATCGACATTACGTGCAGTTTTACTGTTGTGAATGCCACAGAGGGGCCCACTGAGATTCAATAACTCAGAGGCCCAACATAAACCTGGAACTGACTCTGTCTGTGGCTGTCATTCATGGTTTGGTAGAAGTGGAATCGTTGATTGTAATGTCAATCTGTATTCCCTTAGTCCTGACAGCAGCACAATATGGGGTATCTCTGCCCCTGTGTGTTGTTTAGGACAGGTGGAACCTTTAATTAGCACCAAAAAGGTGCCTCCTACTAGCCCTATAAGAGGGCACAAGAGACCTCCCTCCACTGTGTAAATTATAAAGTAACAGGAAACAAGCTTCTAGGGAGGGAAGCCTTGTGCTGCTGTCAGGACTAAGGAAATACAGATTGACATTACAATCAACGATTCCCCTTACGTCTGACAGCAGCACAATATGGTGAGTTAGCAAGTAATTCCCCTAGGGAAGGTTTCCTCGCCTTACAACATCAAGGACTGACTGACCAGAGGCAGTTGTCCGGAAACTGCGGACGTCTAATGATAATGTTTAACAAAAAGTCAACTGAGATGACCATGATGCAGCCGCACAAATCTGGTCCAATGGTAAGGACCGATACTCAGCCGAAGAAGTCGACACAGCCCTGGTCGAGTGGCCGTAGAAAGACTGGAGGGAGTAACTCCTGAATAAGAAAGGAAGACTTAGTTGTCTCCTTGATCCATGTGGATAGAGTAGGCTTGGAAGCCTTGAGGCCTCTGTTTTTACCCTGCATATCGATTAGTAGGTTTTCGGCCTTCCTAAACGGTTGAGTGTGGGATAGGTAAATCCGCAGACACCTTACCACGTCTAAGGTGTGGAGCTTTTCTTCCTCCTCAGAGGTTGGATTGGGGAAAAAACACAGGTAACGAAATTAGCAGATTGCTATTATAGTATGAGAGGACCTTAGGGTTAAACCCAGGCAAACCTAAGGTGTACCCTATCTGCAAAAAACAAATGTATGGCTCTCTAGAAGAGAGAGCCTGAAGTTCCCATACTCTTTTGGCAGATATAATAACCAACAAAAGTGGTTTGGTAAGCTAAATATTTTAGCTCCGTAGTCTCCAAGGGTTCAAATGGAGGACCGCACAGGCCTGCAAGGACTACCGCAAGGTCCCACTGGGGAACTGGAGATGATACTGAGGGCTTTAGCCTCATTGCCCCTTTAAGGAACCTTGCAACCAGAGGATCCTGAGACAGACGTCTGTTCGAATGAGTGGAGAGGGCAAGGCCCTTATCCCAACCGTCCTGAAGAAAAATTTAAAATATCAGCCGTAGAAGGTTCTAGATTATTATTACCCTTCTTGGAGCACCACTCCATGAAAATCTTGGCTGTCCTCTGGTAGCTATTATTGGCAGAGTCTGCTCTTGCAGAAGAAAGGGTCTTCAGGACGGCCTCTAACAGTCCTCTATCCTGCTGTAGGGACTGCTCAACCTCCAGGCTGTCAGGTTGAATCTCCAGAGATCCTGGCACTTCAGAGATCCTTGGGAAACCATGTTTTGGATGGGGGGGAAGCCTCCAATATATCCCTCGACTCATCTCCATGAGTTGGGAAAACCAAGCTCTTTTTGGCCAGAATGCTGAACCTCCTAGGAACCACAAGAGGTTTTTCAGGACATCTCCACTCTGAGGACATTCATTTTTTGTAATGTCTGGTCCACTTGGAAGACCCTAGGCCCTCTATAGGTGGACGCGGAGGCTTCCCCATCAACATCACGATCCTTAGACCGGATGGACTTCAGCAGCCGGCTTAATTTTTCGAGTGGGAAGCACGGCCTGCTGGGATCTTCAGTGGAATCGTCAGATGAGAGTGTCTCCTCCACTATCTGATAATCTTCATCAGAGATCCGTAAGGAAGATTGTGTCTCAATCTGCAGTCTCTTGGCAAACTGGGCGGTGGAAGAACAGATCTCCTTAGAGACTCCTCCATATAGTCCTTTACCCAAGTAACAACCTCTCTTATAGAAGGTACTTCGGGCGGAAGTCTGCGACACTGGTGACAGCGGATAAAATCATAGCCGTCAGGTAAAGGCTTTTTGATATTGCAATCCAAACACATTAGGTATTCAAATTTAGAGGACTTTTTCCTCCTAAGCCCATCGCCATTACGTGATGCAGAAGATGACATCTGAAACATCAAACAGCCATGTGACACTGAAAAAAGGAAGATTGCCAAGCATCGCATAAAAAACCAAGGGGTACCTTACTTTTTTCTTTTTTTTTTTTTAAAAATCGGTCACTTGAAGAGAGAAAAAAACCATCAGAAAAAAACCAGCCACCGCAAACCGCAGCAGAGGAGCTAGAACCACTCACTCAACAAATAAAGGACTGCAGACCTTTTAAATGTAAACCAGCAGCGAGGGGAGGAAGCCAACATAGAAACATTTATATGGCACCAAAACAAGTCGAACGCCATAATGGAACATAGAGGAGCATAAGCCTAAGCCAGAGGCTCAAAATACAAGTAGCAAAAATCAATTCTATATTTTGCCTTTAAATTTTCAATTTCCAAACTTACCGCACTTTTTCCGAGAAAACCGGAAGTAGGCCGCGGTGGTGCGCAAAGGCTTCCTTTCCCCGGGAACACGGGACCGGAGAAAAGTTCCGGCCGAGGAGGTTCCTTACTTCCGGAATCGCGCTGCCTGCAGAGCGATGAGCCGGATAACGCTGCGCTGCGGGGCGAAGGCCCGGACGTTTTTTTCTTTAGGACCGAGGTACCCCTTAAAGGTAAGCCAGGAGTAAATGAAACCCCTAGCAACGGGAGGTCACAAGAGACCTCCGTCCACCTGTCCCACACAGGACAGAAAAAAACACAGTGGAGGGAGGTCTCTTGTGCCCTCTTATAGGGCTAGTAGGAGGCACCTTTTTGGTGCTAATTAAAGATTCCACCTGTCCTAAACAACACACAGGGGCAGAGATACCGCATATTGTGCTGCTGTCAGACGTAAGGGGAATAATCTTTTATGGTTTGGTCAAAGAGAAATGGTGGTCAGGTGACTGTCTTTCATGATTAGGTGAAGGAGAAATCAATAATATTCACTATTTGTCATTCACGGTTTTCTGGAGAAGAAGCAATGGTCTTTGGAGGGTATTAATAATTTGGTGTAGGAAAAATAATAGTCTGTGGCAGTCATTCATAGTTTGGTGGAGGTGAAAGTGAAATAATAGTCCGTGTCTTTAATGGTTTGGTGGAGGAAGAATCGCTAATGTTCAGTGGTTTGTCCTTCATGGTTTGCTGGAGTAGAAATAATGGTCTGTGCTTGTCAATGATGGTTTGGGTGGAGAAGAAATAATGGTCTTTGGCGGTCATTATTGGTTTGATAGAGGATAAATAATGATCGTTTATTGGTTGGTGGAGGAGAAATAATGGTTTGTCACTGTTATTAATGTTTGGTGGAGGAGAAATAGAGTGTGACTGTCACTCATGGTTGGTGGAGGAGAAATAATGATCTGTGGCTGTCATTGATGGTTTGATGGAGGATGAAAATTGGTCTGTGGCGTTGTTCATGGTTCAATGGAAGGGAAATATTGGCCTATGGATTATATGGAGGAGAAATAGAGGTCTACAGATGTCATTCATGGTTTTATGGAGAAGGAGTGATGATTTGTGGCTGAAATTCATGGTTAATTATTTAATTCTATTATAGAAATTAAAAGCATATTCCAATAAGAAATCTTTGACATGACAAAATTCATCGCAAATAGAAAACTGTACGCATGGCCAGCATTCTTCCCTGCAAACTATTTACTCAAACTCTCTAAAACAACAATGGAGAATGACATGAACATGTTCAGTCTTCACTCAACATTACTCCATATTACTGACTATAGTTTTAGAAGTTCATCAAGCACATAGGCATAACTTGAAGTTCCTGGGCCCCAATGTAAAATCTGTAATGGGGCTTCCGTTGTTTTCTCATACTATAGAGAAGTTTTAGGACCCCTTGGACCCAGGGCCTGGTAGGAAATGAAACTTCTGCACCCACTATAGCTATGCCCCTGCATATAGGTTGCTAATAATGTGTAATTTTCATTAAAGGGGATTTATAATTAAAGATACTTATCCCCTATCCACTGGGGTGAAATTCCTCCATGCATGCCTCCTGCATGGGAATGAAATGCAAGTAAGTTCCATGACCAATGCTCCAGTCAATTCTATGGGACTTCCAGGCTGAAAGTGCTGGATTCCTCATAGAAGCGAATGGAGCTTTGGTTGGTAATGCAGACTGGCCTTCATTCACATGGAGAAGGCATGGCCCCCACAGTTCCATTGCTGAGGGTACTGTGTTTAGAGAATAAGTGTTTTTAATGTTAAAACCTCGTTAAAGGCTTACGTAGTAATACATGTGAACAGATAAAGTGATAAATGACACATATGTTACATAAGTTGTGAAGCTGTGTGATGTCCTGTGGTTTCTTAAATATGTCACATTTCTGGTTGCCAGAAATGTCATTTACTAGCAAGTGTTTGAAATGACTAGAAAATCGTGCTTTTAACTAGTTTTAATGAGAAGTCTGATATATTTTAGATCTCTCAGGGGCGGACATAGACTGCAGAGGGCCACTGTGCAAATAATGTGTCTGGGCCACCCATCCCCACTAATTGGCCTCAGTGGTCTCGTGGATTGCAGGACTTCTGGGGAATGCGGCACAGTGCGTGACTGAGCAGACTGCGATATCGGACACCGGAATGCTAGGGATGCATAGCATAAAGTCCCTTAGTGGCTCCTTCACACAGTATAATGACTCACAGTAGCCCCTACATGCACTATAATGTCTCATAGTGGCCCCTCCACACATTATAATGCCCTATAATGGCCTCTCCACACAGTATAATGTCACACAGTGGCCCCCCCCCACACACTATGATGCCCTATAGTGGCCCCTCCACACAATATAATGTCTCACAGTGGCCTTCATACATTATAATGTCACACAGTGGCCACCATCCAGTATAATGTCTCACAGTAGCCCTTCCACACACTTTAATGTCCTATAGAGGCCCATACAGTTTTCTTCATGAATTTTCCCAAAATTTCACGTTCAGAAAAACCCAAAATTTCGCCACCCATGTACCATTATTATACTCTGGGTTCTCTTCAGACAACAAATACTCTGATTGCCACCCGGCTGCCTCTGCTCTAAAGGTATAGAGTGGAGGCTACCGGACGGAGTCCCCTGCTTCATATATCATCTTTACTGTCCACCTGAGTGGGCCCCCTTTCCTCTATTGGTCGTTGTGCAGCCGAACAAGCTGCACGTGTGATACGACCGCCCCTGAGATCTCTGTCAATTGTTTTTATGAAAACCCAATTCGCAATATATGCAGTGAAGCTATCACAATAATAGTTTGAGTTCTGATTGTAGTGGTGGTCACAGAATATACAAAGGGTTGACCAGGATTAGAAAGAAACTTGCTTTTCATTTCTAGAAACTGTGCTGTTCTTGTCCATGACCTACACTTCAGCTCAGCCCCATTCACCTGAATATCAATGAAGCTCAATACCAGATATTGTCCATAGAGAAGACTGGCAACAGTTCTTAAAAAATGATCTTTTTTTTTCTAGTCCTTAGTACATACACTCCACAGGTATATGAGCAGTTTATGAGCTGAAGCATTGTCTTGCATGCCACAGAACATAATCTGTGCCTGATAAATCAGTATTGCATCACAAGTTGATATACACTTGTTAATAAAACTTAAGACATCTTGAACTGCTTTAGAATTGCATCACATTTAATATGTCTTTCCATTTCTCTGATCAAATCAGAGACTGACATTTCATTTCTTATGGCAATAATATTAATTTTCCTCTAGACGTCTTCCCATGCAGATTGTCACTGCTTTTATATTTATAAAATGTCACAGTCACATATGCTATTTTATGTGGAACAATTGTTGCTAATCTAATATACTATTTTTAATTCTTTTATTCCAATAGTTTGTATGATTTAAGTTATAAAAGGTGAAATAAAAAAAATATATAACTGGAAATGCCCAAAGTGGCTCTAAATAGTCTCTGCTTCCAATGTTCTTTTCTTCTCATGCATAAAACCACATATGGTTTGCAGACCTCTTTTATGTGGTTCTTGACCCAACTTCATGTCATACAAATGTCCAGGTTTTGCATCCTGGATTCCTGGCATGTACCCGGAACGTGACTCTTCTGCCCTAATAGAAGAGATTAAATCATTGACTGCTTCTGCCCAACAGACATAAGGGAAAACCCCTTTAACATTGTGGCAGAAGAAGAGTTTTTGAGCCAATTAGCAAGTAGGGCCAAGGATCTACAGTGAGGAAACCATTTTCTGTATTTAGTGATGTTTTTCTTTTTATAAGTTAGAAATATCCCTTGGACTTACTGTTAATAATGATGGTGCTATTTACCATTAGAGGCGATAGAAGCATCAGTAATAAAATAGAATAGACAATTACAAATGCCACACATTTTGCTGAAACTTCAGTGCTAATAGCAAACAACTGATTTTCAACGGAAAGTGGCTGTCAGTAGCTTATTCAGCTTGAAGTAGCCACTTAGGAAAAATGTGTACTAGGCTATAGCCCCACATAGTGAAAGACAGCAAAAAAAAATGCTGTGGAAAGAAAATGCAGCGGAAACGCATGGCATTTTTTTTCTGCAGCGTTTTTCATTGCGCTTTTGCTGAGTTTTTCTCTACAGACTTTCTGCCCTTTTTATAACTATAGGGAAAGAACCAGCGTATACAGTGGCTTGCAAAAGTATTCCTACCTTTTGAACTTTTTCACATTTTGTCACCTTACAACCACAAACTTAAATGTATTTTATTGAGATTTTAAGTTATAGACCAACACAAAGTAACAGATAATTGTGAAGTGGAACGAAAATGATACATGGTTTTCAAAATTTTAATCAAATAATCTGAAAAGTGTGACGTGCAAAAGTATTCAGCCCCCTGTACTCTGATACCCCTAAATAGAATCCAGTGCAATCAATTGCCTTCAGAAGTCACTTAATTAGTTAACAGAGTCCAGGTACAGTGGGTACGGAAAGTATTCACTCTTTGTTTCATTGCAGCCATTTGCTAAAAGCAAAAAAATCATTTTATTTCTCATTAATGTACACTCAGCACCCCATCTTGACAGAAAAAAAACAGAAATGTAGATATTTTTGCAAATTTATTAAAAAAGAAAAACTGAAATATCACATGGTCATAAGTATTCAGACCCTTTGCTGTGACACTTATATTTAACTCACAAGCTGTCCATTTCCTTCTGATCCTCCTTGAGATGGTTCGACTCCTTCATTGGAGTCCAGCTGTGTTTAATTAAACTGATTGGACTTGATTAGGAAAGGCACACACCTGTCTATATAAGACCTCACAGCTCACAGTGCATGTCAGAGCAAATGAGAATCATGAGGTCAAAGGAACTGCCCAAGGAGCTCAGAGACAGAATTGTGGCAAGGCACAGATCTAGCCAAGGTTACAAAAGAATTTCTGCAGCACTCAAGGTTTCTAAGAGCACAATGGCCTCCATAATCCTTAAATGGAAGAAGTTTGGGACGACCAGAACTCTTCCTAGACCTGGCCATCCAGCCAAACTGAGCAATCATGGGAGAAGAACCTTGGTGAGAGAGGTAAAGAAGAACCCAAAGATCACTGTGGCTGAGCTCCAGAGATGCAGTAGGAAGATGGGAGAAAGTTTCACAAAGTCAACTATCATTGCAGCCCTCCACCAGTTGGGGCTTTATGGCAGAGTGGCCCAAAGGAAACCTCTCCTCACTGCCAAGACATATGAAAGCCCGCATAGAGTTTGCCAAAAAACACATGAAGGACTCCCAGACTATGAGAAATAAGATTCTCTGGTCTGATGAGACAAAGATTGAACTTTTTGGCGTTAATTCTAAGCGGTATGTGTGGAGAAAACCAGGCACTGCTCATCACCTTCCCAGTGCTCTGGACCTCAGACTGAGCCGAAGGTTCACCTTCCAACAAGACAATGACCCTAAGCACACAGCTAAAATAACAAAGGAGTGGCTTCGGAACAACTCTGTGACCATTCATGACTGGCCCAGCCAGAGTCCTGACCTCAACCTAATTGAACATCTCTGGAGAGACCTGAAAATGGCTGTCCACCAACGTTCACCATCCGACCTGACAGAACTGGAGAGGATCTGCAAGGAAGAATGGAAGAGGATCCCCAAATCCAGATGTGAAAAACTTGTTGCATCATTCCCAAGAAGACTCATGGCTGTACTAGCTCAAAAGGCTGCTTCTACTCAATACTGAACAAAGGGTCTGAATACTTATGACCATGTGATATTTCAGTTTTTCTTTTTTAATAAATTTGCAAAAATATCGACATTTCTGTTTTTTTTTTATGTCAAGATGGAGTGCTGAGTGTACATTAATGAGAAATAAAATGAACTTTTTTGCTTTTAGCAAATGGCTGCAATGAAACAAAGAGTGAAAAATGTAAAGGGGTCTGAATACTTTCCGTACCCACTGTATGTGTAATTTAGTCTCAGTATAAATACACCTGTTCTGTGAAGGCCTCAGTGGTTTGTTAGAGAACACTAGTGAACAAACAGCATCATGAAGACCAAGGAACTCACCAAACAGGTCAGAGATAAAGTAATGGAGAAGTTTAAAGCAGAGTTAGGTTATAAAAAAATATCCCAAGCTTTGAGCATCCGAAGGAGCACTGTTCAATCCATCATCCAAAAATCGAAAAAGTATTTTACAACTGCAAACCTACCAAGATATGGCCGTCCACCTAAACTGACAAATCGAGCAAGGAGAGCACTGATCAGAGAAGCAGCAAAGAGGCCCATGGTCACTCTGAAGGAAGAAAACCTGTTGGAGGCTTCAAAAGACTTGAGATTGGGAAGGAGATTCACCTTCCAGCAAGACAATGACCCTATACATACAACCAGAGCTACAGTGGAACGGTTTAGATCAAAGAATATTCAGGTGTTAGAATGGCCCAGTCAAAGTCCAGACCTAAATCCCATTGAGCGTCTGTGGTAAGACATGAAAATTGCTGTTCACAGACGCTCTCCATCCAATTTGGCTGTGCTTGAGCTATTTTGCAAAGAAGAATGGGCAAAAATCTCAGTCTCTAGATGCGCAAAGCTGGTAGAGACATAGCCCAAAAGACTTGCAGCTGTAAGTATTGATATGGGGGGGCTGAATACTTTTGCACACTTTTCAGATTTTTATTTTGATTAAAATTTTGAAAACCATGTATCATTTACATTCCACTTCACAATTATGTGCTACTTTGTGTGGGTTTATCACTTAAACTCTCAATAAAATACATTTAAGTTTGTGGTTGTAAGGTGCCAAAATGTGAAAATGTTCAAGGGGTATGAATACTTTTGCAAGGCACTGTAATTGACATGTATAAATGACATACTGCGATTTAAAAAAACACAGGCGTTTTTGAAAAATGCAGATTTTCTGGCAGCAGATTTTTTTTGCAATGTGTGGATAGGATTAGCCAGAATCCCATTCACTTTCCAGGTAGTGTATAACACAACATTTTTTGCCTCAGCATTTCTGCAGCAGGGGCTTCAGCCTAACTATTACCTGCAGAAAAGAAAATGAACTGGCTTCCATATAGTATAAGGATGCTAAAAAAAATTGATATTATGCCTTTCCACTTTTCATTGCTTTGCTTTGCAACTGTTCACAAATCCAAATAGGCCTTGACAATAAAACAAAAAATTATGTGTCCCTACCCCAAATTCCTGCTAAAAAGTGGAGCTTTTATTATATAAAAAAAAAAAAATCTCTTCCACTGTTTCAATGCCCTTACTGAGCCAAATTGGGCAGTATGAACTTAGCAGCGGATTTTTATTTATCATGAGTACTACCACAATAAGGGCGTAATGTTAATATAACAGCATAAAAAGTATTTAGGATAATTGTATGCTTCCCACTTTGTGGGAACAGTTTAGGGAAGCCCATTTTCTGTTCCAACCTAACTGTTCCACAGTACAGAAAGCAATGTCCATAAAGGCATGGTTGGGTGAGTGTGGTATGGAAGAACTTGACTGGCCCACACAGAGACCTGACCTCAAAACCATCAAACACTTTTGGGACAAATTAAAATACCATTTGTGATCCAGACCTTTTTGCTCAACTTTACTGCATGACCACACAAATGTTTTTTTTGGCTAAAGGGGCACAAATTCCCACAGAAACAAGCCAAAATCTTGTGGAAAGCTTTCCCGGAAGGTGCAGGCTGTTAGAACCACAAAAGGGGTCTAATTTCATATTAACACTCATAGTTTTGGAATAGGATGTCCAACAAGCTCATATACTGTAGATGTGGTCAGGTGTCTGATATATTATACATTGATTTCTATATTTCCACATGATAAAGAAAACTGTTGTTTTACACCAGATATTTTTTTGGTAAATGTACATATTTTACCAGTCATCTTTGAGAGAAATTAAAGGGGTTGTCTGGGGATTTTAAATATGCTTACCTCATCCAGCAGATGTTTATGGATCTGGGGGTTCCTTTCTCGCTCAACCCCCATGTCACATGATCAGAAGCAGCGCTCACGCCCCCAGGTTGTTCCGCCACCTCCCTCCTTCCCTGATCTCACAGGTAATCAATTGTCTTTGCTTCCGGGACTGGCTGACTATAGTAAAACCAGCCTTCATATCACAGGTAATTAATTACCTTTGAGATTGGGGAAGGAGATAGGGGGCAGAGCGACTTAGGGTCGGAGTGCTGCTTTCAATCAGGTGACCCGGGGGCTTTGAAGAGGACAAAACCCCTGGTTTCATCATCATCACCACTGGATCAAATAAAAGTATTTAAACTCAATGGACAACCCCTTTAAACCTTTCTTTATATGACCTTTGTCAGTGAATAAACACAGTGCCAGGAACAATTTAACCGGTTAAGGACCGGGCTTAAAAGTGCCTTATGGACCAGGCCTCATTTTTCAAAACTGACATGTGTCACTTTATATGGCAATGACTTTGAGACGTTATAACTTACACAAGTGATTTTGAGAATGTTTTTTCATGACACATTCTACTTCATGTTAGTGGTAAACATTGATCAATATTTTTGTATTTATTTATGAAAAATTAGGAAATTTTATGGAAATTTGGAAACAAATGGCAATTTTCAAAATGTGAAATGCTCTGCTTTTCAGACAGATAGTTATACCACCAAAATACATGAATAAATATTATCTACCATATATCTGCTTTATATCGGCATCATCTTTTAATCGTCCTGTAATGTATTTTGGATGTTAGAAGGCTTGCAAGTGTAACAGCGATTTTCCAGATTTACAAGAAAATTTCCCAAACTAATTTTTTAGGGACCACTTCAGTTCTGAAGAGGATTATAAAGGCCTATATATTAGAAACCCCCATAAATCACCCCATTTTCAAAACTGCACCCCTCAAATAATTCAAAACAACATTTGGGAAGTTTGTTAACCCTTTAAGCATTTCACAAGAATTAAAACAATATGGAGGTGAAATTTAGACATTTCATTTTTATCCAATAATATATTCATTTATCCCTAAAATTAACACATTCACAAAGGGTTGAAGGAAAAAATACATGTCACAGTTTGTTGTGTAATTTCTCCCGAGCACAGAAATACCCCACATGTGGGTGTAAACTGATTTTTGGGCACATGGCAGCGCACGGAAAAGAAGGAGCGATACTTGGCATTTGAAAAGCAGATTTTGTTGGAATAGTTTTGAGGTACCATGTCTCATTTGCAGAGCCCCTAGAATACCAGTACATTGGAAACCACCCAAAAGTGACCCAATTTTGGAAATTACACTCCTGACAGAATTTATCAAGGGGTATAGTGAGCATTTTGACCCCACAGCCGTTTCACAGATTTTATTAACATTGGGATGTGTAAATGAAAAATTACTAAAACATCACTTTATCCCCAACGTTTTCATTTTCACAAGGAGTTAAAGGAGAAAGAGCAGCCCACAGTTTGTTAAACAATTACTCCTGAACACATCAATACCCCATATGTGGTTGTAATCTGCTATATGGGTGCATGGCGGGGCGGCGGGGCTCGGAATGGAAAGAGCGCTATTTGGCTTTTGAAGGGCAGATTTTGGAATAGTATTCAGGTGCCATGTCACATTTGCAGAGCCCCTAGAGAACCAATACAATGGAAACCCCCAAAAGTGACCCCATTTTGGAAACTACACCCCTCACAGAACATATCAAGGGATATAGTGAGCATTTTGACCCTACAGCCGTTTCAAAGATTTCATTAATATTGGGACATGAAAATGAAAAATTACTTTCTTTCCAATAAACCGTCAATGTAGCCCCAAATTTTTCATTTTCACAAGAGGATAAAGGAGAAAAAGCTCCCCAAAGTTTGTTACACAATTTCTCCTGAATACAGGAATACTCCCCATATGGTTGTAATCTGCTGTATGGGTACATAGCAGGGCTCAGAATGGAAAGAGCGCTATTTAGCTGATGGAGAGAAGATTTTGCTGGAATAGTTTTCGGGTGACTTTGTAAGCCGTGTACCGGGGTAGGCTCCCCAGGATACAACAAAGTCACGAACAAAGGAAGCGACTCCAAATCAATTTAGTAAAAAACAAGATTTTACTTTGCGTAATAACACCTCTTTACCAAAAAAACCATTCCCAATTATTTACATACACTCAGCCAGGAAGCTGAGGCCCTGGTGTTGTACAGCATGGTGCCCTCTCATCACTGCTTATACATTCCCTTCCTGCCGCAGCCAGTTGTGTTCTAATGATTTGGTGATTTTTGGGGTTTTTGTCTTCACATTGTACAAGCTATATATTTTTTATTTTCCTGGTGATGTGGCCATATGAGGGCTGATTTTTTGCGGTATGAGATGCATTTTTTAATGACACCATTTTTTTGGGTGCCTATAACTTATTGAATAAATTATATAAACTCTTTCTGGGTGGATTTAAAAAAAACATCAATTCTGGCATTGGTTTTTACCTTTTAATTTTTTTGCCGTGCAGCGCACAGCATAAGTAACATGTTGCCTTTATTCTGTGGGTTGGTACGATTACGGCGATACCTCATTTATATTGTTTTTTTATGAATTACTAATTCTAAAACCCATTTGTGGACATAAATCAATTGTTTTTTCATCACCATCTCCTGAGAGGCGTAACATTTTTATTTTTCGGTTGAAAGAGTTGATTTAAGGCTTATTTTTTGTGGGAGGATACGTTGATTGTAATGTCAATCTGTATTCCCTTAGTCCAGACAGCAGCACAATATGGGGTATCTCTGCCCCTGTGTGTTGTTTAGGACAGGTGGAACCTTTAATTAGCACCAAAAAGGTGCCTCCTACTAGCCCTATAAGAGGGCACAAGAGACCTCCCTCCACTGTGTAAATTATAAAGTAACAGGAAACAAGCTTCTAGGGAGGGAAGCCTTGTGCTGCTGTCTGGACTAAGGGAATACAGATTGACATTACAATCAACGATTCCCCTTACGTCCGACAGCAGCACAATATGGGGAGATAGCAAGTAATTCCCCTAGGGAGGGTTTCCTCGCCTTACAACGTCAAAGGACTGACTGACCAAAGGCAGTTGTCTGGAAACTGCGGATGTCCAATGATAATGTTTAATAAAAGGTCAACTGAGATGACTATGATGCAGCCGCACAAATTTGGTCCAATGGTAAGGACCGATACTCAGCCAAAGAAGTCGACAACCCAGGTCGAGTGGCCGTAGAAAGACTGGAGGGAATAACTCCTGAATAAGAAAGGAAGACTTAATTGTCTCCTTGATCCATGTGGATAGAGTAGGCTTGGAAGCCTTGAGGCCTCTGTTTTTACACTGCATATCGATTAGTAGGCTTTCGGCCTTCTTAAGCGGTTGAGTGTGGAATAGGTAAATCCACAGACACCTTACCACATCTAAGGTGTTGAGCTTTTCTTCCTCCTCAGAGGTTGGAGAGGGGAAAAACACAGGTAACGAAATTAGCTGATTGTTATTATAGTATGAGGGGACCTTAGGGATAAACCCAGGTAAACCTAAGGTGCACCCTATCTTCAAAAACAAAATGTACGGTTCTCTAGAAGAGAGGGCCTGGAGCACCCCTACTCTTTGGCAGATATAATAGCCAACAAAAAAGTGGTTTTGTAGGCTAAATATTTTATCTCCGTAGTCTCCAAGGGTCCAAATGGAGGACCGCACAGGCCTGTAATGACTACCGCAAGGTCCCACTGGGGATGATACTGAGGGCTTTAGCCTCATTGCCCCTTTAAGGAACCTTGCAACCAGAGGATCCTGAGACAGACGTCTGTTCAAATGAGCGGAGAGGGCCGCAATCTGCACTTTCAAAGTGGCAGGGGCAAGGCCCTTATCCAAACCGTCCTGAAGAAAATATCAGCCGTTGAAGGTTCTAGATTATTAATACCCTTCTTGGAGCACCACTCCATGAAAATCTTGGCTGTCGTCTGGTAGTTCTTATTGGTAGATTCTGCTCTTGCAGAATAAAGGGTCTTCAGGACGGCCTCTGACAGTCCTCTATCCTGCTGTAGGGACTGCTCAACCTCCAGGCTGTCAGGTTGAATCTCCAGAGATCCTGGCACTTCAGAGATCCTTGGGAAACCAGGTTCTGGATGGGGGGAAGCCTCCAATATATCCCTCGACTCATCTCCATGAGTTGGGAAAAACCAAGCTCTTTTTGGCCAGAATGGAATGATGGCTATCACAGAGACTTGGTCCTGTCTGATTTTCATTAATACCTTTGGTATTATTGGAATTGGAGGGAAGATGTATGCCAGCCTGGACCTCCAAGGGATGGACAGGGCATCCACTGCCAAGGGATTGTCCTCCTGGTAAAGGGAACAGAACTTCTCCACCTTGGCGTTGAGTCGGGTTGCCATGAGGTCTATTTCTGGAAGACCCCTGTTCAGGGTAATCTGATGAAAGACTTCTGGATTGAGTGACCATTCTCCTGATACGGCATGACCCCGACTCAACCGATCCGCTACTATGTTCAGGGAGCCCTTGATGTGAACTGCGGATAAATGGGTTAGATTTTTCTCTGCCCATGTAAATATCAGATCTGCCTCTCTAAGGAGGGTTGGTGATCTGGTGCCTCCCTGTCTGTTCACGTACAGCACTGTGGTCATGTTTGACCGGATTTTGACTGCTCTTCCCCTGGGAAGAGGCAAGCAATAGAGTAAGGTACGATATACGGCTCTGAGCTCCTTCCAGTTGGACGAGGTCCTTTTTTCAGAAGCGCTCCAGACTCCCTTTATGGAGTTTTCGTCCAATGGGCTCCCCATCCCGAGAGGGATGCATCTGTAGTCAACAGGGTCCAAGAAGGTTGGACCGTGGACCTTCCGTCTTTCAGGTGCAACCACCACTTGAGGGAAAGACGGGTCCTGGGGGAGAGTCTAATCTTCTTGCTGAATGTAAGAAGGGAGCGATCCCAAGCCTCTAGTAACTCCTTCTGGAGGGGACGTAAGTGCCACAAGGCCCATGGGACTGCCTCCACTGAGGAAGACATCAAGCCCAGGATCTTCATCAATGTTCTGATGGAGGCTATCGGCTTTTTGAAGAGGTGCCGGACTGCCGCAACCAGCTTCTCCTTCCTTGCTGGTGTCAAGGAGATTTGCAGGTGGACTGAATCTAGGAAGTAGTTTTCTCAGAGGAACTTCCTTCGAGTTGAAGGGATCGTTTTTGACTTCTCCCAATTTATAAGCCATCACAGACTCTGAAGGCTGTCTGTAGGTACTGGAGCAGAACAGACTCTGACTGGGCCTTTATCAACCAGTCGTCTAGATAAGGCACCAAGAATATCCCCTGAAGCCTGAGGGCGGCCGTTATGGGGGCCACTACCTTTGTAAAGGTGTGGGAAGCAGAGGAGATCCCGAAGGGTAGTGCTGTGAATTGAAAGTGCTTCCTGTGGCCGGAAACTACTACAGCAATCCTTAGAAACCTTCTGTGTGGAGGTAAATAGAAATATGCAAATGGGCGTCTTTTATATCCAAAGTCACAAAAAACATCGCCTTAGAGGAGAAAGGTGATGACAGACTTTATGGTTTCCCTATGGAAGCGCTTCTTTTTGATGAAGCGGTTGAGGTACCTTAAGTCTATGATCATTCTCCACTTGTCTGCCGGTTTTGGCATCAGGAAGACGGGAGAATAGACACTGGATCCTTCTTCTAGAGAAGGGACTTCCACCAGGGCTCCCTTGTGAATGTACTCTCGGATGGAGAATTCCAATGTAGTCTGCTGCATTGTAGGGAGGCTGCGAGTTAACACAAACTCATCCTGAGGAGGACGGAGGAACTTGATTGCATAACCTCTTTGGATTACCTACCGGACCCATGGGTCTCGAATTTTTCCCTGCCCGCAGTTGAGAAAGTGGGAGACACGACCTCCGACAAGAATCTCGGCCACAGGAAAACTGCTTCTGATGTCAAAAGCTAGACTTGACTTTTTTATCATCAGACTTCGGAATCTCCGGCCGGCGTCTCTAGAGGAATAACTAGAGCCTCTCTGGACTGCCTTCCACGACGAGGCGGATAGCCTCTACCACGGCCAGAGCCAGACCTACCTCTGAAGGCCTGGGGTAAAGTTTTACCCTTCTTGTCGGCCAAGCCCTCTAGGATCTCGTCTAGGGCACAGCCAAAGACTCTACCCGGCTCAAAGGGTAATGCGCACAAATTATACTTTGAGGGGAACACAGCTCTCCAAGGTTTTAACCATAGAGGTCTTCCTGCTGCAGTGTTCTTGGTAAGTGCCAGGGATTTGGCCGCCAGCCTTAATTGATGGTGGGAGGCTTCCGTTAAATATTCAGCTGCTAGGGAAACTGAGCCTAGAAACCCTAGCAGCTCGTCTCTGGAGACTCCAGAGTCGGTCACTTTCGAGGTGGACCAGGTCAGTACATAATTTGGCTGACTTCACAGGACGCAACCGCCACAGCGGTCTTGGGCGAAGCAGCTGAATAAGCCTTCTTGAAGGTATTGTCGAAGCGCCTGCCACGGCGTCGTGCAGATTTGCTCCATCTGATGGTACCTTAGTGCGGCAGGACAGTTTAACCACCGCCATATCCACCTTGGGAGGAGGACCCCATTGATCAACTGGGAATAAAGCGCCGAACCTCCTAGGAACCACAAGAGGTTTTTCAGGACTTCTCCACTCTGAGGACATTAATTTTTGTAATGTCTGGTCCACTTGGAAGACCCTAGGCCCTCTATAGGTGGACGCGGAGGCTTCCTTGTCAACATCACGATCCTTAGACCGGATGGACTTCAGCAGCCGGCTTAATTTTTTTCGAGTGGAAGCACGGCCTGCTGGGATCTTCAGTGGAATCGTCAGATGAGAGTGTCTCGTCCACTATCTGATAATCTTCATCAGAGATCCGTAAGGAAGATTGTGTCTCAATCTGCGGTCTCTTGGCAATCTGGGCGATGGAAGAACGAATCTCCTTTAAGAGACTCCTCATATAGTCCTTTACCCAAGTAACAACCTCTTATAGAAGGTACTTCCGGCGGAGGTCCGCAACACTGGTGACAGCGGGTAAAATCATAGCCGTCAGGTAAAGGGGTATTGCAATCCAAACACATTAGGTGTTTCAAGTTTAGAGGAATTTTTCCTCCTAAGCGCATCGCCATTACGTGCTGCAGAAGATGACATCTGAAACATCAAACAGCCACGTGACACTGAAACAGGGAAGATCGCCAAGCATCGCATAAAAACCCAAGGGGTACCTTTTTTTTTTTTTTTTTTTTTTTTTTTTTTTGAAATCGATCACTTGAAGAGAGAAAAAAAACGTCAGAAAAAAACCAGCCACCGCAACCCGCAGCAGAGGAGCTAGAAACCACCCACTCAACAAATAAAGGACTGCATTCAGACCTTTTAAATGTAATCCAGCAGCGAGGGGAGGAAGCCAACAAAGAAACATTTATACAGCACCAAAACAAGTTAAAACGCCATAATGGAACATAGAGGAGCATAAGCCTAAGCCAGAGGCTCAAAATACAAGCAGCAAAAATAAATTCTATATTTTACCTTTAAATTTTAAATTTCCAAACTTACCGCACTTTTTCTGAGAAAACCGGAAGCAGGGCGCGGTGGTGCGCAAAGGCTTCCTTCCCCTGGGAACACGGGACCGGAGAAAAGTTCCGGCCGAGGAGGTCCCCCGCTTATTTCCGGGATCGCGCTGCCTGCAGATGGATGCCGGATAACGCTGCGCTGCGGTGCGAAGGCCCGAAGGACCGGAGGTTCTTTGGGACCGAGGTACCCCATAAAGGTAAGCCAGGAGTAAATAAAACCCCTAGCAACGGGAGGTCACAAGAGACCTCCGTCCACCTGTTCCACACAGGACAGAAAAAAACACAGTGGAGGGAGGTCTCTTGTGCCCTCTTATAGGGCTAGTAGGAGGCACCTTTTTGGTGCTAATTAAAGGTTCCACCTGTCCTAAACAACACACAGGGGCAGAGATACCCCATATTGTGCTGCTGTCGGACGTAAGGGGAATTGTGCTTTTTATTGGTATTGCTTTGAGGTACATATGAGTTTTTGATCACTTTTTATAGCATTTTGTGTAAGCCAAAAATCATTACGCCCTTAGTTTTTTTCCGTTTTTTTTTTTTTTTCGACGCTCACTATGTACGTTAACTATTGTTTTAGTTTTATTGTACAGGTTGTTACGGACGTGGCAATCCCAAATATGTATTGTTTTTATTAATTTTTAGTTTTTTAATATAATTCATTTTATATAGGAAAAGGGATTTTTGGGGGGCTTTATAACTTTATTAATTTTTTTTTTACACACTTCTTTCTTTTTTTAAACTTTTTTTTTACATTTTTTACTTGTCCTATAAGGACACCTGAGCCAGCGAGGCTCTGATCGCTAGCTCAGTATTACAGACGGCAATACACGAGTATACACGTGTATTGCAGTCTATACAAGAAGTCAGCCGATGTAGATGCATCGGCTGACTTCCTGACATCCTGGCAGGATCAACCAGGTACTGGGGGCTTCAGGCAGCCTGGGGTCACTGGCCAGACCCTGGGCAACAGATTGTAGATATCGACACCCCCCAATCTCGCCGCGGGGGGGCGGCAACATGGCGGAACCCCTTGGATGCCCCAGTTATGCATCCAAGGGGTTAAAATAGTTACAGCTGACACCCACTCCAGATAACTTTCACAGTGTCTCTGAAGTGCCAGCCGAAAATTTACAATTAGGCGGAATTCAGAGACCAGGACTGCTGGTGGTAAATTTACAGCCGGAGGTCGTCAACCGGTTAAACCAAACACCTAAAGGCCGGGAACACATTGCAAAGGTTGAAATCTAAGGCCAGCGGCCAGTGGTGAACCTAGCTTCTTTGCTGTCTGAGGCAGACTATAGAAAGACGCCGCCCCCCCCAAAAAAAAAAAAAAAAATTGCGTTTACATGCTACTAGCTTTACACACTGCTATCATCGCACAATAAAGATACACAAAGTTATAAAACAGTTTTTAAGAATTCTTCTTCCTGTATTACTTCAGTATCAGAGATCAACAACACGGCATTAACAATGAAAATAACTTCACACATCTTCTGCTTGGTGGATGGACGAGCCCACGTGGCCCCCATTCTCGAAAATAGGAGCGCCACAGATAGCTGAGTTCTGTTCTTTGGCACCCATCGAAGTGAATGAGATCGTGGGTTCGTTCATCCACCAAGCAACATGCCTATATTCAGCCTGAATTTCCACCCGGGGGGGGGGGTTGGGGACAATTTCCTGCCCAGTGGGGGTCTCAGCACACAGACCCCCATCAATCAGGTATTTATCCTCTATCATTTAGGTGAATATAGTTCAGTAACATTTTATGACTTACAGGTGATGTCTCTCACTAATTGGTCACATTTCCCTTCTCTTCCCTTTGGGCCGCCATGACCAATTCTTCCAGCTGTGACTTGTCTCTGTAAAGTTTGCAACACAGACATCTTTGGCTCCTCACTTTTCCAGGCACCTGACCCACATTGTTCTCACCTACACAAGGCACCCATCCTGCTGCTACCCCAATTATAAAATATATGATATAACCCTCCGCAATGAATAATACTCCCAAGTGCATCTTTATATTAATAATGTCCGTGAGTACCCTGTATAAATAGTGCCCCTTATCAATGCCCCATTGGTTTCCTAATTAAAAGGTTTTCCAGGTCATTAATACAATAATCAGTGGGGTTCAGGATCCCCACTGATCAGGTGTTTGAATGAACTGTGGTATCTGTGTAAGCTCCGTGATCGCTTCTCTCGAACTACAACTTCGTCCTATACATGTCTATGTGACAAGGCTGGAATTACATCACACAGTCACTATAAACAGACAGTGGTGGTGGGGGGGGGAATTGGTCTACTGATCTCTGTACTGATTTGTCCTAAGGATAGATCCCTTTATTAAAGCCCAAGTGCCACCTCAAAGGGGTTGTCCAGGATAACCACTTTTTTAATATGAGGCCAGAGAAGGTTCTCCGGTATCTTCCAGTGTGTTCCAGTCCTGCTGCTCTAGTGTTTTCTTCCCCACAGCACTGTGACGTCCCATATCAGCGACCTCAGTGGTTATGTGCGGTGGGGACTTCCGCCAGAAGAAAACACCGGAGCAGCAAAACCAGATTGCAGTGGGAGACATTGGAGCACAAGGGACAGCGGAGTAGGTTTTTGGTTTTTTTTAATCACTTTCCCCGGTCTCATATTAAAAAAGTGGTTATCCTGGACAAGCCCTTTAATTAATTGCCCCCTTTTATTATGCCCCTGATTCCCCCTGACATACAGTAAATATTGCTCCCCTAACAACACTTTATATAAATGATGCCCCCTTCTATTCATAATGTCCCCTAATGCCCCCTTATATAATTGATGTCCCCTAATGAATGCTTTTATGACCACCTCTATATATATATATATATATATATATATATATATGCCCCCCCTAGTGGCCCCTTATATAAATAACACCTCTTAAGTTCATAAAGCCCCCTTATATAATATGCCCCTTCCTAGCAACCCCTTATCAGGAGTGTAACTAGCAAAGACTGGGCACCCCCACCGCATAGCACCCCCTTTCCTGGCTCCCACACAGTATAAAGTCCATTTACACACACTGTAATGTTCCATAGCGGCCCCTGCACGCGGTATTATGGCCCACAGAGGCCCCTGCACGCGGTATTATGCCCCACAGTGGCCCCTTAACACAGTATTATGCCCCACAGCGGCCCCTGCACACTCTATTATGCCCAGCAGTGGCCCCTGCATGCGATATTATGCCCCACAGCGGCCCCTGCACACTCTATTATACCCCACAGTGGCTCCTGCACACTCTATAATGCTCCACAGAATCCCCTGCACACTCTATTATGCCCCACAGTGGCCCCTGCACACTCTATTGTGCCCCACAGTGGCCCCTGCACACTTTATTATGCTCCACAGTGACCCCTGCAAACTCTATTATGCTCCACAGTGGCCCCTACACACTCTATTATGCCCCATAGTGGCTCACCCATGAACTATTATTATACTCTGGGGTGTTATCAGACCCCAGAGTATAATGATCGGAGATTCGGGGAGGTGTCAAACATAAAAACTACTGTTACTTACCTCTCCTGGGCTCCAGCGCACTCCCAGCAGCTTCTTCAGCGTCGGCACAGGACCAGGCCGGCGTCGCATTACTTCTAATACATCACCATAAAAGATGTAACCCTAGGAGAGGTTTCTAACACTAGTTTTTATGTTCCCTCACCTTCCCTGGGTTTCCGATTATTATACTCCAGGTGCATCTCAATAAATTAGAATATCTTTGAAACGTTTATTTATTTCAGTAATTAAATTTAAAAAGTGACCTCCTATATTTTCTAGATTCTTTACACACAGAGTGTTCTATTTCAAGTTTTTTATTTCTGTAAATGTTGATTATGGATTACAGCTAATGAAAATGTAAATCTAAGAAAATTAGAATATTGTAAAAAAGTTCAGTATTGTAAATTCAGTGTGTCACCTGCCAAGGTTTCCTAAGCCTTTAAATGGTCCCTCAGTCTGGTTCAGTAGGACACAAAATCATGGAAGATGCTGATTATGAATTGAATTAATGAATTACTGAAATGAATGAACGTTTCAAAGATATTCTAATTAATTGAGATGCACCTGTATTTGGCCTCACTTACCGATCCCTGCTCCTGCTCACAGCCACTTCTCCTTCCCCATTCTGCGTCCTATAGCAGAAGGGGAAGCAGGGGCAGCCATGAGCAGGATCAGGGATCGGTAAGTAAATTGGGCCCGTTACCTGCTGGGTTTCCTCCCTAATGGCCTATTAAAAAAAAAAGTTATGCTCACCATTCTGCGATCCCTGGATGGACCGGCGCCTTCTCTTCTTCACCCACGCATAGGACGTCTGCGTCTCAGCGCAAGAGGCGCGATGACGTCATAGTATCGCCGCCTGCACCGAGATGCAAATGTCTTCTAAGCCAGCCCAGAACAGGTACCGCTCAGCTTTGTTTTCAGAGTGGCCTTTCTTGGGCTGGTTTAGGTTAAAAAAAAAAATAGTAAAAAAAAAATTAGTAAAAATGCCGCCCCTCCAAGCAGTGACGACAGTGCCGCCTGAGGCGGCCGCCTCACTTCACCTCATCAGAAGTGCGCCACTGCCAGCGGCCCAGGAATTGTTGCTGAAGGCAGAGGCTAAAACCAGCCATTTTTAGCTGGTTTTTACTGCTGACTGGTCCACTGTAGGATGTCTATTGCATCTCACAGTGGACCAACTCTTGTGGCCTTAACCTAAAAGTTTTTTGTTTTGTTTTTTTGTCCATGGTATTAATACTGACATTTAAAACTATAGTATTTTGTGGCAATTGTATGGTTTGTTACATAGTCAAAGCATTTGACTATTGTTGCAGTATAAGCAATCCAAAGGGGAACATCTTGCATCAATGCTCACAGAGGATTCAAATGTCTGGTTTGCACATGTTGTCGATTTATTGTGGATCTTAAAACTATTGATACTGACAAGTTCTCTGCATAATGTCACACTACTGTTAGTATTTTCCTTCATTCTAACATAGACCACAAAAATGACTGCTGTGTTATGATTTATAGATGTAATTTGTTTATTTTTCAATGTACTTCTCAGTGAACCATGTACCGCTCAAGATTAATACATCCAGATATATTTCAACTTGAGAGGAAATATATGACAGCTGAGATAATAATACACATCACAAAGTCTTCTACATACATATTTACAGTACTTTACAGAGAAGGGTTTTGTTACATGACTTTTTATGTTTTGTTCTTTGAAGCATTTGAATTGTTTGTAGTATTATTAATGGTATTGATCATACAGTACTTCCATTGTACAAAATAATAGAAGTTAAAGTAAAATATATGCAGCTTCACTTATGGGTAAACTTTTACCAGATCATTCTCGGCTGTTTCAATGCAATGAAGTGCAATGAATAATTGTATCTTGTTTCTCTTCTAGTTGTGACTGGAGCTGGAGATGGTATCGGTAAAGCATATTCAATTGAGGTACGAGGACTTTTCGTTAACTTCAGATTCATGAATTAGGCTCTTTATTTCCAAATAGTTGTGGAATTTATTTGGGTCAAGTCAGAGGTTTATCTTTCCTTGCTGTTTTACAATAGCTGCACTGTAGCGACATTTAGAAATACCTGAAAAGCATTGTATTTGCCTTTTAAGAAATAATAAAAATTACAATGAATTTTATAATGTACAAATATCTATCTATATGAAAAGTAATATTCCTTATTTATATTCTCAGCACTGATTGACAAAAAAAATAACTTACCCACATGTCATAATGCTGCAAAACTCAAGATGGCATAAAAGTACTTCCCTTGCTAACCTATAAAAAGGCACTCAGATGCAACTTTTGGGTAGTATACAACTTGGTGAGAGATTGTTGTCTGCTAGACATGCCTCCAGCTGTTAGGAGGGCACACACAGATGGTGAACAGACTTCGGACAGCACAGACAGACCACCAGTAGAGAGGATCATTCGATCTGCTAACCGGAATGAGCAGCTCCATAACTTTTATATCCACCATACAGACACAGGTGGTACCTTCATTCCACACTACTGTCTCTGCCTAGACCTTTTGAAGTGATGTATCCCCTAGTGAGAAAATGTCCCACCTGAGTACCCCCAAAGTAGTGATCGCTTATTAATTATGTTAATAAAATGTTAATAAAACAAGATTTCGTTTTGACCCTTTGTTAACAATTATGTAATGCCCCCCTCAGTGCCCCCACATGTACAATAATGGCTCCACATGTAAAATAATGACCTCCACAGTTGCCCCACATATAAAAAAAATGGCCCCACAGTGCCCCCCCACATATAATAAAATGGCTCCCACATATAATATAATGGCCCCCATGGTTAGTGATGCTTGAGGAGCAAGTGGTAAGTTGCATTCATTACTTACTACCATGGGCCTCATGCTGTTCAGAAAGCACTGCTCTCTCCCATTCATGCCAAAGATTCCTGTGACAAAAAAAAAAAATCCCATAGTGACCACTAGACAGTTTAATGTCCCATAGCAGCCCTCCATCCAGTATATTGTCCCATAACGGCCCTTCATGCAGTATAATGTCCTATAGTGGCCCCCATGCAGTATAATTTTTTAAAGCGGTCAGCCACGCAGTTTAAGGCCCCATAGGAGCCCTCCATGCAGTGTACTGTCCAGTATTGGCCGTCACGCAGTATAATGTCCCATGGTGGCTCCCATACAGTATATAGTGTAGTGTAGTGTAGTGGCCTCATACAGTCCAATAGTGGCCCTCCACACAGTATAATGTCCCATAGTGACTCCAATATAGTATAATGTCCCATAGTGGCTCTACACACATTGTAAAATGCATGCATACATACATAGGGATTTTCTAATAATTTTGGGTCTGGCAAAACCCACATTTTCTGGGGGTACCGCAGGTTGAGATCCACTGGCCTAGACAATTTTCAGGTGCTGACATGAAGGAGATCTGGTTTCACAGTGCCCATTACACGTTCTACCATTGACAGTCATCCAGCGTCGCCTTGTTCATGGTTCATGACAGGTTCTATTTGGAATCCTATGATGGTAGAAACCTTGTGGTGAGCACTTTAATCCTACCTTTGCTGGGAAGCAACTCAATGCCCCAACAGCTGGTGTAATGATCTGGGGAGCTATCGCATATGACAGTTGGTGACCCCTAGAAGTCATACAAGGGGCACAAACAGCTCAGTGATATGTGCAGACAGTCGTGTAAATAAAGTCTTGTAAGAGACAGCCAATGTTGTCTTAAGCTTCATTTGTCTGTATAAACTGTTAATGTTGAATGTATTTCTGTGATTCTGTTCCTTTAAGACAGCAGCCATTGTAATTGTGACAGATGCTGCGGACTCTGGAGGAAGACAAGAAGTTACAGTGGCCTCAGTTCTTGTCTGAAATGGTGTGGGCCTATAACAATCAGGTCCATTCTACAACGGGGTACTCTCCTTATACACTTCTCTTTGGGCGGTCTGGGCGAAGTATAGGAGAATTACAGTTGGATGATGTGGATGGGTTCCCTCCGAGGGATCCAACCTCTTGGGTGCGGGCGCACCGGCAGAGACTTGAGACGATCCATCGATTGGTGCGGCAGCGCCTGCAAGAACATCCCCATCCTGATAAGACCCCAGTGCAAGAAGCACCATTGCAACCAGGCGACCTGGTGCTAGTTCGTGTCAAGAAACCCCAAGGGAAATTGGAAAGCAGATGGGAGGCTTTGCCGTATCGTGTTGTTGGCCGCAAGTATGCGAATGGGCCAGTGTACCAGGTCCAGAAAGAAGGAACTGATTGTGTTCGAGTACTTCACCGAAATATGTTGCGCCTGTGTCATTCTGAAGGGACAAATCACGATGGGCCTGCCAATGTGAATGAGCTCCCACAGTCAGAGAATGGAGGTGCGGAATGGGCCTCAGCGGGAGGATGATTGTTGGCCGATCCCTGCTCCTGGGGATGTTCCACCTGTGACTACTGTATCTCCGGCCTGTGCCCCCTCAGGTGCGGAATCCGCTGGTCCTTCTCAGCCCATAGCTGCAGCACCCCATAATATACCACCGGTCCTCAGACGGACCACTAGGCCAAATGCTGGTATTCCCCCTGTTCGGTATGCGCAGGATGAGTTTGTTTGTCCTGCCATACATCGGTATACTACCACCCTGTGCATAAAAGTACAACCCTCTGGATATACAGTCATAGGCAGGGACTGCCAATCTTAAAGTGGGGGGGAATATGTAAGAGACAGCCAATGTTGTCTTAAGCTTCATTTGTCTGTATAAACTGTTAATGTTGAATGTATTTCTGTGATTCTGTTCCTTTAAGACAGCAGCCATTGTAATTGTGACATGATGCTGGAGTGACTCCCCCCCTTTTATGTCAGCTTGCCTGTTCTGCAGACAGAATGTGAGCAGAGAAGCAGGAAGTGACGAGACAAAGAGCAGCAGCCATCTTAGCAAGTGTTGTATTGAACTGGTGTGGAGATTTTTCTGTACAGCTAAGCTGTATCTTGGTCCAGAGACAAACAGAGTGTAAAGAGACAACAGGACTAGTGAGTCCACGTGAAAGGAACTGTGCTCAGTGGCTGATCAGTGAGACTGACATTGTGACTGTGTATATGGATACCACAGATAGAGACTCGCAGTGCTGTTGATGTACTGGACAGCACCTGCTAAACCCCGGCTTACAACCCAGCTCAGTGTATGGATTCGGCAGGACTGTCAGTGTGCTGAGTGGAATCTGCTGTTGGATTACATTGCATTCATTGGGTTTCCCTGTTAAAGAGGACTTCATTTCTCCCAAGATCCTGATAACAGTGAGGAGAGGACGCTTCACTATAAAAGAAAGGACCGACTTTGGGCCCCACCGCGCGCTTCTACGGACTGTAAGCGGTCCACCTGGACCACTGGGGAAAAGGGGGTGCACCCAAATGTGAAGTCAGGGTCAGTTAGGGATAGTTTTGAGTATATTGTTCATTCAGTGTCCATACCGCAGAAGTGGACAGAGTAAAAGTAGAAACCATTGCAGAATTTGCCTTGAAATTGTTCATGCTATATTGTATATTTTGCTTGTCTTTATCCCTATCATTTTACCTTCAAATAGCCTTTATTAACTTATAGTAAATATATATTCTTTTCTTGAACTACCGCGTGTGCGTTCATTTCTGGTTGCGGAGTCCAAACCACCTGCCTTGCTCTCGGTTCACAGTCTTGTGAACCCCAGTGCAAACTTTTGTCCAGGGCCCCCTACCCCCTCCCTAGAGGGAAATTTTGATAATGACTGTTACGGGTGCTGCAGTGATATCTCAGATACTTGAAAGGGATACAATTATAATACCCACAACTGCAGTTATCAAGAATATGGTGAATGAGCAGCAAAGCGCCCGGCACGTAAACAATACTGGGACAGTATAATATGCTCCACAGTGGCCCCACACAGTAGTATATGCTCCACAGTGGCCCCCCACAGTATTATATGTCCACAGTGGCCCCCACACAGTATTATATGGTCCACAATGGCCCCACACAATATTATGTGCTCCTCAGTGGTTCCCACACAGTATTATATGCTCCACAGTGGCCCCCACACAGTATTATATGCTCCACAGTGGACTCCACACAGTATTATATGATCCACAGTGGCCCGCACACAGTATTATATTCTTCCCAGATCCCCCCTAGAGCCAGTGCTATTATTATACTCTGGGGTCTCCTCAGACCCCAGAATATAATAAGTAGAAGCCCACGGGAAGTGATTAAAAATAACAAACACTTATACTCATCTTGCCTCACCTCTCCCAGGTATCCTTGCTCCATCTGGCTGTCTCCGGCATCTTCCTTGGTCCTCTTCTGACCTGACGACTGAGGTCATGTGCCCCAGACGTCACTGCTGGGGCCTGTGATTGAGCCTAGGCAATCATGTGGGGTACGATGAAATGATTACCTCAGTCACCAGCAGGAAGAACCCCAGAAAGGATGCTGAGTCCAGTATAGGTGAATATAAGTATTTTTTTTTTTTTTTTGGTCACCTCCCCTAGGCTGGCATCAATTGGAAAGGGCCCCAGCAATAATCGGACCCCATTCCATTAACAATATGTATAGCAGTAGGGTAACCAGGCTTTGCCTGAATGCTATCATGGTGGCTGGGGTCCCGTACCCCTCCGGGCCCAGTCACGGTTGCACCCCCTGTGACTGCGATCATTACACCACTGTGTGCAGATAATCCTGCAGTCACATGTGTTGTCTCTCATGGCAGGGCTTCCAACCCAGCAAAGGTTTCCCTGTTATGTTCTTGGCTTGCCTGGTAACCAGATTTATTGTCAACAAGGCATTTATAGGACCAGCTTTGCCAGCCTACAAGTGTGCAGGATCCTAAGGCTTATCTGTAATATCTGTGACTAAATGTGGCACAAAATACCATGTGGAACCTGTATGCCTCCATGTTCAACCGTATTTCATCTTGTATCCAAGGTAGAGGTGGCCCAACAGGGAACTAGTGCCTTCAGTTGTACAGTTTTATGCAATAAACTTATCCTTTTGCTCTAATATTGTAATCTTCTTAAATATATCATCATTGCATTCACAAATATAAAGTTTCATCCAATTCCTTCATTCAGTACAGTCCCTCCTTGCTGCTTTGTTTTTTAAATTTATTTATTCATTTAATTGATATATATATATATATATATATATATATATATATATATATATACAGTACAGACCAAAAGTTTGGACACACCTTCTCATTCCAAGAGTTTTCTGTATTTTCATGACTATAAAAATTGTAGATTCACACTGAAGGCATCAAAACTATGAATTAACACATGTGGAATTATATACTTAACAAAAAAAAAAGTGTGAAACAAGTGAAAATGTCTTATATTCTAGGTTCTTCAAAGTAGCCACCTTTTGCTTTGATTACTGCTTTGCACACTCTTGGCATTCTCCTGAGGAGCTTCAAGAGGTAGTCACCTGAAATGGTTTTCACTTCACAGGTGTGCCCTGTCAGGTTTAATAAGTGGGATTTCTTGCCTTAAAAATGGGGTTGGGACCATCAGTTGTGTTGTTCAGAAGTCAGGTGGATACACAGCTGATAGTCCTACTGAATGGAGTGTTAGAATTTGTATTATGGCAAGAAAAAAGCAACTAAGTAAAGAAAAACGAGTGGCCATCATTACTTTAAGAAATGAAGGTCAGTCAGTCCGAAAAATTGGGAAAACTTTGAAAGTGTCCCCAAGTGCAGTGGCCAAAACCTTCAAGCGCTACAAAGAAACTGGCTCACATGAGGACCGCCCCAGGAAAGGAAGACCAAGAGTCACCTCTGCTGTGGAGGATAAGTTCATCCGAGTCACCAGCCTCAGAAATCGCAGGTTAACAGCAGCTCAGATTAGAGACCAGGTCAATGCCACACAGAGTTCTAGCAGCAGACACATCTCTACAACAACTGTTAAGAGGAGACTGTGTGCAGCAGGCCTTCATGGTAAAATAGCTGCTAGGAAACCACTGCTAAGGACAGGCAACAAGCAGAAGAGACTTGTTTGGGCTAAAGAACACAAGGAATGGACATTAGACCTGTGGAAATCTGTGCTTTGATCTGATGAGTCAAAATTCTTTGGTTCCAACCACCGTGTATTTGTGCGACGCAGAAAAGGTGAACGAATGGACTCTACATGCCTGGTTCCCACTGTGAAGCATGGAGGAGGAGGTGTGATGGTGTGGGGGTGCTTTGCTGGAGACACTGTTGGGGATTTATTCAAAATTGAAGGAATACTGAACCAGCATGGTTACCACAGCATCTTGCAGCGGCATGCTATTCCATCCGGTTTGCGTTTAGTTGGACCATCATTTATTTTTCAACAGGACAATGACCCCAAACACACCTCCAGACTGTGTAAGGGCTATTTGACCAAGAAGGAGAGTGATGGGGTGCTACGACAGATGACCTGGCCTCCACAGTCACCAGACCTGAACCCAATCGAGATGGTTTGGGGTGAGCTGGACCGCAGAGTGAAGGCAAAAGGGCCAACAAGTGCTAAGCATCTCTGGGAACTACTTCAAGACTGCTGGAAGACCATTTCAGGTGACTAGCTCTTGAAGCTCATCAAGAGAATGCCAAGAGTGTGCAAAGCAGTAATCAAAGCAAAAGGTGGCTACTTTGAAGAACCTAGAATATAAGACATGTTTTCAGTTGTTTCACACTTTTTTGTTAAGTATATAATTCCACATGTGTTAATTCATAGTTTTGATGCCTTCAGTGTGAATCTACAATTTTTATAGTCATGAAAATACAGAAAACTCTTGGAATGAGAAGGTGTGTCCAAACTTTTGGCCTGTACTGTATATATGTATATATATATTTACAGTGCTGTTCAAAAAATAGCAGTCAAACATCATTAACGTGATAAATCAATGGTTTGGGTAGAAGTGATATTTCTAGCTAGGAAATAATTCACATGTAAGTGTAGTAGGACAGAGCCAAAAATACGGACATGCATGCCACTTATTCTGAGTAACAGATTCATTCATTGAAAGGGGCTTGTTTAGAATAACAGCATTAAAGAATTACATTGGTGAAGTCAATTTTGGCCATTATTTAACCCCTTCCCACCAATAACATTTTTTCAATTTTCGATTTTCGTTTTTGACTCCCCGCCTTCCAAACTCCATAACTTTTTTTTTTTTTCATTCACAGAGCCATATTAGGGATTAATGTTTGCGGGACAAATTGTTCTTCATAATGGTACCATTTATTATTTTGTACAATGTACTGGGAAGCTGAAAAAAAATTCAGAATTGGGTGGAATTGAAGAAAAAGTGCATTTGTGCGACTTTCTTACAGGCTTCGTTTTTATGGCGTTTGCTCTGCAGCCAAAATGATATGTCACCTTCATTCTATGTTTCGGTACGATTCTGGAGATACCAAATTTATATATTTTTATGTACATTTTAACCCCTTAACAAAAATCAAAAACTTTGCAAAAAAAAACATTTTTCTTAACGTTGCCATATTCTGACACCCAGAACTTTTTTATATTTCCATGTAGGGGGATGCGTAAGGCTTCTTTTTTTTTGTGGGGCCAGGGGTACTTTTTAGTTATATCATTTTGGGGAATGTCTATTTCTTTGATCACTTTTTATTAAAATTTTTATTAGAGATGAAAATCAGCGGTTCGGCACTTTTGATTTTTTTTTCCACTATGGCGTTCACCATACAGGAAAAATTTTTTTATAGGTTTGTAGACCTGGCTTTTTCAGACACAAGGATACCTAATGTGTATGTGTTTCACAGTATTTAAGTACTTTTCTATGTGCGCTAGGGAAAGGGGGGTGATTTGAATTTTTAATATTTTTTATTTATTATTTATTTATTTATTTATTTATTTTAATTTCTTTTATTGCATTTATTAGACCTTGAACCCCAGAGGGTCTGATCACTGATGCAATGCATTAATGTAATGCATTGCAAAATATCGGCATTTGTATGGCAGCCTCCTGAGTGGCCTCCATATTTAAATACCCAACATCTGCCGTGCTATTACGGCAGATGTCAGGAAAGGATTAAGGTAGGAGGTTGCATATGTTGGTTATAGTGCCCACTGGGACACTGGGAAAATGGTTTGTTCCAGACAATGTTCTTATGAAAAATGGACTTTGATTAAAAAGTTGATTGGAGAAGGAAAAACATATAGAGAAGTGCATCAAATTATAGGCTGCTCATGTCAAATACAGTGAAGTGGCAACTAAAATCTGAAAGACATAGAACAGAACCATTTTTTTTCATTTTTCAGCTATCTTGACCAGAAATGTCACTACAGTTCATGTGTTGCACAGTAACTTTTTGTGCTCATTTATATAGTACAGTGGAAGTTCAGAACTAGTTCAGTACCCCCAAATAATATAACAAAGTATCTAGGAGAGTCATTCTATGAAATGGAAAGCAGATTATGTTGGTTGAATGGCAGGAATGTAACTTTTCTGTTCATAAAACAGCAGACCACCAGCATATATTGTGTAAGAGAATTGTGAGAATTCAAAAACAATCGCAAACCGAGTCACTATATGGTATACAAAATACACTTAAAGAAATACAAATTATCGTAAACTAGCAAAAAAAAAACTGAAATAAACCGGTCTGATCTCACCAATCCGCTGGAGTAGCATGAGGGGTTCCCTGAAGGCGGCAGGTCCAGTAGGCAAACCCCAACTCACAAGGAAGTTTTCAGGGCGAGTTAGGGTTTGTCTACTGGACCTGCCGCCTTCAGGAAACCCCTCATACTACTCCAGCGTATACCATATAGTGACTGGGTTTGAGATTATTTTTGAATTATCACAATTCTCTTACACAATATATGCTGGTGGTCTGCTGTTTTATGAACAGAGATTTTTTACTATGTATGTATTAAGTTATGTTTTAATATTGAATATATGTCTTTGCTAGTTCTGTATTCATATTCACGTTTATAATAATGCATCATTTGCATTAATATCTTTTTGCTTGTTTAATTGAATTGCAGGAATTAATAAGAAAAATACTAAATCAAAATATGCAAATGTACAATTTTAATGGTCACAAAAAACTGCATGTGTAATATTAAGAGTTTACTCTTCTTTATTCTACATTTTAGAAGTATACATGACACTTCCTAAGTTTAAACACTTTATTAATTTGTTGCTATTGTTAACATGTTGCTATTATTATGAAATTGATTTAATATTATAAATACTATTAAATGTTTGCCATGTGTTCTTATAATATACAGTGTACAGTATGTTTGTGTATGTGTAAAACCTTTGTTCATTGCCCTGAGTACCACCTAAAGCAGTGATGGTCAAATTATCACATTATGAGATCATCAGATGCACCTTATATACAGTGTCCTATGTTGTCTATGTTAGATGCACATTATCTACAGTATCTTATGTCTCCATTTTGCTGTAGAGATGTGGCTATCTATGCAAATTTACTTTCCATGGCGATGGGACCAAGAGTGACAATACATAGCTACCTCTCCGCTGCAAATTGAGCTGTTTAGGGGGCTAGTGGCCACAGTTTAGGAACCTTATAACTATATGAAGCCCCCCAGGCTGCGAGTTACCTATAACTGACCTAGAATATTAACACAACTCCACTTGAAACTTTTTCTTTTGTAGCTGGCAAATCGTGGCATGAATATTGTAATGATCAGCCGAACCCTTGAGAAAATGCAGACGGTTGCTTTGGAAATCGGTATCTTTCAGTTATTTTGCATTTGCATCTCATGAACACACCCAAATCATAATAATTGTTTTTAGCTCAATTAGATAAAAAAAAAGAAAAAAGAAAAAGAAATATGTAAACTATATTGAATATTTTGTATAGTAACCATAATATTAAAATTTTTAAATCTGTTTCTGTTAGTGGAAATTTTTGCACTATGACTGTATTATGACTATAATGGTAAATAGTGCCAGTAGGTTTTCAAATGGCATAACTGTAAGAAAAAAAAACTAGAATTTTTTGGTCTGGTTAGATATTTTTTATTTGCTAAAGGAAAAGTATGGCCTCTTCTGATAATATGTTAATCAGTATTTTACAGTCCCCCAAGAGCATTGAGATGCTATTTAAAATATCTGACCATCCATTACTTAAAATGTACCTCCAAATATAAATCAACATTTCAAAATACATGTGAATATAAGAAATATTGTAATATATCTTATTTTAGAAATATATTTACTTCTCGACTTATTAGGTTGCTCTCCTTCTCAGCTTCACTCAAACTGTTTATCTGTCTCACTCACAGTGTATGAGTTTATCAGCTGCAGTCAGTGCTGCTTAGGGCCCACCAGTGGAATTCATTCTGGGGGCTCAGCCAACATATAAATATGAATAATACCTGCTTCCCATTTTTTCAGTATTGGTCTGCTACCTAGCCGTTGCCTTAGATTAGAACCCCCTTAGCTCTGCGAGCAAGATAAGTGGTGATGGGTAGAGATGGGCGAAGAGATACAAATGGCTGCCGCCGTATGTATTCATCGGGAGATATAAAAGAGAAACGTGTGTATGAGTCTCTGTGTGACGTTCTAGCACCACCGGACATCAGTTAACAGCCTCTAAACCAATAGATAGTGGTAGGTGGACACTTTACAGTGCTGATGTCATATACAGTATATAAGGTTCTGTGGACTTGAACATGAGTTATTACAGTAATGGTGGAGATAGGGATTGGTCTGTGTTTCATCTCACTGTATCATACAGAGTACTCAGTTCTGAAAAGCTTACAATTACAAGAATTAGTTAGGAATAGGAGATTTTAGTCAGATTTAAGCAATGACATTAGTATAATGTTGTACCGTGTTAGCCATTGAAAGTAGTGGAAGAGTGAAGAAATCAGGCGATACCTTTTAGAGGCTAACTGAGTATATTTATAAGTAAGCTTTCAGGAGTACTGCTAGCTCCCTTCATCAGACATGGTGTGATACAAGAACTGAAAATTCACAGATTTTTATACACATGGTTTTCAAAGAATTTTAGAGTCCTTAAAAAAAACCAAAACAAAATGCAATCTAAGTAGAGAAGTTATTTACAACAGGTCAAAGAAAACAGTCTGGAAACTTGTGGTGCGTGACGGAGGGATCAGTAATTCTTGCTGTTATCTGTTTGCTATCAGGAGGTGATTTGTGACCCTCACAGTTCATACATAGTGTGACATGAAGCTGGCATGAATATTGAGTTCAGTTCATGGTTCATACATAGTGTGACATGAAGCTGGCATGAATATTAAGTCCAAATTGCAGAGTTTGAAATTTTTGCATAAATTTGTTTCCTCCCATTGTTTCCTCGCCTCCTGCGTCTTAAAATGTCCCATTAAAACCACAACCCGCAAATCTTCATTAGATGGTGGGACATTGCGCACACATTATGAGGTACACCACATTGGAAGACCTGCAGGAGAATGTCACCCTAATTCTGTGCATCTGTTGTGACTGTGGGATAGGTACACTGTCAGCGGTGTGGATGTGCTTGCAGGTCATGCACCTTTTATGTAGGCAAGGTGAGGTGCCATTTTCAGTTGGGGCCTTCAGGGCACTCCGGACGATAATACGCCTCAGGTTTGGTGGTTGTCGAAAGGAAAGGAGAGGGGGGACTGGAAATATGTCCTTGAGTCTGTTGTCCCTATGTAGCACAGGTTGGAGCTCCTTGGCAATCCTTCGTAGGATCTCCAGTTGTGGGTTGTAGGTGACAACTAGGGGCACTCGGGCTTCTTTCTGGGTCTTTTTATATGTGAGCAGACTGTCTCTGTTAATGGCTGCCGCTTTGTTTAATTGGTTGTCTGTTACTTTTGGTTTGTATCCCAGTCTGAGAAATTTCATCCTCAGATCTAGGAGGTGCTTGTGCAGGTCTGTTTTGTCGGAGCAAATACAATTGTATCGTATAGCCTGGCTGTAGACAATGGATTGTCTTGTGTGCTTGGGGTGGAAGCTGTCGTTTCTCAGGTAGGCCGTTCTGTCTGTGGGTTTGTGGTATATCGATGTGAGTAGCCGGTGGTCTTTGATGTATATTGTGGTGTCCAGAAAGTGAATTTCACTCCCTGAATAGCTAAGTTTAAGGTTGATGGTAGGGTAAAAGTCATTTAAGTCATTATGGAATTGAAGTAGGGCCTCCTCACCTGCAGTCCAGATGACAAGGATATCATCGATATAACCAAGGTAAATCATAGGTTTGGTGGCGCATGTTGATAAATATGCTCCTTCCAGTTCTGCCATAAAGAGATTTGCATATTGGGGTGCACATCTGGTCCCCATTGAAGTTCCCATTCGCTGTAGATATAGATTCTCTCCAAAGGTAAAATGGTTGTGGCTAAGGATGAATTGTATGAGCTGCGTTACTGGTTCTGTTGGAAGGTTTTGTTTTGCCAGGTGTACCCGACATGCTGCAACTCCATCCTTGTGGGGAATGTTGGTATACAGGGATTCCACATCCATGTTGGCCAAAATGGTACCCTCAGGTAGAGGGCCCAGGGCATTCAGTTTGTTAAGAAGGTCAGTGGTGTCCTGGATATAGCTTGGAGTATCCCTGACAAGGGGTTTTAGGAGATTTTCCACCCAACCTGAGATGTTTTCTGTCAGTGTCCCAATGCCAGAAATGATAGGCCTCCCAGGGTTGCCATCTTTGTGTATCTTTGGGAGCATATAGAAGCAGCCCGGCCTGGGATCTTGTGGGATAAATCCTTTTACCTGATTCTGGATCTGGATTGGAAACTTCTTGATCATACTCTTTAGTTCTTTCATATAGGCTTCTGTGGGATCACTTCCAAGTTTGGAGTAATGGATGGGATTTGACAGTTGCCTGTTTGCTTCCTGGATATAGTCTGAGGTGTTCATTATGACTATTGCGCCCTCTTTGTCAGCCGGTTTTATTATTATATCCTGATTTTCTTTCAGTGAAGTAATAGCCTTCTGTTCCTGCAGGGTTAGGTTATGCGTCTGTTTCTTTTGTTTCTCCAGGATTTCTGATTTTACTTTGCTTCTGAAACAGTCAATATATTTATCCAGTGCTGCATTAGTTCCAGGGCGTGGGGTCCAGGTAGATTTTTTGGTAGGATTCCTTATGGGCTGTTCCATCTCAGAGTTGCTGCTGTATGGAAGGTCTTTGTCATAAAAATATTCCCTCAATCTCATTTTTCTGAAAAACTCCTCCATATCATTGCAGAGTTTGATATGGTCAGTGTGTGCTGAGGGGCAGAAGGAGAGACCTTTGGAGAGAACTGACATTTCGTGTTTGTTTGGCTCATAAGAGGAAAGATTCACAACACAGCCTTGCTGAGCTGGGCTAGTATTTGCGGTTGTAGTAATGAGGCCTTTTTGTCTCAGTCTGTGGAGCTTTTTCTTTTTGTTGTTAATAAGCATATCCTGAAGTTTCCGGTAGTGTATATTGAGTTTGGCCTTCATTTCCTCTGTGTCATTATCCAATGATGATTTCAGGGCCTGTATCTCCTCCTGTGTTCTTTTTTTGTTGTTATAGGAAATTTTTATCATATTGTTCCGCAGCCTTTCAGATGTCCGAATACATAGTTGTTCTGCATATCGGCTGTTGTAGGTGTGCCGGGTTGGGTTACGTCAATTGAAGCCTTTTGGGATGAGTCTCTCCTTTTTGCATTTTGTTAAGAAGAAGATGTCGCTGTTGAGTTGTGCAAGTTTCTTAAGCCGGTTTTTCAGTTCCATTCTTTTGCGGTACATTGTGGTATCTTTCAAGTTGATAGTAGTATAATGTTGTACCGTGTTAGCCATTGAAAGTAGTGGAAGAGTGAAGAAATCAGGCTAACTGAGTATATTTATAAGTAAGCTTTCAGGAGTACTGCTAGCTCCCTTCATCAGACATGGTGTGATACAAGAACTGAAAATTCACAGATTTTTATACACATGGTTTTCAAAGAATTTTAGAGTCCTTTAAAAAAAACAAAACAAAATGCAATCTAAGTAGAGAAGTTATTTACAACAGGTCAAAAAAAACAGTCTGGAAACTTGTGGTGCGTGACGGAGGGATCAGTAGTTCTTGCTGTTATCTGTTTGCTATCAGGAGGTGATTTGTGACCCTCACAGTTCATACATAGTGTGACATGAAGCTGGCATGAATATTGAGTTCAGTTCATGGTTCATACATAGTGTGACATGAAGCTGGCATGAATATTAAGTCCAAATTGCAGAGTTTGAAATTTTTGCATAAATTTGTACTCCCATTGTTTCCTCGCCTCCTGCGTCTTAAAATGTCCCATTAAAACCACAACCCGCAAATCTTCAATAGAGTGGTTTTCTCCGGAGAAATGTGCGGCCACTGGGAGATCGGTTCTGCTGTTATTGATACTGGATCTGTGTGAGTTCATTCGTTGACTAAGTCTCTGCCCTGTTTCCCCCACAGACAACCAATTAAACAAAGCGGCAGCCATTAACAGAGACAGTCTGCTCACATATAAAAAGACCCAGAAAGAAGCCCGAGTGCCCCTAGTCGTCACCTACAACCCACAACTGGAGATCCTACGAAGATTTGCCAAGGAGCTCCAACATGTGCTACATAGGGACAACAGACTCAAGGACATATTTCCAGTCCCCCCTCTCCTTTCCTTTCGACAACCACCAAACCTGAGGCGTATTATCGTCCCGAGTGCCCTGAAGGCCCCAACTGAAAATGGCACCTCACCTTGCCTACATAAAAGGTGCATGACCTGCAAGCACATCAACACCGCTGACAGTGTACCTATCCCACAGTCACAACATATGCACAAAATTAGGGGGACATTCTCCTGCAGGTCTTCCAATGTGGTGTACCTCATAATGTGTGTGCAATGTCCCACCACAGGCCTCTATGTGGGGGAAACAGGGCAGAGACTTAGTCAACGAATGAACTCACACAGATCCAGTATCAATAACAGCAGAACCGATCTCCCAGTGGCCGCACATTTCTCCGGAGAAAACCACTCTATTAAAGATTTGCGGGTTGTGGTTTTAATGGGACATTTTAAGACGCAGGAGGCGAGGAAACAATGGGAGGAAACAAATTTATGCAAAAAATTCAAACTCTGCAATTTGGACTTAATATTCATGCCAGCTTCATGTCACACTATGTATGAATTGTGAGGGTCACAAATCACCTCCTGATAGCAAACAGATAACAGCAAGAATTACTGATCCCTCCGTCACGCACCACAAGTTTCCAGACTGTTTTCTTTGACCTGTTGTAAATAACTTCTCTACTTAGATTGCATTTTGTTTTGGTTTTTTTTAAGGACTCTAAAATTCTTTGAAAACCATGTGTATAAAAATCTGTGAATTTTCAGTTCTTGTATCACACCATGTCTGATGAAGGGAGCTAGCAGTACTCCTGAAAGCTTACTTATAAATATACTCAGTTAGCCTCTAAAAGGTATCGCCTGATTTCTTCACTCTTAAGCAATGACAGGCACATTAGTGATATAAATCATAGACAGGAGTGATGGAGCACATCTGTGCTGCTGTATAGAGAGTGTTTTTGTATGTTTACATATGTTTTACTGACAGTCAGTCCTGATAGTGAAAAATTGTTTGTTAGGCCGGGGCCCCACGTAAACCGTCATGGTTTTGTAAATCCTAACATGTCAACTATACCTACGGAAACGCCGGCAGTTTCCCTATAGGTATAATTGAAGCAGAAAGTCTGAAGAGGAAGCCTCTGCGAACTTTTTGTCGAAAGCACTGTGGGAAGAACCGCAATGCATTGCCGCTGTTTTTTCCTGCAGCGCTTTTTGCTGCGGGATGCTACGTGGGGCCTTAGCCTTAAAGATTTTTTTCGGCAAGAGTTTTTCATTAAATACATACAAACTGATGTTCTAACAGCAAAATGTCTTTAAGCGTTTTTTTTTTTTGGTTGCAGCTCATATAAACAATCTTGCAGCCTGCAGTAATAAAAAAAAAAAAAAAAAATCTGTTATTTGAAGCTAACTTTGCTTGAAGTTACTGTTTGTAAAAAAAACAACAAAAACAAAAAAAGACATACACAGTGTCAGAATTGTTGCCATTCAGTATCACTATTATAATTAAGCAGTGTGAAATAAAGAAATAACTGGAAAAAAAATGGGCAAGGGACAGGCAAAAGGAGGGGCGTGAGTAAACAATCATGGAAGTACTAACAATAAGAATGTGGGTGGCAACATCAACACTACTTCTGGTTTTTATGGCACTGCCATTAGCTGCCGGATCATTGTATTGTTTGTACTTCCTGACAATGAAGATGAAGTTTTTGATCATTCATCGTAGTCACAGGAGAATATTGCATTTGAGAGTGATAGGATGCTGAGTCAGGTTTCTGTGTGTTCCTCCTCTTACAGAACACATAATTTACCGCAAAGCGGTAACTGTCAAGCCATTGATTTTTTTTCCCTATCTTTATATTTGATATCCTGTGGGATTGAATATATAAGTTTAGTAGTTCACCCTCTCTGATTCTTCTTAAATATGCATGGAGGTCCAACCAGCCATTGGATCAGAGGAATACAGATACAGTGGGGAAAAAAAGGATTTAGTTAGCCACCAATTGTGCAAGTTCTCCCACTTAAAAAGATGAGAGAGGCCTGTAATTGACATCATAGGTAGACCTCAACTATGAGAGACAGAATGAGAAAACAAATCCAGAAAATCACATTGTCTGATTTTTAAAGAATTTATTTACAAACTATGGTGGAAAATAAGTATTTGGTCAATAACAAAAATTCATCTCAATACTTTGTTATATATCCTTTGTTGGCAATGACAGAGGTCAAACGTTTTCTGTAAGTCTTCACAAGTTGGCACACACTGTTGCTGGTATGTTGGCCCATTCCTCCATGCAGATCTCCTCTAGAGCAGTGATGTTTTGGGGCTGTCGCTGGGCAACACGGACTTTCAACTCCCTCCAAAGGTTTTCTATGGGGTTGAGATCTGGAGACTGGCTTAGGCCACTCCAGGACCTTGAAATGCTTCTTACGACAGCACTCCTTCGTTGTCCTGGTGGTGTGCTTGGGATCATTGTCATGCTGAAAGACCCAGCCACGTTTCATCTTCAATGCCCTTGCTGATGGAAGGAGGTTTGCACTCAAAATCTCATGATACATGGCCCCATTCATTCTTTCATGTACACTGATCAGTCGTCCTGGTCCCTTTGCAGAGAAACAGCCCCAAAGCATGATGTTGCCACCCCCATGCTTCACAGTAGGTATGGTGTTCTTTGGATGCAACTCAGCATTCACTCTCCTCCAAACAAGACGAGTTGTGTTTCTACCAAACAGTTCTACTTTAGTTTCATCTGACCATATGACATTCTCCCAATACTCTTCTGGAACATCCAAATGCTCTCTAGCAAACTTCAGATGGGCCTGGCTTAAGCAGGGGGACACGTCTGGCACTGCAGGATCTGAGACTCTGGCGGCATAGTGTGTTACTGACGGTAGCCTTTGTTACGTTAGTCCCAGCTTTCTGCAGGTCATTCACTAGGTCCCCCCATGTGGTTCTGGGATTTTTGTGATCATTTTGACCCCACAGGGTGAGATCTTGTGTGGAGCCCCTGATCGAGGGAGATCAGTGGTCTTGTATGTCTTCCATTTTCTAATTATTGCTCCCACAGTTGATTTCTTCATACCAAGCTGCATGCCTATTGCAGATTCAGTCTTCCCAGCCTGGTGCAGTTCTACAATTTTGTTTCTGGTGTCCTTCCACAGCACTTTGGTCTTCACCATAGTGGAGTTTGGAGTGTGACTGTTTGAGGTTGTGGACAGGTGTCTTTATACTGATAACAATTTCAAACAGGTGCCATTACTACAGGTAATGAGTGGAGGACAGAGGAGCCTCTTAAAGAAGAAGTTACAGGTCTGTGAGAGCCAAAAATATTGATTGTTTGTAGGTGACCAAATACTTATTTTCCACCATAATTTGCAAATAAATTCTTAAAAAAATCAGACAATGTGATTTTCTAGATATGTTTTCTCATTTTATCTCTCATAGTTGAGGTCTACCTATGATGTCAATTATAGGCCTGTCATCTTTTTAAGCGGGAGAACTTGCACAATTGGTGGCTGACTAAATAGGCTCAGTGGTAGCAGCAGTGGACCCAGACAGTCAGAGACAGACACAAAAATTCTGATGTAAACAGGTTTTACCCTGTGCATTTATTTTACAAAAAAACGGCAAAACAAAATTAGCCTTAACAGTCAGGCAAAACAATAACAAAAAACCTGCTCGTCTGAGCGACTAACTATACAAAGAACACCCTAACGGTACATGTGGCTTGCCCCAGCGACACAGTCAACAAACAGGGCAAAAACAATAGCCGTAGTTCACACCAGCATTTCACCAATTTTCATAATGTTAAGACAGAACCCGGCTCCTCCTTTCTCCCCCAGGAACTGCTCAGTAGTGAGAACTGGCCAACCTTTTATAGGCGTTTAATGAGGCCCAGCTTCCACCTGTGGTTGAAGGCTCCTCCCTAGTAGGAGAGGAAGAGGTTAACAAAAGACAGCTTTCTCCCAGCTTAAGGTTTTACCTGATCTACCACACATAAGTAAGGAATCTGGGAGAGATATAGCGACCTTCCAGAATCTTACCTGTCCCCTTCTCACACCTACTCATATGCATTTTGACACAGGGGATATTTTTGTTCATCTATTTCATAAAGGATACTTTTGCTTTCAGTCTTGGAGACACTTTTACTTTTTATTACACATAGTTTATATACAATTTTATATGTTTTTATGTATGATACATATTTTATCATGATATATTTTCTATTTATTTATTTATTTATTTATTTATTTATTTATTTATGTGTTTATTTATTTCTCCAGCATTATTATTTAGCATTGATTATACTAGTATTATTTATTGATGATTTCTCCAGCATCATTATTTAGTATTGATTAAAGTGACCACTAATATTATCACTATACTTTATATGTAAGGCAGAGTTCACACTACCGTTGGATTCCGTTATGAAGGTGTTCGTTAACAAAAAAAAACCGGACACCTATCATAACAGACATTAATGGACACTGAGTGATGTTAATGTGTCGGTTTTTTTAACTGATCCAATTAATGGATCAGTTAAAAAAACGGACACATTAGCATCAGTTAGCATCAGTTAGTGTCTGTTTTTTAACACTGTCCGTTCTTTTTTTGTTTGTTTGTTTCTGCTTTCTGAGCATAAGCAGAAAAAAACGGACATAAAATAACGGACAGTAACTGATGGCTATCAGTTACTGTCCATTATAAGTCCGTTACCCATAGACTTCAATGTTAAAAAAATAACGGACACTTGCTGTCCGTGAAGAATCCATTTTTCCAAATAGACAAAAAAGTCCTGCATGTAGGATTTTTTATTCACGGAAAAAAAAACGGACTTCTGACAGATTGTGTGTAAACGGACACAAACGGACACAATATAAAAACCCATTGAAGTGAATGGAAATTTTAACGTATTTTTGACGGTCGTATCCGATGCTAAAATCTTGTAATGGACAATATCTACGGACACTACTGACGGTCACCAACGGTAGTGTGAACGCCCCCTAAACATATGTGTGGACAAGTTTCTATTCTCATATACAGGCACATCTCAATAACTTAGAATATCTTTGAAATGTTTATTTATTTCAGTAATTAAATTAAAAAAGTGTCCTCCTATATTTTCTAGATTCTTTACACACAGAGTGTTCTATTTCAAGTGTTTTATTCCTGTAAATGTTAATTATGGATTACAGGTAATGAAAACCCAAATCTAAGAACATTAGAATATTGAAAAAAGTTCAGTATTGTAAATTCAGTGTGTCACCTGCCAAGGTTTCCTAAGCCTTTAAATGGTCCCTCAGTCTGGTTCAGTAGGACACACAATCATGGAAGATGCTGATTATGAACTGAATTACTGAAATGAATGAACGTTTCAAAGATATTCTAATTTATTGAGATGCACCTGTATCTATAAACACAAACACACGTGTGTGTGGACAAGAAATGGTTGGGAATCCATATACAGGTGCATCTCAATAAATTAGAATATTTTTGAAACGTTCATTCATTCAGCGAAGATGTGAACCTAGCTTCAGTCTTGAAATCTGATCATTTAGATCTAGGATCTCGGCTTCCAAATGTGCAATGTGCTTACAGCTTGCACAGCAGTATGTCCCCTTAAACGGCTGCTGAACCAGAGCATACATAGCACAAGATGTAAACTGGTCCGCATTGCTAAGTATGGAGCACATTTTACCTAATGAGGACTATTACACAAAAACAAATAAAAATTATAAGTAAAAAAGCGCAGTCAACATAAAAAGTATATGGACTCAAATGTCTTTTGTTCATAAATCCCTCAATCTCAAGTCACTTAATCTTAAATCAGATGCAAACACACTTGCAAGCACACACACTTATTTTATCAGTTAGCTTTTAAAGCTGCTTCCACTCTGCACTGACTGCTGCAAGTGATTCCTTTGTATGCATCGAGCTATGCCTCTATCTAGCTATGCTAGTATACATCTATATATATATGCATGTATGCATCTATTTGTCTATGCATCTATGTGTCTGTCTATTTATCAATAGATCTATCTATGTATCAATCTATGTATGCCTCTATTGACCTATGCATCCATCTATGCATTTGTCTATCTATCTAGATATCTATGCATCTATCTGTCCAGTCATCTGTCTAGACATCTTTCTATATATCTAACTAGGTAGTTAGCTATCTGGTTGCAATAGTGTAGAAAAGGTGCTTGTGACTATGCATTTAATTGATGAATAGAGGGTTGATTCTTTTGGATGCTGGGAGAATTTTATCTACTTCACAAGCTCTGGCAAGAGCCTCGAAAACCGAAAATATGTCAATGAACTGCAGAGGGAAATGCTGGGTGGGGTTATTCTACAGATGGCTGAAAACAGAGCCCATCCAGACTCTGAACCCTCTACTCCCTGCAAGACAGGTGATCACACTGTTGTATAATATTGTCCATAAAATAAACTAGGTCGAATTTTCAACAAACTACCCAGTTTCAAAACGTTACTTTGGGGTCCTAATCCCCAATAACTTTGCAACGTCTTGTTTCTGACTGCCTCCTGCTGCTCTGTGAAAACACATCCCTGGATCACAGAGATAAGAGGATCCTAGTTCAAGACAAGAGCCAGTCAGCAGGCTACTGTCAGGATCTCAGGACAGAAAGAGTCCCAAGCAAGTACTAGGTAGCAAGCTACTACTAAAGTAGTGCAGCGCAGTGTTAGAAATTTAAGAAAAGTGATCAGGTAATATTTGTATATAGCCAGGGCCATTTTAAGACATTGGTGGGCCCAGTGCAAAGGTTTCGTTCCTGTTCACAAGTAACTGATCCCTCATCAGTAATATTTATAGGGGGGGGGCATTATTTATAAGAAGGTACTACTTTTTATAAGGAGACATTATTATTTATAAGGGGGGGGATAAAATTCCTTTGTTATAAATAATAATACCCCTTATAAATAGTAGTCCCTTCTTATAATAATAATGTCCCTTTCTAAATAATAATCCCTACTTATAAATAATAAGGCTCCCTTATAAATAAGAGTCCATGCTTATAAATAGTGCCCCTTATCAGTAATTTTCCCTCTTATAAATAATAGTCCCCCTTATCAGTAATAGTTCTCCCTTATAAATAATAGTGCTACCTTATAAATAGTTCCCTCTTTTAAATAATAGTCCCCACTTATAATTAATAGCCCCTCCCATTATAAGGAGGGGAACTATTATTCATGAGGGCTACTATTTATAAGGGAGAACTATTAAAGGGGGAAACTAATATTTTCAAGGGGCAACAAGTGCACCATTTGTCCTATGGTTAAAGCGGCCCTGCATGCAGCTATTAATTTTCAGAGAATTTGCTTTCAATGAGCTGGATTCATCCAAAATATTCCAAATTGTTTGGTTTTGGGATTCGTCTTGGGCAAAATAAAATGTCCGCTGCAACATGATTTGCGGTAAATTATTCCAGTGTTCAAATAGGACCTGGACGTGAAATTATTATACTCTGGTGTCTCTCCATATACCAGAGTATAATACGCTTAGGCCCAAAGGAGATGTAAAAAATAAAAAAATATTTGGGCCTACTCCTATTATACTATGGGGTATGAAGCAACCCAAAGTATAATAATTTGACGTTTAGTTCTATCCAAACAAGTTTGGACTTCATCATCATTCATGCAACTCTCAATAGGGGGAGCATACTGAACTCAATTATCTTCTATTCATTTATATTTGCTCCCCAAAATCGCAGATGCATGCCACCATACTCTGCATATCTACAATGGTGCTTAGAAATTTGTGAACCCTTCTGAATCTTCGATATTTCTGCATAAATGTGACATTAAATTAGATTTTCACGCAATGAGTCAAAATATTAGACTTTGTAATTTATTTATAGAAGAAAATGATTCAATATCACATATCTATTAGTGGCAAAAGTATGTACACCTTTAGGATTACCAGATAATTTGAAGGTGAAATTAGAGTCAGGTCTTTTCAATCGATGGGATGACTATTAGGTGTGAGCGGGTGACTTTTCATTTAAAGAATAGGGATCAAAGTCTGATCTTCACACATCTTCAAAATATGTTTGTGGAAGTGGCACAAACAAAGGAGATTTCTGAGGACCTATAAAGAATAATTGCTGATAATCATCAGACTGGAAAAGGTTTCAAAACCATCTCTAAAGAGTTTGGACCCCATCAATCCACAGTTAGACAGACTCTACAAATGGTGTATATTCATGACCATTACTACCCTCCCCTGAGGCCATGGGAAGAAACCTACCAACATAACAAATTGAAGCTGTTTTGTATGGAGGAATGGACTAAAACTCTCTGAGTTTACGCGCAGGACTAATCAAATATTACTGAAAATGGTTAAATGCAGTTACTGCCACACAAGGGTATCACACCAGACACGGAAATCAAAGGTTCACAAACTTTTTCCACTCATAGGTATTGGATTATTTTATTCTATAAATAAATGACCAATTCTAATATATTTGACACATTTGTTTGATTTGATATACTTTTAGGACTTCTGTGCAAATCTGATGTAGTTTAAAGTCAAATGTTTGCAGAAATATATCAAATTCTGAAAGGTTCACAAACTTTCAAACACCACTGTAAAAGACTGTCTAACCCTAGGTTCACATGTTCTTCGGAAACTCCGCCACAAAATTTGCTGAAAATCGGCGGAGAGAAAAGTCCTGCCCGGAGTTTCAGTATAAAAACGCTGGAAACCGCTGTTTTAGCTGACGGGATCTCCGTCTTTCGGGTTTCCTGGTCCCCCAATAGATAGAGAGCCCAGCGTAAGTGTGAACCTAGTTATATGCAGTTAAACTATAAATGAGTCATTTATTTAGGATATAAAACAACGTATGTTTCCTTTACATGTAACTATTGATATTCAGCCATGTAAAACTATGATCTGTTTGGTATATATTTGGTTGCATTTCAACAGAACAAACTACAGGAAGAAAAGTTAAAATCATACAAGCTGACTTCACCAAAAGTAAAATATATGAGCACATTGAAGAAAATCTTAAAGGGCTGAAGATTGGAATTCTGGGTAAGATATAGTGATCTCTTAATTTTATAAATCATTTGATTAGTTAAATAAATCAGTGACAATTTATTTGATTACCATTGTGATTATTTAAATGTGTGCGCCACAACTCCCATTCAGAGCCTCGCTCACTCGCCACATTATGTAAATATGAGTGGAATGGGGAGGGTCTCAGCCCAAAATATGTAGTATAACTCATGCCAGTTCTCTAGCATGAGTTAAAATGGAAATCTTTGCCAGTTCCTAACAGGTGTAGATCTCCATTCATCTCGATAAGTGTGAGTCTGATTTATGAAGAGGCCATAAATCAGTTGAGTCCTGTGCCAGTTGGGGCCTTTATTAAGACTAGCATTTGAAACGGCAGTCTTAATAAATCTGCCCCTTTGCTTTTATGGCTGCAGTGATGACATGCTTGCTGCAACCAATCACAAGCAGTCTCATGCTGTACACTGTTAAGGCCAGTGATTAGCTGCAGCAGTCACATCATTGCTGCAGCCTGTTAAACAAAGACCAATGAGGAGCGACAGAGTTGCCAGTGACAGGGATTTATTAGGCAATTAATTCAACATGAACTCACTGGCAGTTTACTCACTGCAATCTACACTACCAGAATTGTGAGTAAAATTTTAACTAATAATATCCACATGCTGCAACTAAAATTTGCAGTATATGCCATAAATGTCTGATATATACAAGTCCCACCCTTCATCCTTGTGACCACTGTGAAAGGAGAGGTGGCTGCACATGTGGGATTTTCATCATTCACTTCTGCAGTGAAGTGAATGGGGAAAGATGTGCATGTACTGTGACCACTCCATTCACAACTGCCACGAGATGTGGGTCCCAGAGGTGGGATTCACATCTATGATATAGGATGCTTACTCAGATGTGTTTGGAACTGCCATAGAAGTGAATAGAGAAATAGCTGTGCTATCTCTGGTGACATTTATGGCTTATCCTATGGATGTGTTATAAGTATATGTCTGAGATGGGAAAACCCATGTAAGTTTTACCAATATGGAACAATAGGAGACAGTAAACTTTTTCTCAGTTTAATAATGAAATCTTTTATTTAAAGTCTATTATTTGGTTTTTTTCAGTATTTTCTTTACATAGCTATATATGTAATATTATTCATCCTATATTTTGCTCTGTTAGTCAATAATGTTGGGATGCTCCATAGTCCTGATCCTTGCTGTTTCCTTGCTGCTCCAGACAATGATGAGGTACAGTATTTTAATGCCGTGAACACTTATATTGCGATTGGTGCAAACAATTTTACAGTGTTTTATGTAAATAAATGATTATGCAACTTTCCCTGTGCTCCAATTTATCAACATTTAGAAGGGAGTCTGTCAGGTCCAAAATGTATCACAAACCAATAATAGTGCCATGTGAGAACCTCTAATACGTACAGAAACATACCTGCAAAAGTAGTCATCCTTTTTTTTTAATCCAACAGCCTGCAGCTGTACCAGGAGCTGACCCAATTTGCCATATTTGTCTAGAATCATCAACGGCATTCCTTTTGTTGTGACTGACTGATGTCTGTAGACAAATCTGTAAAATAAGGACCGCCCCCCGAGCACTTGCAGGCGTATTTGCTTTTTCATAATAAGATGGTAATCTCTGCATTGCTTCATTGTTTTTTGGTCATAAAAAGTAAGTTTCTGCATCTATTAAAAGGAATTATCCACCTTTTCAAAATTGATGGTCTATCCTTAAGATAGGTCATCAATTTTAGATCATGGGACCCCTGCAGATCAACTGTTTCCATGAGCGTGAAGCTCCCAGCATTGGTTATCTGTTGCCACTTGCTATGCTTTTAGTAGTGGCAACAGTTATGGGTACTACAGCAGTGTCCCATTCAAGTCTATTTGACACTGCTGCAGTACCAATAACCGCCACTGCTAAAAGTACATCGAGTAAACAGTGCAGCATTGGGCATGCAAACAATGCTGTGAGCTGTATGCTTTAAGACAAGGTTTGTCTGCAGGGGTCCTAGTAGAACATCAGTTTTTAAAAGGTGGATAAACTCTTTAATGTCCACTCTATAGCACAGTTATTGGTGTGGGAGGCATTCTGGATCTGATAGACTCCCTTTGACACCCTCTCATTTTTGTTGACATCTAGAAACTAAAAACTTGAACTGGTAATGTGCTCACTTGTAACAAGTTAGAGTGTGAACTTGTGTCAGCAGGTCATGTCAAACCAGGATGGGTTTTCAACCTATAGATACATTTATTAACAGCAATTGGTATTCTTGGAAATAGTGAGAAATTGAAACAAAGTATACTCATTTATTAAAAAAAAAAAAAAAACTCATCAAGAGTTGTTGGAATTATATGTGTGAGGGTGGGTTCACACCTGCGCTTGAGTCCGTCCACTGCCAATCCGAGTGAAAATCTTGGGAAACAGGATAGGCATCGGATACCGACAGGTTAGCGACGGATTGGTTAAAAACCCATTCATTTGAATGGGTTTTTAAAGCAATGCGCGGGTGTGCGCTTACACCCTCTGCGCTGCGAAGCCGATTTTTTTTCGTCGGACACGAAGTGCTGCATGTCCAACTTTGTTTCTGACAAAAAAAAAAGGATTGGCAGCGCAGAGGGTGTAAGCTCACACCCGCGCATTGCTTTAAAAACCCATTCAAATGAATGGGTTTTTAACCAATGCGTCGCTAACCTGTCGGTATCCGATGTCTATCCTGTTTCCCGAGATTTTCACTCGGATTGGCAGTGGACGGACTCAAGTGCAGGTGTGAACCCACCCTGATTGCAATAAGGATTTATATAAGTGATTTCAATATTAAAGTGAAAACAAATTTATTGGGTAAAGCTATGGAATTGAAAGCAATCTCTAGCACCTTTTTGTGCCTCCTCTAGCGTGGATATAAGATGAGTTATGGTTCAGTATAGAGGAATACAGGTTCTGTAGTATCCTGCGACACATTTGCTCACAGACGTTGTAATTGGGCCTGTAAATCCTACTGCTCAAGCTGTCTTCCTGACTGGCTTCATAAATGCTCCTGCTGAAAAATGCCAGTTGGAAGGCCTGTCATGAGAGCCCACACATGTCACTGGATGTTCTACATGCATATCGCTGAGCTCAGAGGCATAGCTAGGGGTTCGGCACGGGGGGGAGGACGAACACATCTAAGAGGGCCCTCAATCAGGTATACAGTCATATGAAAAAGTTTGGGCACCCCTATTAATCTTAATCATTTTTAGTTCTAAATATTTGGGTGTTTGCAACAGCCATTTCAATTTGATATATCTAATAACTGATGGACACAGTAATATTTCAGGATTGAAATGAGGTTTATTGTACTAACAGAAAATGTGCAATATGCATGAAACCAAAATTTGACCGGTGCAAAAATTTGGGTACCCTTATCATTTTATTGATTTGAATACTCCTAACTACTTTTTACTGACTTATTGAAGCACAAAATTGGTTTTGTAACCTCACTGAGCTTTGAACTTCATAGCCAGGTGTATCCAATCATGAGAAAAGGTATTTAAGGTGGCCAATTGCAAGTTGTTCTCCTATTTGAATCTCCTCTGAAGAGTGGCATCATGGGCTCCTCAAAACAACTCTCAAATGATCTGAAAACAAAGATTGTTCAACATAGTTGTTCAGGGGAAGGATACAAAAAGTTGTCTCAGAGATTTAACCTGTCAGTTTCCACTGTGAGGAACATAGTAAGGAAATGGAAGACCACAGGGACAGTTCTTGTTAAGCCCAGAAGTGGCAGGCCAAGAAAAATATCAGAAAGGCAAAGAAGAAGAATGGTGAGAACAGTCAAGGACAATCCACAGACCACCTCCAAAGAGCTGCTACCCACTGTAAAATTTGGTGGAGGTTCCATCATGCTTTGGGGCTGTGTGGCCAATGCCGGCATCGGGAATCTTGTTAAAGTTGAGGGTCGCATGGATTCAACTCAGTATCAGCAGATTCTTGAGAATAATGTACAAGAATCAGTGACGAATTTGAAGTTACGTCGGGGATGGATATTTCAGCAAGACAATGATCCAAAACACAGCTCCAAATCTACTCAGGCATTCATGCAGAGGAACAATTACAATGTTCTGGAATGGCCATCCCAGTCCCCAGACCTGAATATCATTGAACATCTGTGGGATAATTTGAAGCAGGCTGTCCATGCTCGGCGACCATCAAACTTAACTGAACTGGAATTGTTTTGTAAAGAGGAATGGTCAAAAATACCTTCATCCAGGATCCAGGAACTGATTAAAAGCTATAGGAAGCGACTAGAGGCTATTATTTTTGCAAAAGGAGGATCTACTATATATTAATGTCACTTTTCTGTTGAGGTGCCCATACTTTTGCACCGGTCAAATTTTGGTTTAATGCATATTGCACATTTTCTGTTAGTACAATAAACCTCATTTCAATCCTGAAATATTACTGTGTCCATCAGTTATTAGATATATCAAATTGAAATGGCTGTTGCAAACACCCAAATATTTAGAACTAAAAATGATTAAGATTAATAGGGGTGCCCAAACTTTTTCATATGACTGTACCTATACTATCACTACATGGTGACTGTATAGTGGTAGGTACCAGCCCTACACATGTCTGTGAAGATCATTTAGGTAAACAAGGTACAAGAAAAATGCAGTGACTTACAGGTGACATCTCTGACTGTAATCGTTCACATTTCCCAGTCTCTTCCATCTGGACCACCATGATCATTTCTTCCAGTAGTGACTTGTCTCTGTAAAGTGTGTAGCACACAGACACCTTTGGCTCCTACCTTTTCCAGCAACCGACCCTCATTGTCCTAACCTACACAAAGTCACCATCCTGCTACTACCCCCAGTTATAAAATATATAATATAAAAGTCCCCTGGAAATGAGTAATACTTCCGTGTGTTTTTTTTTATTTAATAATGCTCATACAGTATGTGCCCCCTGAGTGCCACCTAAAATTAATACTGCCCTATTACCCTATTATTAATTATACCCTCTTATGCCCCTGATGCCCTCTTACATAAATAAATACATATTTATGTAAATATATAAATTGCACCCTAATGAAGGTAGGTGACTACTGAGGCCAATCAGGGGTCTCTGCGACAGCAGGAAAGGACCCAGGGACATATGTGAGTGACATCACCATTTCCTTTTCAGCCACTGCTGAGGTCACTGATTCACCATGCGATGTAATTACAGCCTTTAAGGGGGTTATCCGAGAAATATTAAAGTTTACCAGTGCTAACCAGTAAACTTTATTATTTCCTAGAAAAACCCCTTTAACCCCTTAAGGACACAGGTTAGTTTGTACATTAATGCTCGGTGACTTTTTTCATATTTTCCCTCCCCGTCTTCTAAAATTCATAACTTTTTTTTTTTCTGTCAACATAGGGTGACAAGATGTACTTTCATTTGCCACCATTTTGGGGTACACATAATGTTTTGATTAGCTTTTATTTACGTTTTTTGGGGGACCATGTGAAATAAAACACAATTCTATCTTTTGCAATTTGTTTTTACAGAGTTCACTCTGCATTAAAAAGGACATGGCAGCTTTGTCTGGCGGGTCATTACTATTAAGGTGATACCATACAGGTGCATCTCAGAAAATTAGAATATCTTTGAAATGTTTATTTATTTCAGTAATTAAATTAAAAAAGTGACCTCCTATATTTTTTAGATTCTTTACACACAGAGTGTTCTATTTCAATTGTTTTATTTCTGTAAATGTTGATTATGGATTACAGCTAATGAAAACCCAAATCTAAGAAAATTAGAATATTGTAAAAAAGTTCAGTATTGTAAATTCAGTGTGTCACCTGCCAAGGTTTCCTAAGCCTTTAAATGGTCCCTCAGTTTGGTTCAGTAGTACTCACATCAGGGAAGACGCTGATTATGAATTGAATTACTGAATTACTGAAATGAATGAACGTTTCAAAAATATTCTAATTTATTGAGATGCACCTGTATTTATATTGGTTTTTATTATGTTTTACCGCTTTTACAAAATAAAACATCACTTTTTGAACGATTTTTCTACAGTCACCATATTCTGACGCCTATAACTTTTTTACTGTACTGTTGACGGAGATATGTCAGGGCTCTTTATTTGCAGGGCAAGTTGTACTTTCTATTGGTATCAATGAGGGGCGACAGGTGGGGGGCGATCTTGCTCCTGGACCCCCTGGATGTCGTGTTCGCTACTGATCACGGCACCCAGGGGGTTAATTCGCTCTCGGCTGCATTTTTCCTGCAAGCAGGACTTTTCTCTCTGCATTTTTCAGGTGGAGACCTGGTGGACCCCATTATAGTCTATGGGGTCCGTGTGTTTGCACGGGTAACCACTTTTTAAGCAGATTAGGTTTCCGTTCTTTGAGTCAGCAAGTAGACCCGAAGAACGGAAACCCAGGCGCAGGTGTGAACCTCGCGTAACAAAGTTTCTTATATTCACCTGAATTACTTATTTACATGTGTTTTTAGACATGTGATCTAATAGTTAATCACATAGCGTCATCTGTACTCCCACAATATATGACTTTTGTGACAGGCAACATAATTTTTGTCAACTATTACATGTATGTATACTTCCCAACTTTCATATGACAGAAAGCGGGACAAATCCTATGGCAAATTTTCATATGTTAAGCCGCACCACTAAATCTGTTCCAAATGGTCCATTTTTGCAGCTATAAAGTAATAATGTAGTACACAGTGACATACAGTACATATAGTATAATACTCCATTAGTGCCCTCACAATGTATAGTGCCTCCATAGTGCCCCCACAAAGTATAATGCCACATTAGATACTGCTACATAATATAATGTCTCCTTAGTGTTCCCACACAGTATCATGCCTCCTTAGTGTTCCCGAACAGTATGATGCCCACTAGTGTGCCCAGACAGCGCTGAGTCCACCTTAGTGTCCACTATAATACCCCCATAGTGCCTCCCACAGTGTAATGCTCCCTTAGTGCCCTCACACAGTATTGTGTTTGCCTTAGTGTCCAAACACAGTATGTCTCCTAAGTCCCCCAGACAGTATAATGTCCACTAAGTGCTCCAACATAGTATAATGTTTCACTACTACACTCACACAGTATAATGCCCCCTTAGTGCCCCCACACAATATGTTGACACACAGTTTAATGCCACCTTTAGAGTCCCACACAGTATAATTTCCACTAAGTGCTCCCATGCATTTTAATATTTCCATTGTTCCCCTATACCGTATAATAAATCATAAGTGTCCCTGCAGAGTATAATTCTCCCTTATTAGCCCTCACATAGTATCAGCGTATTTTTGATAGCAACAACTTTGGGTACTGTAGTGGTGTCTGAGATACCCGAAAGGGATCCAACTATAGCACCCATACCTACTCAAGAATATGGTAAGTGAGCAGTGCAATGCTCGGCATGTAAGCATTGCTGGGAGCTGTGTGCTCTGGGAAACAGCTGATCTGCACAGTCCTGACAGCCTAAGAGATCAGTGTGGGCTCAACATCCCAGACCCCTGCTGATCAGTTATTTGAAGGGACCATGGTGCTTTTGCAAGCACTGTGATCCCTTCACAGTTTTATAGTGATCATGCAATGTAATAACAGCCTATAAGGAGGTTATCTGGAGAATATTAAAGATTACCAGTGCCTACCAGTAAACTTTATTATTTCTTGAAAAAAAACATTTATTACTGCCCCAATGTCACCTTATTAAAGCTCCTAATACCACCAGCTGTTTGATTAGACCGTGGTGGTTTTGCAAGTGCTGTGACCCCTTCACTTTTTACATCGCACAGTATCTGATTTATAGTGAACGTTCAATTTAATTATAGTCTGTAATAACATCACACAGCTACTATAAAACAGATGGGGTGGGATTTAAATAGTGACGGGGTTCCACACAGTTTAATATGCTCCCCAGGGCCCCCATAACAGTATAATGCTCCACAGTGGCACCACACAGTATAATGCTCCCCAGCAGCCCTATATAGTATAATATTCTCCTCAGAGCACCCACATAGTATAATGCTCCACAGTGGCTCCACACAGTATAATATGCTCCCCACAGTGGCCCCATACAGTATAATATGCTTCCAAGAGCCCCCACCCCCCAGCATAATATGTTCTGGAAGTCTCAAGCCTCTTCAGGTGAACCCCATGAAAATCATTTCAACAAATATTTGTGAGGTTCAGCCCTCTGGTTCGTTTCGGTGCAATTATTGTACTCTCCTTAAACCCCAGAGTATAATAAGTAGAGGCCCAGGGAAGGTGAATACACACTTATATTCACCTTCCCTTACCCCTCTTGGGTATCCTTGCTCCATCTAGCTCTCTCCAGAATCCTCTTTGGGCCTCTCTGGCCTGTGACTGATGCGTCCCAGGGGTCATCGCTGGGGCCTGTGATTGGGCTTGAGCAGTCACATGGGTGCGTTGGCGTAATGATGTCCAATCAAAGGCCTTAGTAGTGATCCCTAGTGCATGTGACATCAGTTGCAGGAGAGAAGAACCTCGAAGAGCAGTGTCAGAAGCCCAGGAGAGGTGCGTATAAGTGTTTATTATATTTACGCACCTCCTGGGCAGGCTTCTATTGGAAAGGTGCCGAGTGGCATGTACATACATCACATAACACTGGGCTCCTTTCCATTAACAGCACTGTCCACAGGCAGCAGAGATAAGGACCAATTTCTGCTGCCTGAGATGTATAGTGGAAATAGCAGTCGGTGAATCAGGCTTTCCCAACCGCTATAATGGTGCTGCAGGCCCAACTGCGGTTGTATCCCCTGCAAATGCGATCATTATGCCACTTTCTGCTGTCAGTAGTTTAGAGCAGAAGGCACTATGCATCGATACATTGTGCCTTCCTGCATCCAAGCCACAACAGCTAAGACATTGGGTTCAATGATCAGGCAATCAAGCAGTTAGGTGAGGGCTCCAGGTTACACCATTATGTTCAAAGCTAACTGCATCCTGATGATGTAGATAGAGTTGAGGTTGGGACATGCTGTCTGCTGCCCATCATGTAAATCATTTTTACCTTCAAGCATCACAAGAATAAATAGAAAAAGAAATGAATGACATGGCACCTGAAAGCAAAATTACACTTTGTCACTGTACTTTTCTGTTTCTCTTATAGAATCTCATTAATTGCAATGTCACTTCTACTGTTAAGGTATGTATGAAGAATTTTTACATTTTGTTTTAAATTTCTGCATCTATAAAGTTTATCACAGTTGAATTGAAACAAAATTGTAAATAAAATGGACTAAAATAAAATTAATTAAAATGCATTTCACCAAAGTACAAATAATATATTGCAAAAAAGTCTCCTTCCCCTTCCTCTTTCTCTTTCTCTTTAGTCTTTAACATGTAAAAGTACTTTTACACGGGCTGGTTTCTGCAGTTTCATTATTTTCATAGCACATCCTGGTATCGGATATTAATTGCTAAATGGGCATTTTCTCATTTGTTGATTTATTGGCAGGCATCTTTACATGGGTAAATGATAGGGAATAAATGCACCTATGAACATTCGTTTGGCCTTTCATCTACCTATAAAAAAGGCTCTTTAGGGTAGGTTCACACTGAATTTTTTTTTGCAGGCGGATTTTGAAGCAGAATCCGCCTCAAAATTTGTCCTAAAAAAACATTCCCAACTCCCCCTTCCATTTCAATGGGAGTCAGTAGCACATTTTTTCCTCTAGAAATTTTTTGCAGTTAATGGGCTTTGCAAGGTGGAATTAACCTGAAGATAGATCATGGGGCTTTTATTATCCCTCAAGCTGAAAAAAATCAGCTAATGGAAAAAATCTGCGTATCTCCCGTTGAAATGAATGGGAGAGTTGGCAGCAATTTTTGAAAATCCACCTACAGAAAACTCAGTGTGAACTTACCCTAACATTACTTATAGTTTTGGCGGGTAGGCTTATTGTAATAAATTACATAGGTGATTATACATACTCAGTGGCCACTTTATAAGGTACAATAACCTAGTACTGGATATGATTATGTTTGCCCTCAACATATGCAAGTCCTTGCAGCATGGATTTAACAATTTGTTGGAAACACTCCTAAGAAATCCTGGTCCATGTTGAGATCTTAGCATCACAGAATTGAATTCATATATGGAGCCCATACAGACATAGTGTCATGTCTGGTTCAAAACAAACTACATGTGCTTTGTACAATGGTCGCTAGAAGAAGCAATTGGAACATAGGAAAGCTGTGGAAATGCACACAGATGGCAGAAATATGTTAGGTGAGTGGTGTAATTTTTCAACAGTGTCCAAATGTAGCCCATCTCCTTTCAACATTCTGGAACCCTTTGGCTAGCTATACACATCAAAACTGTCCGATTTGGTCAAGATTAACATGAAGTATAGGGCCAGCTTAACCATTCTTCTGTACATTTTCTCCCAGATAGCTGAAACTGGTGCTATATTGGCATTACTAGATTTTTTTCTTTTGATATTCTTTACTTTACTGCTCTGTTCGCTTAAGAGGCTGTTGCAAATGAAAATCACTAACAAGCCTACCATAATGTCACTTTAAAGCTAAGGCCCCACATTGCGGAAAAGCTGCTTTTGTGTTGCAGATTTTGCTGCGTTTTTATGAGCAAAGTCAGGAAGAGATTGAGCAGAAGGAACAAGTACAAGCACTTTATATTTTCCATTCCTTTTGGAGCCATTTCTGACTTTGGCTCAAAAAAACACTGCAAAATCTGCAACAAAGCAGCAGCTTTTCCGCAACATGGGGCCACAGCCTAACGCAGGAAGCTGGAACAGCAGAAGTTGGGGGAAGATAATGGCAGATGAGATAGAGAACAGAGGAAATTTATGTATTTTCAGACCCTAAGGTCTCTATTACAATGGCACCAAGTAGACAAGTTAGTAGAGTAAAGCCCTTCTGTTCACCTTTGGCCCTCACTGAAGGTATAGAATTTTGTGGAGTAGGTTGAAGCCACTTGAGTAGTTGAGCAATAATATATAATTAGCGAAGATGGGACAGCAATAAAAAAATACAAAAATTCAAGATCAAAGAGTAGAAAACAGAACGGCCCATGATATAGAGCATAGTGAAGAATAGCTTAACTTTTAGGCATAGGTGTTTCTACCATGTAACCAGACCACGCAGCCACTATGGGGCCTGTGGTGAGTAACCCATCAATGATCATCTTTTCCTACCCAACACAGCTTCACTACATTTTCATCCAGCTGCCACTAGGATTTTTATAGCTTCCATTGCATTCAATGGTAGCGGTATTATTCCTTTGCACGAAGCTCCTCTAGTGGTGGCTGCAGGCAGAAAGTTTTATCAGCTAGAGCTGTGTAGGGAAAATTTACCAATGTATTAATACTAGTTGTCTGGTGTAAATACATTGAAAAACATGGGGCTGATTCATAAAAGGCATGCCAAAAGTATCAATTTGTGGCACACAAATATGCTTGCCACTTTGCTTAAAAGCTGGCAGAGGGAACAGGCTTTTCCAAGGAAACAAATTTAATCGTGGAAATAATGGCTGAAATGGCTATGCCAACAATTTCTGATGAATAGACAATCTGAGATACACCAAAAATATTAAGAGGTGTTTGTGTGAAATTTTATAAATTAATAAAGAACCTAGGTGATGTTGAGTGTGAATTATTTATATTAAAACATTGTTTGATTTTATAAAAACATCATGGGGAGGCTCTTACTACTTATATTGCTATGGGGCCCTATCATAGTTGCGTACACCTCTTCTTTTAGGCACTTTTTTGGCAATAAAACACATAGCAAATGTAATATAAATTGATTAAATTATACCTCAATTATGTAGAACAGCGGCATTTAAAAATTAGGTGTCATGTAGAATTCATCTATGCATCCATGTAGCTTCATACAGTATATAGATCTAATGTTATGTCTCTGCCTGTTCGGGTCTCTGCGCCACCCTCTGCTTGCACGCTGGGGCGTAGGAGGCGTCCTCAGTTTGATTCTTTGCTTAGGCTTCTGGATGCTTAGTCTGAACACGGTCCTAGTTCCCTTGCTGTGTAATGGATTTCCAGCCACACCCGTGTTCTGAGCATTGTTTCTCTCTGGACCACATAGAGTTAATCTTTTCCTTGCCTGTGTGATTGACAGCCTGTCTACCTATCAGGTCTGGGGCTGGGCCCAAACTTTCTATATACGGGATGTCACTTTCACAGCAAGTTGCTGGTTATTGCACTGTCTTTGCCTGCTTTCTTTGTACCTTTGATTTTGACCTTGCTATTATCTCTGACCTTTGGCTTGCCTTGTGACTACTCTCTTGGATTTCGATTTGGTACCACTATTGCTTCTCTGGTTGTGACCCCTGGCTTGTTTACCATTCTTCTCTGTGGTTTGTCTTGTTTTGCATGTCACTTACTCAGTATAGGGCTTGTCTTCAAGTTGTCCTTTTACCGTTTAGGGTAAACTGAGGCAATAGGAAGGGACAGTGGCTGGGGTGAGATTAGGGCTCACTTGTCTCTGTCTTTCCTCCCTGACCCCTGCAGTAGTGTGAGGGTATTGCTACGTCTGGCAAGACCCTAACATCTAACCTACTGTAACTCATACTGTTTCTAGGCTTTTTACTTTATTTTGCATCATTTCAGTCTGTATTAAAATTGTGACTCCAGTTGGACACAGTTGTTCTGAATTTTCTATCCCTGACTCTATTTTTTATGCAATTGCTGTTCTTGTAGATTTACTGGAGGTGACATTTTCCTGTACTCCCACACATAATGTTCCTTCAGATGATACCTTGAATCTTTCCCAGAATTAAACTGCTATCTGCATCCCTTCCAAATGTCTGTAAAGTGTAATTTTTAATAAATGTCTATGCTTGTATAATTACTTGAATGTCACAATCAATCAGTGATATATTGGAACATGTTCACATTGTTTTAGTTACATGATGTGAATACACAACATTACTTTAAAGTGTAACTCTCATTTCATTTTGCAATATTGTGTGGAGTGAGTAGGTATAAAATATACTTTATTAAGACATTTGGGGAGATTTCTTATATCTTATACATCACTTTTGAAGTATACAAGGCATGAAAAATTCATAAATTCATTGTACAAATCATTTTTTGAGCAAAATTTTTTACCACTTTTATGCCAACCTTTCCACTTTCCTAAAAAAGACATGGGGATGGGCGTGTTGTGGGCAGGGACACCGGATTTATGATAATTTACGCCAGTTTGTTGGTATAAATGATTCTTGAAATCTACGCCAGTTACAATCTGGAGAAGATTTTGATGTAGCCACACACATGATTTATCCATTGAAAATGTCAGTCTTCATAAATCTGTCATATTTGTTTAATTTTGTTAAAAAAATAAAAATAACTCTGTTTCTCCTTTAGCAGTGCTTTGACTGCAGCTAGCATTAATGCATAGACAAGTTCCATAGCTTGCCCCTGCTGACCTTGCCCTCTACACAGTGTGGTGCAGTTAATTAATACTGGTAGGGCAAGTATTTCAAAAACTGACAACCTTGGGAAGTTTTCTTTGGCAACAGTGTGACGCTAGGTTCACACCTGCATTCGGTCCCCAAGCGGATCCCCCCGAATGGAAACCTAATCCGCTTAAAAAAGCTGTTATCCGCGGACCCCATAGACAATAGTGGGGTCTGCCAGGTTTTCGCTCGAAAAGGGCAGAAAATGTGGAGAGAAAAGTGCTGCTTGTAGGACTTTTCTCTCCGCATTTTTTAAGCGGGGTCAGGGACAAAAACCCCTAACGAAGTTCAAGCGCTGGTGTGAACCCAACCTAAGGGTAACCTGTAAATATAAACAGCTCAGTCATTGGCAGAGGAGGATATCAAGAATCATTCTAACAAATCGTAGCTGAATACAACACTGTTGTAGATGGAAGCAAGACCTATCCTGGCAAGACAGGCTCTGATGTGGGGATCCCCTTGTCAGAAGGTTTGATGTTTGTCATGTCAAACTCAGTCCATTTTGCCAGATTTTATTTGTGTCACCATTTTCTCTTACCCATAACTTTTTTACATTTCGGTCTTTGGAGGTGTATCTAGGCCTATTTTATGCAGGGCATATTGTAATCATTATTGGTACAACTTTGAGGTACATACAACTTTTTGATCACTTTTAATTGTACTTTTTGGAGTTCAGTAAGGTAACTTCTTTTGTTACATTTGGACTTTTTCAGATTTGGGGATGACAATTATGTTTCTTGCCATTTAAATTTTCTTTTTTGTAAAATGGAAAAAAAAAATGTCCACTTTAATTTTTTTACCTCACCATCTTAGTGGTTAAATTTCCATGATCAGAGTTATCTTTGAGGATGTCAGCTGTATAAAACAGTTGGCGCCCACAGTGTAGGGCAAAGCCTATGCCATACTTCCTATTCCAACATTCGCTGTATGGCTGATGTTAGCAAGAGGTAAATAACAGCTTTGTTGTACTGCGTAGTTGTTAATATTTGAAAATAATTTTTAGGGATGGTGGTAATGGATTTTAGGGGCATTGCCTAAAGTGGGCGTGGTTTCCAATTTCCAGGAAGGAAAGTGGCATGTGTAATTCCATACCCCCTACTTACATGCCAGCTTCCTGTTTACAGGTACCACCGCCTATTTATAGGTTGAAAAAATCTGGACAAAATAGTTCAAGATGTTGTGCTATATTATTCTGTAAAATGTCAGGATCCCTTTGCTGCACCACTGTATATTTGACACAAAAGTGCTCCACAAAATATCATGACTCCTTAGTGCCCCCAGAGTTCTTCACAGAGTATAATGCCCTTTTAATGGCTGCAGAATATAATGCCTAATTAGTATAATGCCCCCTTTACTGGCCTTTCACACAGTATAATGCCAAATTCACTGGGATCACACAGTACAATTCCCCCTTTACTGGCCCCCACAAAGTATAATACCCCCTTTATTGATCCCTTCTGTATAATTTACCTTTTACTGGTGCTCATACAATGTATTTTCCTCTCTACTGGATTCCACGTAGTAACAATAATCTGCTACCTATTGAATGATTGCAATTGGTTCCTGATTGTTGTACAGGCCTGCCTCCTCTTCAGCTCCAGATTGCCGCCACAAATTACATCTGGATGTTGACCAACATCAGCACATGATGGACTGACATGGAGACATGTCAAATAGCCTATTTTCTAAACCAAGTTTAACATATTTTTAAGTGCTAAATTCATACTTACCAAAATTTGGGCAGAGCTGTGCAGGAGAATGGTGTACGAGGAAAGGTTACACCCTTGTGAGCGCACTCTTCCAGGCCTGGGGAGGTCTCTTCCAGAGCTCCAGGAATTCATCCCTGTTTTTGAGAGCATCCAGACATTCTGGAAGAGTTGACTAGTTTAACTAAATCCTGCAATTTTTACTCTGGTCACTGAGCCTAAATAATAGGCTGACACTTGCCAATTATGTAGGGATTTTCTTTGCAGCAAGTGTATAACCAACATCACAGAAAAGACTGACTGTATTACAGTAGTAGATAACAACTCTATACAGGGTCGGACTGGCCCACCGGGGAACCGGTGAATCCACTGGTGGGCCCCGAGCCCCGACTATTAGTCCTCATGTCATGGGGGCCCGATCGGGATCCTGTCCATCCCAATCGGGCCCCTGACCAGTGGCGTTACGATTGCGGTCGCAGGGGGTGCGACCGCGACCGGAACCGGCAGGGTACGGGGCCCGTGGCCAGCTAGAGATGGCCGGGGCTCCGGACCACTATGAAAGCAGTCGGGGAAAGCCTGGTTCCCCGACCGCTATACATACTGTTATTGGAAAGGGACCCTGGCATATTGCAGGGCAGGGCACCCAGGGGCGGTGACTGAAAATAATAAATAGATATTCTCACCTCTCCGGGGCACACCGTCCTCTCTGGCGTTCCTCCGTCATGTGACTGAGGCCTGTGATTAGGCCCCGGCGGTCACATGGGGCGCGACCGCGTAATGAGGTCAGTGCGCCCCCACGTGACCGCTGAGACCCAATTACAGGCCTCAGCAGCGACGTCGGAAAAGGGCCTGAAGACGCTGAAGACGACAGGATGGAGCGAGGATGCCAAGGAAAGGTAAGGCAAGGTGAGTATGAGAGTTTGTTATTTTTAATCACTTCTCCTGGGCCTCCGATTATTATACTCTGGGGTCTGAGGAGACCCCAAAGTATAATAATAGCACCGAAGCAGAGTGGGGCTATTGGGCGCATATAATACTGGGTGGGGGCCACTGTGGAGCTTATAATACTGGGTGGGGGCCACTGTGGAGCTTATAATACTGGGTGGGGGCTACTGTGGAGCTTATAATACTGGGTGGGGGCCACTGTGCTGCTTATAATACTGGGTGGGGGCCACTGTGGAGCTTATAATACTGGGTGGGGGCCACTGTGGAGCTTATAATACTGTGTGGGGTCCACTGTGGAGTGGCCCCCACACAGTGGCCCCCATACATTGGCTCCTTCATTTTTTTTTTTTTTTAATTACGCCGGGGCAGGTGAAAAAAACAAAACAAAAAAACCCCCCACAAACTTTCTTTCCTGTCCCCAGTGTCTCCCAGTTCAGTCCTGCAGTTCTGTTGTTTTCTTCCAGCGCAAGTTCCCCCTGCATGTGACTACCTGTGACGTCACGTGACCCCTGAGGCCAATCAGTGGCCTAAGGGAAGGGACCTGGGACATCACAGCCAGTGAGGAATTCCGGCAAAAAGAAGACAGCGGAGCTGCAGGACCGGACCGTGCTGGGAGGACACCGGAGCACCGGAGACAGGTGAGTATGTTTAGCATGTTTTTTTTTGGGGGGGGGGGTAGGGGGATTCACCTCCCCCGGACTAATTATAAAAAAGAAAAAAAATTATACTGGACTCTTTAAAGTGTGGTGCATTAGGGGGGTATATTAAAGGGGTTGTCCAGGCATAATTTGTTATGGTTTATCCTCAGGATAGGCCACAGATACCTGATCTCTAGGGGGCTGACCCCGGACCGATCAGCTGCACGGAGCCACTTCTGATGCCCATACTGTACACAATACAGGGCCAGAAGCAGAAAGCTCTGTCCACTGTATAGGGGCCGGGCACCTTCACTGTATCTCAGCACTTATTGAAGTCAGTAGGAGCTGAGCTGCAGTGAAGGCGCCGGGCTGCTATACAGCGGATGGAGCTTTCTGCTTCCGGCCCTGTGTTGTGTACAGAACAGGTGCCGTAAGTGGCTCCGAACAGCTGATGGGTGTGTCAGCCCCCTACCGATCAGTTATTTATGGCCTATCCTGAGCATAGGCCATAAAAAAGATTAACCCTGGACAACCCCTTTAATATGCCCCACACAGTTTAATGTCCCCCCCCACAGGATGTTAGCCCCCATCACTGCTCCCACACAATATAATGACCCCATCACTATTCCCCATACAGTATGGGGGACCAGTGAAAAGGCTACTAGGTGGGGGGAACAGTGAAGTGACCATAAAAAAATTTGGCCCATACAACCCCTTAAAAGAGGTTGTCCATAAACTGGAGCGACGACTGTGTCGGCCACCAGGGAGGTGTAAAAATAAGAAAATTTAAAAAATAAAAAGCATACTCACCTGTCCCCAGCACCCCGTTGTCCCCTGCCGGTGTCTGTTCGGTCTAAAGGCGGCGCCTCATTTCTGGAAATCCTGTACCTAATTGGTCGCCGGCATGAGACTGAATGGACACTGGCAGCGGACAACGGAGCGTGGGGGCAGTTTCGTATGCTTTTTAATTTACTTATTTTTTACTTTACACCTCCCGCCAGCTACATGGGTTGCTCCAATTCCTGGACAACCTCTTTAAAGGATTTATCCATCTTCCTAATATTGATGGCCTGTCCTTAGGATAGGCCATCAATATTGCATCTGCGATGATACAACAGCCAGGACCTCTGCAGATCAGCTTTTCCAGGACAATGCGGCTACAGGTAAAGGTAACAATTCTAGGAGCCACGCTGTTCACTTGCCATACAAGGTGTAGCAGTAGGTTTAGGTAGTGCAGTGGTGCAGATGGTATAGTGGGTGAGCAGCATGGCTCCCGGCATGTTATTACCTTTAGCCGCCCTGTCTCGGTACCGCTGATCTGCAGGGGTTCTGATGGTGGGCCCCTAGAAACAATTCCACTGGTGGGCCCTAGACATCCCAGTCCGACACTGACTCTATAGATATCTCCACTGACCCTGATGTCACAGCTTATGTACTCCCTCACCCTGCACAGAGCATATCTAGAAAAGTCGCCTATAGACCTCAGTCGGTTCTAGTCTATTGCTGCTTTATGCCATGAGACTGCTGTAAAGCATATTTCTAAAAAATAAACAGAGCAGAGGAGCAGCTCAGGCAAGATGGAAGCCCCCATAATCATAGACAGAAATTAGAATTAAAAAAAAAAAAAAATCTTCAATCAAATAATAAAAAAATCTTCAATCAGATAATAAAATCAAATAAGAAAAAGGTAATATGTTTCACTATCTGGTTTTAATAAATAAAAAAGATGATACATTACCTTTTGGAAATATATATAGTTTCATCTAATTTAAACTGTTTTATGTTCACACAGTGGATTACATATCAATGAAATAAGGTCTTGCTGACATGAAAATATCGGATTGTTGGCCAGCTTTCCACACAATGTTTTAATGTTTCCTTGCTCCAGATTGTTTTGGTTTTAGTTCATGCTTGATGAAGCACAAAAGTATGTTGGCAAATTTCCTTCACAGATTCATAGAATTGTTCTAAAACTGTATGTGGTAATACTAATCAAAAGTGGCAAATCAATGGGTTTCCCCCAACCATTAGAATTTGTGTACTCTCTTCAAATTCCCATACGAAAACATGATTTATTTTAATGTAGTTATGGTAGTCTATTTGAATTATAAAGATGAATGCAAAAACATTACACAGTGGGAAACAGCGCTTTTAAAATAAAGAAAGCAGAATTTTGGTTGGTTGCCGAGTTGCACAATAGATTTTCAATTGGATTTTTATAAATATTGTATGCTACTGATCTCAAAAATCCTGTGGAGAAAAACATTATGTGCTCCATTTAGACTTTAACGAAGTGTCCCCACTCTGGTCCTTTAAAAAAATGTTATAAAGTTTATGATAATGTATCTCTGCTAACCATTCTATGCCTTTCAGCTCCAAGTGTGACTCTTTTTATACATATAATCCAACAATTTCTTGTGCCCTTGAAAAAATTGCACAACTCCTGTATACTGTAGGTCAAACATGCCGGATTACCCACAATCATGTTGAAGGGGATATCTAGGATTTTTTTTTTTAATATTAAGAATAGGCAATGGTATAGAATAAAGAAATAGTCCAGAAGCCATGAGGTCACATACGTACAGGTGCATCTCAATAAATTTATAATATTTTTGAAACGTTCATTCATTTCAGTAATTCAGTAATTCAATTCATAGTCAGCGTCTTCCATGATTGTGTGTCCTACTGAACCAAACTGAGGGACCAGTTAAAGGCTTAGGAAACCTTGGCAGGTGACACACTGAATTTACAATACTGAACTTTTTTTACAATATTCTAATTTTCTTAGATTTTGGTTTTCATTACCTGTAATCCTTAATCAACATTTACAGAAATAAAACACTTGAAATAGAACACTGTGTGTGTAAAGAATCTAGAAAATATAGGAGGTCACTTTTTTAATTTAATTACTGAAAGAAATAAACATTTCAAAGATATTCTAATTTATTGAGATGCACCTGTGATTCACATGACTCAGTGGTCACATTCTGTATATGTGCACATGACCTCTGGGTTATGTGAATAAAAATAAAAAAAGACAAAAGGTAATAGGCATGTGTATAAAGACCCAACAGTCTGTCATCGGCAATTAATGGATGCAAAGAAAGGCCAAGATAGCTCTTCCAACTGTGTCTAAAAAAAGAGTAAAGAAAAAAGTATAAATACAATACCCCAAATAAAACAGTGCTGTCTATTTCTTGTATTTTATATATATAAATATATACTATATATTAAATGTCTTTTTATCTAGATGACAAGACTAGTACTGAAGCAGATGGAGCTAAGGTAAATACATTGTGTTATTACCCATCCTTTACCCATAGTAAATCCATATACAATGTGGGTCCAGCACTCCAGGTAAAATTCCTCAAAACTTTATTGTATAAATCCATAAAAGGACATGTGTTATCAGCAAAGTGCAGCAGTTACGTGGATATTAATAGAAATCTCTGCTTTCATGGTTAGGGCTAGAGATGGGTGAACCTCTGAAGATTAGTTTTGTTTTGGGTTCGGGTGGCTCGATTCTGAAATTCATTTAGGTTAAGTTTGTCACGAACTAGAGCTTAAATCAGCTTAAAACGTGCATGACACTGTCCAGGCTCCTATGACTCTATCTAGCCCATTTATAGCTCTCTAAGGTAAACACAGTGACAAAGTGACATTAACATATAAGTCTATGGTAAAACGCATGGTAAGCAGTGTATACAAACTGTCAGTTTAACCATACTCTGCGCTGCTACTCGCTCTTATATATTTTAACGTTTAAAATACTCCAAAAATTTGCCTGTTTTGGGGAAGGTGTTTGCCTGTTTGCTTGTTTTTTTTTTTTTTTACACACATGGCAGTTATATTAGAAAAAGCAATGGTTTTGTATAAAAAAAAATTACCTGTTTTGGGAATATAACAGGCTAGTTATTTTGAAGAAAAATTTGTGGCTTTCCAAAAAAAAAAAAAAAGCTACGAAAAATGATCCCTTTATGGAAGCATAATGCCACAGAAGAAGCAATGATGGGGTTGTTTCTTTTATTTATTTGTTATTATGCTAGCAATGTGGCAGTGGCAAGTCATAACTACAGAATTTTAATAATAATAATAATAATAATAATAGTCCTTTAATAGTCCCACAATGGGGAAATTCAGTGTGTTACAGCAGCAAAGAGAAGCAGATACAAATACAAATACAACATGTACAGGAATGTTCCAAGGTGAGAAGCATTACATTAATAGCAGACAGACAGATAGGACGTAGCAGAGGAGGGGGGGGATTTAACAGGCAGAGAGATATTTCAGTTCTCTGTGTGTAATGATCTCCGCTTAGGTCGGTGTTGGTTGTACAGCCTAACCGCAGTGGGGAGGAAAGACTTCCGATAGCGCTCCTTCTCACACCTAGGGTGGAGCAGTCGGTCACTGACAGTACTGCTCAGCGCGATCACAGTCTCATGCATGGGATGGGACTTCTTCTTCTGCATGGAGCTCACCACGGACAGTATCCTTCTGTCACCCACCACCTGCACTGGGTCCAGTGGGCTCCCCAGGAAAGAGCTGGCCTTTCTAATCAGCTTGTCAAGTTTATTCCTGTCCCTGGTTGATATACTGCTCCCCCAGCAGGCCACTCCAAAGAAGATGGCTGATGCCACTACCAAGTTGAAGAAAGTTCTAAGAAGTGCCCCCCGGATTCCAAAGGCTCTCAGTTTCCTAAGCAGGTAGAGCCTGCTGTGGCCCTTCCTGTACAGGGCCTCCATATGATCTGCCCAGTCCAGCTTATTATTAAGGAGCAAACCCAGGTACTTATAGGTGTTCACAATCTCGATGCCCGTCCCCAGGATGTCCACTGGTTTAGGAGGGCTTCTGCCTTTGCGGAAGTCCACCACCATCTCCTTGGTCTTCCCCGCGTTAATCTTCAGGTGGTTCCGGTGGCACCAGTCCACAAAATCCTGGTTCAGTTCTCTGTACTCCCTGTCATCATCATCTGTGATGAGACCCACTATTGCAGAGTCGTCAGAATACTTCTGTAGGTAGCAGCTGGATGAGTTACACCTAAAATCTGCAGTGTACAGTGTGAAGAGGAAAGGGGCGAGAACCGTACCCTGAGGTGCCCCCGTATTACAGATCACGGTACCTGACACACAGTCTCGGGCTCTCACGTATTGAGGTCGATTTGTGAGGTAGTCTAGGATCCAGTTGGAGAGGTGGTGGTCCACTCCAGCAAGGCCCAGCTTGTCCCTCAATAACCTGGGCTGTATGGTGTTAAAAGCACTGGAGAAGTCAAAGAACATTATTCTCACTGTGTTCCCTGGTTTCTCCAGGTGAGACAGAGCCCTGTGCAGAAGATGGATGATGGCATCATCTACCCCAATGCCCGGCCGATAAGCAAACTGGAGGGGGTCCATAGCGGGGCTCACTAGAGGGCGGAGATGTGTGAGAACCAATCTCTCCAAGATCTTCATCAGGTGGGATGTCAGTGCTACAGGTCTGTAGTCGTTGAGGTCCATAGGGTGGGGTTTCTTTGGAACTGGTACCACACAAGAAGATTTCCATAATTCAGGGACTATTTCCTGCCTCAGGCTCATATTATACATATATGTAATTATACAATTATACAATTATACAAATTTAAGAAAAATTTGTGGCCTACTGTCAGTGTACCTGCCTGTTGAAAAGTGATAAATAATTGACTTTAAAAAAAAAAGCAACCAAAAATGATCCCTTTATGGGAGAAGATGTGACAAAATGGTCTTGGTACTGGAAGAAGTAATGGCACGTGTTTTTTTGGAGATGGAGACTAGAGGTGGGTGAACCTCTCAAGATTCATTTAGGGTTCAGATTGTTCATTCTCAAGATTCCTTTCGAGTTAAACAAGTTTGTTACGAAGCACAGCTTAAATTGACTTAAAACATAGTGTATTCCACTGTCAATACTCCTAAACTACAATACTACATATCTGGCTGAGTGGTGGCAGTGATAGTAAGCTGTGGCAAGATTAATGGCAGTACACCATCAGTAGTACAGTAAATGGAACATAATACAGGGAGACAATAGCAGCTATATTTGGAGACATCAGCCGGAGATGTGTAAAAATCCTCACCGATCCATGCCTGATTCATTCAGATGAAAATAATTTTTTCCACGCTAGGGGTGGACAGTTTGGTCCTTCAAGGTGTTACAATGCCACCGCCAGCACTGAACACCCTTTCAGCCATTAGGCTTGAGACTGGACAAGATAAAACTCCCATGTCAAATTGGGCCAACTCCTTCCACTGCTCTAACCTATTGGCCCAGAATTCCATTGGGTAAAAGTTATTTGCTGGAATATAGGAGCAATTTAGATACGATTGTACATATGGGTCTGGTTGGAGCTGCAAGGTGAAAAATGTCTGGTTCACCATGTTCCAGATACTGTACTGATGCTGATGCTTTTCCTCCTGCTACTTTTGGCTATAGCACTGGAAGATGTGGAAGGCTGTGAGCTGGCAGAGGCCACCTGGGCAGACATGTGACTGGCACTTGCAGTAGTCTCCCTAAAAGCTGCACCAATATGGGTATACGGCCTATCCTTATAATATGACAATTTTGCCTCCCTTTGGGAGACAGGGAAGAATTTCCCATTTTGGCTTTATAGTGAGGGTCTAAAAGTAATCCAGTACTCATCCCTCTGCTTCATGCTAATAATACGTTAGTCACTATGTAAGCAGTGAAGCATGCAGTCTACCACACATGCAAATGTGTGCATGGACCCAGGGGGCTGCAATGGTTGGTCTTCTTGGCCAGTGTGGTCACCGTCATCATCATCATCTTGAAACAAACAAACAAACAAACCCAGTTCTTCATCCTTCTCCAGTTCCTCTTGCATCAAACTAGGGCAATGACAACTACACTATCGGTAATGGCAAATCTGATACTGTTTTCCCAAAAATATATATCTATTGCAAAAGAGACTCAACAAAATGAGATTATTGGCAATGAAAGGGTGACCTGGCCAGTGTGTATGTAAAACAATGAACACTGCAGTCCCACAATACAGTGCAGAGCTTCTCACCCCACTTCCATGATTTTTCTGCCTGTCTAAAATTGATTAAACTCACTAAACTGTGATCTACAAGTCTTCCTCCTATAAGTCTATAGTCTTATTGTAATGTTGGTATTGTTTTTCCACTAGCAGTGTATTAGCAGCAATTGCTTGGAATCATACAGTGATGATAACACATCTTTCCCCTAGCATGAGTGTCACAAAATGGCTCTTCTTGCCCGCAGTATCTTATATTCTGTATCAGCACTGTAATCTTTCCACCTACCACTAATGATTGGCTGAGAGGCTGTCAGGTGATGTCAGAAGCCTGCCTCACAGAGACCAAGTGATCCTCTTTCTCATCTGTATTTTTACCTCGTATTACATATGGTAGTCATGATTTTCATTCTCCTGAGATGAATCGCAAAAGTTGTCAAAAACAAAACCTTTGGAAGATTTGGATCAAAACCAGTTTGTAATGAATTGATTCACTAATGTCTAGTCAGAGCTTTGTGCAGGCCAGACTAGCTCTTTAACACCAAACACACCCAACCATGCCAATTTGGACCTTGCTTTGTGCACTGGCGTACATTAATTCTGGAACAGAAAAGGTCCTTCCCCAAACTCTTCCTACAAAGTTGAAAGCATGCAATTGTCCCAAATGTCTTGGAGTCCTAGGTTCAAATCTGACCAAGGAAAGCATCTTCAAGGAGTTTAAAGCATTTTCCCATGTTTGCTTGGATTTCCTCTGGGTCCCCTTGATTCCTCCCACATTCAAAAGAAATACTGACAGGGAATTTAGATTGCAAGTCCTATATGGGATGTTGACTGATAATGTCTGTAAAGTACTGTGAAATATGTTGGTGCTATACAAGTAAGCAAAATAAATATATAAATAAGGGGTACTCCCATCTCCAGGGATCATATTTGAACATGTAGCTTAAGCCAACTGAAGTGTTTTACTCAATGCATTGCTTAAACTATTTTGCTCTGCTTGCCAGATACTGCAGATTATGTGCCCTCAGTGTTTACATCTTGTTGTCTAGGTTACAGACCACCTCTCTATATCTAGTTCTAGTATTCGGCTGATGACTCTGTTCCTGCTACTGGCTATCTATAGTCTCTTCTCTCCCTCTCTCTGCATAATGCTTTCAGTTGCTGAGCTCTGATAAGGGCTAGAAAAGTTTCTAGATCAGTGCTTCTGTCCTCTCTGTATGTAAATCCAGAGATAATTGTGTAACTTAGAAGAAAACATGGAGAACACTGCTGGATTGAGCTGAAGGCCATGAAGTGGAGGAGAAAGGAGACAGGAGGGCAGCTGAAACCTTGAGATAAAAAACTTGTTTGATATTTCCCTTCACTGTAACTGAGGGGTCAATGCCTGAAAAACAACCCAATAGCATTATCCCTCCACCACCAAATTTTATGGTTGGCACAATGCAGTCATGCAATTAATGTTCTCCTGGCATTTGCCAAACCTAAACTAGACCATCTAGACTGCCAGATAGAGAAGCGTGATTCGTCACTCCATAGAACAACAGAGAGTCCAGTGGTGGGTGCTTTACACCTCTCCATCCAACATTTGGAATTGTGCTTGATGATGTAGGGCCTCCATGTAGCTGTTTGGGCATGGAAATCCATGCTATGAAGGCATGTGCCCCTTGGGTACATCTTTATGATAGCACACAAGGTAGTTTCTGCTGGAATTGTTTTTCAAAAACTGCACCAACACAATTTGAAAATGTGTGCTTACCCTGACAGGTATACAAAGCTTTTATTTACTTCTAAACCCCAGAGTACAGACGCATTGAAGATCTGACTGATTATAAATCAAGATAAAATTTGTATTGCAGCAACCGATTGGAGGAAGCTGGGAATAGTAGTATTTGAACTTGTCACGGTGACTATGAACTCTACCAATTTCTCCAGCTCTCCTCCTGGACCGGTGAAGTGCTGAGGGGGCCTGCCTGGTGGTGATAGTGTTTTCCCTGAGGCATGTCCTAGATGTTATCAGCCCTCCTGAGCCTTATGGGAGTTGGAGTGCCTATGATAGTCATACAAGAATAAGACTCAGGAGATATGACATATGCAGGAACAGAGTAACTTCCAACTTTACTTGAAGTAGAACACAGTTGAATACATTATAGAGTATGGAGGTACACCTCGCAATGTTTGCCACTGTGAGTTGGTACTGCGTTGGCAGTTGATACTCCCAGATTACAGTCTTCACTTTCCTGGCTAACTATGTCTTTAATTGTCTGTGTGCCACTCTCTCTCTCGCAAAAGATCCACATAGTCTTTACCAGTACCTATTGCAGGGGTGTAAGTTAACAGGGTCCCAGTCTGTCCAGTTGTGATGGCAGGGTCAATGCTTTGAGGCCCATATAAGACTTATCTTCACATTTTAGACTGGCACACTCACCACTGTCTCTTCAGCAAAAACAGGGGTGACACTTCTTCCTCCTGTCTAACACTTAAGCAAAGTATGGGCTGGCTGGGGGTCCCCATACCAGTTCTAGCATAGTCTCACTGTTCACTTTCCTTTTTTACTCTCTAAAGGACTAGAGAAGACCCCTGGACTTTGCTCCTTTCAAAAACTAACTGCCTAGGAAATAACAAATCTTTGTTGCAGGGTCACAGTGGTGCAGCCCATTTAAAGGAGGAACTATACTCTAACTCAAACTATGTTACAATATAAACATTTTACACCTGGGGAAAATGGACTATACACATTTTGTAGTGCTACCAGTCGGTTGATACAGTAAGAGACTAACAAACACAGGACTGAAATTTAGAGCGAGACAGAAAATATTGCATTGCATCATATTCCTTGGCTACATTGGGGTAGTGAGAATTCTTTCCTGGAGTTTCCTAGTGTATAGCCCCAGAGAACATTTCTTTTTGTTTTCTCTTTTGGATCTTGGGACTTGGTATATCTTGATATGAATTATGGGCTATTTCTTCAGACAGATCACTGTTAACCTTAAGCTATATTCACACGACAGTGAATAATGGTCGTGTGATGGCTGTTTTTATAACGGAAGTCACATGTCAGCATTAATTTCACTGTTTGTGAATAAGGGCTATGCACATGACCATCATGGACTGTCAAAATATAGGTCATGTCCTATTTTTGGCTGTTTTCACGGATCCCTCCATACCCTCAATGTATGGGGGATCCATGAAAAGTGGTTCCTCTTGGGTGCAAGACAAATCTAGCCTTACTCTTATTATGTTTGACTGTTTATAGTCATGGTTGAAAAATAACAAGTAGGCTTGAAACGTGCAGCAGTGATTTTTGCTAATATCCTTGTATTTGCTACACTCTTTCTGGCAACACAAGTCTTTTTACAGATTTAGGCTAAGGCTCCACGTGGTGTCCCGCAGCAAAAAAGCACTGTGGGAAAAACCACGGCGGCAATGCATCACAGTTCTTCCCGTAGCACTTTGCACAGAAAGTTCACAGAGTTTTCCTCTGCGGACTTTATGCTTCAGTTATACCTATAGGGAAACCGCCAGCGTTTCCGTAGGTATAATTGACATGCTGCAATTTGAAAAAATTTGAAAAAATTTGGAAATTGCAGCATGTCCGCTGCGTGCATTTTATTGCAAAGGGGGGGTGGGATTCACTAGAATCCCATACACTTTGCTGTAACTGTAAAACGCCATGGTTTTACAGTAAGGCTTTGAGGAGTTTTACCTGGAGTGCTGGGACATTCATTTTGGAGTAAAGGTAAAGTCTCTAATTTTTCCTTTCTATATCAGTATAATAAAGCATGTATGATAGGATAAATAACTATAGGTTACAAACTTCTGATCTGAACATAATCTCAATAAACTCAAAAAAGTCTAATACTAGAAGCAGATCCCTAATATACAATTTGTAGTTTTTGTTTACAGCCTAGAAAGGAAAATGGCAACAATGAGATCCTTATCTTTACAGTAAAGAGGTTGTCCAGTCTAAACAATGTTTTCTAATTAAGCCAGAGGAGGTGACTCCAATGTCCTCCAAGGGCAGTCTGGTCCAGTTGACTGTATTCTTGCTGTTGAATTTCTCGCCGGCTGTGAAATCCCAGTTCCCTTCCACTGAGGCCAATCAGCGGCCTCAGGAAGGGAACCGGGAACGTCACAGGTAGTGACGTCCCCGGTTTCCTTCTTGAGGCCGCTGATTAGCCTCAGCTGTGAGGTGCAAGTCGTACTTCCGCCGGAAGACTACAACAGATTGCAGCTGCAGGACTGGACAGTGTGGGGAGGGCCGAAGCACCGGGGCAGGTGAGTATGGATTTCTTTTATTTTTTTCACCTCCCCGGCCTAATTAATAAAAAAAAAAATGTAGTCTGTACAACCTCTTCAATGCAGAACTTTAGTAATAATAAATAAATAAATAAATTAAATTACAATTCTTCTAGGGGCAATATGATTCACTGTATTATGATAATTAGTAGTTGTAGTATTTTTATGATGATATGTATGTTACTATTATTATTTGTGACATTTAGGCTAAGGCCCAACGTTGCAGAAACACAGTGTTTTTGGCTGCTGAGGAAACGCAGCCCCAAAAAAAATCACTGCATTTTACAGTACTAGCAAGGGGAATAAGATTCTGGTTAAACTCATCCACATATTGTGGGAAAAAAATTGCAGGAGAAAAGCTGCTTTTTCAAAAAGTTTTGAGTTTTTCAAAAACGCAGCATGTTAATTTCAGTTACAGAATCACAAGCATTTTCCCTGTAGATTTAATGAGGGAAGGAAAAAAGCAGAGAGAAAACTCAGTGAAAAACGCTGCGGAAACAAATGTCAATCTCATAACAGGAGACATAAACTTTTTGCCTTACTTTGACATAATAGACCCATCAAGGGCCTCAGGTAGTTAAGGAACCTTGATGTATTATTAAGCCAAGGAGAATGCATGAGCATGACCATTGTGTCCACATAATTACAGACTGCAGGATGGCTGTAACACACAGCCACATTCCCGCTCAACTGACAGCAACATAGAAAACTCAGAACAGTTAACCCTCTAAGTACTGCAAACAAGTCTGATTGTGTCACCGTACAAGGTGGGGATCCTTCTTGTAGCCATGATGGCCACCCCTAATGACATGATCACAGATACAGGTATCACTGTGGAGACATCCTGAGACCAGATAAATGATTTATGGCTGTCTCTTATAAAATGCCTGTTAGTAATTTGTGATCAAGATGAGTTCACAAAGTAAATGTACATTTTTTTCTAAAACCAAATACATTTTATTTTATAAAACAAATAGCTACACATAACTGTCATCCCGTGTTATAAATATATGGCAGAATATTGTTTTTATTAAATGTTATCATATATGTACCCCAAAATAAATGTAGAAAATACATGTATGTAACATGATTCTGCAACTTGGCCCTCAAAATATAAGACCCCATGTTGCGGCATTGATGTAAATGTAGCACCAAGAACTATTGGCCAAAAATGGTTTGGTCCTTAAGGGCTTAATGAAATGTAGCAGTTAAAAAATACTACACTACAATATTTTTTTTGTGCCGAGGACAGATGTAACGGGTTTTTCAATAGGAAAATATGAAAAGTCTTACATAAAAGCCTTGTATTTACTTAAGGTATTGAAAAACCTTGCATTTACGTAAGGTGTTTTGTTAACATTTCATTGTATTTCTTGCTTACAGTACTTTTTTTTTTTTTTTTTTTTTTAAAAAGCAGCATAAAGGCCAAAAAACAGTGTGTGCAGAAAAAACACAAAATAAAAAAGCACTAATATGCCAAAAAGCACTAAGCAATACAGGCATTTTATGACGGTTTTTAAAGAAAAAAAAAAGTGCCAGCTTTTATATTTCTGATATTTTCAATGATGCCAAAAGTCCAGACCTGTGAGGGATTTGACGAAAACAAACGCTAACTGATGATAGAACATATCCCATTGAAATCAATAGGATTTTTAAGATATATTTGATGGATCATTTACTGTCCTTTGTTATAATTTTCTGACAGATGGACACTAACAATGGTAGTGTGAACATCCCCTAAGAAGTAAAAGTATGAGTCCTTCCTTTATATTTACCATTCCTTTTAAATCCACATCTGAATTTGCCCTAAATAACTGCATCAAAAACTGACACAAAAAGACTGTGACACCAGCCTATCATAGATATTTTTAGTTGCAATGTAAATAATATATCACAGTTTTATATAATATTTTCTCATATTATTTTTAGGAGAAAAGGCCTTATTTTGAACATTTCCTCTTCTGTTGGTAGCTTTCCTTGCCCACTATATGCTATCTATTCTGCTTCTAAGGTAAGTGAATGAAATTCAGCATATCTTCTCAGTCCTCTATCCCCATTTTTCAACAGCTCGTAATGTATATATTTTCTAGCTTTTCTTTAAAGAGCTGAAAAATATGAGCTTTTCCTGACAGGGCCTTAAATTGGTTCTCCCCTTTGGGCAATGCCTACTTGTTTAAAGTGCCCCTGCTCAATAAACTAGTAATAAAGTGTACCACTGCTGGGACCCCTAGTGCTCAGTTGTTATACATGAAGAAACCTGGAAGTATGTTCATTTTTCCTGCATTGCCTCCACAGAGGAAATCAAGCATTACACAATGCCCTCTCAGCTCAATAAGTTGACATGACAGGACCTTCAGGGCAACAGATTTTTTTTTTTTTTTATTCGCCCCCCCCCCCCCCCATAGCCCCTTTAAAATCTGATTCCTTACTTACACGTGTGACCTGTTAGCCAATATGGTGGCACCTTAAATGAAACCTGTCACATGGAAAATTCTGTTCAATCTGCAGGGATCTTATTACAGAGCAGGAAGAGCTGAGTAGCCTGAGATATAGTTTTGTGGGTGTGATGAACCGACCCTCAGTTTTATATCTTTCTTGGAAGTGTGTTTTACTTGCTTAGGTCAGTCCTTCCCCCACTTGGAATGCGGTGCTTTAGTTGAGTCCACATTGCTGGACGATAGGCTTCACTGGTTTTATGTGTGTTCATTGGAGATGGCTTGCTATAGCCAGGCACTTTTATTATCCCTGGCCAGATGGGATGGGGGATAGCAAGCCTTAACTTCACCCTTCTCTCCGAGGGTTCTGCAAAGGTGGGAGAAGGGGGTGCAAGGGGTGGGTGGAGCACTAGCCATATGCTGTGGGCAGACCTGGATTCTGGGGTCATTCAGCAAAGAGGCAGTAAGGAGCTCTGATCTGGGAGAAGAGGAGAGAGCCTTCCCTACTGAGGAATGCATTGAGGGCCTAGCAGTGAGGCCTGAAGCCTTTCACTTGTTCTGGACAACATGTAGAAGGATTGTTTTATGCAACTTGCTTAAGCTTGCGCCCTAGGCCCAAAACTCTGCTGTGGCCTAGAGAAACAGACTAAGAGTCTATTGTGCTGAGCATGGAAGAGAGACAGCTAGGACAGGGCTGTGTGCTCAGGTATTTTTTCTAATCTTTATTTCCTTTTATTTTGGTGTATTGTATCATTGCTCTTTTGCTTGTATGTTTATGCTTGATCATATTAATATTGTATATTTCTGTATATGCTATTAATCCATACCGAGCCACTTGGGTTATTAAATATATAAAATTTATATCGCTCGTTTCGTTTTTATCCTATGACCCGGTCTACTCACGGTGTGTGAGTGGGAGGTTAAGAAAGAAGTTTGATTGCAGGTGTGCCAGGCGGCTGGGCGAGGCGATATTCTTCACAGTGGTGGCAGCGTTGTGGGATATTAGGGTAAGAGTGTGTGGGTGTGGTATCACGCAGACACTGGGGATTGCGGCAATCCTATGGAACGAGCACGGTATGAGATCAAGCTTAAAATACGGTGAAAGTTTGGTACAGTACTGTTCCCTCCCTTCTTCTTTTTTCTGTCCTATCTTTTATTTGGCAACGGCTTCCAGTGGATGGCTGGTGGGACCAGAAGCATAACCAAACGTCTGCAGGACTTGGTTGCTGCTGAACTCCAGGAGATGGCGGATATGGAAGCTACCATAGCCATGCAGGAGGCGGAGCAAAGTCCTGAGAGGCTGGCACCAGACAACATCACCATGCCAGACGGTTCCGCAGGTGCCCGGACCCCAGAGGTAATTGTGCCTGGAGGGACCAGTAGCCCCAGTTCTGTGGGGGTAACGGACTTATACTTGCAAATGGCCTTACAGCAGATAGACGCTAGTGACTCTAGCACCCGTCTGCAGGTGATTCTCCAGTACCGAGAAGCTGCAGAGCGCCGGGTGGAGAGAGAGGCCGCTGCTGCTGCTGCAGAGCGCCGGGCGGAAAGAGAGGCCGCTGCTGCAGAGTGTCGGGCGGAGTTGGAGCATCAGCTTGAGCTAAAAAAGCTGGAACTTTGCCAGCAGGCGCAACCTTCCCCTGCACCAACTCCAGGAGCCCGAGCACTAAAGATCCGATCCGAGGACTTTCCAATCTTGGAAGATATCGGGGACTTGGACTCGTTCTTGCGGGGATTTGAGAGGGTGTGTAAGCAGCATCATATTCCCCAGGCAGAATGGGCCCGTTACCTGTCTCCCCGGCTGAAGGGAAAAGGCCTGGATGTTTCCACGAGCTTACCAGTGGACACGGACTATGAGACCATCAAAGCGGCGCTGATCCGGAGATACCGGCTCACGCCGGAGGTGTACCGCAAAAAGTTCCGGAATATCCAGCGGGGTCCCACAGAGAGCTATGCGGATGTTCTGCACCACTTACAGGTTACATTCTGGCAGTGGATCAAAGGACTTACTGTCACCACGTTTGAGGGAATTGAGGATCTTATGATAAAGGAACAATTTCTCCAGGTGTGCCCTCTGGAGGTCCGCCAGTTCATGTGTGATCGGAAACCCACAACAGCAGACAATGCTGCAGAGATTGCTGACGACTATGTGTCTACCAGGGAGCAAGGGATCAAGAGAGGAGCCACACTGCAGAGACCCCCAAGCGGGAAGGAGTGGCAAAGTTGGAGTTCACCACAGCCTGCGGTCTCCAAGTGGGGTAAGACAAACTCTGTCCCGGGTGCCCCCTCTACTTCCCCTGTCCCAAGAACTCTGGGCGCCCCAGGGACCACCTCTAAATCCCAAGGAGAGGTCCGGCGATGTCACGCCTGTAACCAGCCAGGACATTTCAAGGCGGAATGCCTCAACCGCTCTAAGAAACCCCCTGTTTCCCCAGCCACGGCAGCTGGCCCATCTGTATACTTGGTGGGGAGGGAGGGGTTGCAATCCGATGCCAACAGTCAACAGGTCATTGTGGGGGGTAAAGTGGTCATGGGATTTCGGGACACTGGGGCGCAGATTACTCTGGTGCAACCTGACTTGGTCCCTGCGGACAGTATTATCCCTGGAAAAACTCTGACCCTGAAGGGTATTGGACAAGAACGCGTAACTGTGCCCATGGCTTGCGTCCATTTGGACTGGGGTGCGGGAAAAGGGATGCGTGATGTGGGGCTAGTGTCTGATCTGCCTGCCAATGTACTATTGGGAAGAGATTTGGGGCCCTTGGTGTCCCAATATGGGGTGGGAGCAGCCCCACCTCGCTGTGACAAAATGTCTGTACTGAAGGATGATTTTAATGAGGTGTTGAAGCCTGTCACACAGGCAGAGGGAGGGGTTAGCCTTTTGTCTCCCCTTGCTGTGTGTCCAGCTAAAGTAATCAGTGAGCATGTGAATGAGACATTGTGGAATGCTGACCTGGCTGTAGCCCCGCCCACATCTGCGGGTGATGAGAGCCCCCTCAGTGTGACCCTGGCTCAGCCATTCACCCATGCAGTTCACTGTGAATCAATGAATGAATGCAATGTCAATGTAATTGCTAATTCTTGCCTTGCAGGTTTACAGGGTAGCTCTTCTGAGATGCTGGGGGCAACCCCAACTGAGGACAATGTGCCAGGTGGTCAGGTGGGTCACGGGGATCTCAGGGCCGATCCGGATGAGGAACGGACTGCTGGTATTGCGGTGGTAACCCGCAGCCAGAGTGCTAGAGGGGTGGAAGGCGCTCCGACCCCTGAGCCGTTCCCCCTGTCACACGGAGATGGCACTGAGACAGCCATGACTAGCCTCCCCGCACTGGAGCCGGAGGAGTCCGGCGGGTATGTGACATGCACATCTCTTCTGTCTGGTTCCAGTCAGGAGTTCAGGGATGCTGTCCAAGCTGACCGCAGTCTGGATGCATTGAAGGAGCGTGCTGGTCAACCTCCCTTGGAGTCGGACAAGGACCGCGTGTACTGGGAGCAAGGGAGGTTGTACCGGGAAACGATCCCCACAAAGGGAAAAGAAAGTCGGCTCAGGGAGAAACATTTGGTGGTACCCCAACCCTATCGGGTGGAGTTGTTGCGGATTGCTCATGATATTCCACTGGCAGGCCACCTGGGGATCGCTAAGACCAAGGCTCGCCTCAGCCACTTATTCTACTGGCCTAAGATGGGGACAGATGTAGCTAAATACTGCCGTTCATGTGACACTTGTCAGAGGATGGGCAAGGCGGGGCAAGGCTCCAAAGCACCCATGATACCTATGCCCATCATAACCGAACCTTTCCAGCGGGTGGCTGTGGATCTCATTGGACCCCTGTCCATTCCCAGTCGCACCGGGAAACTACGCTACTAGGTACCCGGAAGCTGTCGCGCTGTCTTCCACCCGGGCTGATGTAGTGGCCAAGGCTCTGGTAGGCATCTTCTCCCGTGTTGGATTTCCCAGAGAGATGCTCACAGACCAAGGTACCCAGTTCATGTCTGCCTTGATGCAAGGCCTGTGTAAGGTAACAGAGGTGCAACATCTGGTGTCCAGCCCGTATCACCCACAGACCAATGGCCTGTGTGAACGGTTCAATGGCACCCTGGAGCAGATGCTCAGGATGTTAGTCGAGTCCCACGGGTGCGACTGGGAGCCTTATGTCCCGCACCTGCTATTCGCTTACCGGGAGGTGCCTCAAGCCTCAACGGGGTTCTCCCCCTTTGAGCTCTTGTACGGGAGACTGTACGTGGGCCCCTAACTCTTGTGAAAGAGTCCTGGGAAGGAGAAACAGACATCCAAGGTGTGCCAGTCGTGCCCATGGCCCAAGTGCAGACGGCATGGGGTGCTGGAGGTGGGACCCAAGAAGGGGGTGTGTCAAATGTATTACCTGTCAATGTATTGTGGAGGGATGGTTTGGGGAAGCATAATCTCAGTCATTTGCCCAAGGTATCACCATCACCCACCCAAGTACAGGAGGAACAGGGTGTAGGCCCAAAGGGGCAAAGCGTCTGGGAGGGAGGACAGGGTCCAAACATACCTGTGCCAGAACCAGAGGTGCCCCTAGGTTTGGAAGCAAAGGGGGAGGTGCAGAATCCCCTAGAACTCTCCCAACTAGCGGCTAGTGTGGGAGAGACCCTGAGAGACTGTCGGGAAGGGGTCTCTAAACTGGTATCACAAGGGCCTGGGGTTGCGAGTGTGGATCTGCGGGATGCCATCACTCAGCACGAGGTCCCAGTGCAGGTCGGGGGTAGCCAGGTGGGCGGAGACTGCCGGGATGGGGTCTCAGCACCGGTACCACAAGGGCCTGGGGTTGTGAGTGTGGATCTGCGGGATGCCAGCACTCAGCACGAGGTCCCAGTGCAGGCCGGGGGTAGCCAGGTGGGCGGAGACTGCCGGGATGGGGTCTCAGCACCGGTACCACAAGGGCCTGGGGTTGCGAGTGTGGATCTGTGGGATGCCAGCACTCAGAATGAGGTCCCAGTGCAGGCCGGGGGTAGCCAGGTGGGCGGAGACTGCCGGGATGGGGTCTCAGCACCGGTACCACAAGGGCCTGGGGTTGTGAGTGTTTGTCTGAGGGACACCAGCACTCGGGGGGAGGGACCCAGAGCAAGCAGGAGGTAGCCAGGTCTACTTAATTCAGAGCCTGAACCTTAGAAGAGTCTCCATTCAGACAGGAGAGGAAGAGGGTATCAGTACGCCAGGAATATGGTCAGGGACCAGCGCAGGTCCTGGCAGGGTGAGGCCGTCAAGGTGTCCGCGGAAGGCGATCTTAGGATCGTCCTTCCTCCCGACACGCTCTAAAAGGGGGAGGTGTGATGAACCGACCCTCAGTTTTATATCTTTCTTGGAAGTGTGTTTTACTTGCTTAGGTCAGTCCTTCCCCCACTTGGAATGCGGTGCTTTAGTTGAGTCCACATTGCTGGACGATAGGCTTCACTGGTTTTATGTGTGTTCATTGGAGATGGCTTGCTATAGCCAGGCACTTTTATTATCCCTGGCCAGATGGGATGGGGGATAGCAAGCCTTAACTTCACCCTTCTCTCCGAGGGTTCTGCAAAGGTGGGAGAAGGGGGTGCAAGGGGTGGGTGGAGCACTAGCCATATGCTGTGGGCAGACCTGGATTCTGGGGTCATTCAGCAAAGAGGCAGTAAGGAGCTCTGATCTGGGAGAAGAGGAGAGAGCCTTCCCTACTGAGGAATGCATTGAGGGCCTAGCAGTGAGGCCTGAAGCCTTTCACTTGTTCTGGACAACATGTAGAAGGATTGTTTTATGCAACTTGCTTAAGCTTGCGCCCTAGGCCCAAAACTCTGCTGTGGCCTAGAGAAACGGACTAAGAGTCTATTGTGCTGAGCATGGAAGAGAGACAGCTAGGACAGGGCTGTGTGCTCAGGTATTTTTTCTAATCTTTATTTCCTTTTATTTTGGTGTATTGTATCATTGCTCTTTTGCTTGTATGTTTATGCTTGATCATATTAATATTGTATATTTCTGTATATGCTATTAATCCATACCGACCCACTTGGGTTATTAAATATATAAAATTTATATCGCTCGTTTCGTTTTTATCCTATGACCCGGTCTACTCACGGTGTGTGAGTGGGAGGTTAAGAAAGAAGTTTGATTGCAGGCGTGCCAAGCGGCTGGGCGAGGCGATATTCTTCACAGTGGGGAAAAAAACAGTTTAACCTCTCATGTATCCATTAAAATCTCAGATCTGTCTCTGCTGAAAAATCAAGGAGGTGGTCATATTAGTGATTGACAGCTATCTATATATGCTCAATCATGGATGGGAGGCTGTCATTCACTGATACCACTGCCTCATTGACTTCTCAATATAGAAAGAGCAGAGATATCAATGGATAAATGACAAGTTATAGTGAATCTTTTCCCACAAACCTAAGTCAATCTTTTCTACTTCTTCTGCCTTGTGCCATGTATCAGACCTGGATCAAACTAATATTGATGACCTAGTGGCACCTCTCTACAACACAACAGTATTACAAGTTCTGCTATTTACCTTTTGCCACGATGAGCTGTTTCTTACCAGGTGAGGGCAGCTCCATTTTATTTTTTCTGGTACATGGTATGTACTGCACCAAGCCCTGAAGAGGCTCTTGCCCTCAGCATACAAAGCCATTTCCAGAGGCCATGTGTGACTAGCATTATCTGTATTTGTTATTTGCATTCTTTTTTTACATTTACATAGTTACATAGTAGATGAGGTTGGATGAAGACATCAGTCCATCAAGTCCAACCTATAACCCTACAGTCCCCTACAGTGTTGATCCAGAGGAAGGCAAAAAAAACCCCTGAGGCTTATGCCAATTGCCCCATTTCATGGGAAAAAATTCCTTCCCGACTCCAATCTGGCAATCAGTATAAAACCCTGGATCAACGTGCCCTTAAAATCTAAAACCCATAACCCATAATGTTGTTCTGTTCGAGAAAGGCATCCAGGCCCTCTTTGAACTTGTTCAATGAATCCACAATCACCACTTCTTGGGGCAGAGAGTTCCATAGCCTCGCTGTTCTTACTGTAAAGAATTCTCTTCTATGTTGCTGGTGAAACTTTGTCTCCTACAGTCGTAGAGGATGTCCCCTTGTCACTGTCATTGGCCTAGGAGTAAAAAGATCATTAGAAAGATCTTTGTGCTGTCCCTTCATGTATTTGTACATTGTTATTAGATCTCCCCGTAGACGTCTTTTCTCTAAACTGAATAACCCCAAGTTTGTTAATCTATCGTTGTACTCCAATCCACCCATTCCCCTAATAATTTTGGTTGCCCTTATTTGCACTCTTTCAAGTTCGATTTTGTCTTTCTTGTATACTGGGGCCCAGAATTGTGCACAATAGTCTAAGTGTGGCCGTATCAGTGATTTGTATAGAGGCATAACTATGTTCTTGTCATGAGAATCTATACCTCTTTTGATGCATCCCATAATTTTATTTGCCTTGGCAGCCGCTGCCTGGCACTGGTCACTAAAGGTAAGCTTATTGTCCACCACAATCCCCAAGTCTTTTTCATTGGCAGTTTTACCCAGTAGTTTACTATTAAGTACATAATCATACATTTTATTTCGTCGACCAAAATGCATAACCTTACATTTGTCAATATTAAACTTCATTTACCAAGTCTCCACCCATGCTTCCAGCTTCCTTAGATCCCCTTGTAATATTCTACTATCCTCCTCATTTTTGATTACCTTACAAAGTTTGGTATCATTTGCAAATATGGACACCCTGCTTTGCAAACCGTCTACCAGGTCATTAATAAAGATATTAAACAGGAGAGGGCCCAATACTGACCCCTGTGGCACCCCACTGGTGACTGTTACCCAGTCTGAATATTTACCATTAATAAGCACCCTCTGTTTCCTATCAGTGAGCCAGTTGCGAACCCAAATGCATATGTTTTCCCCCAGTCCCAACATTCTCATTTTTCATACCAACCTTTTATGTGGTACAATATCAAAAGCCTTTGAAAAGTCCAGATACACCATGTCCACTGCATTACCCATGTCTAGTCTTGAACTTACCTCTTCATAGAGGCTGATCAGATTAGTCTGACAGGACTGATTCCTCATAAAACCATGCTGATTGGGTGTGATAAGGTTATTTACATTGAGGTACTCCAGGATAGCATCTCTTAGAAAGCTCTCAAATATCTTACCCACCACAGAACTCAAACTTACTGGCCTATAGTTTCCAGGCTCACTTTTAGACCCCTTTTTGAAAATTGGCACCACATTTGCTATGCGCCAATCAAGTGGAACAGACCCAGTCATTACTGAATCCTTAAATATTAGATATAAGGGTCTGTCTATCACCGTGCATAATTCCCTCAGAACTCGGGGGTGTATGCCATCTGGACCTCGTGATTTATCTATTTTAGTGTTTTGAAGGCGGCACCGCACTTCCTCCTGGGTTAAACAGGTGACATTTAATGGAGAGTTAACATTACCCCTAATCATGTTGCTGGCCATTGAATGTTCTTGTGTAAACACCGTAGAGAAGAAGGCATTTAATAGTTGTGCTTTTACCTCATCCTCCTCCACCATTACACCCAGATTATTTTTGAGAGGGCCCACATTGTCAGTTTTTATTCTCTTGTTATTTATGTAATTGAAGAATACTTTTGGATTATTTTTACTTTCCTTGGCAATTTTTCTCTCAGCCTCAATCTTTGCCTCCTTTATTTGTCTTTTACACAATTTATTTTTCTCTTTATAGTTGTTTAATGCTGTGTCACTACTTTCTTTTTTTAGCACTTTAAATGCTTCCTTTTTATCCCTCATTGCACTCCTTACCGTTTTAGTTAGCCATATTGGTTTTCTATGATTTCTGGCCCGCTTATTCCCATAAGGGATATGTTTTTTAGTGGTCCTATTTAGAAGGCTTTTGAAAATGTCCCATTTTGTTTGTGTTCCGGTCACTTTGAGGACATTGTCCCAGTTTATGCTGCTAATCTCCTCTCAGCTGGTTAAAATTGGCCTTCCTGAAGTTTAGTGTTTTTGTTCCCCTTCTACTGAACACTTTTTTAGTGTGTACAAGAAAACTTATTATGTTATGGTCACTATTACCAAGATGACCCCCAACCTCCACTTTTGACAATGTGTCAGGTTCATTTGTTAAAATTAGGTCTAAAAGTGCCTTGCCTCTTGTTGGGTCCTGCACTAGTTGCAATAGGTAATTGTCTATTATTACTGACAAAAACCTGTTCCCTTTGTTGGACCTGCAGGTTTCTGCCTCCCAGTTGATATCTGGGTAGTTGAAATCCCTCATAATAATGACTTTATTGTGCTTTGTGGCCTCATCTATTTGTTTTATTAGTACATTTTCAGCTTCTTACATTAATATTTATTTTCGCTTATTTTGGTTAACATTTAGGGGGCTTTTTATACAATCATGCTCTTAAGTTACAGTATTTTTATTTACAAATGTCATCCTAGAATAAATTGAATAATGTGAGGGGCCACTGTATTTGGATATTATCTTCATAAGTATTCCCTAAACATTGTGTTTTCCTTTATTGTTATTATTTACCTTGCAATCATCTGCTTTTCTTCTATATTTTAATAGGCATTTGTTACTACTTTCTCCAAAGCCCTTCAAGCCGAGTATAAATCCAAAGGGATTATTGTGCAGGTAATATATATTAAGACAGACATCAATTACAGTTTATTATCTATGTAATTAGTATAAAATGCCAGAATATATTATTCATTTTAACATGGAACCAACATAATGTGCAGTACTGTGCAATGAATATATGTTAGAACACTGTACACTCCACTTGACTTTGTTTTATTTCTAGTGACCAGAGGTTCTATAGGCAGATATACCATTTCTACACATAAGTGGTATTTTATGCCGCGTAGGTAAAACAATGTGATACTTTTATTTTATAAAAACACATCTTAAATGTTGCAGCTTATTTGTTAGTCCTGCCTCTTTTTCTTTTTTACACATAATAATAGTCTTGCTCTAAACTCTAAAATAAAATTTCTAGGGTCTATTAGTAATAAAGTGACTACCTAATCCAGTGTTTAAACCAATTCAAGAAAGGGCAAATACTACACAAGAATAGGCCCCATTATATCCCAACAAATCAAACACACCCAGGAAAGTATTTTATTATAAATTCATAAAACCATACAGATAATCAATAAATAAAAGGGACGGAACACATAGACATTCTAATGTAAGTCAACACCTGATTGGAACATATGACTATACCTCATAAGTATTAACTCCACCATTATAAATCAATAAATCCCAATAAGCTAGTATTTCAATAATAAAAATGGGGCAAAGCAGGGGAGATAATAAAAAGGAGGTATCATACAGACCACAGAAGGTGAACATGACCCGATGTGCGTTTCACCAATGAGTTTGTCAAGGGAAGCCAATGAAACCTTTGGTGAAATGTGCATCGGGTTTGATTTATAATATGTGAAGCTTATAGTGGGAATATTACTTTATATACTGTGGAGGATTAAAGTCAGTAGTGATAGGCAAAGTGGGTCCCCAACAGATAGAGACAGTGACACAGCTGGTAGGGTGCAAACAGGGTGCTTGTGTTTATTTATATAGTCCAAAACCAACAGAAAAGAAAAGCGTTCTTTGGCAATAAAGAAAACAAAACCTGCTCGGCTGAGCTCTTACTAGCATAGACGTTCCAGTCTATACCAAATGCCGTTCTACTAGGCATTGCACATACAGCAGTGATAAGTAAATTGTCACTCACAGGTAGAGTACAGAGGTCCAAACTTTACTGGACTGCTCAAGAATCCTGTTCAACTCTGAACTTCCCTCAACTCCTGTGAAGTCACCTTTTTATGAAGATGCTCCAGGTGGAGTGATTAATCAGCACCCTGGTCCTAATAACAGAAATGGACTAGGAATTGCAGCTTTCTACTACTGACAGCATATTCCTAGTACACATATGAGAGAAACCTGGGGGAAATATATCTTCCCTCGCTGATTTTTCACATCACTATCTTACAATACTTATGAGGTATAGTCATATGTTCCACTCAGGTGTTGCCTTTCATTAGGATATCCATGTGTTTCATCCCATTTTTTTATCTGCATAGTTTTATGAATTTATAATAAAAATGTAAAAACTTTTAGCTATTTTCCCAGGTGTGTTTGATTTATAGGAATAACCAAATCCTGTGTTTCCCAAACTTATTTCTTAACTTATCGGAAAGTCTTTACCCAGTGTAGGTAAACACTTTTCATCAGGTCACGCATGATATGTTAAGAACAACATCACTGAAAGATCTTTATTTCATTTCAATAACTTACTATGGGTAATTTTATTGTCTTTCATCCTAATGTGAATATTTGGGAATTTTAATACCTTAATATTATATAGCAGGCATGGAAATCTTTAATTCATTTTAAATCTCCCTGTTGTGATTTGGCTCTAATGGGTTTATGACTTGTTAGCCAAAGAAAACAATACTTGTATTCAGTTTTGGCCAATGTATCCAGGTTTGGGAAGAACTGATCTCTTTCTATCTGTCTCTATATATTTCCCCCTGAAAACTTACATCTATCAAGTGCAATTATTACACAACACGCTCTGGAAAGTTTTGAGCTAGGGTGGTGGTGTGTGGATTAGTGAATGGACACATGTAAATTCCTGATAGAGGCTCTGTGCTACTATAAGTAATTTGTGGCTGGTAGCCTGGCTAGCTGTTATTTGGGCACAGAGGTTGGCTCTGTTATTGAGCTACGGTGGTTGGTACTATTTTGGAGCATCAAGTCTGAGGCCACTTCAGTGATCTGCAAGTGCACTGTTTCTGCAACTGAGCCCCTGAAAGAGGGTTGTCAGAATTGCAGTATTACCTGCTCTACATTGGGCATACTGTGGCTAGTAGTGTCATACAGGTGGTCCCACAGACAGATATTTACAGTGAAGGCAAGAGAGATAGCTGTTAGCCAAACAAGCATTCATATAGCATATAAACATATATATTGGCATATTAAAACCTTGAAATGTTTTCATGGATAATGACAAAAAATATTTAAAAATCAAATATCTGTCTCATTTTAGCTCTCACCATTTCTGTAGGCAATGCCACATGCTTGGTCATAAGGCTATTTGTAAAGTGCTACGGAATATGTTTGCGCAATATAAATAAAGTGTATTATTATTATTATTAAGGCTAATCCTATTATACTAATGAAATCTTACTATCACTTCCCAATAATAACTGCAATCACATAGTTAAAGGGGTATTCCCATCTCAAGGATCTATAGTGCTAGCTTATGTAAATTGAAGAGTTTTCCTAATTACTTTTGCTTTAGCAATGCTGCTTTGTTTTCCTGTATGTGAAATTATTCCTCCCAATGTTTACACATCGTTTCCATGGCACCAGACCTGTGTGATAAGACAGGACAGATGACGTCACTCACTGCTGTCTGGGTGGGGAATGAGCTCTCACTGTTATCTACTAATTGCAGTTTGCTGATAAAGCTGTGTCTGTTATATATGTCTATGTATCTACATATCACAAGGCATTATGGGAAAGGAGCTGGGGAGCTCATGCACCCTCTGTTGGATGTAACAGATCCTCAATTTGCTTTTGACTCACCGAGTCTTGAGACAGCAAACAGGATTTTAGCCAAGCCAACTTCACTTATCTGCATACAGCGCCGTTTCGGGATTTTTGTCCCTCATCAGTGCAGAGCAAAGTGAGTTGGCTGGCTTTGTGGGAGGCAATGAGTGGCTTAGGGAGAGGAACATCTCTCCTTGAGGAGAGCACTCTACACACCTTCATTGGTGCTCTCCTCAAGGAGAGATGTTCCTGTCCCTAAGATGTTCTCTAGAAGCATGTGAATATTATTTGATCTGCATTTATATTAGATTTCTAGTAATCATAATAAGTATTGTGATACTTCATAGTGTCCTGTTCAGTAAGCTGGGGGTGGAGGTGGCTTTGACTGTTTCATAAGGAATGTAGGAAGTGAGAAGAAGAGACAGCAGGCAAAGCTGCTGAAACAGGGAGATGTGAAAACCCCTTTAAGTGTAATACTATATTTACGTATGATTTGCCCCTTGGCACTGTAAATGTACACAACCTTACTTGACCACTTACATGCTTATCCACATACTGTAAATTAACACATCTATTAATACCATAGGTAAATTAGTTAATTCATTGTCTATACAGTGCCTGGTGAGTTTGCCACAATTTCTGTCCTGTCTACCTTGTACCTTGTACTGTCTTGTAGTGACTGGTTTGTCTATATGGCAGATGAAGTCCTGTGTAAAGGAAATGATTAAACCAACCTTTCTATTCAGCTTTAAATATTTGCTGACTCTTTAAATGAGCTCAGGCTGTAGTAAGGCTGTAAACACAATGAAAATAAATAACAAACGCCTTTTACACCATTCATGGGGCCTACTTTTCTTGTAATGTTTTTCATAAATCTAGAAACCCCAATGTGTAGGTTATTTAGTTACTATGGAAAGATACCTGCACGTGAGGGTCATTGTTCCACATATAGACCAGAAGCAACATTCTTGGACAGGGTGCAGCTAAAGGCTGAGATACCAATCACACCTGGGTCCTTGAGTCTGAGGGATGCCAATAGGCTCCTCTGCCACATAAGAAGACACCAGTATTATAAGTAGCACTGGGTAAATTGGCAGCTCTATCACAAATTTTGCATTGGGGCCTATGGCTTTAAATGACATCTGTGGATAGGGAATAAGTTGTAGATTGGTGGGGGTATGACCACTGCGACCCATATTACTCATAAGAGTGTGGGTGTTTTGCTCACCAGTCTGAACAAAGCAGTGTTTTGAAAGGCATGCTCCCCCACACCAATCGACTGCCAGAGATAGCTAAAGTCTAGCATTCAGACCCCCACAAATATGCAACTAATCCTCTATCCTATGGTGAGGGGACAAGATTTTATGGTGAGACAACCCATTTTAATGAATATAAGATACATGGTACTAAAATACATATCAAGATACATATTATCTTTTTCATTCTTATCACATTACTTAAGATTATAGGTAATCTTGTTAGTATATATTGGCAGTGATCTTTGACCAGTGAATTTATAGCTGATTATATTGTAGCTATTACTATTGACCATATATTATTCACATATTATTAATAGTACAAGATCATAAAAAACATTTAGAGAGTGGAAGGTTTTGTTATTACTGGTTCTGCAGCTTGTGTGAAGAAGTTTAATTAAAGGGGTTGTCCGGCATAAATTGAAAATCACTTACCCATCTTCAGTCTTCTGGCATGAAGCGTCACTTCCTCCGCTTCTGCCGGCGCCTGCACAATAGAGCTTTACCGTACAGTCGCCAGCAGAAGCGAAGAGCACATACCACTCATGCGCAAGAAGTCGACAGAAGAAGATGCCAGCGGGACCGAAGAAAATGAACTCCAGGACATACAAGGCAGTTAAGTATGACTGGGGGGGAAATGGGGCTGAGTTTGGTAGGTAGGTAGATAGATAAAGCTAGTAGTCCGCGGGCTAGCTAGGGAAACAGGGAGGGGGTGTGAGAGAGGGAGATCATTGGAGTTGTAGGCTAGGGAAGCAGGAAGCTAGCCATGTAAACAAATGCAGAGGATGCTAAGAGCTCCCAGAGAAAGCCAGAAATCACTCAAAACACTGCTAAAGGTATTTTGGTGCAATTATTAACCAATAAATAGCACTAAAATACCTTTTTTAAAAAAAGTTTTTTTGCCCGGAAAACCTTTTTTAAGGTTAAGGCCCCACGTTGCGGAAAGGCAGAGGAAAAAAGTGAATGAGATTCTGGCTAATCTCATCCACACATAGTATAGTTATTTTAGAACGGTTTATTTTATAACAGCTTTTTTTTTGTTTAATGTTATGAAATTGGAAAGTCTATTAGCCACATGTGAACAACAAAAGGTTGATGTCTGCTTCAAGGAAAATGAATTCATAATATCTTAAAGTTGTATTTACATGTATAATTTTTTGTACTGGTTGCTGAGATTTATTCAAAGTTATGGCAAAATGCAGCAGTTAAGAAAAATTGTGGCAAAAATCTGCACAAAAATGACACGTGTAAATATACAGTCCAAAAACAGCCATAATCCAACACTTCATTAAAAGTTCATCCTGGGTGTCTGGATAATACTTGTTTCTGATATATCTCCCTCCGCTTTAGTAATAATGGTAGGTCTGAAACACGTAAACTGGCTTCTCTCCAGGGATGCACTGGATTTTATATGTTAGAGCTATGCTGCTTATATACATCCCATGCATGAGACTGTGATCGCGCTGAGCAGTACTGTCAGTGACCGACTGCTCCACCCTAGGTGTGAGAAGGAGCGCTATCGGAAGTCTTTCCTCCCCACCGCGGTTAGGCTGTACAACCAACACCGACCTAAGCGGAGATCATTACACACAGAGAACTGAAATATCTCTCTGCCTGTTAAATCCCCCCCCCCCTCTGCTACGTCCTATCTGTCTGTCTGCTATTAATGTAATGCCTCTCACCTTGGAACATTCCTGTACATGTTGTATTTGTATTTGTATCTGCTTATCTTTGCTGCTGTAACACACTGAATTTCCCCATTGTGGGACTATTAAAGGACTATTATTATTATTATTATATTATTACATGGATTATAATTGTTTACTAATAAAATGATGGTGCTGTGTTTGGACTGTACATTAGAGGCTGGATCAAGTGCACTCTTTAAGGTGAGCTGACCACTGCTTTGCTTCTACATGTACATATAATCCTATTCTGCAATAAAAATGGTATCGGCACTCATTTATCAATAATGCTATCTTTTGCAGAAATTAAATTAAAGAGTGCCTAACTACACTCTTCCTAATCTGGTGCTGCAGTGTAGCTAGAAGTGGTGCAGAGGTTGCAGTCATACCTGGCCATGGTGTCTGAGGGTGCTCCCCTGCCATATAATGAAATGCTAGTAGTGTAAATGGCAAGGATGTGAATTTGTTAACGTGTCATTTCCATAAAAATCAGGAATAAAATGAAAAATGTATGTTTGCCATTGACTTAATTTGTACTTCATTTTCTAGAAACTACTATTCATCTGTGCTTAATCTGTCTTCTTCTTCTTCCTTTTAGGCAGTTACTCCATATGGTATTTCTACTCCTATGACAAAAAACCCATCAACAAATTTAATAACAAAATCTTCAAGAGACTTTGTACAAGAGTCGCTAAATCATGTTACACATGGAAATGAGACATTTGGCTGCCTTGCACATGCAGTTTTGGTAATTTCACTTTAGATCCATGCATGTTTAGCTCTATTTAATTTGTATTATTAAAGATACAGTATATTATATATCAGTTACCTATAGGTAATAGTCGCCCACTTCATCTTCAAAGTCTCTCTTACGTAGTCCCCGATAATCTGAAGATCCGTGAGCCACTGAAGGTTGCTATCATGACCTGCCTGAGCACCTGTATAGAAAATAATGTTATCTCTGCATGTTCATGCGGATTATTCCCTATACATATGGGTCATTACAGCTGCAGCTCAGGATCTGAGCACACAGACTTGCAAGAAAAGACAATTGTGTATCTCCTGATCATTGAGGACCACATTGAAGAGATTTAGACCTCCTTCACACTACCATACTTTTGATCTGCAATTGCGGGTCAAAGTAAGGACACATGAATTTCTATGGGCCCATACATATAGCTGTAGTTTTTGCGACTGTGTGTCTGGGCCGTAGTGAAGAGCCGCAAAATATGGAGCAGGTCCTATCCAATTCAATGTAAGGGTCAGTGAAATCATGGATGACACACAGATGTCAATCCGCATGCCATCCATGCTGTTTTTGCTGACCCGTACATTGCACTCGGTTGTGTGCAGGAGGCCTTAGGAGGTAGAGTGGTCTAGTCAAAAGCTGTATTGTCAGTTTAATAATGCTTAGTGTGGTGATGTGTTAGTTACTGACACTAATAAAAGAGAAATGAGTGGCTCACATATAATGGGTAGATAAATGTCTCTCAAGGTCACATTTAGTAAAGGAAAAAATATAGAAATATATTTATACATATACAAATAACTAATAAAGACATTAATACAAAAATAGCTGAGCTTTGATTGGCGGTTTTAACCCCTTGGATGTTTGACCGCGGCATCCAAGGAATTCCGCCATGACAGATGTCCACCTCGGCACCCCCCTGCGGCGAGATCGGGGAATGCCCATATGTAACTTCTGCAGCCTGGGGCCCCCAGTACCTGGTTGATCCTGTCGGGAAGTGTGAAAGTCAGCCTATGCAGCATAGGCTGACTTCCTCTATAGACTGCAATACACGTGTATTGCAGTCTATTGTACTGAACCAGCGATGAGTGTAAAAAGAAGTAAAAAAAAAAAAAAGAAGTAAAGTGTATGAAAAAAATAAAATTAATTAATAAAGCAAGGAAATAATGATTCTTCGCCATCTCACCTTAAAAAAATGCTATAAAAAGTAATCCAAAAGTTCTATGTACCCCAAAACAGTACCAATAAAAAGCACAGACTGTCCCGCAAAAACTAAGCCCTCAACCAACTCTGTTAACTGAAAAAAAAAAATTGCTACACATCTCAGAAGATGACGATGCAAAAATTTCTTTCCCCAAATGGGTTTTTGTTCTGCAAAACTAGTAACGCATAAAAAAAAATATATATGAGGTATCACCATAATCATACCAACCCGTCGAATAAAGGTAACATGTTACTTATACCGTACGCTGTGTGGAAAAAAAAATTAAAGGGTAAAAAGCAGTACTAGAATTGATGTTTTTTTTTTTTAATCCACCAAGGAAGAGTTAATAAAATTTATTCTATAAGTTATAGGCACCCAAAAATGAGGCCATTACAAAATGAATCTCATACCGCAAACAACAAGCCCTCATATGGCTACATCACCAGAAAAATAAAGAAAATATAGCTTGTACAATGTGAAGACAAAAAAAACAAAAATCGCCAAATCTTTAAAACAAAACTGGCTGCGGCAGGAAGGGAATGTACAAGCTGCATGAGTGTATATCAGGGGACACCCCAGATTTAGAGGTTACGAGGGAAAAGAAACCAGAAGTGACCCCCAGAGCAGGGTCGGACTGGCCCACCGGGGAACCGGTGAATCCCCTAGTGGGCCCCGACTATTAGTCCACATTTTACCAATGTAAATGCATTGGTCAGGGGCCCGATCTGGATGGTCAGGGGCCTGATCGCCCCTGACCAATTTACATTGACAAAATGTGGATTAGTAGTGGTCAGGGGCCGGACTTTACTACCATAAAGATGGCCGCTGCCGGCGGAGCGCAGCGGCGGGAGACTGTCCCTACCTTGTCATGGGCCCGCCTCCTGAAACCTGCATCCTGATTGACAGCTGCTGGAGCCAATCAAATTGCAGCGCATTGCTGCAAGCGTCAATGACGTTATGACGCTGTGCGCGGCGGCAGGATTCAGCAGAGGAGCCCAGAACAACAGTGTGAAGGTAAGTACTATTTACCACACACACAAAACAACTTTCCCCCCTATTTTGCCCCCAAATCTTTCAGCTTCACTGACCCCTCTGAGAACTACAACTCCCAGCAGCTCCAGATACTCTGTATCTGTTGAGAGTTGTAGTTCCCCCCCCCAAAAAAAAAATGAATATCCCACTGTATTGTTATGCTGGTGCCTGCTCTAGGGCTCCAGCATGACAATACCTAAGTTGCAGAAACCGCTGAGGACTTTTCTGTCTGTCACTTTCAGTTTGAAAATGGCGGACACCGGCGGACCTCATTATAATGGGGTCTGCTGGTGTTTGTGTGTAACCGCCATGTTAACAGTCCGCCTCTGTCATTCGGGTCCCATGGCGGACCTGTATGACAGAGAGCTTGCCACAGATGTGAACCTAGCATAAGGCTATGGCTACACTACAACTTCCGTCATGCAACCAAAGATTGTTGTATCGCCTTGGGACTCTTGTTGGTATATACTATATACATATATATATGCAACAGATAGACTTATTTGTGTGCAGAAGTTTACATCTATCTGACAGTAGATGGCGATGTTATTAGTGTTATATGCTGAATAGAGTGTAATGGTATGCTATGTGAGACTTGCTGTACCTTGCTTTTTATCTCTCTATTGTAAAAGGTCCTTTTTACTTTCAAGTTTTCCTGTGTTAAGGTTTTGATGCTGTTTACCTCATGTTCTAAGAAGTAAATGCTGATTATCCCATATAATCTACTCTCAAGCTTCTTCTGTGACACAACTATGCAACAGGTTATGGGCCCAGGCATAGAAGACAAAAAGACCCAGTGAATGCAAAAGGATTCTTCAGAACAATTCTCTCCAAACAAGTAAGACAAGTTAAAATGACCAGCAATTCAGAACTCAGACTTACAGTAGCTAAGCTGAACAATGAGAACTATCAGTTATGGAAGTTCAAAGTGGAGATGTTATTGTCTAAAGATGATTTATGGGATGTAATCACTACAGATAGACCCAATGATAATAATGAGACATGGGATAAGAAAAACAGACAAGCAAGAGCTACTATCAGCTTATTAGTGGAAGATGATCAGTTAATCCACATAAGGAATGAGAATACAGCAAAGGGAATGTGGGAAGCATTGAGAAAGTTACATGAAAGATCCAGCTTAAATCACAAATTGTTTCTGCTAAGGAAACTTTACAAGATGAGATTAAGTGCACAGGAAGACATGCAGGAGCACATAAACTCCATGATGGAAGTGATAACACAGCTGAGATCAGTTGGTGAAGATATTAAAGAAAGTCATGTAGCAGCAATATTATTGTGTAGCTTGCCGGATTCATACACTGCTTTGATAAATGCACTAGAAACAAGACCTGAAGCAGACATTACACTAGAGTTTGTAAAAATACGACTCATAGATGAATACCAGAGAAGGAAAGAACAAACAAATGATTCCACAGAAAAGGACAGTGTAAATGCTCTTAAAATTACAGATAAGAGGACCTATAAAACAGAAACAAGAGTATGTTTCAGATGCAAGAAAAAGGGACATTTAAAGAAAGACTGTACTATATGGAAAGCATAACAGAAGTTATACCATAAAGAAAGTAAACAGAAGGTGAAAAGCACAATATCTAACGCACATGCAGATCACTGGAATGGTACATTTAAAGTAACCGATAAAAGGTTATCAATGAGTTGGTATATTGACTCAGGAGCAACAAGTCACATGACAAGTAATAAGAGCTTCTTTACTGAACTTGATCTAAATAAGAAGGAAGCTATTTACCTTGCAGATGGGAGCAAAATAACCGCGGAAGGTACTGGACAAGGAATGCTAATCTATTCTGATAAATTTGGGCATAATTCAAAGATACTAGTAAAGGATGTGTTATATGTTCCAGGACTAGATGGAGGACTATTATCTGTAAAACGTCTAACAGCTAAAGGACTTACTGTAAAATTCAAAGATGATGAATGTACAATCCTAGCAGGAGACAAGATAATAATAAATGTAAAAGCAGGTGAACAATTATATCATCTAGACACATTAAAGGAACAGATGAAGTTATGTACACATGATCACAAGAATTGTATTCACATGTGGCATAGACGCTTAGGACACAGACATCCTGAGAGTATCATGGCATTACAGAACAAAAATTTGACAAAAGATCTGTTGATATCTGATTGCTCAATTATTGTAAGATGTGAATGTTGTATAAAATCTAAAGCTACAAGAGTGTGTATACCTAAAGAGAGTGAAACAAAAGGCACAAAACCACTTGACTTGGTGCATACTGATGTATGTGGACCCATGAAAGTAACCACATCAGGAGGTAATAGATATATGGTGACTTTTATAGATGACTACTCAAGATACACAGTCACGTACTTAATAAAGAACAAAAGTGAAGTTTTCAGTAAATTAGAAGAATACGTGTCAAAGTCGTATAATAAGTTTCAGAGGAAGCCAATCATCATTAGAAGTGATAATGGAGGTGAATTCACAGGACACCAAATAGAGAACTATTTAAGACAGAATGGAATAGAGCATCACAAAACTGTTCCATACACACCTGAACAAAATGGCGTAGCAGAAAGGAAAAACAGAACTCTGACTGAAATGATAAGATGCATGCTAACAGATTCCAAACTACCAGAGAAATACTGGGGTGAAGCAGCAATGACAGCTACTTATCTGCAAAATAGACTTTTTTCAAGAAAACTGGAAAAAACCCCATATGAACTGTGGCATGGTAAGAAACCAAGTGTGAATCATTTAAGAGTTTTTGGTTGCAAAGCTTTTGTTTTTGTTCCAGAAGAGAAACGCTCCAAACTTCAAAACAGAACCATAGAAGGAATATTTGTTGGATATAGTGACAACTGCAAAGGATACAGAATCCTAGATCCTAAAAAAGACAGAGTTACGGTGAGTAACAGTGTAACATTCATTGAAGATCTAAATGATAACATTATGACATCACTGGAAATGAAAAATGAGAGAGACAACAGTGATATAAGTCCAGGAACATCTGATGAAAAAGAATTTGAAATTGATAAAGTTCAAAATACTGAAAGTGAAGAGATAGAACTACAGACAGACACAGAACCAAGACGTTCAATGAGAGAAAACAAAGGAAAACCACCTGTACGTCTTTCATACAAGGCAAGTACAAATAAAGTATATGAACCTACATCTTGGGAGGATATATCTCAACTTTCAGAAGAAGAGGCCAATAAGTGGATAAAGGCTACAGAAACAGAAATGAAATCCATGCATGATTCAAAGACATGGACACTGACAGAATTACCAAAAGGGAGAAAAGCTATAGGATGTAAATGGGTTTTTAAAGTTAAATACCAAACAGATGGCACCGCTGAACAATACCGAGCAAGACTCGTAGCTAAAGGTTATTCTCAAAAATACGGAGAAGACTATGATGAAACATTTGCTCCGGTTGTCAAGCATACTACAATCAGAACTTTGCTTGCGGTTGCAGCTACTAAAGGAATGGAATTGAAACATCTGGATGTAAAGACAGCATTTCTGAATGGAGATTTAACAGAAGAAATTTACATGGAACAACCTCCAGGATTCAAAGATAAAGAGAAACCAAACATGGTTTGTAAGCTACAGAAAAGTATATACGTTTTAAAACAAGCCGCTAAAGCGTGGAATGATAAAATCACTGAAGTGCTCATAAATGAACATTTTCTAAGAAGCAAAGCGGATCCCTGTCTATACACAAAGAAACTAGATGACAGATGGATCTATGTACTGATATATGTTGATGATATTTTAGTTTGTTTTGAAAGAGAAAGGGATGAAGCTGAAATACGGAAAATTTTGGATCAACACTTTGAGATCAAAGATCTGGGAAATGTGAAGCATTACCTAGGGATACAGATAGAAAGAGAAGAAGATGGGAGTTTCCAACTTAACCAAAATCACATGATCAAAGATATAATAGAAACATTTGGACTGAAAGATGCGAAACCAGTAAAGTCTCCAATGGAAACTAATTATCTGAAGGAAATTAAAAGTGAACAAAATATGTTACCAGATAATGAGATATACAGAAAAGCAATGGGAAAATTACTATATTTAGCGACTGTTACAAGGCCAGACATTGCAGCAGCAGTAGGAATTTTGAGCAGAAAAGTGTCAAACCCCAATGAAATGGATTGGAAAGCTGTAAAGAGAGTAATACGTTATCTGAAAGGAACTAGCAACGTTAAACTGAAACTACCTGCAAGTGATGAATGCGTTTTAACTGGATATGTTGATGCAGACTGGGCTGGAGATCCAATTGATAGAAAATCTACCAGTGGCTATCTTTTCTTACTCTCGGGCGGACCAATTAGTTGGACTAGTAAAAAACTATCTATAGTAACACTATCGTCTACAGAAGCAGAATATGTAGCCGCCGCTCATGCGAGTCAAGAAATTCTTTGGTTAAGACAACTACTAAGAGACTTAGGACAACAACAGTTAGGACCAACAACGTTACATGAAGACAATCAAGGATGTCTTGTTCTTGCTCAGATGGAAAGAGTTAATCCCAGAACTAAACACATTGATGTGAAGTTTCATTTCTTACGGGATCATCAGGAACAAGGAATTCTGAATTTAGAATACTGCCCAACTGAAGATATGACAGCAGATATTTTCACAAAGGCGTTGAGTGCTGAAAGACACCAGAGACTGATGAAGAGATTATATTTAACTGAATAAGTTCTTACTGTTGAGAAAGGGTGTTGGTATATACTATATACATATATATATGCAACAGATAGACTTATTTGTGTGCAGAAGTTTACATCTATCTGACAGTAGATGGCGATGTTATTAGTGTTATATGCTGAATAGAGTGTAATGGTATGCTATGTGAGACTTGTTGTACCTTGCTTTTTATCTCTCTATTGTAAAAGGTCCTTTTTACTTTCAAGTTTTCCTGTGTTAAGGTTTTGATGCTGTTTACCTCATGTTCTAAGAAGTAAATGCTGATTATCCCATATAATCTACTCTCAAGCTTCTTCTGTGACACAACTATGCAACAACTCTTTCACACGTTAGTGCATAGAGTTGCATTGGGCCCCTCAGGTTGTAATGTGACTCCATTCACTAACATGAGTGAAGGAGTTACAAGGCGACACGGCGATCCACATGACAGGAGTCACGGCTTATTCATGAAAAACAATGTTTTCCACCTGCTGGAGTTTTGCACCTAATTTATAATGAGGTGCGCACATAAATTAGTCGCATCTTCCGGAGTCTGTGCACCTAAACAGTACAGTATGCTCTCTGATTGATAGGAGAGGGGATAAGGATGGATGTCTATGCTACCCCCCATCATCTGCAGCTTATGCCCAGACAATGAGGAGTTATCATTGTCTCTGCAGCTCCTCCTACCCCTCCTTCCTTAGGTCGAAGATGCTGCCTGACACAGGAGGGGGGGGGACACTTTTAGAGCCCAATTTCTAAGGATCTATTAGGGCCACAAAGATGCAACTGGATTCATTTTAAAAATGAGAATCTCATCTTTAAAACGATACCAAGATGTCCATGATTGACCTTACACATTCAGAGCGATTCACTGTTAAAATGATGTTGGGAATTGAGATCTGCATTGGGATTTCAATGCAGAACATCGTTTTCACCAGCGAATCGCTCAGGATGTTTAAGGACGATCATGGTGATCTTGGTATCATTTTAAAGAGGAGATTCTCCGCTTTAAAATGAATCCAAGTGTTTCTTTATAGCTTTAACCAATCCTGAGCAATTGGATCAGGTACAGTAGTGAAGCCGGCAATTACCGGTGATGCCGCATCCATCTTCACCCCCTAATGAAATTTTAAGGAAGCCGGATGGAAAAACGCTGCAGGTAACGTTTTTCCATCCGGCTGAGGCACAAATATGGCGCCAGAACTGATGCCTCTTGTGGCAGAACCGATCCCATAGAAAACTATGGGATCCGTCCTGGCATCAGTTTCCCTCCAGCTTGTGTGCACCACGCTGGAGGAAAACAGATAGCTGTGCTGGACATATGTGAACACACCGCTGCCCTGCCAGGGAAATAAGCCTGGCGTGCCACTCTTGGCACGCGTGCCGGGGGTTGCCGACCCCTGCAATATAATTTTGTCAATATGTTGTTAATTTTTATTTTTTTTTATTTATGCCAGGGGAGGTGAAAAAAAACAAAAAAATACTCACCTGTCCCCGATGCTGCAGTGTCCTCCCAGTGCAGTCCGATCCTGCTGCTTGGCTGTCTTCTGGCTATGATGTCCCAGCTCCCTTCCGCTGAGGCCGTCACGTGACTACTTAGGTCAATCAGCGGGCTACAGAAGGGACCCAGGTACGTCACAGATAGTGATGTCCCTTCGCTGTGGCTGCGGATTGGCCTTAGCAGTCATGTGTGGTGGGGACATGCGCCAACAGAGCTGCAGGACTGGGGGACACACGAGCATCGGGGACAGGTGAATGTGTTTTTTTTGTTTTCTTTTTTTTCACCTCTCCCACTCTAATTAAAAAATACATTTTTGCCTGGACAAACCCTTTAAAGGGTTTATCCACATTCTAATATTGTTATACCATAGGCAGGGTTCCAACATGCAGGACCTCCTGAAGATCAGCTGCATTGGAATAGAATGGCTCTCAGTAATGTTACCATACCAGGAGCCACGCTGCTCACTAGCTTTATAAAGTGTAGTGGTGGTTTTAGGTACTGGAGCACTGTCCCATTGAAGTCTATGAGGCAGTACTACAGTACCAAAAGCCGCAGCTGCACTTTGTACAGTGAGTGAGCAGTGTGGCTCCTGGTATGTAATCATTACTGGGAGTCACGCTGTACTGGTGCAGCTGATCTGCAGGTATCCAGGTTGTCAGACTTCCACAGATCTAAGGGCTCATTCACACAACAGGATTCCAAGGCCGTGTGCTGGCTGTTGTATTAGCAGCACACGGTCCAATAGATTTTAGTGGCTCTATTAACACGACCATTGTTTCAACCGTCTGTGTGAATGATCCAAGAAAGAAATAGAACCGGCTATTTTTGATGATTTTATGGATGCCTCAATAGACTCATGTCAATTAGGGATCCTTGAAAACAGATTTTCTTAGGGTGTACACTGTGCTGAGCACTGTCGTGTGAATGTAGCCTAGAATATTAGAAGGTGGATAACCTTTTTAAAGGGGTTATGCCATGAAGAATAGTTATCTGTTATCCATAGGATAGAGCCCTCAGAATCGGGGTGTTTTTCTTCTAACTGAATCCAGGCTGAATGTAGCTGTGTCCAGCTGGACGGGAGGCGACCGTGCTCCCATTAACTTGAATGGAAGTGCCTGAGATAGGAAAGTACATGACTTCGGCTATCTCAGTTACTCCCATTAATGTAAAATATGGCATGGATGCTTCCTATCCAGCAGGGCATGGCTACATTCAACCTGGATTCCGTCAGACTAAATTCACTGTGGTGAGAAAAACAACCCCATTCTCAGGACCGGGAACCGGGATTCATTATCGTCTGTCCTATGGATAAAGTAGTAGTAGTTCGGTGACTCTGGCCTCTTAATCCTGGAGCATGTAAGGAAGTCAGGTGCAGGAAGTGTAGGTCAGTGGAGACTTGTGTCACTATATTTCAAGAGCCATAGTCGAGGCACTTCTCTATCCTTAAGGCTGGGGCCCCACATGGTGTAAATGCCGCGGTTCACCTGCGGCGTAAACGCCGTGGAAAAAAAAAGCGGTGTTTTACAGTCACAGCAAAGTGGATGGGAGTCTAGTAATTCCTATCCCCACTTTGCGTTAATTTACGTGTTGCAGACATGCGGCGATTTCCAAAACCGTTGTGATTTTGAAAATCGCTGCATGTCAATTATACCTACGGAAATGCCGGCGGTTTCCCTATAGGTATAATGGAAGCAGAAAGTTCACGGAGGAAACCTCTGCGAACTTTCTGTCAAAAGCGCTGCAGGAAGAACTGCAATGCGTTGCTGTCGTGGTTTTTCCAGCAGATCTTTTTTGCTGCGGGACGCCATGTGGGGCTTAGCTTAAAGGGGTTTTCCAGGGCTTTCCTTTTTTTTTTATTGCTGACCTATCCTTAGAAATGTCATCAATTGGAGATCTGTTGGGGGTCTGACACTTTGTCCCCCTGTGGTTCATCTGGTTAAAGAGGCAGTGGCCCTCTCTGTGTGCTGCTTCTACTTCACAGGACATGTGACATTATATTCATTGATCACATGGCCTGATCACAGCTCAGTCCCATTAAAGTGAATGGGCTGAACTGTGATACCAAGCACAGTCACTATGGAGGCTGCAGCACACACATCACGTGAACAGGTGCTCATCCCTTTCCAATTTTTAATTGATGATTGCATAGGTCATCAATTACTCAGCCTTGGAAAACCCCCTTTAAAGCCCCAACTAGACTGTGTCCTACTGATATAAAATAAGATAATATAGCACCCAATTCTGTTTCCTCTCTGCAGTGAATTGAAGTGTTTAAAATATTGATCCAGTGTTGAGGCGTGTCAGTATCTTGGAAAGCTGTGTAGTACCCTTGTACTACCCTTATTTCCAAGGTACTAAGACAGCATTTAGCTTGTCAGCTGCCCCCACGCTGGATCGATATTATTACACTTCATTGTGATTGGTTTACTCCCAGGCACATTGACAGTATTTCACTTCAATAGCTTACTTTAAATGTGAGCAGGAGTAACTCAGGTCACATAGCTAGTGCAGGGACTCTTATGTAACTTAGGAGTCCCTTCACTAGCTCATTCTGGCACACCTACCTTTAGGATGAGACAGAATTCTGTCTCACAGATGAGTCAAGATTCTGTCTCAACTACAGGTCCCCTGCACCAGAATAGAAGCCAGTGTTCATTAAATTTACCAAATAAGAAGGAAGACAGCTGAAGGTCACTATAGTTTTTTAAAATTTTTCATACTGCTGGGATCTTTTGTGTTTTTTTTATCTTTCAGGTTATGATGGATCGCTTCGATTACGTCGGATTCGTTGGACTCCATCGATTATCATCGTTTTTGTTTAATTTTTTAATAAAATGGTCAAAGAGGGTTGTCTGGGGGAGTTTTTATTTCAATAAAAATAATTTCTCTCATGTCTCTTGATTTTTTTAACTACTTTCTTACCCCCTTAGTAATGGCGACTGTCTATTAGACAGCATCCATTACTAAGGTGTGGCTTAGTGTTAGACGGTGAATATTCTAGCACTAACCCTCCAATTATTACCCTGGTACCCAACACCATCAGGGGTGCCGGGAAGAGCTGGGTATCGTCCAATACCCAGCTGTCTAAAGAGACTGTTGGGGATTGGGGCGGTCGCAGTCTGGTATTTTTAGGCTGGGAAGGCCCAAAAACAGTGGCCCTTCCCACCCTTGTAATGTCAGGCTGCTGCTGCTTGTTATATCCTGCTAGTTATGAGAAATTGGGGGGACCCTATGTCGTTTTTTTCCAATTATAAAGCAGCATAGGGTCCCCCCAATATTTCTGAACCAGACAGATATAACAAGCAGTAGCCTGACATTACAAGGGTGGGAAGGGCCACGGTGTTTGCCCCTTCCCAGCTTAATAATACCAACCTGCGATGGCCCCAATCCCTGGCTGTCTCTTTAGACAGCCGGGTATTGGACGATACTCAACTCTTTTTGGTGTTAGGTACCGGGGTAATAATTGGAGGGTTAGTGCTAGAATATTCACCAGCTGACACAAAGCCACACCTTAGTAATGGATGCTGTCTATCAGACAGTTGCCATTACTAAGGGGGTAAGAAAGTATTTAAAAAAAACGCGAGACATGAGAGAAATTTTTTTTATTGAAATAAAAACTCCCCCAGACAACCCTCTTTGACCATTTTATTAAATAATTTAAAAAAAAACAAAAAATTATGATCATCGATGGAGTCCAATGAATCCGACATAATCCAATGGATCATCTTAACCTGAAAGAGAAAAACACATCATAATAAAAAAAAATTATACTCACCTACAGCTGTCTTCTTTCATCTGTCTTCTGTGGTAAAATAGAAACTGGCTTCTATTCTGGTGCAGGGGATCTGGAGATGAGAAAGAATTCTGTCTCATCTCAAAGGTTTGTGCCCCAGAATGTGCTAATGTAGGGACTCCTAAGCTACAGAAGAGTCCCTGGACTAGCTGTGTGATTGTTGTTATTCCTATCAATGTGACCAGGAGTAACACAATCACATTGGGGTCGGGAGAAGCTATTTATATGAATTGACAGGCGTCTCATGCATTCACAGCAGGCACTGCCTGGTAATTCATTTGCATTTACAAGCAGCTCCTGCAAGGGGGGAGGGGGCAATGCAGCCGCAAAATATCACTCCTGCATCGCTCCACATCTGTAGCAATATAAGTGTGAAAAATGGACAGCACAAGAATGATGTTTTTTTTACAGATAGTACATGGACAGAAAAATTGTTAGTGTTAAAGGGGTTGTGCAGAATAACCTGTTTTTGGCAAGGAGGCTGGGGAAGGTGAAAAAAAAAACAAAACAAAACTCTCACCTGTCCCTGGTGCTCCGGTGTCTCCCACTGCAGTCCGGTCCTGCTGCTCCCAGGTGACGTCCCGGTTACTTTATTTAGGCCACTGATGCTGCTGATTGGCCTCAGGGGTCACATGAGGCGAGGACTTCCTCCTAAACAAGACCCGGGAGGAGCAGGACCAGACCGTGGTGAGAGACACTGGAGCATTGGGGACAGGTTAGTATGGGGTTTTTTTCTTCACCTTCCCAGCCTCATTGCCAAAAATGGCTTCCAAGAGAACTACGCCACTTTGAAAAAACCATTCCCTTCTGCAATAGATATTATGGAAGCTGATGTTGATAGTGATGGTGAGGATGACATGAATGATGGAAAACATGTAGCTTGTGAAAACTGCCTGACCTGCTGCTATAGACTTTTATATGATCACAACTTGCATTCTGCTGCATATACAAATCTTTTTGTGGCATATAAAGCGCTCCTTACTCTGGCCTGCACCTTTACTGTGAAAGAATGTTTTAAAAAAAAAAAAATTGTAAAAAATCGGTTGAGGTCATTGATTGGACAAGAACTTTTAGAATCTCTCATTTTAATGAACATTGAGAGGGAGATTTCCATGTCTTTAGATTATGATGACATTGTTGATCGATTTGCAAACTCATCTTCTGTTCTTCAGAAACTGCTGCTGTAACCTGGTTGTGTAAAATGTTTTTTTTTTTTGTGTGTCTTATTATATTAATACTGCTCTATTTAAGGTTAGTTATTTGTATCGTGTGTCTGATACATTAAAACTACGTTTATAGAAAAAGAAAATGGAAATCCTGATAGGGACAGGAACTCCTTTGACTGTAATGGGGTCCATCAGTTTTCTACTTTGATGTTTGTCACTTTGCCTGGCAAAACAGGCCGGCTATTTGCACTATTGTGTCTGTAATGTTTGTTGAACTCTATCTGTGATGAAGGAGAAGTTAATGTCTGTGATGGAGGATAAGTTAATGTTTAATTTTATATTATTTATTTAAATATTATTTATTTGGTTGTGCAATAAAATAATTTTGGTTTGCTTTTCCGTGTATGTGTGTAGAACGTAATATAGTTTGTGTGCTAGGTCTCATGCCTGAATGTACAGTATTTAAGATCTGCATCACACAGATCTCAGATATGCACCATGCATACCCATATATAAAATAAAATACATTTTTCCATTCAAAGACAGTAAACTAAGGCTCAGCTAAAAGTGATATTTGCATTGATTAAGAGAAAACTCACTTTGATGTAGTACAAAGGACAATACAGTTCTGTTTTGCACACTGTATTGTGCGCGAAAATGCACTTTAAATGTGCATGATGCCAAAAACTGGATGGGCGATATTTCATATGGCAGTAGGGTGGGCCCCTAGAATCAATCCCACTGGTGGGCCCTAGGCACCCCAGTCCGACCCTGCCTCAGAGTGACCCCCCCCAATCATAGGAACAACTGGGGATAAAGTAGGGAATTTGGTGTTCCCAATGCACTCTACACAGCTTACATATTCACTCTTCACCATCCGCTGTGCATTCACGTCTGTGATACTAAAGCTCACTACACCCCTTGATAAGTTCTTTGAGGGGTGCAGTTTTCAAAATGGAGTCATTCCATAGGGGATTCCACTTTACTGGTACTTTAAAGGCTCTGCAACCATGACATAGCGTCCAGATACCAAACATCTAAGTCTGCACTCCAAAAGTTACATAGCACTCCTTCACATCTGCGCCCTGCTCTGTGCCCAAACTGCAGTTTATACCCATATGACACTGATGTACCAAGGATAATGTACTTTATGCCATATGTGGGTATAAACTACTGTTTGGGCACAGCTGGGCACAGAAGGGAAGGAGCACTATTTTGGTTTTTGGAGCACAGATTTAGACGGTTTGGTTTTTGGACGCCATGACACTTTTGCAGAGTTTCTGAAACACCAGTAAAGTGGAATCCCCTGACATGTGACCCCATTTTGGAAACTACACCCCTGAAGGAATTTATCCAGGGGTACAGTGAGCATGTTTAACCCCCAAGTGTTGCATTAATTAATTTTCCAGAAATTAATACGCAGATGATGGTGAAAGGTGAAAATGACAATTTTTCCAGGAATACGTCATTTCAGTGCGTAATATGTTGTGCCCGGCTTGTATCAGAGATGAATACTCCAAAAGCTGTTGTGCCAGGGATACCCACTTAACATTTTTTGTAGTGTGTGTCTCAGCTGACACAAGTTGGGAACAACATATTGGGAACTGAAATAGCGAATCTCTGGAAAAATTTCAGTTATCAGCTGCGCATTCATTTCTGGAAATTAAATTAATGCAACATTCAAGGGTTAAAAAAGCTCACTATCCTACTTGATAAATCCCTTGAGGGGTGTAGTTTCCGAAGTGGGGTTATATGTCTGCGGGTTCTACTTTACTGCCAATTCAGGGGCTCTGTAAGAGTGGCACGAGATCCAAAAACCAAACTGTGCTCCAAAAATATCACTCCTTACCTTATGTGCCCATACAGCAGATTACAAACACATATGGGGTATTGTCGTGTTCAGGAGAAATTGTGTAACAAATGTTGGGGAGCTTTTTCTCCTTTATCCTCTTGTGAAAATAAAAAATTTGGGACTAAATTGACGGTTTATTAGAAAAAAAGTAATTTTTCATTTTCACGTTCCACTGTTAATAAAGTCTGATAGTTTCCAAAACAGGGTCACTTTTTGGGGTTTCCATTGTATTGGTACTTTAGGGGCTCTGTAAATGCAACATGGCAACCGAGAACTATTCTAGCAAGTACAATGTCTCACGAAAAAACAGTCTCAAAATCACTTGTGTAAGTTAAAGCATCTTAGTTTTTGCCATATAAATTGACATGTCCGTTTTGAAAAACGAGGCCTGGTCCTTAACGCACTTTTGGGCTCGGTCCTGAAGGTATTAAAGGGGTTTTCCGGGCAAAAATTATTTTTTTTAAAAAGTCTGGCAGTGCTATTAATGGGTTAATAAGTACATCCATCTACCTTTAGCAGTGTTTTGAGTGTAACATAGTGTAACTTCCTGTGCTTCTATCCTACAACTACCATAATGTTTTGCTCCCTCCCCCTCTCACTCCCTTAAACCGCTCCCTGTCTTCCTATCTAGCCCGTCCACTACTAGCCCTTCCCAACTAACTCAGCCCACCCCTCCCCCCGACCCACCACATAATACTTATCTGTCTTCCTGTCTCGTCCTCTTCTCGACGTGTCCTAGAGTGCTGCAGGCCTCCCACGCTGCTTGGAGCCAGGCCCGACATCACTTCCGGAATTGACGCACTTCCGGAAGTGACGTCATGGCTCAGCTCTGGACCAGAAGCAAGAGAAGATAGGTAAGTATTGTGTGCCAGCTTCCCAGGCACTATTGCCCGTGCATGGGGAGCTGGCACACAAAAGAAGAGAAGGTGTTCCCTGGATGACGCATCGGCCCGGGTCCAAAGGAAATGGTAAGTACAATGGGGCTGGGGGGGGAGGGTGTGAGACCTTTACACTGACGTAACAGGTCAGGATATGGATTATACCGATGACCCGTTACATAAGCGGAAAGGTAAAAAAATTAATATCTGTAGGTCATATCACCTACATATATTACTGAAAAGCTATGCAATATGGGTAAAAAAGATGTATTAGAAAATGGGAGGGGGGGCATAGGGGACTTAGCCAGGAAATATCAATTTATCCTGGACAACTCCTTTAAGAAGGAAGTTCCACATTATTAAGCAGGCCACAGGTTTTAAGCAATACGGGAAAGATAAAAGGATCTCACTGCTGCCGAAAAGCATTAAATAGTGCAATGCCATGGACAAAATATCAAAACATTCGATATTTCTCGAAAACTTAAGTGTGATTCTACTGTGAAGAGATTTATGGCTGATTCAGAGCACAGACAGGTTAATGCAGATAAAGGCATAATGAGGAAGGTTTCTGCCAGACAAATTCATCGGATTAAGAGAGCAGCTGCTGGTGCCTCTGAAATCTCATGAACAAAAAGTGCCATGCAACCCTGGATTGTCCAGATGGATAGAGTAGTGGATGGTTGGTGGAAGGCCACCATGTCCCAACAAGGCTGCAGCATCAGCAAGGAGATAGCAAAGTCATGTTTTGGGCTGGAATAATGGGGAGAGAGATGGTAGGCCCCTTTAGGGTCCCTGAAGGTGTGAAAATGACCTCTGTAAAGTATACAGAGTTTATGACTTTTTTCCATGATACAAAAAGAAGTACCGTGCCTTCTGTAGCAAAATCATCTTTATGCATGACGATGTACCATGCCTGCTATGGGTATAAAAGGAGAGAAACTCATGGTCTGGCCACCATCCTCCCCTGATCTCAACCCTATTGAGAACCTTTGCAGTATCCTCAAGCAAAAGATCAATGAGGATTGGAGGCAGTTCACATAAAACAGCAGCTCTGGGAAGCTATTCTGACATCCTGCAGACATTCAAGCAGAAACTATCCAAAAACGCACAACTTCAATGCAAGAATTGTGAAGGTGATATCAAAGATGGGGTCCTATGCTAACATGTACCTCGGTCTGATGTTTTTGAAATGTTGTTTTGAAATAGCTTTTGATTTCAGTAAATGTGACCTCTTAATGCTGCAAATTCAACAAATGACCATTTTCCGTTCTTTATAACCTATAAAACCTTTACAACATTTTGTTGTGCATAATAATTTGGAACAGTAGATTTTCAATTTTTAATTTGAGAAAAAAATGTCATCATTGGGAGGTTTGTCTGATAAAATCTATACTCCAAAGATTGAAGATTTGATCATTATACTGACTACTGTCATTATTATACTGTCATTTGCATCGACCATTTAGAAATTTTACAGAAAAATATAATTTGAATAATAATTTGGAACGTGGTGTAGTTCAAAAATATTATGTATTTATGGAGCCTATCAACATACACTAGGTTCACACTAGCGTTTGAGTCTCCATCCCCCATTTCGCTTAAAATAGACGGAGAGAAAAGTCCTGCAAGGAGGACTTTACTCTCCGCCATTCTTGGTAGAAACCAGGCGGACCCCATTATAGTCTATGAGGTCCATGGGTTTCCATGTGTAACCGCCTTTTAAGCGGATAGGGTTTCCGTATTTTGGGTCCCCAAGCAGACCTGAAGTACGGAAACCCGAACTCTAGTGTGAACCTAGTGTTACATACATCAATGTGTATACATAATACAGTAGATTTGTTGCAAAACCAACTGGGGAGCCCTCTCAGAATTTATTTAACATGTACAATACAAATTATATTTGTTGATAAGTAAAATAAAAAATATTGTTGCCAGCCACCTATATGTACCTGTTTAAGTGCAACAATAATTTATGTGACCGAGAGACATATATTTTACAATTGTTACTCACATTGTTTTTTATTGATATGAAATATTGAGAATTATTAACAATATGGTATTTTTTTAAAGTCCCCACAGGAGCTATTAGTTTTGGCACCCAATGCTAGTGAGCTGTCAGCTAGACAGTCCAACTGTCAAGTGCCAATGGCTGAGACAGTGGTGCTCCCCACACTGGGAGATGGGACTGCTCACTTGACAAAAAACTAGCATTACAAAAAAATTCCCTAAAATGTGATAAAAATTGTTATACAGTGGGGAAAAAAAAGTATTTAGTCAGCCAGCAATTGTGCAAGTTCTCCCACTTAAAAAGATGAGAGAGGTCTGTAATTGACATCATAGGTAGACCTCAACTATGAGAGACAAAATGAGAAAACAAATCCAGAAAATCACATTGTCTGATTTTTAAAGAATTTATTTGCAAATTATGGTGGAAAATAAGGATTTGGTCAATAACAAAAGTTCATCTCAATACTTTGTTATATATCCTTTGTTGGCAATGACAGAGGTCAAACGTTTTCTGTAAGTCTTCACAAGGTTGGCACACACTGTTGCTGGTATGTTGGCCCATTCCTCCATGCAGATCTCCTCTAGAGCAGTGATGTTTTGGGGCTGTCGCTGGGCAACACGGACTTTCAATTCCCTCCAAAGTTCTCTATGGGGTTGAGATCTGAAGACTGGCTAGGCCACTCCAGGACCTTGAAATGCTTCTTACAAAGACACTCCTTCGTTACCCTGGCGGTGTTGTTGGGATCGTCATGCTGAAAGACCCAGCCACATTTCATCTTCAATGCCCTTGCCGATGGAAGGAGGTTTGCACTCAAAATCTCACGATACATGGCCCCATTCATTCTTTCATGTACATGGATCAGTCATCCTGGTCCCTTTGCAGAGAAACAGCCCCAAAGCATGATGTCCCAGCTTTCTGCAGGTCATTCACTAGGTCCCCCTGTGTGGTTCTGGGATTTGTGCTCTCCATTCTTGTGATCATTTTGACCCCACGGGGTGAGATCTTGCGTGGAGCCCCTGATCGAGGGAGATTATCAGTGGTCTTGTATGTCTTCCATTTTCTAATTATTGCTCCCACAGTTGATTTCTTCACACCAATCTGCTTGCACATTGCAGATTCAGTCTTCCCAACCTGGTGCAGGTCTACAATTTTGTTTCTGGTGTCCTTCCACAGCTCTTTGGTCTTCACCATAGTGGAGTTTGGAGTGTGACTGTTTAAGGTTGTGGACAGGTGTCTCTTATACTGATAACAATGTCAAACAGGTGCCATTACTACAGGTAATGAGTGGAGGACAGAGGAGCCTCTTAAAGAAGAAGTTACAGGTCTGTGAGAGCCAGAAATCTTGCTTATTTTCCACCATAATTTGCAAATAAATTCTTTAAAAATCAGACAATGTGATTTTCTGGATTTGTTTTCTCATTTTGTCTCTCATAGTTGAGGTCTACCTATGATGTCAATTACAGGCCTCTCTCATCTTTTTAAGTGGGAGAACTTGCACAATTGGTGGCTGACTAAATACTTTTTTTCCCCACTGTATAATAAAATGATCCTGCATTAAATGTCAAAAAATGTATCTTTCCTTTCAGTATCTGGTGAGAACCCCTTGGTCTGCATTTACTTTAGCCAGGCATCTACCACCTCAATTGCTCATTCTTCATACTGAACTGGTTAAAGGGAGTCTATCATTAGAATATCACCTTTTGAACGAATGGCACGTTGGAATAGCCTTTAAAAAGGCTATTCTACTCCTACCTTCCATTGTCTTCTTCTTTCTGCCGTTTCTGTAAAAATCTGCTTATTGCGATATGCAAATTACACTCAGGGAGCACAGGGGGTGGTTCCCCTGTGCTCTGAGCACACCCACCACAGTACACTCATGTAACAGAACACCACAAAATGGCAGACTGAACCCAAAGTGGCACAGCCGACTGTACATGCGCGAGATTTCATCTCCGTATAGCGCAGCGTCTGAAGCTTACGCGAGGTAGAAGATTAAAAGATGAAGAGGGGCGTGAACAGAATTAACTAAAGGGCGGCAAGAGGTTATGACGCGGGTGTGCTCGGAGCACAGGGGGGAACGCCTGTGCTCCCTGAGTGTAATTTGCATATTGCAATAAATGGATTTTTATAGAAACATCAGGGAGAAGAAGAGAATGGAAGGTAGGAGTAGAATAGGCTTTTTAAAGGCTATTCCAATGTGCCATTAGTTCAATAGGTGATTTTCTAATGATAGATTCCCTTTAAGTTGATGGTAGGGATTTTGAGTGGCGCATCAACTCCCAACTTCTGGTCTTGTTTCAAATTTTCTATTGGACACTGATATAGACTTTGACTCAGCATAAAATTTTGAATTCTTCAGCTTTAACCATATCTTGGTAGATTGACTTATATGCTTCAGGCCTCTGCAAATCTCCTTCACTGTTCTATTTATCTTCAGTTAGTTTATAGATTCATTATAGTATAATTTGCTGGAGCAATTAAGAATTCATACATGAGAATGGCAAAACAGTCAAGACACTGTTAAGGTTCTGCCATGTTTATGGATGAAATGAGCTCATACTGTACATTAGAATGCAATGTTATAGTTTATAATTTATAACATAGAATTTCTCATTAAAAGCAAGAGTTCCAGATCTGACTTAGAACATGTCCACAGAACATTCTTACAAGGAATTTCTGGTTCATCCAAAGGTTCTTCAAAAACTGTAAATGGCAGCAATGTTTCCCTATAAGGATATTTCTGAACTTCCCTGTTAGTGGTGATCCAACCGCTGAGACCCCAATGATCCTCTAAAATAAAGGGTGCCTTACAAATTCTCTCTGTATTTCCGTCACAGTGTATATCTAGGAGAAAAGCTGTATGGGCTAAGGGAGACATCCTTTGCTTTTTAGTATTGGATGGGGTCTCAGAGTTCAGAAAATCTACAAATAAGAATGATATGGCATTTCCTACCTATACACTATAACATTCATAGATGAGAATACCTCATTTAAAGAGGACCTTTCATGTCCTCCTTCACATGCAGTTTTATATACCGCTAGAAAGGCGAGAGTGCGCTGAATTCAGCGCACTCTCGGCTTTCCTGTTATGTGCCCCGGGGCTGGAGATATCGATGCCATTAGTTTCGGAACCGATCTCTGTCCACTGTCAGAACGACATTCCTCATAGTCTAGCTGGGCTTTGGGGAACGCCCCCCCCGACAGTACTCGTCCATAGACTTGTACTGGGGGGGGGGGCGTTCCTCACAGCTCAGCGTCATTGCTGGGCGGTAAGGAACACCCCCTCCCCCCTTTATTTTCTCTTTACTACACACAAGTCCATGCACAGGAGCAAGAAGGGAACAGCTCTCAATAGAGAAGTAAAGGAAAGAATAAAGAAATGCAGGATTTCACAGAAAGAAGCCCAAATTTGTTAATAAAGTATATTACAAAATATATTAATTACACAAATGATGCCTGAAAATCAAAAGTTGTGTGAAAGTTTAGTTACATTTAAGAAAATTGTTTGTAAGCTTTTATAGCCTAGTGGGCCTCTTATTGAGATCTTGTCAAAGCTGGTTTATTCTTTTACATTTATACAGAAAGATAAAAACTCTTAAGGGTTCACACACTCTTATAAACTGCTGTAAATACTATTTGAATTCTTTTTAATTTTAATAATACTGAATATCATTGTAAATATTCTTCTTTTTTATTTCCAGGGATGTATCATGAACCAAATTCCGCTATGGGTGATACACAGCACAAGAGTACAACAGTGTTTCTTGAACATTATTAAGGCTAAGCAAAGAAATGTATAAATAGTTTGGAAGACAACCCTAAACTGGCTGCCAATACTGGATTTACATCTCAGGAGCATACACACACTAAATGCTTAGCACCTTAGGCCCTTCTATTAATAAAGTAATACCAAAAAGACCTAGGGGTATTCTTTATGCAGTCACAACATTAAATCGACATACATTTGTTTTATTGAAGAGGCACCATACACTATCAATACTTCCATGACAGCACATGACTGGATGAACTATAATTAAGTATTACTATAACTAAGTACCAGAGATTACAGCATAATACTTTCAACTTTCATTGGAATCTAGCCTTGGGGAGCAAGGGACAAGCACTGATACCCACAAGGCTGCCTCTATACACAGTCAGATCTTTATTCTGGTATAACTGGTGACAGGTGGTCTCAGTAACATTACATAGCATGTATAAAAATGTTGATAGGTTCCAAAATGAACTGAAATCTGAACATTGCTCTATTTGTATATAAAAGACATTTTTATTTGTCAACCTATTTTGTAAAGTCAATTTCTACATACAGGGTGACATGATAAATGATTCAGTCCTAATACTGGAGCCTTCTTGAAGCAAGCAATTCTTGCTGAAATATTGCTGACATGATGCATTAAAGTACCCTCAGCTTTTTACACTGGAACTTTTGGAGTGCTGCCTATTTTTTGAGTAGATAGATAGTAAAGTGGTAAAGTTAGATACATAGTAAGACGATGGCTGTGGAGCGTGAGAGTGTGATGCATCACAGGTCTCAGCTGTGACATAGGAGCCGATTGATGTCATGAAGATGGTAAATGGCACAGAAGAAGAGGCCTGGGACACATGAGTAATGTTTTTCACCATAAACAAAGAAGTAGCTGGTACATTACATGCACATTTACTGTATAAAACACATTGTATACAATTCAAAAATAATTAAAGGGTACCTGAGATTTCACAAAAAGTTGAAATACAGTATGTACAGGGTCTTGCTGGGCAGTTTGTTCTATGACTGCATAAGCCTTCATCTATGGTGTCCTATTAGTTTTTCTGTCCCCTCACATATCCATTATACCTAGTTTTATTTGTTTACATGCAATTTTGCTAGGAGTAACTATACAAGAGCAAACAAATAGCTGAGAAAAGCCCAAGTGACCATCATATTGGAGATTTAGGAACTGGACTGTAAATATAGAGGAGATATATGAGGATACCCACTACATTCTAACATCTACCATGAAGACACAGGAAAAGAGAAATCTATGAGCACAGTCAGTAAAGCTGTTTGCTGTCTGTGAATAATATACTATCTGTAACCACACAAACAGCAAGATGTAGACACAAGCGCATAAGGACTCTTTTCTTACATTATAATCTGTAAAATGTGCAGAATCTTCAGTCCTTGCAGTATGAGGAGAATCAGCCCCTTTCATCTGCATTCACTGTAAGCAAGTAATGAGTATTTTTTTTTTTTTTTTAATTATCGTTCAGGACCCACTGGCCTTCATAGTTCTGATTTGTGCAGATCAATTTCCAAAAATTTCTGGAACCCCAAATTTTAGGGAAATTCATAGCAAATTTGATTTGTTGCAAATTGATTGGCTTATGACTAATCCCAACCCAAGCATAAGGCATCACAATTTCTCCTTAAAGAGGACCTGTCACCAAGTACAAAATGCTATATAACATACATCATTTAATTCTCGCTGTGCCTCTGATCCATCTGGGATTTTTCTTTTTAAAAAATGTCCACCTGTTAAAAAAATATGGCCCCTGGAAGGTTATACTGTATGTAAACTAGCTTTGATTTTCCACATGGACAGGAACCTCTCAAAGAAATACAAAAGGTTCCCACCCACATGGAGAATCAGAGCTAGTTTACATATGACCTTCCAGGGGGCCACATCTTTTGACTGGGTAGACAGGTTTAAAAAAGAAAAACACCAATTTGATCAGGAGCACAGTCATTTAACATTTTGTATGTTATACACACGTGGACAAAATTGTTGGTACCCCTCGCTTAATGAAAGAAAAACCCACAATGGTCACAGAAATAACTTAAAGAAGCCAGACTGGAATTTGCCAAACTACATGTTGTCAAGCCACGAAGCTTCTGGGAGAATGTTCTATGCGCAGATGAGACAAAAATCGAAATTTTTGGCAAGGCACATCAGCTCTATGTTCACAGACGGAAAAATGAAGCATACAGTATCTTGAAAAGAACAAAAAGAACACTGCCCCTACTGTGAAACATGGAGGAGGCTCTGTTATGTTCTGGGGCTGCTTTGCTGCATCTGGCACAGGGTGTCTTGAATCTGTGCAGGCTACAATGAAATCTCAAGACTAACAAGGGTTTCTATAGAGAAATGTGCTGCCCAGAGTCAGAAAGCTTGGTCATGGCTCTTGCAACAGGATAATGACACAAAACAGACAGCTAAAAACACCCAAGAATGGCTAAGAGGAAAGCATTGGACTATTCTGAAGTGGCCTTCTATGAGCCCTGACCTAAATCCAATTGAGCATCTTTGGAAGGAGCTGAAACATGCCGTCTGGAAAAGGCACCCTTTAAACCCAAGACAACTGGAGCAGTTTGCTTATGAGGAGTGGGCCAAAATACCTGTTGAGAGGTGCAGAAGTCTCATTGACAGTTACAGGAATCGTTTGATTGCAGTGATTGCCTCAAAAGGTTGTGTAACAAAATATTAAGTTAAGGATACCATCATTTCTGTCCAGGCCTGTTTCTGAGTTTTCTTTTTCAAAAAATTCTGTTGAAGCATGGTTGAAAAGCAATGTCTGACTTTCATTTGTTAATTTTCATAGAATTTTTATATATTATTACTTTTGTCAGATTCAAGTTATTTCTGTGACCATTGTGGGTTTTTCTTTCATTAAATGAGGAGTACCAACAATTTTGTCCACGTGTGTATAAAGCATCTATTATAAAACATCTATCAGCAACACTCAGGAAACTAAGTACATATCCTTCACACTAGTAGCATGTTCCTCATGCGCTGGGGAAAATATATCCATAATAATCCCCCTTTGCTGGCAGTGTTTCAGGAAGATGAGACCACTCTCCATGGAACTGCTCAAAGATCAGGAGATTGAACTGACATAAGAAAAATCTCTGCCTCAATTATAGCTGGCAAATGCCAGATGATCCAGCCCTATCAACCCCCCTCTACCTCACCCAAAAATTACCCTTAGAAAATACAGAAAATTCTTCTCAGACACCTATTGTATTACAGCCTGCTGGAGATGCTCTGAGCTTCTGTTGGTGTCCCAGTGTTTTGGGAGGGTCAACAAAAACATGCAAATGGAATGGAGATGTACCCAGTTCTTTAGATTGTGGTCTTACTGGAAGGAGAACTACTCTTAGAACTACTATTATTATTATTGGAATTATTATTATCATTCTTTTTTTAGCACTTCCCTCTTTCTATCCTAATTTTCTTCACCTTTATTTCTGCACCCAGAGGTGTAACTTGAAGCGCCTTGTCCTCGACACTAAATCTGTAATGAGTCCCCTACCTACCGTAAGCCATTTTTAATAGTAGCATATTTTTTGTGGCAGGGGACCTTAGAGCCCCCTTAGGGCTCAAGGCTCGGTAGTAACTGCTACCTTTTGCACCTCTTATAGCTACCCCCCAGTCTGCACCCGTCTCCTACCTATCTCTTCTATTCGCACACGATTCGCTGTTAGTTTTCAGCCAAAGCAACATAGAGTTGTCATACATATCTTTTTAACCAAAGATTTATAACATGCAGTTGATACTACAGGGACAGTTAGGCTATGTTCACATAGAGATTTTTGCAGGCTGATAAAATCTGCTTGAGGAATTAGGTCATGTTGCTTTTTTTCCTCTAGCTGAAAAAATCAGCTAACTAGAGGAAAAAAACTGCTACTGACTCCCATTTACTGGTGAGTTCACACTGAGTTTTTTGCAGGCGGATTTTGAGCAGAATCTGCCTCAAAACATGCCTCACACTCTAGCTGATTTTTTAAATTTTTTTAGTTAGAGGAAAAATAAGCGACATGACCTATCTTCAGGCAGATCACCTTAAAAAACCCATTGAAATCAATAGCAGGCAGAGAAAAATGCTGCAGGTTTTTTTGATGCAGTTTTTGATGCATTTTTTGCATAAGCCACTAGCGTTTCTTTAAAGCGGATTTTTCAGGTTCATAACAGTGTGCTGGAGTAAAGAAAAATGTGTAAAAAAAACAAAGCCGTTTTTTTTTGCTGGAAACAAAGTCCTGCATGTCCGATTTTGTTTCCAGCGAAAAAAATGGCTTCGCTGCGCACAGGGTGTAAGCGCACACCCGCGCATTGCTTTAAAAACCCATTCAAGTGAATGGGGTTTTAAGTAAAGCGTCGCAAACCTTTCCCTATCCAGTTTTACGACATTTAGGTTGGATTCGCGGCGGACGGAGTGCAGCCGCAAGTGTGAACCCACCCTTACAGCAGCAAAGATAATGCAATACAAATACAATATACTGTATCCAAAACAAAAGCTCCAAGGTAGAGGCATTACAGTGACAGTAGGTACAGATAAAAAAGGTACAGGTGATAAAGTAGTAGAAGGGATACCACAACTTAAAGATCTTTCAGTTCTCTAATATACAGTATACTCCTTCACTCTCACAGTGGTTTTAAAGCGACCATTGCATGACCGTTTTTCACATTGTGTGAATAAGGCTTTACTCTGCATGCAGCTTAACAGTTTTTCATTGTAGATTGTGACACAAATGCAGTTTTTACATTTTCACAAACAGTGAAGACGTTAAATGCTGTCAAACATGTAATTTTTAATACTTCACATGAATAGTTATCCTTTTGATAAACTAGTTATATTAAATAACGTTTTTTGATTTGTAACATTGTGATTGATTTACAAGTTTCATGAAAACAAAATGCACATGCTAGTAAATTCATCATGCTAAGCATATTTTGACCACATGGTGGCATTAACACTCTACATTTACAGTAGAGTCTATATGTCCACATGTATGCTTTACTACGGTATCAAGTACATTATATTTTCTATGAACACACCAAAGCAACCTTATCAAATTTTACCCAAATCAGATACAATGGTGACATATTTCACAAGATTTTATATTCAAGAAAATACATTTTTAGTTCCCACAACATATGTATGATACTTTGTTACTTCGTCCTGAATAACAATTCTAACGGATAGCACACTGACACATTCATTTCTATGGGCCCATACACATGACCGTGAATTACACAGTGTGCGGGCCAACAGTCCGGGCCGCAAAATATAGAACAGGTCCTATTCCTGTCCTATTTTGTGGCCCTGCGTGTCCCCCGTGCCTTTAATTCATGGCTACTGAAAAACACAACCGGTGTGCAACCGGCCTAAGGCTAAGGCCCCACGCAGTGAAACACAAATACAGTAGGAAAAAAATGCAGTGACAACACATTGAGTTTTTTTTCTGCAGCGTTTTTCAATGAGTTTTGGCTGTGTTTTTCTCTCCTTTTTTTCTTTCCCTATTAAATATCTGGGAAAATGCTTGCAATTCTACACTCTGTATGTGTGGCTGTGGTCTGTATGTGCTAATACACAATGCAGATGTATTCCATCCTTCCACTAATATGTTATGCTTGTGCTCAGCACAGCTGTTATTTACTTACATTTACGGGGTTTTTTTTGTGATTGTTTGGTGTTACAGTATGTATTGGTATATTATGTAACTGCTTTGACACTACAGCCTTGGCACATTTTTTGTCATGTGACCTTTCACCATTTTACTTCTTTTTATCTATATATTTTATGATATGTTCAAATTAAGATTGGTATTTTTATCATGGGTTTTGTTTGTAATTGTTTTTTGTTTTGGTAATGTAAAACGCAACGTTTTTTTTCCTCTGCATTTCCGCAAGAGCCAAAAATGCTGCGTTTCCGTAATATGGAACCTAAGCCTAAATAGGTTTTCCCGCTTCAGACATTTCATGTAGATATGAAGTGAACCACTTCTAGGACCCCCACCTCTCAGTAAGCTAAAAAATGCAAATGGATCTTTACATTAAAATCAAGTGAGATAGTGGGAGGTGCTGTCTGAGTTCTCCTTGTCTGCATATTGCATGAGGGGTGTGGTCCCTTCATTTTGGGCTTGCATTCCCATTCAATAGCACGGGTTTATTTAATTGGAACAGAGGATGTTTCTCAGTTTCCCATTTTGCCCCTGGGCTATTTTAAGTTGAGTATGCTCTGGATCCTATTTGCCCTGTGTTCGCACTGTAGACCTGTTCTGGTTCCAAGAGAGGTATGCTATTGCCCTGTGTTCACATTGTAGACTTATTTTGAGTCAAATAGAGGCATTAGTGTAGGGTCCTACCTGAACAAGGTCGCCTTGTTGGGGCAGGTGGGCTTTTTACTGTTTGATTAAATATGTATAACGAAGAACCTCACATTTATACATTTATTTATAGTTATATTAGTTTATATATCTTTATACTAGCAGTTATGCAGGTTTTATCTCAGTTCTTTATATAACCTTGTGCTATATTAGAGTGCTACTACATTTTTCTTTTCTACATTAAAATCAAGTGAGATATGTATTTTAATTTCTTTTGCATATATTAAGTTTTACTTCTTGCCTAAAAATACACACATGGACAAAATTGTTGGTACCCCAACCCCAATTTGTTAATTTTCATAGAATTTTTATATATTATTACTTTTGTCAGATTCAAGTTATTTCTGTGACCATTGTGGGTTTTTCTTTCATTAAACGAGGGGCAGGGTTGGACTGGCCCACCGGGGAACCGGTAATTCCACCGGTGGGCCCGAGCCCCGACTATTAGTCCTCATGTTGCCAATGCAGATGGTCAAGATCCCGATCGGGCCCCTGACCAGTGGTGTAACGATCGTGGCCGCAGGGGGTGAGACCACGATCGGACTCGGCGGGGTAAGTGTCCCGAGGCAACCTGGAGATGGCCGGGGCCCCGGACCACTATGATAGAGGTTGGGAAAAGGCTGGTTCCCCGACCGCTATGCATACTGTTATTGGAAAGGAGCCCTGGCATATTGCAGGCCCCTTTCCAATAGATGGCAGCCCAGGGGAGGTGACTGAAAACAATAAATACATATTCTCACCTCTCCTGGGCACGGCGTTCATTTTGGCGCTCTTATGTCATGTGACTGAGGCCTGTGATTAGGCCCCGGTGGTCACATGGGGCGTGGCCACGTAATGACGTCAGTGCGCCCCCATGTGACCGCTGAGGACCAATCACAGGCCTCAGCAGCAACATCAGAAGAGGGCCTGAAGACGGCAGGATGGAGCGAGGATGCCAAGGAAAGGTGAGGCAAGGTGAGTATGAATGTGTGTTATTTTTAATCACCTTCCCTGGGCCTCTGATTATTATACTCTGGGGTCTGAGGAGACCCCAAAGTATAATAATAGCACCGGAGCAGGGGGGGGGGGGGGGCTGTTGGGAACATATAATACTGGGTGGGGGGCCGCTGTAGAGCATATAATCCATACAGTGGCTTCTTCACTGGTAGCCTATACTGTATGGGGACCATTGATGGGGCCATTCTATTGTTGGGAGGGACAGTGGAGGAGGCCAATAAAGGGGGTGTGCAGGATAACATTTTTTTTTTTTTTTTTATTATGCCGGGACAGGTGAAAAAAACAAAACAAAAAAACCCCCCAAACTTTCTCTACTGTCCCCAGTGTCTCCCAGCGCGGTTCGGTTCTGCAGTTCTGTTGTTTTCTTCCAGCTAAAGTTCCTTCTGCACATGACTACCTGTGATGTCACGTTACCCCTGAGGCCAATCAGTGTCCTAAGGGAAGGGACCTGGGAAGTCACAGCCAGAGAGAACTTCCGGCAAAAAGAAAACAGCGGAGCTGCAGGACCGGACCGTGCTGGGAGGACACCGGAGCACCAGGGATAGGTGAGTATGTTTAGTATGTTTTTTTTTGTTTGTTTGTTTGTTTTTTTTTGGGTTTTTTTGGGGGGGTAGGGGGGATTCACCTCCCCGGACTAATTATAAAAAAGAAAAAAATTATACTGGATAACCTCTTTAAAGTGCGGCACATTAGGGGTTAGATTAAAGGGTTTGTCCGGGTATAATTTATTATGGTTTATCCTCAGGATAGGCCATAAATAACTGATCTGTACAAGGCTGACCCTGGACCGATCAGCTGTACGGAGCCACTTCTGATGCTGGTCCTGTACACAATACAGGGCCAGAAGCAGAAAGCTCTGTCCACTGTATATTAGCCGGGCACCTTCACTGCATCTCAGTACATATTGAAGTCAGTAGGAGCTGAGCTGCAGTGAAGGCACCCGGTAACTATATAGCGGATGGAGCCTTCTGCTTCCGGCCATGTGTTGTGTACAGAACAGGCACCGAAAGTGGCTCCGTACAGCTGATGGGGCCGTGTGTCAGCCCTCTACCGATCAGGTATTTATGGCCTATCCTAAGCTTAGGCCATAAAAAAGATTAACCCTGGACAACACCTTTAATATGCATCATACAGTTTAATGCCCCTCCCCACAGGATGTTAGCCCCCATCACTGCTCCCACACAATATAATGACCCCATCACTGTTCCCCATACAGTATGGGGGACCAGTGAAGATGCCACTGTATGGGGAGACCAGTGAAGTGGCTATAAAAAAATTTGGCCTAGACAACCCCTTAAAAGAGGTTGCCCATAAACTGGAGCGACCACTGTGGCGGCTGCTAGGGAGGTGTAAAAATAAGAATTTTTTTTTAAAAAGCATACTCACCTATCCCCAGCACCCCGTTGTCCCCTGCCTGTGTCTGTTTGGTCTCATGGCGGCGCCTCATTTCTGGAAATCCTGTACCTAATTGGCCTTACTGGTCACATGAGGTGCAGGACTCCCAACAAGTAGCACGAGACTGAATGGACACTGGCAGCGGACAAGGGAGTTCCGGAGACAGGTGAGTATGCTTTTTAATTTATTTATTTTTTACTTTACACCTCCCACCAGCCACATGGGTTGCTCCAATTCCTGGACAACCTCTTTAAAGGATTTATCCATGTTTCTAAAATTGATGGCCTGTCCTTGGGATAGGCCATCAACATTACATCTGCGATGATATAACAGCCAGGACCTCTGCAGATCAGCTTTTCCAGGACAGTGCGGCTACAGGTAAAGGTAACAATTTTAGGAGCCACGCTGTTCACTTTCCATACAGGGTGTAGCAGTAGGTTTAGGTAGTGCAGTGGTGCACATCGTATGGAGGGTGAGCAGCATGGCTCCCGACATGTTATTACCTTTAGCCGCCCTGTCTCGGTACCTCTGATCTGCAGAGGTCCTGATGGTGGGCCCCTAGAAACAATTCCACTGGTGGGCCCTAGACATCTCAGTTCGACACTGACGAGGGGTACCAACAATTTTGTCCATGTGTGTAATACCTCATGAGGCTGTAACATTATTTAAAGGCTTACATTGTGAAGCTGCTGCAACCAAGTGAATATAATAAATAAAACACTATATTCAGTGAGTTTAGAACACTAGTGAGCAAATTATACAGTTTACGCTAGGTTCATACTAGCGTTGCTTCTTCATTGTTTGGGTCCATCAGGGGACCTGAACAACAGAGAGGTGGACTGCTAAAACAGTGGTTACACATGGACCCCAGTAGATTTTTTTGATTATAATGGAGTCCATTGGGTGTCCATCATTTTTAAACTGAAACCAGCGGAGGAAAAAGTCCTCCATGCATGACTTTTTTCTTTCCGTCGACACAGATGTGAACTTAGCCTTAGTATTTCCCATTTCTCTCACAACACTTGCAATGTACAGTACTGTAGAATATATTATTATATATATCTATATATTGGTCCTATAGCTGTCCCTTTGTTATCTTTCATGGGGGAACCATAAATATTGATTATAATCCAGGGGCACTTGGTTACATTTTCTTTTCTTGAGAAACATTCCTCTATAGAGTTTTAAATACTACAGTCTTAAATGACACATTTAAAAGTATTTTTATTACTGCATTGTACAAGATTTTCCAGTACAAATGTGTCCACCCTTAAATTTAGCTCTAATTTGGTTAATGACTCCATTTTCATGAAAACCAACTCAGCACAATATTGCAACATTCTAAGGCCTGCTTCACATCTGCGTTCGGGTTTCCGTTTGGGGAGTCCGCTTGGGGACCCCCCCGAACGGAAATCTATACGCATAAAAAAGCGGTTTACCTGGGAAACCCGCAGACCCCATAGACTATAATGGGGTCCGTGTGGTTTCCGCTCGGTTTTCTCATGAAGCAAGCAGAGAGGAAACTGCTGCAAGCATTACTTTCCTGTCCACATGTTTCCGCATGTTTCGTGTGGAAACCACACGGACCCCATTATAGTCTATGGGGTCCGCGGGTTTCCCAGGTAAACTGCTTTTTTATGCATTTAGGTTTCCATTCGGGGGGTCCCCAAGCGGACTCCCCAAATGGAAACCCGAACGCATATGTGAACGGGCCTTACAAAATTCTTGACAGGCTGAAAACCACAACATAACCAATGGGTGGCTATGCATATCATGTTGTGACACAATACCATGAAATCATGTTGACATGGCTGGTCATCTTGTGACACACAAATCTAGACATGTCCAGCAAAGAGATAAAGTAAGGAGGGATACATCTGTAGGTGTTTATTTAATAATGTGTCACCATTTTTTTCTGTTTTTACATACATTGTAGGCTCAGCATGAAATCTGATAGCTCAGTCTGTGTATAGTAGCTCTTATCTCTCCTGAGAGCTTATAAACACTCATTTAAGCTGATTAATTCTTATGAAATATCTGTTCTCAGGAGCGCACAGATAAGAGCTATACACTGAGCTACTAGACAAGCTCTCTGGCAGATTTCATACTGAACAGGACAGAGTAGCCTTCAATTTAGGCGATGGAAATGGTAAATAATTTTTAACAGAGACCCCAAAATAAGCACAATAATAACAAAAATGCACTCATAGGTGGCTGTATCCTTTACCTGAAGGGTTTGGCCACTCTCATGCATAGGCTAATAGCAGTTCATCTCCATTCAGTTGAATGCAGCTGAGCTACAATATTAGATGTAGTCACATTCTAAAAAACAACAGACCATTTTTAATTCTGGAAAATACAGTTTATGTGTAGTTTTGTCAGTACAACAAAACATAAGAACATAAAACATACAACAGATTACTTTGAAGATGGAAATTGATAAAGAGTGAACCAGTGGACACATACATCTATTTTTCACATAATTTTATTCTCACATTCTGTAGTGGTGAACAATTGATGTTACAATATCAGAACTATCATACAGTAATGTAAATGCAAGGATTGCAGAATTCCTGATTGAATCCAGTTGTGTCTTGAATATTTCTGAATACGCAACATAATACAGGCGTTTAAGCTTAGATGGGCTTTCATTCTTCTGTTAATAGCAACACATTCATAGTATTGTATCTGTGTAGTTAAATCTTCCAAGACCAAGTGAAATTCATGGAACTCCCAAGATGAAGTATCTCCTGTATGGCTGCTCCATATTTAAGTTGGAATGTTTCCTGCATTAATCAAGATAAAAATGTATAAGCTTCCAAAGTAATAGACATGGGCACCAAAGAGCAGGCATTGAATTTAATACCTGGATTTACGTGTTGAATTGTTTTGCTTCTTATCCAGGCTACTGCATGTGCGCCAATATTCACTTATCTAAATATCCAATGTACTTGCATGGATATGGCAATTTTCCAGTAGCTGCTTAGAGAGCTGATGGAAAAAGTTAAGACTAATGTCCTAGATATTGTGCTGTTGTTAGTATAGTTTTTAGTTACAAAATTGGCAGTCAGTTCCTTTATTTTATTGTTCCATTGTTATCTGTATCTTTTTACTCTTGATCTGGACTGGGACTCACATCAGACGAGAATTATACCATGGAAGGAGCAGGTTTGAACAAATTATTTTAACAAAAATACATAGGAAATACCTACTGTGTGGGCATTAAAATTTACTATTCATATACAGGAGTATTAAAAGGATACTGTTTACAAAATTTGCTTTTGAGTTTACACTAGATTAACTACATTATTTAGTTTAAAGATATATATTTATTCTAACAGGGTTGATTAAGAACATTGACATATCCTAAGGTTACAGGGCAACAAGCATCTCATAGGATATAGAAAATACTCACAAAGTTTTGTTCAAAATGGCAGATTTTATTTTAATTGATTCCTAACACAAGGTAGGCGATATGCTGCTATGTCTGTAGGATTAGGAACAAAGCAACAACTGTAATAAAGTTAAAATGTAACAAAATTTATAGATAGGTCAGGATTGGTCATCAATATCCGGTAGGTGGCTGTACACCCACTCATCATCTGATATCTACACAATATATGGAGCTAGAAGCAGACAGCTGCAAGTCAGCTCAAGCATAACCACTACCTGCATCCAACTCTGTGCACTTTGCACATATCACTTAATCAGTGTGGGTCTCCGGCTTCTTAAGCCTAACAATATTGTAAAACGTAACCTAAGGATGGGTCTTTGGTATCAGCAAGACAACCTGTTACGATACTGGTAGACACGGCTGGAATCCGGTAGCCAGATGGAATAAGCCAGGAGCAGTTAGGAATAGTAAAGTTGTAGTCCGTGGTGTGGCTTGAAGTGTGGATCGCAAGGTGAGAATTCAGTGCAGAGTAGAAACAGTCTGGGAAATACAGTTTCTGAGGAGCAGGAGACTGGAACAAGTCACAATAATCGAGCAATGGTTGAATTGTCTTATGGGTATAAATAGGCCGAAACAGGAAACAAGATGGCTTAAATTGGCACACATCGGTCATCTTTGTTAAGGGCAAATCCTAGGATAAACATAGCAGCCTCTGGTGGTGAGGAGTGGAAGTGCAACACAATAGTTCAGAGTGAGAGAAACAACGGCCACTGGTGGTAAATTAGAAAAATACACCAGGACTCTGACATTATTCCCTCCTTCAGCATTGACCTCTGGACAATGCTTGGCTTGGTTTTTCTGGATATCTTTGATGAAATTCACATTTCTCCAACTTAATATAGAGTTGATGAGTTCGTAGACACTGTAGAACAACTCTGACATGGTTCTGGTATTCTTCAGAATTGAAGAAGATTAGTATATCATCCAGATAAATGACTACAAACTGATCTAGCAGATCTTTGAAAATGTCCTTAATGAAATGCTGAAAGGTTGCGGGTGCATTACACAGTCCAAAAGACATGAAAGTACTCAAAATGTCCATAACACAATCTGAATGCCTTAAATTAATTTCCCTTCTGATTCTATTGGAACAAGTTTAGACTAAACCAGGGCTTTTCTTCATCCGAATACAGGACGAAACTAATCTTCTGGGGTTCACCCAACTTTTTTCTGGAACAATCTCTTAAAGCCCCTTGTAGACGACCGTGTGATTTTTCAGTGTGCTATCTGTGTTTTTCCAGGATGGCACACTGACCCATTAATTTCCTATGGGCCCAAGCACACTACTGTGTATTCTACAGAACAGTGTAGCTGAGAGTCCGTGACGCAAAACTCAGAGCAGGTCCTACTCTGCTCAGTGTTTGTGGCACGGACTCGCCCAAAACTGGTTGAGTCCGTGGTCCACAAAAACTGAACACTGAACAGTATTTTGTGGTCTGCAAAATACACACAGCTGTCTGCAACTATACTTAGACAAATGAGACCAAAGATGTTTGGCCATAATGCACAGTGCCCTGTATGGCAAAAACCAAACACAGCATATCACCACAAACACCTTATACCAAATGATAAGCATGGTGGTGGCGGTGTGATGATTTTGGCTTGAGACATTGAGTCGATCATGAATTATTCTGCCAATTGAAATGCTTAGAAATGCTTGCAACTTAGAAGAGCTGTGCATAAGCATTCCACCTAATCAAAGTAAAAGACTGATAAAGTCATACAGAATATGATAACTTCAAGTTAGTGCTGCTAAAATTGGTTCTACAAGATATTGCTTCATGGAGTAGACTTTTAACACATGACTTTTCAGTTTTAGCTTTTGGCATTTTGTTAGAAAAATAATGAAATCGTACAATATACTGCATGCTGTGGTTCATGTGAGGTTGGATTTTCAAAACTTTAACTCTTTGGCGACATGCACCATAATAGTACAGCACAGCAACCAATGTGTTAGCACAAATTCCAATACTATTATAGCATGGACATGCCACCCACTCAGGATATATGGCTTATTATAGCTGACAGCCTGATGCAGAACCTGCAGTTGGAGATAAATTTGATCATTGGTGTTAACGCCTTACATGCTATGACTAACCTGCTTCCCTCCCTCCCCCACTGCATTTGGGGAAACCATACTGTTCCTATGATTGCTATACACTGCAATACATCAGATGATTGCTGGGGCAAAAAAAGAAAAAAAAATGTTCAAAAATATTTAAGAAATAAATTAACAAATAAAACAAAATAAAAAAAAAAAAAACCTTAACCATATAAAATGCTTTATCATGTAAAATAATAATAAAAAAACACAATACATGTTTTGCTGTATTGCTTCTTCCATAACAACCTGCAGACTGAAATTAAACCATTAATTAACTTCCACAGTGAACGTTGCAAAAAAAAAAACAAACAAACAAAAAAAAAAACAATAAAAAATAAATGCCAGAAATAATTTTAGGTCACAAAAAATTGAATGAAAAATGATTAATATGGTATCAAAATAAGCCCTGCAGCCAACTCCATCAACAGAAAAATAAAAATGTTATGTTTCTCAGGAGATGGCAATGGCGATACGAAAACAATAGATTTTTTTTTACCAAAATGGAGTTTTATTCTACAAAATTAGCAAAACTATTACTTATACTGTACTATGATAGGCAAAAACTTTAAAATTTTAAAAAAAAATGTCAGAATTGACTTTTTTTTAACCCAAAAACAAAAAAAAAGAGTAGATAAAATTCAGTAACTTGAGGCAAATTTCAGATTTTTAATTGTCTACAAATGTCACCATTTTCTGACATCTGCCATAATAGTACTGCAGCTGTTGGGTATTTAAATATGGAGCTGAGCAGCCACAATAGCCGCTGGGTCTCCACTGTATAATACCTGTTGGCAATGCCCACAATCAGTGCCTGCACTGATTGCGGGCATTAAATCCCACTGGAACCTCAGACAAAGCTGACTTAAGCGCAACTTCCCTAGATTTTTTTTTTCTAAAGTTTTTTAGCGGGTTAAAACATAAAAAAACTAAATAAATGTAGTATCCCTGAATCATAATAACCCATAGAATACAGTCGACTTGTCATTTCGAGTGCACAGTGAACGCCACAAAAACAAAGTCTGTAAGAAAGTCGCACAAACTCCAAGATTTTCTCCAATTCCACCCCATTCTTAATATTTTTCCAGCTTTCCAGTACTTTGTACAAAATATGAAATGGTACCATTACTAAATACAAATTGTCCTGCAAAAATTAAGTGGTCATATGGTGTTTGGAAGGCAGGGAGTCCAAATGAAAATCAAAAACCGAAAAATGGCTGCAGCGGGAAGGGGTTAAATCTGGTTATGTTCATGGGAAACCCATTAAGGAGAGCTGAGGAGATGAACCATGAGGAGTCATGGCACAAGGATGGTGAAGGGGGGTTAACACCATCAACCTCCCATATGTACAGCATTGTTTGTATGTGTAGACAGCCCAATGTCCATTGAAGGAGTACTGAGTTGTCTGACCACATTCTCTTTTGTGAAGAGATACTGTAATTAGATATGCCCAAACAAAAGCCTAAGCAATTTTTCATGACTAATAACCTGTAGAATAAATGTGTAATACACTTTGAGATAACTGATATATGGTTTAAAAAGGACAAAAACAGAAGTTACTTTTTACTACATTTTGGCCAAAAGAATGAACAATGAATGTACTGGAAATAAAAAGTTACTGTATATGTAACAAAACATGACTTTTAATATCACATGTTTATATCACGATTGTACAAGGGCTCCCACCTACACCAGACTAGATACCTCAATGGGAGAAGCCATATGGCTAACTATCACAGGAAGAAGAAGTTGGTCCTTAGCAAAATCATATCCTTTAATGTTATGCCCTAAAAGATATTACAGTGGCAGCAACCCGTAGCATGGCCTGTAGCATTAGCCCTGTTTGTGAGCATTATCCAAGAGTGGTTATATTTACATTATAGGATCCCTGCAAATCAACTGCTTAGAGGGACTTTGCACAAAGAGCACTGCCCCCTAGATGCTGAACAGGGCACAATAATGGAGGTGACACTCGCAGGATTTATTATGTGTCCACTGCAAACATTTCACAAAAAAAACAGAAATGTGACTGTGGGAAACTCCACCATCTCTTCTCATCCAAATATTTGCACAAATAGTATTTCAGCAATGCAGTTATTTTATAAAAAGGACTCTGTTAATTTTCAGGGGGTCTATAACTATAACTCACCAGCAGTATCCTAGCAGTGAAGTTTGTTTCATTCCAGTTACACCCATAAGTTTTGAACCCTTTCATTATGACTTCCTGGGTCATGTTATCACAAGTCTGGCCACCATTTCAGGAATATCTTACCTGTGTAGACCAGTGGTCAGACTCCCCTGTATGGTTGACTTCCTGTGAACTACAGGATTACATCAGCATCTCCCATCAAAACACCCCTTGTTTCTCAGAATGTATCCCCATATATATAGAGAGAGAACTGTTGAAGATATAATTTCTGCCCTATCTAAGGGAACAGGACATGCTAGGACAGGACATTGAAATGCTGCGTTTTCCAAAAAAGCATGTGTTTTTGAAAATGCAGCTTTTCCGCAGCTCCTTCTTTTCTGAAGTAATTATCACTGTAAGTATATCTATAAGTAAACACATTTACTAGCGTTTGGCCATTAATGTAATGGGGTAAACCTTGTTACATTTTTAATCTTCAACCTGGATACTTAGTAAAGATGTGCATTAATCTTAGGAAGCAGGGTAACAAAATAAGGCCTCACATGTCAGTGTTTGGACAGTGTTTTGCATCAGTGTTTGTAAGTCTTTGCAAATCTTTCCATTATACAGTACCTTTTATCGATGTAGCCTCCACTCCTGGTTTTCTTTCACAAACACTGATAAAACATGCTTACCGAAACAGGTCTAAAAACAAATTACATTTTTTGTTAATGCACAATCTATTAAGAGCCACCTTCAGTACAGTCATGGCCAAAAGTTTTGAGAATGACACAAATATTATATTTTCACATGATCTGCTGCCCTCTGGTTTTTATGTGTGTTTGTCAGATGTTTTTATCACATACAGAAATATAATTGCATTCATATTATGAGTAACAGAAGCTTATATTGACAGAATGAGTTAATGCAGCAAGTCAATATTTGCAGTGTTGACCCTTCTTCTTCAGGACCTCTGCAATTCTCCCTGGCATGCTCTCAATCAACTTCTGGACCAAATCCTGACTGATAGCAGTCCATTCTTGCAGAATCAATGCTTCAATTTTGTCTGAATTTGTTGGTTTTTGTTTGTCCACCCGTCTCTTGATGATTGACCACAAGTTCTCAATGGGATTAAGATCTGGGGAGTTTCCAGGCCATGGACCCAAAATCTCTATGTTTTGTTCCCTGAGCCATTTAGTTATCACCTTTGCTTTATGGCAAGGTGCTCCATCATGCTGGAAAAGGCATTGTTGAGCACCAAACTGCTCTTGGACGGTTGGGAGAAGTTGCTCTTGGAGGACATTCTGGTACCATTCTTTATTCATGGCTGTGTTTTTAGGCAAGACTGTGAGAGAGCCGATTCCTTTGGCTGAGAAGCAACCCCACACATGAATGGTTTCAGGATGCTTTACAGTTGGCATGAGACAAGACTGGTGGTAGCGCTCACCTCTTCTTCTCCGAATAAGCTGTTTTCCAGATTTTCCAAACAATCGAAAAGGGGATTCATCAGAGAAAATGACTTTACCCCAGACCTCAGCAGTCCACTCCCTGTACCTTTTGCAGAATATCAGTCTGTCCCTGATGTTTTTTCTGGAGAGAAGTGGCTTCTTTGCTGCCCTCCTTGAGACCAGGCCTTGCTCCAAGAGTCTCCGCCTCACAGTGCGTGCAGATGCACTCACACCTGCCTGCTGCCATTCCTCAGCAAGCTCTGCACTGCTGGTAGCCCGATCCCGCAGCTGAAACACTTTTAAGAGACGGTCCTGCCGCTTGCTGGTCTTTCTTGGGCGCCCTGGAGCCTTTTTGGCACCAATGGAACCTCTCTCCTTGAAGTTCTTGATGATGCGATAGATTGTTGACTGAGATGCAATCTTTCTAGCTGCAATACTCTTCCCAATTAGGCCATTTTTGTGTAGTGCAATGATGACTGCACGTGTTTCTTTAGAGATAACCATGGTTAACAGAAGAGAAACAATGATGGCAAGCACCAGCCTCCTTTTAAAGTGTCCAGTGGTTTCATTCTTACTTAATCATGACAGATTGATCTCCAGCCCTGTCCTCATCAACACCCACACCTGTGTTAATGGAGCAATCACTGAAACGATGTTAGGTGGTCCTTTTAAGGCAGGGCTGCAATGATGTTGAAATGTGTTTTGGGGGATAAAGTATATTTTCTAGGCAAATATTGACTTTGCAAGTAATTGCTGTTAAGCTGATCACTCTTTATAACATTCTGGAGTATATGCAAATTGCCATTAGAAAAACTGAAGCAGTAGACTTTGTAAAAATTAATATTTGTATCATTCTCAAAACTTTTGGCCATGACTGTAGAAAGCATTACAGTCCTTTCTTGAGTTTTTCTATGAGAGCCAACAGACTGTTCTGGCAATAAATGTGGGTTGAGACAGACAAGTCCTGCTGATTTTAGGTATTGTTGACTCCTTTTAGGTCAGCCCATTCATTGTTGTTCTTGAAGTGATATACTGATCACTTTTTGATGACCTCTCAAATACAATGGTCTAGTGAACTACATGTAGCTGCTGGTTAACCTCTTTGAACTATAAAGAGTAAGTTGACTTAGGTTTACCTTCAGATAGGGTTGACTTATTTGCAATTATGACCTTAGATTAAAAAAAAAAAACGTAGTTAGCTTGGGAAATAAATGAAGAAATAGTCATAAAGTCCTTTCTGAATAAAGATACCCTAGGGGTAATGGGCATTTATGGTGAAGGCTTGAATGAAAAATGGTCAGACTCTTTTAAAGGAGATCAATATGTTACTGTTTATGTGAACTTGACATTCTATAGAGGACCTGTGGAAGTTTATTACAAGGGAACAATTTTAATACAGACATATGCCATGATATATTATGGATCCTGGATATTGATATATCTTTAAACATATTGTACATTTGATGCCTAGATGAAATAGAGTTTGTAGTTTTCAATCTAAGCCTAAAGCAAAATAGTTTAAGGCTGAGGCCCCACGTCGCAGAAACACTGCTTTTTTTTGCTGCAGATTTTACTGTGTTTTTTTTTTAAGCCAAAACCAAGACCGGCTACAAAAGGAAAGGGAAAACATATAGGAAGCTCTTATACTTCTCCCTTCTGCTCAATCCCTCCTGTCTTTGGCTGAAAAAAACGTTGCAAAATGTGCAACAAAAAATCCTTAGCCTAAGGCTAAGGCCTCATGTAGTGAAAAAAAACACTGGAAAAAATGCAGCTGAAATGCATCACATTTTATTCCGCAGTATTTTTCATTCTGTTTTCGCTGAGTTTTTCTCTGCAGACATTCTGCCCATATTATACCTATAGAGTATACCAGTGTTTCTGCAGGTATAATTGACATGCTGCATTTTTGAAAACACAGCTTTTCCGCTGCAGATTTTTTTCTGCAATGTGTGGGTGGGATTAGCCAGAATCCCATTCACTTTTCAGGTACTGTAAAACGTTTAGCAACATGGGCCTTCAGCCTAAAGCTAAGGCCCCACGTAGCAGCAACCTGCTTCTTTCTGGCTTCATGATATCAACCAATTAGTGGGAGTCCCAGGTGTCAAACCCCCACCAATCTGACATCAAGGACCTATTTTAAGAATCAGTATCAAAATGCTGGAAAACTCCTGAAAGATTTTTGTGCAGTTCATACTCAAAAAAGTCTGAGAAGGAAGAAGTCATAGATAAATACGTTGCAAGATAATTGCGGGAGTGGAGTGGCAAACTATGTGCAAAGTATGAGGTTTTATGTTATTTTTATAGTAAGATGCCTGCTTCTCTAGTTGGCGTTCATGATGAGCTTATGCAATTTTATGAAAAAAGGATCCTTGTTAAAATTCCTTCTAAAACTGTGAAGTCTTAAAGTGTTTATCAAACAATAGGCTCTTTACAAAAGGCCACTTCAGTCAACAGATTCTGCAAGCTGGGTCAAATGAGACAAGAGTCTTAAGTAAGATGTACTCTGTAGACATTTAAGAGAAATTGTGAGGGCTTAGCATCTGTAAAGCAAGTTCTGTTGGGGGTATTTTCTCTTCTTTCAGAACATCCCACTTCATGCTTCCTAATCATCGTGTTTGCCATTCTCTTTTATAACTAAAATAGAACTCACTTTTATTTCCTTTTAAATAATTGTTTAAGATTCTTTTGTGTCCTCTGCAGGGAAATTCCAATAAGTAAATGTTCGAAAATGTCAGTTATTGTAGGAAAAATCTAGGCAACAAGAGAAAATTAACAAGTTATTTACAATCCTATAAAAATGACTTAAATCCATGTTAAATGAGTTCTTGGAGTTTGTGGTTTCCTATGGCTTCTGCATGTGTATAGGAAGTATGTGAGAAGCAAAGTCTATAACTTTAAAGGAAGCCCATCACCTCCCCCAAATATATTTAACTGCTACCACCGCATCACAAAGTACATTACATTTAAAAACAACAAACCTTTGTTATATATATCATGTTTGTGGGTTTGGAGAAAAGCAGCTTTGAATACGTATGCAACTGAGAAAATTGGTGCACTGGGGGCAGGCCTTCAGGTCCGAGAACACAGCTCTTGCTGCTCAAGTAGGATAGGTGATTTCATAGCAGTGGGATGATCCACTGTCACTGCACAGGGGGGCATTGGCTGGAGATGGTAGTGGTCTGAGTGGCAAGAACAATGCTCCCGGGGCTGAAGGCCCACCCCCAGTGCACCATCTCAATTTAATAAAACTTTAATTTTTTTTTCTCCATATCTACAAAAGTGACATACATAACAAAGGTTTGTTGCTTATCACAGTAATGTGCTGTGTAACATGATGGTGACAGTTGAATATGCTTGGGAGGGGGTGGTAGGCTCCCTTTAATAACTCATGCTAAACATGTTCAGCCATTTCAGTTTAAGTAGATAATAGACAATATTTTTTAACAGATATTTTAAACTTAAATTTAAATATTGCTCTGTGAATACAGCATTGACTTGACAAAACAAATAGATAAATACAATACAACCAATCGATACAAGCAGGACCTTAAAGGGACCCTGTCAGGTGTTTTTTAAGTCTGAACCTATATAATCAATTCCTGTTTTCTGAAATCATTTTTTATACATAATGCCATCATTCTAAAAAAAATTGCAGCTGTTAATTTTGTAACCTCTCCATTTCCAGCTTCTCTAACCTTCCTCAGAAAGTCCAGGACCATGCTTATATCTTATTATATCATATATCCATTGCTTCAGTATACATCTTTTGGCTGTGATTAACACCATCCCACTATATGATGTACTAGTAAGTCATAATAGTAGGTGAGACGTATGTACAGAGATCAGGAGTTCAGACTTCTCCATAGGATGCTGGCTGTATGATGAAGCAAACATCCAATTGTGAAAACATCAATTGAAACTGTAGATGGCATTGCCAAATGCAACCATGGCATCTAAACAGTATAGATGGATGAATGTCACCATTTTGGTCCTGAACACTGCCCTCCTGAGCATGACCCGGGTGGCAGCATTTGGTTGCTATGATAGCTAGGAGCCTATTGAAGGCTCCCAGGCTTATCATTAGAATAGTTCTATTACACTAATAGAAGTCCAGTGATTTTACAATATTTTGCAATACAGTACTATTGCATTATACTGCATGAGCAATCTAACCCCCTGTCCTTCACATCAAAAATGTAAAGATTCAAAACACCCTCCTTTTCCCATATCACATATAAAAATAAACATCAACAACTTAGGAATCACCGCATCCAAAAATGCCCAAACTATAAAAATATTTATGCTCACGGCAAAAACGCCGTGGAAAAAAACAGGGCTTTTACAGTCACAGCACAGTGGATGGGACTCTAGCGAATCCAATCCTCACTTTTCAGTAAAATTCACACTGCAGACATGCAGCGATTTCCAAAACGTTACGTTTTTGAAATCGCAGCATGTCAATTATACCTACGGAAATGCTGGGAGTTTCCCCATAGGTATAATTGAAGCAGAAAGTCTTCAGAAGAAACCTCTGCAAACTTTATGTTGAAAGTGCGATGCGTTGCTGCCGCGGTTTTTCCTGCAGCGCTTTTTTGCTGCGGGACGCCACGTGGGGCCTTAGCCTCAAAGAGGTAGAGGCAAGGATACTGTATAACTTTGCCACCTGTCATCTTGCATATTAAAGATTCTGGTTCCTTCCGGAAAGAACAGAGTTTTGGGCATTACCAGTATCCATGATTCATGTCTGCCTGACCCACTGGACTCCTAAGCTCAGAACAAATAGAAATTTAAAAGAATGAAATACAAGATTTTTTTCCCCAAAACTGTATATCTCTCTGCTCTGCTCCTTCTGCTCTATTACATACTGCAGATTATGTTCAATGTAACAGGATTCTTAAAAGGTTCTATACACTTTTGTAGTAATTTTGCTATTGCACTTACAAAATAGCAACTTTCTTTGCAAATAGATTCTTTAAAAAACTGCCATTTCGGGCATGGAATTTGTTTGCAGACCTGTGTTAAACTTCTGATCCATCTTTTTGTATATCCTCTATGATTCAGTTTCCATGACTGTATCTCCCCCAACAGTGGCAGTCTTTAGGGCCTACTAAAAAACCCATCTAGAGTCTCTGCATTATATAAGAACTTGAAGCTTGTTACAGTTGCATAACACACCATCTTTGTGTACCTGTATGAATGGATGAGTGGGTATTATTGAAGGGTTTAGTGTATTTTCTAAAATAAAACTTAAGACAAGGGGGAAATAAAGTATATTTTGCCTTGTTACGATTGCTCAAAATGCTAACAAAACATTCACTGTTAGGCTAAGGTCCCATGTGGCGTCCCGCAGCAAGAAAAGCTCTGCGGGAGAAACCGCGGCGGGATCGCATCGCAATGCGGTTCTTCCCGCAGTGCTTAGACAGAAAGTTTGCAGAGTTTTCCTCTGCGGACTTTCTGTTATAATTATACCTATGGGGAAACCGCCAGCGTTTCTGTAGGTATAATTGGCATGCTGCGATTTCCAAAACCGTGCCGGTTTTGGAAATCGCTGCATGTCCGCAGCGCATTTTTTTCCGCAAAGTGGGCATGGGATTCACTAGAATCCTATCCATTTTGCTCTGACTGTAAAACGCATCGATTTTTTTTCCGCAACGCTTCCGCCACGGGCGAATCACGGCGTTTACACCAAGTGGGGCCTTAGCCTTACACTAGGTTCGCACCTGCATTAATCAAACCGCTTAAGTTTTCCTCTGTGGAAAATCGCAGCATTTCCGGTGCGGATATTTTTCTGCAATGTGTGGATGAAATTAGCCAGATTCCCATCCACTTTTCAGGTACTGTACGTTTATGCTTCATGGGGCCCGGGCCTTAGGCTAGGAAATAGTAATACTAATGAATAGTAAATCTTGCACAAATAGTATGAAAAATATGAAAGGGACAGAATTAGACAAAAAAGGAGCAAATGGCTTGATAAATTCCCCTACAGTGTGGTGTCGAGACACAGGGACTCCATGTTCCTCGATATAGGATCAGCACACATGATCTGCTGTGCATGAGACCTAAATTAAATAACTAAGCAAAAAGAAAAAAAAAATGTCCCAGGGTCATGAACCTCTTATATGAAATTCTGGCTTTCACACCTACTTTTAACCACTTAACCCTTCATCTGACATATCCCAGCTTTATTTAATACATGTGTAGGTTATAAGAATAACTTGATGACAAACTAAAGAAATGATAATCCCAACACATTATTTTTCAGTCTGACACTCACGCCAGGATTACTGCTCTTATAGTGGTATCCATATTATTTATGTTACATAATGTTTATGAAGCTTGACAGTTCTTGTTTTACATGCTACTTAACATGGGTGGCATGTTTGTTTGCTCTGTATGTTGCTAGTTGTGTTTTACCAAAGAATGTAAAGATGAAGTACAATATGGGTGGTCCTGCGTGGAAAGCACAGAATGCTGACTGAATGACACTTAGGAGATGAGCAGAGGAACAGTGGATGGTGGGAAACTGGGGGAAAATGCCACTGAAGTGGAGGAAGGAAGTTCACTGAAGCTTGTGAAGAGGCCATCAGCACTAGAGAGGCTGCAGACTTAATAGCCGTAATCTGAGAATTGTCTGTAAATTGGAAGAATCAGAGCTGTCTCTTATTAACTACAAAGAAAAAGCAGAGCTTGGTAGAGTTAACCCTACTGTACCTGGCCTAAATTCTGCTGCTGTGATGCCTGGAAAGCATAGTATATGACATGTGTGTGATGTGCAAGTTTTCTCCATGAAGTTCACAAAGTAAAAGCCTTCTGTAAATAATAGATTAGCTAGTATTATTCACCTGATTTCACCGTACAACCCCAATTCCAATGAAGTTGGGATGTTGTGTAAAACATAAATAAAAATATAATATGATGATTTGCAAATCATTTTCAACCTATATTCAACTGAATACACTACAAGGACAAGATATTTAATGTTCAAATGGATAAACTTTATTGTTTTTTCGCAAATATTCACTCAATTTGAATTTGATGGATGCCTGCAACATGTTCCAAAAGAGCTGGGACAGGGGCAACAAAAGACTGGGAAAGTTGAGGAATCCTCAAAAAACACCCGTTTGAGCATTCCAGAGGTGAAAAGGTTAATTGGAAACAGGTGAGTGTCATGATTGGGTATAAAGGGAGCATCTCCGAAAGGCTCACCATTCACAAGCAAGGATGGCGCGAGGTTCACCACTTTGTGAACAACTGTGTGAGCAAATAGTCAAACATTTTAAGAACCATGTTTCTCAACGTACAATTGCAAGAAATTTAGGGATTTCATCATCTACAGTGGGGAAAAAAAGTATTTAGTCAGCCACCAATTTTGCAAGTTCTCCTACTTAAAAAGATGAGCGAGGCCTGTAATTGACATCATAGGTAGACCTCAACTATCAGAGACAAAATGAGAAAACATATCTAGAAAATCACATTGTCTGATTTTTTAAGAATTTATTTGCAAATTATGGTGGAAAATAGGTATTTGGTCAATAACAAAAGTTCATCTCAATACTTTGTTATATATCCTTTGTTGGCAATAACAGAGGTCAAACGTTTTCTGTAAGTCTTCACAAGGTTGGCACACACTGTTGCTGGTATGTTGGCCCATTCCTCCATGCAGATCTCCTCTAGAGCAGTGATGTTTTGGGGCTGTCACTGGGCAACACGGACTTTCAACTCCCTCCAAAGTTTTTCTATAGGGTTGGGATCATTGTCATGCTGAAAGACCCAGCCACGTTTCATCTTCAATGCCCTTGCTGATGGAAGGAGGTTTGCACTCAAAATCTCATGATGCATGGCCCCATTCATTCTTTCATGTACACGGATCAGTCGTCCTGGTCCCTTTGCAGAGAAACAGCCCCAAAGCATGATGTTGCCACTCCCATGCTTCACAGTAGGTATGGTGTTCTTTTTATGCAACTCACCATTCACTCTCCTCCAAACATGACGAGTTGTGTTTCTACCGAACAGTTCTACTTTGATTTCACCTGACCATATGACATTCTCCCAATACTCTTCTGGAACATCCAAATGCTCTCTAGCAAACTTCACACAGCCCCAGATATGTACTGGCTTAAGTAGGGGGACACGTCTGGCACTGCAGGTTCTGAGTCCCTGGCGGCGTAGTGTGTTACTGACGGTAGCCTTTGTTACGTTAGTCCCAGCTTTCTGCAGGTCATTCACTAGGTCCCCCGTGTAGTTCTGGGATTTTTGCTCACCGTTCTTGTGATCATTGTGATCCCATGGGGTGAGATCTTGTGTGGAGCCCCTGATCGAGGGAGATTATCAGTGGTCTTGAATGTCTTCCATTTTCTAATTATTGCTCCCACAGTTGATTTCTTCACACCAAGCTGCTTGCCTATTGCAGATTCAGTCTTCCCAGCCTGGTGCAGGTCTACAATTTTGTTTCTGGTGTCCTTCCACAGCTCTTTGGTCTTCACCATAGTGGAGTTTGGAGTGTGACTGTTTGAGGTTGTGGACAGGTGTCTTTTATACTGATAACAATTTCAAACAGGTGCTATTACTACAGGTAATGAGTGGAGGACAGAGGAGCCTCTTAAAGAAGAAGCTACAGGTCTGTGAGAGCCAGAAATCTTGCTTGTGTGTAGGTGACCAAATAGTTATTTTCCACCATAATTTGCAAATAAATTCTTAAAAAAATCAGACAATGTGATTTTCTAGATATGTGTTCTCATTTTGTCTCTCATAGTTGAGGTCTACTTATGATGTCAATTACAGGCATCTCTAATCTTTTTAAGTGGGAGAACTTGCACAATTGGTGGCTGACTAAATACTTTTTTTCCCCACTGTACAGTCCATAATATCTTCAAAAGATTCAGAGACTCTGGACAAATCTCTGCACGTAAGTGGCAAGGCCAAAAACCAACACTGAATGCCCATGAACTTCAATCCATCAGGCGGCACTACATTAAAAACCGACATCATTCTGTAATGGATATTACCACATGGGCTCAGGAACACTTCAGAAAACCATTGTCAGTGAACACAGTTCGTTGCTACATCTACAAGTGCAGGTTAAAACTCTACCATGCAAAGCGAAAGCCAACAATACCCAGAAACGCCGCCGGCTTCTCTGGGCACAAGTTCATCTGAGATGGACTGATGCAAAGTGGAAAAGTGTCCTGTGGTCTGACCAATCCACATTTCACATTGTTTTTGGAAATCATGGACTTCGTGCCCTCCAGGCCAAAGAAGAAAAGGACTGTCCGGATTGTTATCAGCGCAAAGTTCAAAAAACAGCATCTCTGATGGTATGCGGGGTGTTAGTGCCCATGGCATGGCTAACTTGCACATTTGTCAAGTTACCATTAATGCTGAAAGGTACATACAGGTTTTGGAGCAACATATGCTGCCATCCAAGCCACATCTTTTTCAGGAAGTTCCCTGCTTATTTCAGCAAGAAAATGTCAAGCCACATTCTGCACGTGTTACAACAGCGTGGCTTCGGAGTAAAAGAGTGCAGGTCCCAGACCTGTCTCTCATTGAAAATGTGTGGCGCATTATGAAGCGCAAAATACGACAACAGAGACCCCAGACTGTTGAGCAGCTGGAGTTGTAAATCAAGCAAGAATGGGAAAGAATTCCATTTACAAAGTTTCAAGAATTTGTGTCCTCACTCAAATGCTTGAGTGTTGTTAAAAGTAAAGGTGATGTAACACAGTGGTAAACATGCCCCTGTCCTAGTCTTTTGTTGCCCCTGTAATGGGGTGTGGTTATATACTTTGTCCCATAATGACACTTCACAAATCTTGTGTTAGTGAAGAAATTGCCTCAATATACAGTAAAGGTTTCCCATGAAAATATTTTTGACAAGCCCATTGAGAGGAAACACTACCATGCGCTTTTAATTATTAGTTTAAATTTTATATTAAATTTGTAATTTTGTGCTAATATTAAAGGCACATAGTCTTGTCTGGCAAACACTTTTATTACAGACTGTTCTATGCAGCCTGTATTACAAGTGCTGTTATTTTACAATGCATTAGCATTGCAATGTATTAGTGATAAAAAAAAAAAAAGTTAAAAAATAGTATAGTTTTATATATTTATAAAAATATAAAAAAAAGAAAAAAATAAGAAAGAAAAATTAAAATCTACCCCCTTTCCCTAAAAAACATAGAAACGTACTTACATAATGTGATATTTGTCTCATACGGTGAGCACCAAAGTGGGAAAAAAAATCAGAAGAGCCAAACCGCCTTTTTTTTTTTTTTTTTGCCACCTATAAATATTTGGATAAAAAGTGATCAAAGCAATAGACATTCTCCAATTGGTATAAACAAAAAGTACATCTGGATTTTTTCAGTGGTTAAAACGGAAAAAAAAACTATATAAGGCCGGGGCCCCACCTGGCGTAAAAACGCTGTTTTACAGTCACAGCAAAGTGGATGGGATTCTAGCGAATCCCATGCCCACTTTGCATTAAAATATGCGCTGCAAAGATACAGCGATTTCCAAAACTGTCACGGTCAAAGCTCGGTCAAAGCTGTCAAAAGCGTTGTGGGAATAACCGCAATGCATTACCGCCACGGTTTTTCCCGTAGCACTTTTTTGCTGCGGGACGCCACGTGGGACCTTAGCCTAAAATTGGTATTGCCATAATCATATCAACCCATAGAATACAGGTGACATGCCATTTTGGCTGCACAGTGGATAAAACAAAGCCGGAAAGAAAGACTCGCAAGCATAGTTTTTCTCCAATTCCACCCCATTTTAAATTTTTTATGCTGCGGCGGGAAAGGGTCAAAGTCCATTAAAAATGGATCAGTGGTTTGAGTCAAAAAAGACAGATCACTGAAATTAATCTGGTTTTTTTTTTACCGGTCTGTTAAAAAATACTCGGCCATCACAAACATAAATTAATAGCCATTTTTAACTTACATTAGATCCCTCAAAAATGACACTTTCGTCCGAATATAGCCTTAAAAGTAGGTGTTGTAACGGCAAATAATTACCTGTTTCTGAAGGCTCTTCCAAAGTGTGTGGGCTTATTAGTCTATTTTAATTGCTTCTGGCATAAAGTGTGTGTGAGTTTGTGAATATATCTTGTCATTCTTTCTGTAATGAACTTGGATTGATGCAATACTGACTGCCTGGGTGGGCTGCTGTCAGGACATAGTGTCATCCCTTTTAATAACAGTGCTCTGTTAGGCTGCATAGAAAAGTAACATGTTTGTTATTAAAGTAAACAAACTGGTGCATGTCTTCAGGCTATCTGTGAATTCACCAAGCCTACATTTCTCTATCCATTTAGTGAATATAGAATTCAAAACAGTCATAGCAAAGAGGAAAATCGGAACCACTAAAACTTGCAGTTATGAAGAGCAAACTTAATTTGTGGTTTTCATAGAAGCCAGCCAATGTTTATTTCCACAGTATAAAGCAAACCAATGCAAGAAAAGACTTTGCAGACATACAACATATGCTTCCCTTCTGCTTATTTTACCTTTTGGATATAAAGTACAGATCTTTATGAATAAATCCATTACCATGCTAATATTATAATATTATCATACAGTAGATAGATAGATAAATAGATAGATAGATAGATAGATAGATAGATAGATAGATAGATAGATAGATACAAAAATACTACACACCTCAGGATCTCCAATAAAATTCCAAAAATTGATTATTTATTGCAGAAACAGCAATGTATTGGTCCAGTACATATGAACCTTTTTCAAGCCATATTAGTACAGTATAGATATATTCATTGTAACAAATTTCATTTAACTCTTTTTATTGTCACAGTGAATAATACCTTATTAAACTTATTTTAAATTAAAGGGGTATTCCCACAAACATAACCATTTTTAAATTTGTAGATAATTAAAAGTTAAACATTTTTGCAAATATAAGTAATTAAACATTTTGCAGAGTCTTAAATATTTTCTCTAAATATCTTGTGGTCACAAGTTGTTGTCTTGATCGGTTGCCAGTGGATACGACCATGAATGCAGGACCTTTCTAAGTTCAGAAAATCAGCCATGATGTCCTTATTGTAGCCGGGATATCTTCTGATACATGTAGTGTCACTGCCTGATAACCCAGCTACAATAAGAAAATCATGGCTGGGTTCCTGACAAGTCCCAGACCATAGAAAATTTCTGCATTCATGGTCGTATCCATTGGCAATCGATCAAGACAACAGAAAGTCACCACTAAGATTGTTAGAGAAAACCTTGTAGAATTTTTAACTACTTATATTTGCAAAAATGTTTAACTTTTAATTATCTACAAATATAGATATGATTATGTTCTTGGGAATACCCCTTTAAGGGTCCAGTCACATGTACTATATTCTACCATGAAAGCATTACAGCATGCATTGCAATATATCAAAATTATCTATTTATTTTCATGGATTCAGTGTAAATATTTGAGAGAAAAAAAATCTCTGCAGCTCACTGTATTCCTCTGTACTGCTCTATTAGCTCAGTGGTTAGCACTGTTGGCTAGCTGGAGTCCTGTGTTCAAAACAAGGATAAGGGTACAAGGGTAAGGAATATGCAAATAAGACCTCATTGGTAAAAAAGAGGAACTTGCTCATAGTGCCACCTTTTGGAAGGTAACTCCCTATAGATTAATGCATAGTGTAGACAGGCAGAGGGTAAAGTGGTAGATGGCCAATATCTGCCACTTAGAATTTTACTCGCAGTGAGATAAGGCCTGGAGTCTTGAGCCTGGGATTGGGGACTTGCTGCAGGTCCACTCCAGTATGGGTGTTGTGGACAGGTGCATGCAGCGTTTAAATTGAAAGCTGCCAGAGCAGTAGGGGGTGTGATAGAACAGAAGTAAGCTGTGTTGCCACATAGACCCTGGTCAGCTGCTATATAGACTACACTGTGTGGAGGAGAAAACCTAAGACAACCAACTGTATTGGTGAGGAAGCTCTTCTCAATTGTTTTGGATCCTGAACCAAGGAAGATTTATGTTACCTGGTTTTGTACTTTTATGCTAAAGCAAGCTGTTTGAGTTGGACTGTGTGAACTATGGCGAATAAAACTGCAAGTGTGAACTGAAACCTGCGCTTCCTCTGCCTATCTTCTCTGATAACCAGCCTACCCTGAGGGTCCCGTGTTTACATATGGTGGAGGATGCGGGCAGACCGTTGCTAGGGGCAACCGCGTGTTGGCTTTAAAATTTCTTAGCTGTGAATGTCCTGGGTGAATGCTGCTACAGCAGTAATGAAAGACACCTGGACCATGGACGAGTTGGTCAAACAGTTGATGCAAGCCAATATGCAACAACAGCAGGCTAATGCACAACAACAGCGTGCCATGGAGGCGGCCGAGAGATGACAGCAGGAGACAAATCGCTTGCTAATGGAGCAAATAGCAGCACTTAGAGAAGTAGTGGCTGTGCAGCGAGTTGTGCTTGTAACTGCTCCAAGTTCTGTGGGTGATGTCCGGAAGACAATACAGACTACTCTACAGAAAATGACTACTGAGGATGATGTAGAGGCTTATTTAACTGTCTTTGAATGGATTGCAGACAGAGAAAAGTTGCCTTTGGAACATTGGGCTGAAATGCTGGCTCCATACCTGACAGGTGAGCCACAGAAAGCATATTATGATCTCACCTTGCAGGATTCCAAGGATTACAGCAAACTAATGGCTGAAATACTAGCTCACTTGGGGGTCAGTTTAGCAGTCCAGGCCCAGCGAGTACATCAATGGATTTTCTGACAAGAAAAACCCCCACTGTCATAGATATATAATCTCTTCCACCTGATTTGTAAATGGTTCGAACCAGAGTCTATTACGCCAGAGCAGATGATAGAAAGAGTGGCGATGGATCGCTATATAAGTGCTCTTCCTATCTCACTGCAGCGCTGGGTTGTCCAGGGAAACCCACAAAGTGCAGACAATCTGGTGGACCTTGTGGAGAGGTATTCTACAGCTGAAAATTTTGTCTTGTGAACAACTAAGGAGAAATCTTCTCTGGTTAACCCCAAAGTTCATGCTGAACCCGATAAAAGGTGGTGTAAACCAGGGGGAGATAGGAGACAAGTACCTGTGAACAAGAAAATGGAGGAACTGGAAGTCAGTTCCAAAATGTAGCCATGCCAAGTAGTCTGCTGGAGGTGTCACACCCCAGGGCACATAGCAGCACATTCTGTTATGAAAGCAGAGCCCATGGACTGTAGTGTGGCTTGCCGCAGTTCCTTGTTTGCACACCCTGTATGCAGTGCCGTGCCATCTCATCCTGGCAGACCACAGATGTGTCAGGTGTCTGTCAATGTCATCATGGTGACTGCGCTTCTGGACTCAGGAAGTCTGGTGACTCTTGTCAGAGATGAACTTTCCCATATATTATCTGTCCCTGGAAAAGGTATGGGAGTGATGTGCGTGCATGGGGACATTAAAGACTATCCTGTCGCTCAAGTGAATATAGAGACTATGTGTGGTAATGTCTCCCACAAAGTGGGCCTTGTAAAAAACCTATTGTATGAATGATGATAGGACAGGACTTATCTCTGTTTTGGGAGCTGTGGGATAGAGTGACATCTTCCCAAATTAATAAGCCTACCAAGGTTGATACTGTGTCTCCAGGGGGTGAACTTGTAGAAAACTGAGTCTACAGACTCTGAACCAGCCTTGCCAGACCTTGAGGAGTTGAGGGTTAATTTTGGGACTGCACAATTGCAAGATGCCACCTTAAAAACTGCACGGGAGAATGTGACAGTGCTAAATGGTGTTCCCCAGGAGCCAGAGGCCGATCAGTGGTATCCGTTCTTTGAGGTACATAACAATCTGTTATATCAGGTTACCAAGGCTAATAATGAAATTGTGGAAGAGTTACTGGTTCCCCGGCCCTACAGGAAAATGGTATTAGACCTGGCTCATTCTCATGTGTTAAGGGGACACCTAGCTTCAGATAAGACCAGAGAACGGGTCTTCCAGTGATTCTATTGGCCGAGATGCTATAAAGAGATTGAAAACTACTGTAAGTCCTGTCCCACTTGCCAGGTAAATGCTCCTGTGGTACATTTCAGGAGTCCTTTGGTGCCCCTACCCATTATTGAAGTTGTATTTGAGCGTATTGCCATGGATACAGCTGGACCCTTGGTAAATTCCGCCAGAGGACACCAGTACATATTGGAAGTGCTAGACTATGCTACCCAATATCCAGAGACAATCCCTTTGAGAAACCCCACAGCTAAGTGCATCGCTAAAGAATTGTTTCATATATGCACTAGGGTGGGAATTCCCAAGGAAGTCTTTAACAGATCAAGGTACACCATTCATGTCTAAAGTAATGAAAGAATTATGTAAAATACTGAAGATTAGGCAGCTGAGAACATCTGTATACCATCCACAAACTGATGGGCTTGTAGAAAGGTTTAATAAGACATTGAAAGCAATGTTGAAAAAGGTTGTTGAAAAGGATGGAAAAGATTGGAATTGTTTGTTACCATATCTGTTGTTCTCAATTAGGGAAGTACCACAGGCCTCTACAGGGTTTTCCCGATTTGAGCTGCTACATTGTAGACATCCCCGTGGTCTGCTTGACGTGGCTAAAGAGACATGATAGTCTGAAGCCACCCCATATAAAAGCATAATTGAACATATTGCACACATGCAGGAGAGAATCTCCAAGGTGATGCCCATAGTGAGGGAACATTTACAGAGGGCCCAAGAAGCTCAAAGAAATGTGTACAACCGTTCTGCTAGAATTAGGGAATTCAGTCCAGGTGATCGGGTCTTGATACTTGTGCCCATTGTGGAAAGCAAGTTTTTGGCTAAGTGGCAGGAATCCTTTGAAATCCTGGAGAAAGTTGTGGTTAATTTTAAAGTGCACCAACCAGGCAAAAGAAAGCCGGTGCAAATATATCATGTAAATTTGATTAAGCCCTGGAGAGAAAGGGAATCGTTGGCCACACTAGTCTGCCCTCCTGCAGTTACTGAGCCAGAAAACCATAAAGTGACATTGGCAGATACTTTGTCTTGTTCGCAAAAACAAGAAACAAAGGAGTTTTTGCAGCATAACAAAGAGATGTTTTCTAATTTGCCAGGATGTACTAATGTTATTGAACATGAGATCATTCATGAGCCGCAGGTAAAAGTGAAACTGAAACCTTACAGGATTTCTGAGGCCCGTAGACAGGTTATATCAGAAGAGGTCCAGAGAATGTTGTCTTTAGGAGTGATTGAAAAATCAAAAAGTGAATGGTCTAGTCCAATTGTACTAGTTACAAAACCAAATGGTACTTGGCGCTTCTGTAACGATTTTCGGAAACTTAATGAGGTTTCAAAAATGGATGCCTACCCTATGCCCCGGGTAGATGAACTTATTGAAAGGTCGGGCCCAACCAGGTACATAACCACTCTGGACCTCACAAAAGGGTATTGGCAAATATCGTTGGCCAAGGACGCCCTAGCGAAAACTGCATTTTCCACTCCTGAAGGCTGTTTTCAGTATGTTAAGATGCCCTTCGGTTTAAAGGGAGCCCCTGCCACCTTCCAAAGAGAAATGGATGAAATCCTCGTTCCACACGAGTTATGCAGTGGCCTATTTAGATGATATTGTCATCTTTAGCCTGGGTTTACTGCTAGCCCAGAAAAGTGTGCTATGGGCATGGAACAAGTCAGGTATTTAGGTTATGTTGTGGGGAGAGGTATGATTAAGCCCCAGAATAATAAGGTATACGCCATACAAAGCTGGCCCTGTCCTCTCACAAAAAAAAACAGTAATTGTGGGGTATTACCGGCGATGTGTGCCTAATTTTGCCAGTATGGCAGCACCTTTGTCTGATCTCACAAAAGGAAAAAAATCGGTGATGATTCAGTGGTCACCAGAAGCTGGAAAAGGCGTTTAAAAATCTGAAAATGGCACTCTGTAGACAGCCAGTGCTGATGGCCCCAGATTTTTCAAAAGAATTTATAGTTCAAACAGATGTGTCAGAGCTCGGGTTAGGGGCTGTCATGTCTCAGGAAGTCCATGGGGAAGAATATCCAGTTATGTACCTGAGCCGAAAACTGAACACAGCAGAGGGAAACTACTCTATTGTGGAAAGAGAGTGTCGGACAGTAAAGTGGGCTCTAGACTCTCTGAGATATTACCTGCTGGGTAGAAAGTTCAAGCTTGTCTCAGACCATGCCCCATTGAAGTGGATGAGCAAGAATGAAGGTAACAATGCGAGGGTAACACGCTGGTTCCTGGCGTTACAGGACTTTGACTTTGTGGTTGAGCATAGACCAGGGAAGACCCATTTAAATGCAGATGCCCTCTCAAGAATCCACTGTCTCTCATCTGTAGGTGCCCAGCTCGTCGGCTTTGGGCAGAGGGTAAAGTGGTAGATGGCCGATATCTGCCACTCAGAATTTTACTTGCAGTGAGATAAGGCCTGGAGTTTTGACCCTGGGATTGGGGACTTGCTGCAGGTCCACTCCAGTATGGGTGTTGTGGACAGGTGCATGCAGCGTTTAAATTGAAAGCTGCCAGAGCAGTAGGGGGTGTGGTAGAACAGAAGTAAGCTGTGTTGCCACATAGACCCTGGTCAGCTGCTATACAGACTACACTGTGTGGAGGAGAAAACCTAAGACAACCAACTGTATTGGTGAGGAAGCTCTTCTCAATTGTTTTGTATCCTGAACCAAGGAAGATTTGTTACCTGGTTTTGCATTTTTATGCGGAAGCAAGCTGTTTGAGCTGGACTGTGTGAACTATTGCGAATAAAACTACAAGTGTGAACTTAAACCTGCGCTTTCTCTGTCTGTCTTCCGTGATAACCAGCCTACCCTGAGGGTCCCATTTTTACAATAGTTTTCAAAGAAACCTAAAAGCATAATCTGGGAATAACTAAGCCAGAAAAACTCCGCCAAAAGGAAGAGGGTGGGATGTGCAAACAGCTCTTTCGAGGTAGTTACCTCTCATCAGTGCAGAGAAGGGTGCTATCTGTGTCAGAGGTCTCAACGTGGGTCAGAAGGTATAAAGTGTCTAGGAGAGAATGTACAAGGACTTATTATACCATACATGACCTGCTAAGATTTCTGGGTGAGGAATATGCAAATAAAACCTCATTGGTGAAAAAGAGGAACTTGCTACCCACGTTGAACCTAATGAGACATATTTTTATTTTTACATCAAAGGATATGAAGCTTTGTTTTTGTGGGACTAGTTCCAGTTGTACATTTTATGTGAACCATATATGTTGGAGTTTTATTTATATTAATCAATATTAATTGCATTTTAATTTAAATTAATTAATTTTCTTGGAAAATAAATTTCTGGCTATCACTTTTTGATTAGTGGAGAAAGTGTTGCAGCCCCCCCTCACAGGTTTTTCCATGGCACAAGAGAATACAGTATATAGTGGAAAAAGAGTTTGTACAACTTGGAATTTGTTCATTTTAGTCCTTACACTTGTCTGAACTTAAAGTAGCACTCCAACAAAAAATTTATTCTTTGACCCATTAGAAAAGTATCGGATGCAAATTGTGAAGGTAATCTCCCTTCTGGTCCTCCCTTCAGGTCCTCAGCTGTAGCATGTGACTCTCCAACTGACACAATGCTGCAAATTTATTAAGACTGGTGTTTAATACGCCAGTCTTAATAAAGACCCCGACTGGCGCAGGCTTCATAAATTAGTGACATGCCCATGTGTCTGACTGAAGATCTACACCAGCTAGGAACATGAGTAGATTTCTATTGTAACACACCCCTGTGTCTTAACCCTTTCCCGGCATCTGCCGTAATACTACGGCCTATGCCAGGTGCTTAAATATGGCGGCCGCTCGGGACCCGAGCAGCCGTCATAGCCACCAGGTTTCTGCTGTATTATGTATTATGATGGCAGCGCCTGCTGACCAAGGCACTAATTTACCGGCGGCGCGCGGGCGCCACCATTTTGCCGGGGATCGCTGGCACCCGGAGCAAGCTCCAGGGCCGGCGTCCTGTTGCTATGACAGCCGGGAACCTTGTGAAGGTAAATGGTAGCTTCATGAAAAAAAAACTTGTCCCGCAAACATTAAGACCTCATATGGCTCTCAGAAAGGAAAAATAAAAAAGTTATTGGGTTTGGAAGGGGGGGGGGGGGTAGTCAAAAACGAAAATTGAAAAATGTCACCGGCGGGAAGGTGTTAAGAGCCTTATAGCTGATCAAATAAAATCCCTGAGGAGCAGAAGGGAATGGATAACAAACAAATGTACCTTCACTACAATTTACATCAGGCTCCTTTCTACAGGACACAGAATTAAAAAAAAATTGTGGAAGAACCATTTTAACCCTTTCCCTATATCCCGACAGAATAGAGGTAACATGTCATTTTGGCTGGATGGTGAAAACCGTAAAAAACAAAGCCCATAAGAAAGTTGTGCGAGCACATTTCTAATTCCACCCCATTCTGATTTTTTTCCAGCTTCCCAGTACACCATATGGAATATTAAATTGTACCATTATGAAGTACAATTTCCCCCACAAATTTACACTCTCATATGCTTCTATGAACAGAAAAGCTCTGGCTTTTGGAAGGCGAGGAGTTAAAAACAAAAATGGCTGCAGTGGGAAGGGGTTAAGAGTTGAGTTGGTAGTCTTACAATGATTAACTGACCATAGGTACAGATGCAGCTGTAAAGTGAGACAATCTATTGGATTTATAAGCCCAGAAGGCACTATTTTATTAGTTGGCACCTATGAATCCCATTTCTTGTGGATTAAAGGGTTTTTCCAAGCTTTATAATAAATGACCTAGCCTTAGGATAGATTATCAATTAAAAATCAGCATGGGCTTGACACATAAGCCCCTCAGTATTTACTAAGCTCAGCACTGTAAATTTGTGCAGCAGCTGTGCTTGGGTATCGCAGTTCAGCCCATTCACTTGAATGGAACTGAGCTGTGATTAGGCCATGTGATCAGTGACAGTGATATCACATGACCTGGGAGCCACTTTAAACTGCTGATCTGTAGGACCCCCAAGGATTTTTAATTGATAACCTATACTATGGAGCGGTCATGAATTAAAAAGTCCCGGAAAACCGCTTTTTAAAGGAATTTTCATTTAGCACAATGAGGAATATAAAAACAGAAGAATGATAACATTTATTTATCTACCACTACTGCTATGGTTATTTACTATAGAATGTATATTCTCTACTAAGCTGTAAAACCAATATAAAGCTAGGATACATATGGAATAAAGATCTCATATCATTATTACACTTTGTTGGTAACTTGCCAGATACAGCCATACCATTTGCCCTTTAAAACTGAACAAAGTAAGCCATTTAAGGTAAATGATGCATTCCATAACGAAGTCAAAAGTTTAGTTTACTTAAGGCTGTACATAATAGTAATATAAAGCATGAACTGACTTGCCAGATAGACACAGAACCCTTGACCTGCTTCACTGGCCCAAACTTGCCTCATTGACATTTTTTTTTGCATATGTATCACACTAGATAACTTTTATACCGATGGATCCCTCTTTATTGCAACATTTTTCTTACCATAAAAAGAAACCTGTCAAGCTTTAATACTGTGTTTTACATTGTATGTCTAGTCTTGTGAAATCTGAACTTCTGTTTACTCTCATCAGAATGGAGTTTGCACAGTTTCTGGGAAAATGAATGAATATCATCAAGTTTAGTGTCTTAACTTACAGTTGAAATTGAGCATTGAAAAGTTTGACATTCTAGCAGACAAAAAATGAGCTCCAAAATCTGCTACAGTGGGGAAAATAAGTGTTTAGTCAGCCACAAATTGTGCAAGTTCTCCCACTTAAAAAGATGAGAGAGGCCTGTAATTGACATCATAGGTAGACCTCAACTATGAGAGACAAAATGAGAAAACAAATCCAGAAAATCACAGTGTCTGATTTTTAAAGAATTTATTTGCAAATTATGGGGAAAATAAGTATTTGGTCACCTACACACAAGCAAGATTTCTGGCTCTCACAGACCTGTAACTTCTTCTTTAAGAGGCTCCTCTGTCCTCCACTCATTACCTGTAGTAATGGTACCTGTTTGAAATTGTTATCAGTATAAAAGACACCTGTCCACAACCTCAAACAGTCACACTCCAAACTCCACTATGGTGAAGACCAAAGAGCTGTGGAAGGACACCAGAAACAAAATTGTAGACCTGCACCAGGCTGGGAAGACTGAATCTGCAATAGGCAAGCAGCTTGGTGTGAAAAAAATCATCTGTGGGAGCAATAATCAGAAAGTGGAAGACATACAAGACCACTGATAATCTCCCTCGATCAGGAGCTCCACGCAAGATCTCACCCCGTGGGGTCAAAATGATCACAAGAATGGTCAGCAAAAATCCCAGAACCGCACTGGGGGAACCTAGTGAATAACCTGCAGAAAGCTGGGACTAACGTAACAAAGGCTACCGTCAGTAACACACTACACCGCCAGGGACTCAGATACTGCAGTGCCAGACATGTCCCCCTGCTTAAGCCAGTACATATCCGGGTCCGTCTGAAGTCTGCTAGAGAGCATTTGGATGATTCAGAAAAGTATTGGGAGAATGTTATATGGTAAGATGAAACCAAAGTAGAACTGTTTGGTAGAAACACAACTCATCGTGTTTGGAGGTGAGTGAATGCTGAGCTGCATCCAAAGAACACCATACCTACTGTGAAGTATGGGGGTGGCAACATCATGCTTTGGGGCTGATTCTCTGCAAAAGGACCAGGACGACTGATCCGTGTACATGAAAGAATGAATGGGGCCATGTATCGTTAGATTTTGAGTGCAAACCTCCTTCCATCAGCAAGGGCATTGAAGATGAAACGTGGCTGGGTCTTTCAGCATGACAATGATCCCAAGCACACCGCCAGGGCAATGAAGGAGTGGCTTCGTAAGAAGCATTTCAAGGTCCTGGAGTGGCCTAGCCAATCTCCAGATCTCAACCCCATAGAAAACCTTTGGAGGGAGTTGAAAGTCCGTGTTGCCCAGCGACAGCCCCAAAACATCACTGCTCTAGAGGAGATCTGCATGGAGGAATGGGCCAACATACCAGCAACAGTGTGTGCCAACCTTGTGAAGATTTACAGAAAACGTTTGACCTCTGTCATTGCCAACAAAGGATATATAACAAAGTATTGAGATGAACTTTTGTTATTGACCAAATCCTTATTTTCCACCATAATTTGCAAATAAATTCTTTAAAAATCAGACAATGTGATTTTCTGGATTTGTTTTCACATTTTGTCTCTCATAGTTGAGGTCTACCTATGATGACAATTACAGGCCTCTCATCTTTTTAAGTGGGAGAACTTGCACAATTGGTGGCTGACTAAATACTTTTTTCCCCCACTGTATGTGTTAATAATAGTACAGCTATTCTCTGTGAAAGAGGGCCTTATGGCCCCATCAGGCACCTCTTATAGTTACACCCTTGGTTCTCCATACCATACGACTACTGCCTCTGCACCTCCTATAGCTATACCCTTAGTTCCCCAGACAACCTTCTTTGCTACTTGAAAGAAGTACTGCTATAGCTTACTGCTAGCCCGCTAGTGGCAGTCATATTAACACTGGTGAAAGAGAGGGTGTGTGAAGTCACTGCAGGCATAACCAGTGGAGGGTTCATTAGGTCCAGCAGCTGATGCACATGAGAGTTGAGAGGAAACAGTGAGGAAGACAGCAAAGATGCTCCCAGAAAGGCCAGTCAAAGTAAGCTGGCATGGAGAAATGTGAAAGAGAGAGAATAGGAGGAGGTGTACTCACTTTTAGAGATTGGATTACTATATTCAGCTTTTTGCATATTTACTGCTGTTCTCATGTGTTCCTATACTTCAACAGTTGAAAGTAAAGGTCTCCCTTAAAGAGGACCTTTCATTACCTCCTCCAATTCAAGTTCTTAGCATCTCTTAATAGGCGCCACTGATTCCAGCACAGTTGGAATTAGTTTCCCCCTTTCCTGAGCAACAAGCGCAGTTAGTTATGGTGCCTGTGCTACATAAGGTCTATAATGTCAGAAGGGCTGTGTCAGATGGGGGGGGGGTGATTCAGAGCTCCAGTCTGACACAACTTACCTGCCACTGCCTGACACCGCCCCCCTGACAGTACAGAATCTAAATAGCATATCAGACATCAAAGATAACAGCATTATTTCTTAGGAACTGTGGGGGCTAGAGAAAAAATTCCATCTGTTCCAGAATCAGTGGTGCAGCACCTAATTACCAATTAATGTAAAGAGCTGGACTTGTTGGAGGTGGCGAAAGGTCCTCTCTTTAAGTATAGGTAGTTGTTTGAGTTTGTGTCCATCATTTACTGCATATTAAATCTTTAAATCTTGGTGTAGTCAACAGGATGGTTGCAGTTATCAATCGAGTGGAAGACAGGGAGCCTGTCATCTTGAGTGCAAACCTGGCACCAGTGGTGACTTTGCCAGAAGCCTCAATACCTCAATCAGTGCTGATGCGGTAGTGACTTCCAGAATACTACAGGACTGGCATACTTCTAGAGCACTGTTAGAAGAGGCTGGAATCCTCCACTGTGTGTTTGTGAAGGTGGCTCCACATTGAAGGCTAAACTGGTGCTGAATTTGTAAGAGGGGAAAACCCCAGAAGATGGTCATTTTAAACCCTGCAGCCTGGAAGAGAGTGGTCGAACAAATCCTAGCAGTACTGGAGGAGGTTTATGGGCATATGTCCTCTCAGGCTGTGTTGCACAAGAAATTCTTTGTGTGAGTACAAAGCGAGGATGAGACTTTAGCACAGTACACCAATGGCCTACAAGAACTCCTTGTCATGGTATGGAAGAAGGTGGGAACACATACTCTAGAATGCTGAACGCCTGCACTAGCATGCCTACCCCTGTCTAGCACTAAGCAGTCACTGACAGACATGGGGCAGCCTCCTTTACAACGGGTGCAGTGTGACATCAACAGACATGCACAGTACAGTTAGTACTGTGTTCAGAGGCCAAGGAGAGAGATGTCAGTCAACTAGCGGGGGTGTAACTGAGCAGTAGTTAGCAGCAGCAGATAGTGAAGCCCATTGATGGAAAGCAACACCCCTTTCTGTAGCATCCTCTTTTCTTTTTACAACAGTCTGTAAATGTGTAGGAAATAATGAGACCAATTTCTGGCATTTAGGGAGAGGAATGTTGTCTCATTTTTATCTGATATAGTATTCTAGCAGCTCAGTCCTTAGTTGTCTTTGTCGATTTTTTGTTTCATATTATGCCAAATGTTTTCTATTGGTGAAAGGTCTGAATTGCAGGCAGGCCACTTCAGCACTCAACCTATATATATATATATATATATATATATATATACACAGTATATATATATATATATATATATATACACATATATATATATATATATATATATATATATATATATATATACAGTCATATGAAAAAGTTTGGGCACCCCTATTAATCTTAATCATTTTTAGTTCTAAATATTTGGGTGTTTGCAACAGCCATTTCAATTTGATATATCTAATAACTGATGGACACAGTAATATTTCAGGATTGAAATGAGGTTTATTGTACTAACAGAAAATGTGCAATATGCATTAAACCAAAATTTGACCGGTGCAAAAGTATGGGCACCTCAACAGAAAAGTGACATTAATATTTAGTAGATCCTCCTTTTGCAAAAATAACAGCCTCTAGTCGCTTCCTGTAGCTTTTAATCAGTACCTGGATCCTGGATGAAGGTATTTTTGACCATTCCTCTTTACAAAACAATTCCAGTTCAGTTAAGTTTGATGGTCGCCGAGCATGGACAGCCCGCTTCAAATTATCCCACAGATGTTCAATGATATTCAGGTCTGGGGACTGGGATGGCCATTCCAGAACATTGTAATTGTTCCTCTGCATGAATGCCTGAGTAGATTTGGAGCTGTGTTTTGGATCATTGTCTTGCTGAAATATCCATCCCCGGCGTAACTTCAAATTCGTCACTGATTCTTGTACAGTCATGGCCAAAAGTTTTGAGAATGACACAAATATTATATTTTCACATGATCTGCTGCCCTCTGGTTTTTATGTGTGTTTGTCAGATGTTTTTATCACATACAGAAATATAATTGCATTTATATTATGAGTAACAGAAGCTTATATTGACAGAATGAGTTAATGCAGCAAGTCAATATTTGCAGTGTTGACCCTTCTTCTTCAGGACCTCTGCAATTCTCCCTGGCATGCTCTCAATCAACTTCTGGACCAAATCCTGACTGATAGCAGTCCATTCTTGCAGAATCAATGCTTTAATTTTGTCTGAATTTGTTGGTTTTTGTTTGTCCACCCGTCTCTTGATGATTGACCACAAGTTCTCAATGGGATTAAGATCTGGGGAGTTTCCAGGCCATGGACCCAAAATCTCTATGTTTTGTTCCCTGAGCCATTTAGTTATCACCTTTGCTTTATGGCAAGGTGCTCCATCATGCTGGAAAAGGCATTGTTGAGCACCAAACTGCTCTTGGCCGGTTGGGAGAAGTTGCTCTTGGAGGACATTCTGGTACCATTCTTTATTCATGGCTGTGTTTTTAGGCAAGACTGTGAGAGAGCCGATTCCCTTGGCTGAGAAGCAACCCCACACATGAATGGTTTCAGGATGCTTTACAGTTGGCATGAGACAAGACTGGTGGTAGCGCTCACCTCTTCTTCTCCGAATAAGCTGTTTTCCAGATGTTCCAAACAATCGAAAAGGGGATTCATCAGAGAAAATGACTTTACCCCAGTCCTCAGCAGTCCACTCCCTGTACCTTTTGCAGAATATCAGTCTGTCCCTGATGTTTTTTCTTGAGAGAAGTGGCTTCTTTGCTGCCCTCCTTGAGACCAGGCCTTGCTCCAAGAGTCTCTGCCTCACAGTGCATGCAGATGCACTCACACCTGCCTGCTGCCATTCCTCAGCAAGCTCTGCACTGCTGGTAGCCCGATCCCGCAGCTGAAACACTTTTAAGAGACGGTCCTGCCGCTTGCTGGTCTTTCTTGGGCGCCCTGGAGCCTTTTTGGCACCAATGGAACCTCTCTCCTTGAAGTTCTTGATGATGCGATAGATTGTTGACTGAGGTGCAATCTTTCTAGCTGCAATACTCTTCCCAATTAGGCCATTTTTGTGCAGTGCAATGATGACTGCACGTGTTTCTTTAGAGATAACCATGGTTAACAGAAGAGAAACAATGATGGAAAGCACCAGCCTCCTTTTAAAGTGTCCAGTGGTGTCATTCTTACTTAATCATGACAGATTGATCTCCAGCCCTGTCCTCATCAACACCCACACCTGTGTTAATGGAGCAATCACTGAAACGATGTTAGGTGGTCCTTTTAAGGCAGGGCTGCAATGATGTTGAAATGTGTTTTGGGGGATAAAGTTCATTTTCTAGGCAAATATTGACTTTGCAGGTAATTGCTGTTAAGCTGATCACTCTTTATAACATTCTGGAGTATATGCAAATTGCCATTAGAAAAACTGAAGCAGTAGACTTTGTAAAAATTAATATTTGTATCATTCTCAAAACTTTTGGCCATGACTGTACATTATTCTCAAGAATCTGCTGATACTGAGTTGAATCCATGCGACCCTCAACTTTAACAAGATTCCCGGTGCCGGCATTGGCCACACAGCCCCAAAGCATGATGGAACCTCCACCAAATTTTACAGTGGGTAGCAGCTCTTTGGAGGTGGTCTGTGGATTGTCCTTGACTGTTCTCACCATTCTTCTTCTCTGCCTTTCTGATATTTTTCTTGGCCTGCCACTTCTGGGCTTAACAAGAACTGTCCCTGTGGTCTTCCATTTCCTTACTATGTTCCTCACAGTGGAAACTGACAGGTTAAATCTCTGAGACAACTTTTTGTATCCTTCCCCTGAACAACTATGTTGAACAATCTTTGTTTTCAGATCATTTGAGAGTTGTTTTGAGGAGCCCATGATGACACTCTTCAGAGGAGATTCAAATAGGAGAATAACTTGCAATTGGCCACCTTAAATACCTTTTCTCATGATTGGATACACCTGGCTATGAAGTTCAAAGCTCAGTGAGGTTACAAAACCAATTTTATGCTTCAGTAAGTCAGTAAAAAGTAGTTAGGAGTATTCAAATCAATAAAATGATAAGGGTACCCAAATTTTTGCACCGGTCAAATTTTGGTTTAATGCATATTGTACATTTTCTGTTAGTACAATAAACCTCATTTCAATCCTGAAATATTACTGTGTCCATCAGTTATTAGATATATCAAATTGAAATGGCTGTTGCAAACACCCAAATATTTAGAAATAAAAATGATTAAGATTAATAGGGGTGGCCAAACTTTTTCATATGACTGTATATATATATATATATATATATATATATATATATATAACCTCTTAGCATTGATAATACCTTTCAAGATGTATAAACTGCCCATGCCATAGGCACTAATGCAACTCTATACCATCAGAGATACCATCAAAGATGCAGGCTTTTGAACTGTGTGCTGGATGGTTCCTTTTCTCTTGAGTCCGCAAGACATTGAGCATGTGATTTCCATAAAGAATTTAAAATTTGATTAATCTCACCACAGAACAATTTTCCGTTTTGCATTTCCATTTTAAATGAGTTTTGGCACAGAGAAGACAGATGCATTTCTGAATTGTATTGATATATGGCTTTTTCATTGCATGGTACAGCTTTAACTTACATTTGTGGATTGCATGGTAAACTGTGTTCAGAGACAATGAGCCCATGCAATGATGTGCATTACAAATGCATGCCTGTTTTTAATGCAGTGCTGGCTGAGGGCCCATAGATCATGAGCATTATATATTATATTACCAGTATACTATATTACCAGTATATTGAATGTCAGCTTTGTCCCTTGTGCACGTGCATTTCTCCAGATTCTCTAAATTTTTTGATGATATTATGTACTGTAGAGTCTTTACAATATTACGCTGATGAACATTTTTCTGAAATTGTTCCCAAATTTTAGATGTAGTTTTGTGAACCTGATACAATTTTTGCTTTTGAGAGAAATTTAACCCTGTCCCAACTTTTTTGAGGTGTGTTGCTGCCATCATTTCTAAATGACTTAATTTTTTAAATTTTTTTTAAAATAACTTTCACCTTCTAATATAAGTAAACAAATGTAGAGTAACTAATCGTGCTCAAATATACTATCAAAGAGAAAAAACAAACTAGCACTAATACCTAAAATATAACCTTTAATAATCTGATTAAAAAGTGTACAATGCACTACAAAAAAAAAAATGACATCTGTAGTGTTGCTGCATGTGGCATTAAGCAGACAACAGCACATAAGTAGCTTTCACAATGTCCATAAAGCCTCTGTTTGAGAAACAGCTAAACTAAGTGCTCAATAATCAGCAGCATGTGAGAGGCTTTATCACAATATCAATAGAGCCCCTGTTTGAATAGATCTATCTTAAGAGGCTTAACAAAATGTAAACACAGCCCCTGTTTGTATAAAACTATCCTCTAAGAGGTTTATAACAATGTCCACACAGCCCCTATTTGTATATAGCTATCCTCTAAGAGGCTTATCTCAAAATCAACACAGCCCCTGTTTGTATAAAGCTATCCTCTAAGAGGCTTTAACAATGTAAACAGAGCCCCTATTTGTATAAAACTATCCTCAACCGTTTCCCCCAGAGATAAGCAGGGTTCATCAGGAGAAGGTAAAGATATAGATAATATCAAGCTTACTGAGATAATTTGCAGTAATAACTGCAGTTCCCAGTGTCCTGATGGTGGACACTGGTACTAAGAGAGCCGACGATTATCTCTGGGGGAAACGCGTTGAGGATAGTTTTATACAAATAGGGGCTCTGTTTACATTGTTAAAGCCTCTTAGAGGATAGCTTTATACAAACAGGGGCTGTGTTGATTTTGAGATAAGCCTCTTAGAGGATAGCTATATACAAATAGGGGCTGTGTGGACATTGTTATAAACCTCTTAGAGGATAGCTTTATACAAACAGGGGCTGTGTTTACATTTTGTTAAGCCTCTTAAGAGAGATCTATTCAAACAGGGGCTCTATTGACATTGTGATAAAGCCTCTCACATGCTGCTGATTATTGAGCACTTAGTTTAGCTGTTTCTCAGACAGAGGCTTTATGGACATTGTGAAAGCTACTTATGTGCTGTTGTCTGCTTAATGCCACATGCAGCAACACTACAGACGTCATTTTTTTTGTAGTGCATTGTACACTTTTTAATCAGATTATTAAAGGTTATATTTTAGGTATTAGTGCTAGTGCTAGCTGGAGGGAAACTGATGCCAGGACGGATCCCATAGTTTTGTGGATGCGGCATAACCCGGCGTCTGCACAGTCTATGTACAGTAGTGAAGCCGGTAATTGCAAGCTTCGCTACTGTACCTGAGCAAATTGCTCAGGATTGGTTAAAGCTATAAAGAAACACTTAGATTCATTTTAAAGATGAGAATCTCCTCTTTAAAATGATACCAAGATCACCATGATCGTACTTAAACACCTTGAGCGATTCGCTGGTGAAAACGATGTTCGGCATTGAAATCCCAATGCAGATCTCAATTCCTGACATCGTTTTAACAGTGAATTGCTCTGAATGTGTAAGGTCAATCATGGAGATCTTGGTATCGTTTTAAAGATGAGATTCTCATCTTTAAAATGAATCCAGTTGCATCTTTGTGTCCCTAATAGATCCTTAGAAATGGGGCTCTAAAAGTGTCCCCCCCCTCCTGTGTCAGGCAGCATCTTAGAGCTAAGGAAGGAGGGGGGGAGGGAGGAGCTGCAGAGACAATGATAACTCATCATTGTCTGTGCATAAGCTGCAGATGACTCCAGGGGGGGGGGGTAGCAGGGACTTCTGTCCTTATCCCCTCTCCTACCAATCAGAGAGCATACTGTACTTTTGCTCTCTGATTGTCACATAGAGGGATAATGTAACACCCCTCTGAGCCTAATCACATAACCAGGAAGTTTATTGGCGCTGTGACCCAGACCTCCAGGTCGCAGCGCCAGAAGTGTCGCACCAAACACTTACACAACACATGCACAAAGTCACCAATAAAGTTTACATTTTTTCACTCTGTCCTGTCCATACCTGATCTTTATAGAGTAAAATACGCCGCCCGCCTCTCTAGTGATATCTGTTACACGCTAAAATAATAGTAATAGCAATTATCACTAGTATTATCACCATAATACCGTGTGCAGGGGCTGCTATGTGACATAATACCGTGTACAGGGGTCGTCAGACTTACAATTATTGACCGGCACTCCGAGTACCTCAACTTTGATTTTTTTAATCAAAATCGGCACGCCGAACAAAAAAGGTTGCCTACCCCTGGACTATAGGATGATATTAGAATCAGGAAAGAAGTAGGGGGAAGTAGGTGTTCAAAGGGAGTTTAACATAACATTTATTATGGAGTATTCACAGTAGGCATATCAAGTAGGTAGAATAGTCCAAAAAAACTGGAAGATGCTAAAAAGGGATCATATGATTGAAGGATTGCTCCCAGAAAGACCTTTTATAGTCCATAGAAAAGCACAGAGTGTAAAGGATCAGTTGGTGTTGAGGTATCTGAAGGGACTGTTTTAATGCATTGGGGGGCCCTGTGCAAACTTTTTGAAAGTTAGCCCCCCAATGTCCCCCCCCCATAACTTACTTAATTTCCCCTGCCCCCGCTTAAAAAAAAAAAAAAAAAAATAATAATACTCACCGAACCACATTCGCACGAACCTGCAGTCTCCGATTGTAATATCTGCGGCTCGGTGCTTATTGCGCTTCCCTGCCGCAGACATTATCAGACAGATCAGAAATCAATGCCTACTGCCCAGAACTGCGGGACAACACCCGAATTGTAGGACTGTCCCGCTCGATCTGGGGTGGCTGAGGGGGCTGCACCTATGGTTAAAGTGGCCCTGGACAGAGTAGTTAAAAAAACAGAAGTTTTTTTTTTTTCATGCGGCACTTGCAAAGCATGTAAGGATACTAATTTACAGAGAGTATCACGGGGATTAAGTAATTTAAACATAATGGTAGTACAATGGTAGTACTTTTTCACCTAAGGATTGAATATCAATTTTCAGTTTAAAGGAGTTGTTCCATTAAGGACACTTATCCCCTTTCCACAGGAATGAATAATGTTCCCTAGATTAATGATCGATATATATTGAGATCAATGTGCCCCTGCTGTCACTGATAAGGAGTGGGGGTAGAGAGGAGACATCTACTGGTGGATGTACAGAATATTATGTAGTTATTTTACAATTTGAATAATAGCATTTATTGAGAGGAAGTTTCCATTGGATAATAGAGATCACATAGCCGTTTTGCAAATAGAATAATGCTAGAACTGAGAAGTCCATCTATCTGTTTGTTCTGCAGATAGATGGAAGTCTGAAGGGGTTTGGAAGAGGTGCTAACGACAATGCAGGACGGACATAAAAGGGGTCATTGCATACATCAGCCTGGAACAGCCAGGTTCTTAAGAGGGAAAGAAACTTCAATTACTACAATTAATTCAATCTCAAGCTGTTTCTGGTGGTGTAGTCAGTGACATCCTCGTGAGCACCAAATTTTTGGTACCAAATAACAGCTTGCTATCATGCCTAGAGACTGCCAAGGTGGGTGCGCTGGAAAAGCAGTGGATGGTGAGCCTCACCTCAGCAAGTATTCATTCAAAATATAGTAATAAATCAGTCAGGAGAATGCACTGCCCCCAAACCCCATAGAGATATATACAGTGCAAGCACGACAGAGGACTGTGAGGGGGATGAGATCTTGAACCTTGCCAGGAAATATGACAGGTTTGGCCCAGAGGGGAGAACTTCGTGGAAGTTTGGATGGATAAAGAGTGGCAGATGCAAGAGACACAGCACGTGTCAGCTGCCAAAAAGACATGTTGATACATCGGAATGTGCCATAATGATGGCATAAGGAAGTGCTGTCCCATGTGAAATAAGAAACTGTAGGAACAACAGAATCATCTGGTTGTGCAGAATGGGATGCTCTATTGTAGCATGTAATTGGCAATGCAGGTGGAACACATGCAGATAATGTTGCATAACATAGAGGTGAATCAGGTCAATAGATGGATGCACAACAAGAAAGGGTGCTTTAGGCCTGAAAAAGGTAGTACTTGACTGAAAAGATACCACAATGGTACCCTTCCATAGAATGAACCCACTCCAGTTGGTTTTCTGCAGGGTTGTTGTTACAGGGCCACAAGTATGTTCTGACAATTATTGACCACATGACCAAATTTCAGTTGCTTTCCCCAACAATGACTAGACAGCTGAGTTGGCGGCCCAAGCCTTGTGGAGGAACTGGATACTTCCCTATGGTTGCCCCTCAAAGCTCAATTTGGATTCTGCTGCAACTGCTGAATGCACTGAAAGAAGAAGGAAGGATGGCCGAATTACTTCAATGAGCTAGTATTGGTAGTGCATGCGACTACCGGGTATTTCCTGTACATGTTTATGTTGAGGGGGAATGGAAGATGACCATTAGACATTATGATACCTGGTGTAAACAGCCAGAGGGCCTTGAAACCACAGATCTGGATGGGAAAGCACTGACGGTGAGTGCAGGAGATGTACGATCTTGTGGCCCAATGGTTGAGTCTACACTCCTTGGCAGTTAATTGGAAACAGAAAACTGCCTATTCATGTTGAAGATAGGGGTCTAGTGAGGAACTGTTCAGCCTGAGAGGGCTAGAAGTTGAAGTAGAAATGGAATTCTGTCTCCTACATAGTGGTCCCACAGCCTAACCCTGGGTGCTGGTATGTGTGGTACAGCCCTAGATTTGTAGCAAGTACCTTCCCCCATCACCAGCGCCTCCTCCAGCCTGTATCTGCAATGAGAAAGAATGTTGGATTACACTCCCCATGCCACCACTGCCAGAGTGGGCTAGTGCCCCTAGGATTCTGGAGGAAATGCCCTTTGAAAGGAGAGGAGAGGAAGGAGGACTGGGGACTGAGCTACCACTCCTGAGACATTCACTGAGCAAAGAATTTGGGAGGAGATCGGCAAGATACGGAGACTTTGTCCTCGGAATGAAGGTTGCCAGGATGGTAGTTCTTAATCCGGGTATAGGACAGGACATAGCCCTCCACCAGCCTGACAGATGGCGCAGGCTGAAACACCACTGGTGGAAGAGAAGGCTCGTTGAGTCACTGCAGACAGAGCCAGCAGAAGGTTCATCAAGTCCAGTAACTGGTGCACGCGGGAGTTGGTGAACAGATAGTAAGGAAGACAACAGAGAAGCTTCCAGAAAAGGCCGGCCACAGTAGGCTAGTATGGAGATACCTGAAGAGAGGGAGAATAGGAGGAGGTCAGCATGCCTGCAGAGATTGTTACTACAGTATATTCGCTGTTGTGTATTACTGCTGTGCAAAGTCAACTATAGTACTTCAAGCATGCTCGTGCTTCTCTGATACCACTACTACGATACATATTACTGCTGCCATGTAACTGACCCGGCAGAATTCTACATCAATACTTATATACTATCAGTTCCGTGTCAATGTTGATGCATCACCACTGGTATATTACTACTCTGATGTTTGAATTATCACTGATATACTGTATGGCTATTCTCATTCCTTCTATACCAGCAATGACATGTTATTTTTCCTGCATTACTACTACATTGATCAGTCTGGCTTCCTGGGATAGAGGGACCATGGATCCCTTACTAACCTTTTGCAACACCAATACACTTTTTTTTTCTTTTAAAAATATACTTTATCATATAAATTTCCTTACATTACTATTTTAAGCTACTATGTTCATATCAACACATCTTACATTATTTACAACACATTATTTATCCAAATAATACTGCTACCTAGTCTCAAAATACTGCCAATCCACACCAAACATAGTAGCATCATACAGCAGACAAATTAGGCTATGTTTTCCCAACCAGTACATGTACGTTGTTTGGATTCAGAGTATCAAAATAAATAACATTAACGTTTATAAACAGACTTTCCAATTATATCCATTCTAATAATTTTAGTGTAAGGATGGTCCATTCAGTCAGGTCAAAAACATGATTTCAAGGTGCAGATGCATTTACATGGTAACCTGGAACATCTCAAAATGTTTTTTCTAAATCATAAATGCATATTGATTATTACTGCGGTCATAATGACCCGAACAGTACAAATGTAAAACTGCATAAAAGCATAAAATCAATTCTAAAACAATGGCAGAATTGTGTTTTTTGACTGTCTGAAAAAAAGTGATCAAAAAGCCTTATTTTTCCCAAAGTGGTACCAATAAAATCATCAGGTCTTCCCGCAAAAATAAGTCCCCACATGATTCTGTTGACAGAAAATATTAAAGTTAATGGAAAGTGGTGATGCAATTTTATTAGAAAAGGGGTTTATATTTTGCAAAATTAGCAAAACTATCAATGAGATATATGTACTCCAAAGTGGTGCTATTAAATACTACAACTGCATAAAAACAAGCCGTCATATAGTTACATTGACAGAAAAATTAAAAAGTTATGGCTCTTGGTATGCGGAAACAGAAAAACACAAAAAATGACATTATTCTGGTAGTGTTAGCCTAACCTAATAATGCCAAACAAATGATGTACTGATACTATGCAGCCCTCAAATAGTGCCACTATACCATATGTAAATACCACTATACTATATTCGAATACTGCTATACTATGCCCAAATAATGTTGCCAGTATAATCCTATGGGAAGTAGAAAAATAAAAACAAAAAAACAGAACCTTACTAACAATCTAACAATATTAGATTCTGTGATACATGAGATATTAAAACATTACACTGATGATGTTGTGCAATGGGTGGGCATTTTCCCAGAGATGTCATCACTGAACCAGACTCAAACTGAAGCCAGTAATGCTCTCTGACATGTGATAAGAATTACCATCCAGTCTTTCCTTTAAACGGAAAGAGGTAATTGAAGTCAATTACATTGATATGTCTTCCTGCGATGTGCAATTCATTCGGTGTACTAGATTCTTCTGCTTGCTTCAGGTAAGTGAGACGCCTCTGGTAAGTGTTATTCAAATATTAGAATGAACTATCTACAATACATCACCTTGAAATCCTGTTTGTTGCAGATGACATGGAAATGTTTCCAGTTTTTACACAATGCTAATGGACTCTCCATGTCTGTGTGTAGACCCTCACAGTGTTCTTGATCACATACTTGTGAAATGGAATCAGGGCTCACATCTTTTTTTTATTTAAACGTGTTTAACAAATGCTCCCAGTTCAATGATTCATTGATTACGTTTTCCAAAAGACCTAAAGACTGAAGTTAAAACAATAAATAAAGTTTGATTCAGTTGATGCAACTTTCAGGGCATATGTCATTTTCCCTCCTTCCTTGTTTATATGCGGACTTCCTCTTGAACATATGCCGACATCATGAGCAGAGAAGCTTAAACATCTAAAATATACATTTACAGCAAGATAAACATAAATAGAAAAAAGGAACCATGACCAACTACGATACATACCGCATCTATTTCACCATGCAAACATCAATTTTCTTCAATAAAAGATGTTTAGAACAAGATTTTTTGCTCAGCTTTCATAAATGGATACAAATATATTAACCTATGAAAGTGTATAAAACATGTGCAGTAGAAATTCAGTTTAACCCTTTTCTTGGGTTAAACCACCTTTGATAGCACTCTTTGCCCCTTTCCCAATCAGAAACAAGTATGATGCTGGTGCTAGAATCTGGCTGTAGGTAAAGACATGTTCCATTTTTTGTTGCAGTTTTGGAAACCAAAACCAGTAGTCTATTAGAAAAAAAAAGTACCACCTCTGGTTTTATATTTTCTCACCCTTTGCAATCCACACCTGGTTTTGGCTTAAAAAATTTCATCAGAAAACCTGAATGTTTGTCCCTAAGCTAAGCTATCTGCAAGGATTTATACTACTTCTATAGTTATATCCCCATGACAAGATTACAGTATCATTCTACTTAAAGAGGACCTTTCACGTCCTCATGTATATGCGGTTTTACATACCGCTAGAAAGCTGACAGCGCGCTGAATTCAGTGCACTGTCGGCTTTCCCGTTATATGCCCCGGGGCTGGAGATATCGGGGGTCTAAATTTCACCGTTCACTGTCAGAAGGGCATTCCTGATAGTCTAGCTGCGCTGTGAGGAACGCCCTCCCTGACTGTGCTCGTCCATAGACTTGTACTGGGGGGACATTCCTTACAGTTCAGCGTCATCACTGGGCTGTAACTGACAGTACTCGGCTATAGATGAGGACAGAGAGAGGGGGGCGTTACTTACCGCCCAGTGATGACACTGAGCTGTGAGGAACGCCCCCCCCCCCAGTACAGAGCTATGGATGAGCACAGTCAGGGAGGGCGTTCCTCACAGCGCAGCTAGACTGTCAGGAACGCCGTTATGTCGTTAAACCGTGAAACTAAGACCGCCGATATCTCCAGCCCCGGGGCATATAACGGGAAAGCCGACAGTGCGCTGAATTCAGCGTGCTGTCAGCTTTCTAGCGGTATGTAAAACCGCATATACATGAGGACGTGAAAGGTCCTCTTTAAGATGCAGAGCAGAAAGCTACATTTAACTGCGTTTAAAAATGAAAAAAAAAAACTTGAAAGGGATACACCTATAGTCCCACAACTGGTGTTATCAAGAATATGGTGAGTGAGCACAGCAGCGCAAAGTATGGAAAGAATACTAAGTGCTGCTTGCTCTGGGAAATATCTGATCTGCAGGGTTCTAACAGTCTAAGATATCAGTGGGGGTTTAGCACCCAGGGGCCCTGTTGATCAACTCTTTTAAGATATTGTTGTACTTTTGTGAGCACCATTACTCCTTCGCTAGTTACATTGCACAGGTCTGGTTTATAATCACCATGCAATGTTATTACAGCCTGTAATAATAGTGCATGGCTGCTATAAAAAAGATGGCATGTGATGCGAATAGTGAAGGGGCCCCACACAGTATAATATGCTCCACAGTGGCCCCCCACATACACACGTGGACAAAATTGTTGGTACCCCTCGTTTAATGAAAGAAAAGCCCACAATGGTCACAGAAATAACTTGAATTTGACAAAAGTAATAATATATAAAAACATGTTGACAAGCCACAAAGCTTCTGGGAGAATGTCCTATGGACAGGTGAGACAAAAATTGAAATTTTTGGCAAGGCACATCAGCTCAATGTTCACAGATGGAAAAATGAAGCATATCTTGAAAAGAGCACTGTCCCTACTGTGAAACATGGAGGAGGCTCTGTTATGTTCTGGGGCTATTTTGCTGCATCTGGCACAGGGTGTCTTGAATCTGTGCAGGGTACAATGAAATCTCAAGACTATCAAGGGATTTTAGAGAGAAAAGTGCTGCCCAGAAAACTTGGTCTCAGTCGCAGGTCATGGCTCTTGCAACAGGATAATGACCCAAAACACTAAAATACCCAAAAAGCTAAAAATACCCAAGAATGGCTAAGAGGAAAACATTGGACTATTCTGAAGTGACCTTCTATGAGCCCTGACCTAAATCCTATTGAGCATCTTTGGAAGGAGCTGAAACATGCTGTCTGGAAAAGGCACCCTTCAAACCTGAGAAAACTGGAGCAGTTTGCTCATGAGGAGTGGGCCAAAATACCTGTTGAGAGGTGCAGAAGTCTCATTGATAGTTCCAGGAATCGTTTGATTGCAGTGATTGCCTCAAAAGGTTGTGCAGCAAAATATTAAGTTAAGAGAACCATCATTTCTGCCCAGGCCTGTTTCATGAGTTTTCTTTTTTTAAAAATTCTGTTGAAGCATGGTTGAAAAGCAATGTCTGACTTTCATTTGTTCATTTTCATAGAATTTTTATATATTATTACTTTTGTCAGATTCAAGTTATTTCTGTGACCATTGTAGGTTTTTCTTTCATTAAATAAGGGGTACCAGCAATTTTGTCCACGTGTGTAGTATAATATACTCCACAGTGGTCCCCACACATTATTATATGCTCCACAGTAGTAGTCCCACAGTATAATATGCTCCACAGTGGCCCCCACACAGTATACTATGCTCCACAGTAGTCCCCACAGTATATTATGCTCCACAGAGGCCCCCACACGATATAATATGCTCCAGAGTGGCCCCCACACAGTGTATTATGCCCCACAGTGACACCTACACAGTATAATATGCTCCACAGTGACCCCCACACAATATAATATGCTCCAAAGCAGCCCCACACAGTATAATATGCTCCACAGTGGCCCCCATACAGTATAATATGCTCCACAGTGCCCCCCACACAGTACAATCTGCTCCACAGTCGTCCCCGCACAGTATAAAATGCTGCACAGTGGCCCACACACAGTATAATATGCTCCACAGTGTCCCCAACAGTATAATATACTCCACAGTGGCCCCCACACAGTAGAATATGTTCTACACTGTCCCCCACACAGTATTATTTGCTCCACAATGGCCCCCACACAGTATACTATGCTAGACAGCGGCCCCACACAGTATAATATGCTCCCAAGAGACCCCTTAGGGTCACTTCAGGTGAACCCCACGAAATTTGACTAATATTCGTGAGGTTCGGCCCTCTGCTTCATTCCGGTGCTATTATTATACCTGGGGTCTCCTCAGACCCCAGAGTATAATAAATAGAGGTTCAGGGGAGGTGATTAAAAATAACAAACACTTATACTTACCTTACCTCACCTCTCCTAGGCATCCTCGCTCCGTCCGGCTCTCTTCATCATCTTCTTTGCTCCTCTTCTGCCTGCGACTGAGGTCACGCACCCCAGATGTCACTACTGGGGTTTCTGATTGTGCCTCAGCGGTCACGTGGGGCGCCTGATGTCATTACACAATCACAGGCCCCAGAAGTGATGTCTGGGCTGCATGACCTCAGTCGCAGGCATAAGAGGACCGAAGATGATGCTGGGGTCCGTCAGAAGCCCAGGAGAGTTGAGAATAAGTATTTGTTAATTTTAATCACCTCCCCTGGGCAGGCTACCATTGGAAAGATGCGACCGTGATCGTTACGCCCCCGTCTAGCACCCAGCACCCCCACCGCTCAGCTGTTCAAAGCTGCAGTAGTTCTTGAGTGACATTCATCAGTCACATGGCTATTCAATGTATGGTTCAGTGCTTGGTAAGATGTGGCCTCTTCAAACAGCTGATTATGGGGGTATCCTTAGGAAAACCCATTTAAATATCATAATCTTCTGTACTAAAAGCCCTTTACAATGAGCAAAAATTGGCCCATTTATTGGCGATTGTCCTAAAAATCATTTGTAAATGTGCAAGTGTGAAAACCTTTATAAAAACCTGCTTATACACCAAGGGGTAACATTTATAATTTTGTACTTGCGTGTACGTATGTATGTAAGTAAAAGCACACATACATGTATGTATATGCAAAACCATGCCTGTGTGTGTATGTATATGTAAAACCATGTGTGTATGTATCAGTGTCTGACTGGGATGTCTAGGGCCCACCAGTGGAATCTATTCTATGGGCCCACCACTGGTGTACAAGCCATATACAAAGTCACACCACTTTACTGGCCCCATCAGATTTATCATTATTTTACGCATAATTTCTCATAATTGATGCCAAAATTGTAGGCCAGCAAGGAATTTTGTGGAGTTTTGTTTATGTGCACGGACCCCACAGGATGCTCCTAATTTATGGTAAGGTGTGTGCTTCATTATAAATTAGGAACAAAGTGGAAAGCATTGTTCATGGTAAACCAGCCCTTAAATAATGTACATTACTCAAAGGTGAACAAACAAAAAACATGGTATAAAGGATGGTCACGACAAAAGTCACATGAATTGTCCTATATAGCCCAAATAAATAAAGCCGGCTTCTATAATTTAACGTGTCCTAAATCCCAATATAACAGCACCAAAAACAAAAAGAATGGAAAAAACACTCAGCATACACAACAAAATATAAACATATATAAGTTTAATAGATTCATTAAAAAATTACATAAATGACAATAAAAAAAATTAAATGACATTAAAAAATTACATAAACGTGATAAGAAAACAATGCACAGGTGTCAGACATAGGGCAGAGACCATAATTACAGAGAAATATAATAGTAAAGGTAAGTAGTATACTGGTAATATACCAGTAATACAAAAAGATAAGTGAATAGTAATGTATTTAAACATTCAATAATATGTTAGGCTGTAATTCAGGCCAAAGAGTGACATTGTATATGTCCCTATTTTTTTAAAAATAGATATAATACAGTATATATCTCTAGAGGAGATCTGCATGGAGGAATGGACCAACATACCAGCAACAGTGTGTGCCAACCTTGTGAAGACTTACAGAAAACGTTTGACCTCTGCCATTGCCAACAAAGGATATATAACAAAGTATTGAGATGAACTTTTGTTATTGACAAAATACTTATTTTCCACCATAATTTGCAAATAAATTCTTAAAAAAATCAGACAATGTGATTTTCTGGATTTGTTTTCTCATTTTGTCTCTCACAGTTGAGGTCTACCTATGATGTCAATTACAGGCCTCTCTCATCTTTTTAAGTGGGAGAACTTGCACAATTGGTGGCTGACTAAATACTTTTTTTCCCCACTGCACTTACAGTGCCTTGCGAAAGTATTCGGCCCCCTTGAACTTTTCAACCTTTTGCCACATTTCAGGCTTCAAACATAAAGATATAACATTTTAATTTTTTGGTGAAGAATCAACAATAAGTGGGACACAATTGTGAAGTGGAACGAAATTTATTGGTTATTTTAAACTCTTGTAAAAAATAAAAAACTGAAAAGTGGGGGTGCAATATTATTCGGCCCCTTTACTTTCAGTGCAGCAAACTCACTCCAGAAGTTCAGTGAGGATCTCTGAATGATCCAATGTTGTCCTAAATGACTGATGATGATAAATATAATCCACCTGTGTGTAATCAAGTCTCCGTATAAATGCACCTGCTCTGTGATAGTCTCAGGGTTCTGTTTAAAGCGAAGAGAGCATCATGAAGGCCAAGGAACACACCAGGCAGGTCCATGATACTGTTGTGGAGAAGTTTAAAGCCGGATTTGGATACAAAAAGATTTCCCAAACTTTAAACATCCCAAGGAGCACTGTGCAAGCAATCATATTGAAATGGAAGGAGTATCAGACCACTGCAAATCTACCAAGACGCGGCCGTCCCTCTAAACTTTCATCTCAAACAAGGAAAAGACTGATCAGAGATGCAGCCAAGAGGCCCATGATCACTCTGGATGAACAGCAGAGATCTACAGCTGAGGTGGGAGAGTCTGTCCATAGGACAACAATCAGTCGTACACTGCACAAATCTGGCCTTTATGGAAGAGAGGCAAGAAGAAAGCCATTTCTCAAAGATATCCATAAAAAGTCTCGTTTAAAGTTTGCCACAAGCCACCTGGGAGACACACCAAACATGTGGAAGAAGGTGCTCTGGTCAGATGAAACCAAAATCGAACTTTTTGGCCACAATGCAAAACGATATGTTTGGCGTAAAAGCAACACAGCTCATTACCCTGAAACACACCATCCCCACTGTCAAACATGGTGGTGGCAGCATCATGGTTTGGGCCTGCTTTTCTTCAGCAGGGACAGGGAAGATGGTTAAAATTGATGGGAAGATGAATGGAGCCAAATACAAGACCATTCTGGAAGAAAACCTGTTGGAGTCTGCAAAAGACCTGAGACTGGGACGGAGATTTATCTTCCAACAAGACAATGATCCCAAACATAAAGCAAAATCTACAATGGAATGGTTCACAAATAAACGTATCCAGGTGTTAGAATGGCCAAGTCAAAGTCCAGACCTGAATCCAATCGAGAATCTGTGGAAAGAGCTGAAAACTGCTGTTCACAAACGCTCTCCATCCAACCTCTACCAGTAGCAGAACCGGGTCGAAGCTCCACCTCTCGCCGGTTATGTGATCTGCTTATATTTTTCAAAAAAACTGAATCAGCAGAACAGTGGTGAACCAGCTGCATCCTTCACTTACTAATCCGCGCTTCTGTCCGCGGCCTCCTCCACTTCCCCCTTCAGCCTTCAATGGGCCCTGTGCGCTTCACCTCATGTAGTGATGTGATGACATAACGCGTGATACAAATTGCGATTTTCTGTGGGGTTACATCAAGGATTCAGTGTATCTTCCCCGACTTATCACTGAAACAGTCCATATCCAACGATATACTGGCCAGAACTGAACTATCACCTAGACATCTGCCATGTCATCAATAGATCATTTGTTAGTGTATAGGTACAATAGATAGTCTGTCTTGTCATGTTAATAATTTTGTCTTATATTTTCTCAACCTTCTTTTACACCATGTATGCCTCTGTTATTGAGCTTTGGAGCCCCATTGTCATGTATATCAATTTTATTAATATATTAAAATGAAAAGAAAAGTGAGATGTACTGTATATAAAAATACCTGAAAATAAAGTTCTTGATTAACATTTTAATCAAATTGCACAAGTCCATCTGCCAGCAACAGGGTAACTTCTTTAGATGGGACCCTACACTATAATGACTCATATCTCGCTAGGCCTTGACCTCCACTGAACTAAGGGCAAGTATATTTCAGCCATATTATGCTTAGCATACACTACAAATAGTCTCTCTGAACCTGAGCCTTTAAATGAATTAAGGGGGAGTTCAGATTATCCATATATTGCAAATAGTTGCAACAGTAGTCTGCTAGTACCAAGAGCATTACTGATAATACCTATTACATATAAAAACACATGAAAATAAGGTTCTTGCTTAACATGTTGATCAAATTGCTCATCTTCCAGGGAAAAGTGACCACTTTATATGGAACCCTACGCTACAATGACTCGACTCTCTCTGGGCCTTGGTCTCCAATGAATTCAGGGTAAGTTCAGGTCAGTGCTGACTATTTTTAAGTGTTTGTTGCATTGTGCATTTGGGAGTGTGGCTGACTGGTACTATATCTATGTAGTAAGCTTGATTCATGTTTCACATCTGTTCAGTACGTTTGGTTATGATACCATATAAATTCAGTAACGTTACTTCTGGTATTGTATTATGTAGTAAGAATAGAATCATTTTATAAATTTAGACTGGGGGAAAGTCCAGAACCATCATATGGCCCAAGGCCCATGTTAGCCTTATCTGCCACTGACTATGAGGGCACCATTACCTATGTGGTCTTGCAGTGGCCATTATTACTATTGAGGGCACATTTTCAATGTGGTACTAGTATTATCAGGGGTGATTTGCATTAAGCAGGGGCTTTACGGTCACGGTCACAGGGACTGCCACTGCCACCAGGACCTGGGGGTATGGGGCCCGTGGTGGCCAGCTGGAAATGGCCAGGGCCCCATAGCACTATGACACTATACATCTCCTTAATGGAAAGTGGACGGCCTTATGTGATCTCTATACCACTTACCAATAGCATCCTTCCTAGGGAAGGTGCTTAAAAATAACAAATACTTATACTCATTTCTCCTGGGCTTCTGACAGTCTCTTCCATCTTCTTCAGGGCTCTTCTGGCCTGTGACTGAGGTCATGGGCCCCAGAGGTCATTGCTGGGGCCTGTGATTGGGCCTTAGTGGTCACATGGGGTGCTTCGACATAATGACGTCATCATGCCCCACGTGACCACTGAGGCTCAATCACAGGCCCCAACGATGATTTCCAGGGCATGTGACATTAGTCGCAGCCAGAAGAGGACCAATGAGGATGCTGGAGAGAGCTGGACGGAGCGAGGATGCCCACGAGAGGTGAGGTAAGGCGAGTTTAAGTGCTTGTTATTTTAATCACCTCCCCTGGGCCTCTATTTATTATACTTTGGGGTCTGAGGAGACCCCAGAGTATGATAATAGCACTGAAATGAACCAGAGGGACAAACCTCATGAATATTCGTCGAATTTCATGGGGTTCATCTGAAGCAGGTCAAGGGGAGCTCTTGGGAGCATTTTATACTTTGTGGGGCCACTGTGGAGCAAATTATACTGTGTGGGGGCCACTGTAAAGCATATTATACCATGTGTGGGAGCCACTGAAAAGAATATTATATCGTGTGAGGGCCACTGTGGAGCATAAAATATCATGTGGGGGCCACTGTGGAGCATATTATACTGTGTGGGGGCCACTGTGGTATATATTATACCATGTGTGGGGCCACTGTGGAACATATTATACTGTGTGGGGTACACTGTGGAGCATATTATACCATGTGTGGGGCCACTGTGGAGCATATTATATCATGTGGGGGCCATTGTGGAGCATATTATACTGTGTGGGGTCTACTGTAAAGCATATTATACTGTGTGGGGGCCACTGTAAAGCATATTATACTGTGTGGGGGCCAATGTGGTGCATATTATACCATGTGAGGAGCCACTGTGGAGCATATTATACCATGTGTGGGGCCACTGTGGAGCATATTATACCGTGTGTGTGGGCCACTGAAAAGCATATTATACCATGTGAGGGCCACTGAGGAGCATATTATATCATGTGAGAACACTGTGGAGCATATTATACTGTGTGGGGTCCACTGTAAAGCATATTATAATGTGTGGGGGCCACTGTGGTGCATATTATACTATGCCTGGGCCCACTGTGGAGCATATTATACTGTGTGGGGGCCACTGTGGAGCATATTATACCATGTGAGGAGCCACTGTGGAGCATATTATACCATGTGTGGGGCCACTGAAAAGCATATTATACCATGTGAGGGCCACTGTGGAGCAAATTATATCATGTGGGGGGCACTGTGGAGCATATTATACTGTGTGGGGTACACTGTGGAGCATATTATACTGTGTGAGATACACTGTGGAGCATATTATACCATGTGTGGGGCCACTGTGGAGCATATTATACAGTACTGTGTGGGGTCCACTATAAATCATATTATACTGTGTGGGGGCCACTGTGGTGCATATTATACTATGTGTGGGCCCACTGTGGAGCATATTATACTGTGTGGGGGCCACTGTGGAGCATATTATACCGTGTGTGGGGGCCACTGAAAAGCATATTATATCATGTGAGGACACTGTGGAGCATATTATACTGTGTGGGGTCCACTGAAAAGCATATTATACCATGTGAGGGCCACTGTGGAGCATATTATATCATGTGGGGGGCACTGTGGAGCATATTATACTGTGTGGGGTACACTGTGGAGCATATTATACTGTGTAGGGTACACTGTGGAGCATATTATACCATGTGTGGGGCCACTGTGGAGCATATTATACCATGTGTGGGGCCACTGAAAAGCATATTATACCGTGTGAGGGCCACTGTGGAGCATATTATACTGTGTGGGGTCCACTATAAAGCATATTATACTGTGTGGGGGCCACTGTGGTGAATATTATACTATGTGTGGGCCACTGTGGAGCATATTATACTGTGTGGGGGCCACTGTGGAGCATATTATACCATGTGTGGAGCCACTATGGAGCATATTATACCATGTGTGGAGCCACCGTGGAGCATATTATACCATGTGTGGGGGCCACTGAAAAACATATTATACCGTGTGAGGGCCACTCTGGAGCATATTATATCATGTGGGGGGCACTGTGGAGCATATTATATTGTGTAGGGTCCACTGTAAAGCATATTATACTGTGTGGGGGCCACTGTGGTACATATTATACCATGTGTGGGGCCACTGTGGAGCATATTATACTGTGTGGGAGCCACTGTGGTGCATATTATATCATGTGTGGGGCCACTGTGGAGCATATTATACTATGTGGGAGCCACTGTAAAGCATATTATACTGTGTGGAGCATATTATATGGTGTAGGGCCACTGTGGAGCATATTATACTATGTGTGGTGCCACTGTGGAGCATATTATACTGTGTGGGGCCTCTGTGTAGCATTTTATATTGTGTGGGGCCACTGTAGAGCATACTATACTGTGTGGGGCCACTGTAAAGCATAGTATACTGTGTGGGGGCCACTGTAAAGCATATTATACTGTGTGTGGGGCCATTGTGGAACATATTATACTGTGTGGGGGCCACTGTGGAGCATATTAAACTGTGTGGTGTGGGGTCCACTGTGGAGTATATTATGCTGTGTGGGGCCACTGGGAAACACATTTTACTGTGTGGGGCCAGTGTGGAGCATATTATACTGTGTGGGGGCCACTGTGGAGCATATCACACTGTTTGAGGCTCCTTCACAATTCACATCACACGCCATCTGTTTTATAGCAATCATGTGATATCATGACAGACTGTAATTACATTATCATTATAAAACAGATAATGTAAATATTGAAGGGGTCATGGCACTTGCAAAAGCACCACAGTACCTTCAAACAGACCCCTACTGATCTCTTATTATACTGATCACATATTATACTGTGTGGGGGCCACTGTAAAGCATATTATACTGTGTGTAGGGCCACTGTGGAGTTTATTATACCGTCTGGGGGCCACCATAAAGCATGTTATACTGTGTGGGGGACACTGTGAAGCATATTATACCATGCGGGGGCCACTGTAAAGCACTGTTACACTGTTTGGGGTCCCTTCACTATTTACATCACACACCACTTGTTTTATGGCAGCCATGTGATATCAATACAGATTGTAATTACATTAACATTATAAAACAGATACTGTGTAATGTAAATAGTGAAGGGGTTATGGTGCTCGCAAAAGCACCACAGTACCTTCAAACAGACCCCCACTGATTCCAAATATTACATTTTCACAAGGAGTTAAAGGAGAAATGCATGCCACAATATGTTACGCATTTTATCCCAAGCACAGAACTACCACACAAATGGATGAAAACTGCTGTTGGGCACATGGCAGGGTGCAGAAGGGAAGTGCCATTAAGTTTTTATAAAACAAATTTTACTGGAATTGTTTTCAGGTGCCACGACACATTTGCAGAGCTCCTAAAAAATGAAAATTACATTTTTAAAGAAGGCGTAAAAAGGTTCTCCACATTCTTAAATCATCTTTCAGAACCTTATTTAATCTAATGAAATGATGCTTCCGGACACCCAAGGTAGCCAATGATTATCTCCATGAAAAGACCCTGTCCATAGGAAAAACCTGAGAGGCAAAGGCCAATTGGCCCCACAACGACTGATGCTCTTTAAGCGTGACCTTGGATGAAGATATATATTTATCTATGTCCATTTGCAGCCTGTCGATTTTCTTTTTGTTTTCTTGGGAGGCTCAATGTAATTTTTTCAGTGTCAATGGTAATGCCTAGAAAAGACAGCTTCCGCTTAGGGTCTTTTGTCTTATCTTCGGCAACGGGGACTTCAAACAGTGCCATAAAATAACAAAAGGCTGCTAAAGAGTACGAACAAACGTTAAAAGATAAAAAAAAAAATCATCAAGGCGTTGTTCATTTCCGACCTGACAACCAATTCAAAAAAACAGCTTGAACATCTCAAAATAACAGTAGGAGATGGAGTAACCCATGTGGAGGCACATATCCACATAATAACAATCATTAAAACAGCAACCTAATTAATGGAAATAATCCATGTGAACTGGCAACAAATGGAAGGCCGATTCGATATAGGACCTGCCATACAACCAAACCTAACTTCTTTATTCAACTTCTCCTGCACAATAGCTGCTTGCCAGAGGCTTAGCTAGGGGGTCAGCACAGGGGGGCAAACATGTCCAAGTGGGCCCCCAACTTGGACATGTTTGTATACTGATACTATGAGTATACGGTGAGCGTATAGTGGTATATAGCAGCTCTACACAGGGCTCTGCAGACAATTTAGGTGAATACAGGGCAGTAACATTTTGTGACTTACCGGTGACGCCTCTGACTAATCTTCACATTCCCCATCTCTTTCATCCGAATGGCCATGACCACTTCTTCCAGTCTCTGTAAAGTTTGCAACACAGACATCTTTGGCTCCTCACTTTTCCAGGCACCTGACCCACATTATCCTCACCTACACAAAGCCCCCATCCTGCTGCTACCCCCAATTATAAAATATATAATATAACCCCCTATAATGAATAATACCTCCAAGTGCATCTTTAAATTAATAACTTCCCTGTGCACTCCCTTTAAATAGTGCCCCTTATTAATAATGTCCCAGGTATTTCCTAATTGAAAAGGGGAAAAAAAAAAAACAAGGAAAAACAAATTATTGGGGTTCCAATACCCGGGACCCCCAGGATCAGCTGTTTGAATGAACCGTGGTACCTGTGTAAGCGCTGTGACCCCTTCTCTGTTTACATAGTGTCATTCATAGCGGCCATGTAATGTAACTACAGCCTCGTCCTATACACGTCTATGTGACAAGGCTGGAATTACATCACACGGACAATATAAACAGACAGCGTGTGATATAAACAGGCGCCATAGCCCCTTCTTACAGCTGATCAGTGGGGAATCACTTATCTCTTATTGATGTTTTATTCTGAGGATAGAACATCAATAAAAATGAACTGGAAAACACCTTAAGGCCAAGGCCCCATGTAGCATCCCGCAGTAAAAAACCGCTGTGGGAAAAAACGCGGCAGTGACGCATCGCAGTTTTTCATGCAGCACTTTGCACAGAAAGTTCACAGAGGTTTCCTCTGTGGACTTTCTGCTTCAATTATATCTATAGGTAAACCGCCGGCGTTTCCGTAGGTATAATTGACATGCTGCGATTTGCAAAACTGCGACTGTTTTGGAAATCGCAGCGTTTCTGCTGCGCATATTTTACTGCAAAGTGGGGATGGGATGTGGCCCCTTGTGGCGAAAATCCACAGAAAAAAAAACGTGGCATTCTAGCAAATCCCATCCACACATTTCGGAAAAATATGTGCAGCAGACACACTGCGATTTCCAAAACCGTTGCAGTTTTGGAAATCGCAGCATGTCAATTATACCTACAGAAACTCTGGCGGTTTCCATATATATATATATATATATATATTGAAAACATAATATATATATGTATTGAAAACAGAAAGTCCACAGGGGAAACCTCTGCAGACCTTCTGTGAAAAGTGCTGCGGGAAAAACCACAATGTTACCGCCATGGTTTTTCCTGCAGCCCGCTACGTGGGGCCTTAGTCTTAATAAAGCCCAAGTGCCACTTTCATTAAATTAAATTGACCCTCATATTATGCCCCTGATTCCCCCTGACATAAATACTGCACCACTAATGACCACTTATATCAATGACCACCCCCTTATATTCATAATGCCTTGTAATATAAATGATGCCCCCTAATGGCTCCTTATATAACTAACCTCCCCCTTGTATTAATAATACCCCCCAATAACCCTTATATAAATGACACCCCCATCGTCATAATGCCCCCTAATGAATCCTCCCTTATAGTTATATTTCCCCCTCCTAACCACCCCTTATACTATTAATATACCCACAAAAAAAAGTTATACTCACCTGCGATGCTGATGAATGGAGCCGCCGCCGCTTCCTCCCTGTCCACGCACAGGACGTCTGTGTCTGAGCGCGGGCAGCGCGATGTTGTGACGTCTGAGCGCCGCCCGTGCTGAGAAGCGGACATCGTCTGTGCACCAGGAAGCATTGTAACTAGATCGGTGTCTGCAGACACCGATCTAGTTAGAAATAAAGGAAGTATTAATGGCGGCCCCGGGGTGGGCCCCCAAAGATTCAGTGGGCCCCCCCGCTAGCTACGCCTCTGCTGCTTGTTCTTAAACTCATTTTAAAGGGGTTGAAAATAAAATTAACCCCTAAAATAAACCCGCTCCCTTTGCCTAACTTCTAATTTACTTACATTAAAAAAAAGTCTATAATTAACCATATCCCTCCTCCTCTTCTTTAACTCTGCTAACGCTTGCGCAGTCCGGAGGTGCCTCCGACACATGCGCAGTAGAGATGGCACTCTGTCTCTACTTCGCAGGCATCAGAGGCACTTTCGGTCTGTGCACGCATCGTCAGAGGTGCCGTCTCTACTACGCAGGCATCTCCAGCCTGCACACAGCCAGGACAGTGAAAGAAAAGGAGGATCCATTCCAGAAGGGAAGTCTAAAGAGGAAGACACGTAAGTATGATGGGGTGGAGGGGTGGGCTAAGTTAGTTGGGAAGGGCTAGTAGTGGGCGGGATAGCTAGGGAGACAGGGAAGGGGTGTAAGGGAGTGAGAGAGGAAGGGGGGAGTGAGAAGGAGGTAGTGTGGAAGCTACACAGCAGGAAGCTACACCATATAAACAAATGCAGAGGATGCCAGGATCTCCCAGAGAAACCCAGAAATCACTCAAAACACTGCTAAAGGTATATGGGTGTATTTATTAACCCATTAAAAAAAAAGATTTTTTTTTTCCCTGAAAACCCCTTTAAGTTGTAAGTCAGGATAAGAGAAGTTTGTAGCAAATGAATAATGAAGAACCCATGTGTAAATCCCTCAAGGAGTTTGTCAGCTTCCCGCTTCATGGTGCACTGGACAACCCACTGCCGCATCTCTTGTACACTTACCAGTGTCCTCATTTGACCAGGTGGCAGCAGCTGGTCTGGAGTGAGAACCACTGCAGCTTGAACACTTGTGCTTAAATTTACACTTTGGGTTCGAATCCAGCCAAGGACATCATCTGCACAGAGTTTGTATGTTCTCCCTGGTTTTGTACTGGTTTCCTCTGGGTACTGCTGATTCCCACACTGCAAAGACATACTGATAGGGAATATAGATTGTGAGTTCTATATAGGACAGTGTTGACAATATCTGTAAAGTGCTGTGGAATATGTTGGCACTATATAAGTTAAACAAATAAATAAATTAAATTAATATTAGCTCTTTTTGAGGGCAAGTAATAAAAATTCTGGCATTTCTTTTTATCATTTAAAATGTGTCATCACTGTTCACCATACAGCATAAGTAAGATGTTATCTTTATTTTATGGGCCAGTAAAATTACAGCAATACCTAATTTATATTTTTTTATGCTTTACTAATTTTGCTAAACAAAAAATTCAAAAGGGGGCTGAGCTGTAGTAATGCCACCTGGCTGCTATACAGGGCACAGAGTTACAGTATGTGCTTCCAGCTCTGTGCACTGTATAGTAAAGGGACCAGATGTACCCACTGATCAAACACTTACAGCCTATCCAAAGAATAGGCCATAAATAAAAAAAAAAAAATTCTGGACAGCCCCTTTAAATGACAAATATTTAATCTTGGAAGAAGTGTGGCACTTCCTTAAATAGAAAAACAAACAGATCAACAGATTCAAATGGTTCAGAATTAAAGGAATTTTCTCAACTCACTTTCTAGCGTAGGTTCCACCTCATGGGGTTTTTGCCTTCCTCAGGATCAACATTGATCAACAAAAACTATGTTACTATGTTCTCCATGGGACCTTGTCTTGCAAGTCAATATAAAGATTGTGGGCACTCCAGTGGCCACATTATATACATTATATAAGAAAAAAACTATAATTTGGCAAGCCTCTAGAAATTCTACTGAAAATAACTTTAAGTCATGCTAGGTTCACATATTTTGGTCCGCATGGGGACCCGAAAGAAGGAGATCCTGTCTGCTTAAAAAGCAGTTACTTGCGGAAACCCGCAGACCCCATAGACTTTAATGGGGTTCGCCAGGTTTCTGCAGTTTCCGCTGGTTTTATACTAAAACCAGCAGAGTAAAAAGTCCTTGAAGGACTTTTCTCTATGCCAATTTTAAGCGGAATCTGCATCGGAGTCTTGTATGGAGACTCCATCGCAAATGTGAACCTAGCCTAAGAATTAAATGAAAGAATTTTGCTGTTCTAAAGTAAAAGAGAGATTTGCATGATAAATACTATGGGATTTCATTCTACAAGGTTATGTTCGAACACTTGTTAGCATTCAGTAAATCTGTGCTCTGAAAGTCTGAAAGAAAGAGGAATCAAAGGATACAAAACTAGATAAAAATAAAAGATTAAACATAAGTATTAAAAGCTATTAAGTAAGCCTGCTTTCCATCACAATGGTTAACTAACCTACTACAGCAAAGAAGATATGGATCTGGATTTACACTATATGCCATTGAAAAAGCACATCCAAGAAATCAGATGAAAATAAACAAAAACACTGACACCATCCCAGCAGCGCTAAAGTTGTGACATGGCTGTTATCCTGGTCATCAGAAAGTACTAATGACATTCCTATTACAAGGACATGTCACCAGGTGTTAAAAGCCCATGGCATACATTATCTGGAGCTGTCACCCTGAGCATTTTGGTGATTGTTTATCCAAATCTATTCAGCCATTCCAAAGATATAAGTCTTTATAATGTTGATACAAATTTAAGCACACTAACCAAATGGGTGGTAACACTGCATGGCATACAGCATCCAGAGACCCTGCCCCAAGAGAAATCACACACCTCCCACTTGGCTAGTATACTCTAAATTCATTCATCACTAAAACAGCTTATATCTTTGGAACTGCTGATTTGAATCAACAAAACACCAAAATGCTCAGGGTGGCAGCATCTATAATGTATGTCATTGGGCTTTTAACACCTGGTGACTGGTCCTCTTTAGTAAACATGAACTAGTTGATATAAGAATGAAATAATATGGAATTTCATAACATTCAGCATCCTGACACACCTTTAACTAACTCTGAGAGTATTAAGTGGACTCCTCAAACTACTCATCACTTGAAGAAATTACTGGCTGCACACAGCGATTCTGTTTTCCATGTTTTCCCACGTATTTGGCCTTGTCTGATGTGGGGACTGAGCTACAGAATTTCCCACTAGAAACTTGATAAAGTGTAGCTCCAGTGTCTAAGAACTTAAGTATTCACATACGTATTCATTATAACAGTCTATTTCTTGCACAGATAATGAGACTCTAATTGTGATGATTATAGCAGATCCATGTGAGAAACGAATGAATGAATATTCCACTTATCATCAGTACATCTGATGTGACAAGTTGACATTTAGAGCCACACTGAGGTACATAGATGGAGGGTCTCAAAAATAAATCAAATTGTGCCATGCCTCTACAGCTGGATTATTCTCACTCCTATTTCCATAGTAGGAACAGGAGGTTAATGTCTTTGCTGCTTATGTGCAGTTGATTTATAAAATGTATTCTACAGTAAAAGGCTTAAATCTCTTGACTTGTATAGCTGCCAATATACCCACAGGAGACTGATAAGCAGAAGTTCTCTACCTGTCCTGAATGTTTCCATTTGCTCTTCCACATGGTGGGCTTGCCGTCATTTACATCATTCAGCAATAGTTACAAAACTAAGAACCAAACACATTTGCTTTCCCAGTATGTAGTGCAGTAGGGTAGCAATTTTCTGGGCTTGTTGGTCTGGTAACATATTTTTGACATGCAGGCTAAAAAATGAGAAACAAAAGACATACTAAGATAATTCTGCATTTTGAAAAATAAAACCACTACTGCCCCTGTACTAGAAATGAGTATAAGGCTGGGGACACCCCACCAACTCATGAGATTTATATTTGCAACTTAGTCAGTGGGATTTAAAAAATATCTTATTCAAATGGTGTGTGAAACACCTGCAATGCAAAGTGGCTTGTATTCATGGTTTTAAAATTGTAACATGTCAATGCTGTAGGCAAAAGCCATTCAATTTTTGGGTTTTTTTTATCCCAGTGATTTTACAGTCCTATACCCTGCCTCTCTCCACTGTATAGTTGCAGTAGGAAGCAGGATTAAAGGAGTGAGCCCATTGTCTGGTTTCTACATTATACAGTGCCTTGCGAAAGTATTCGGCCCCCATGAACTTTTCAACCTTTTGCCACATTTCAGGCTTCAAACATAAGGATATAAAATTTAAATTTTTTGGTGAAGAATTAACAAGTGGGACACAATTGTGAAGTGGAACGAAATTTATTAGATATTTTAAACTTTTGTAAAAAACAAAAAACTGAAAAGTGGGGCGTGCAATATTATTCGGCCCCCTTAAGTTAATACTTTGTAGCGCCACCTTTTGCTGCGATTACAGCTGCAAGTCTCTTGGGTTATGTCTCTATCAGTTTTGCACATCGAGAGACTGAAATTCTTGCCCATTCTTCCTTGGAAAACAGCTCGAGCTAAGTGAGGTTGGATGGAGAGCGTTTGTGAACAGCAGTTTTCAGCTCTTTCCACAGATTCTCGATTGGATTCAGGTCTGGACTTTGACTTGGCCATTCTAACACCTGGATATGTTTATTTGTAAACCATTCCATTGTAGATTTTGCTTTATGTTTGGGATCATTGTCTTGTTGGAAGATAAATCTCCGTCCTAGTCTCAGGTCTTTTGCAGACTCCAACAGGTTTTCTTCCAGAATGGTCCTGTATTTGGCTCCATCCATCTTCCCATCAATTTTAACCATCTTCCCTGTCCCTGCTGAAGAAAAGCAGGCCCAAACCTTGATGCTGCCACCACCATGTTTGACAGTGGGGATGGTGTGTTCAGGGTGATGAGCTGTGTTGCTTTTACACCAAACATATCGTTTTGCATTGTGGCCAAAAAGTTCGATTTTGGTTTCATCTGACCAGAGCACCTTCTTCCACATGTTTGGTGTGTCTCCCAGGTGGCTTGTGGCAAACTTTAAACGAGACTTTTTATGGATATCTTTGAGAAATGGCTTTCTTCTTGCCACTCTTCCATAAAGGCCAGATTTGTGCAGTGTACGACTGATTGTTGTCCTATGGACAGACTCTCCCACCTCAGCTGTAGATCTCTGCAGTTCATCCAGAGTGATCAAGGGCCTCTTGGCTGCATCTCTGATCAGTCTTCTCCTTGTTTGAGATGAAAGTTTAGAGGGACGGCCGGGTCTTGGTAGATTTGCAGTGGTCTGATACTCCTTCCAATTCAATATGATCGCTTGCACAGTGCTCCTTGGGATGTTTAAAGTTTGAGAAATCTTTTTGTATCCAAATCCGGCTTTAAACTTCTCCACAACAGTATCACGGACCTGCCTGGTGTGTTCCTTGGTCTTCATGATGCTCTCTTCCCTGACACTAACACAGAGCAGGTGCATTCATACAGAGACTTGATTACACACAGGTGGATTATATTTATCATCATCAGTCATTTAGGACAACATTGGATCATTCAGAAATCCTCACTGAACTTCTGGAGTGAGTTTGCTGCACTGAAAGTAAAGGGGACGAATAATATTGCACGCCCCACTTTTCAGTTTTTTATTTTTTTACAAAAGTTTAAAATAACCAATAAATTTTGTTCCATTTCACAATTGTGTTCCACTGGTTGTTGATTCTTCACCAAAAAATTAAAATGTTATATCTTTATGTTTGAAGCCTGAAATGTGGCAAAAGGTTGAAAAGTTCAAGGGGGCCGAATACTTTCGCAAGGCACTGTAGCAATGAAGGCACAAGCTTAGGGCACTGTTTGGGCTGGAATTGAGGCCAGTTGATGGTACTCCAAGGAGTTGGTCAGTGTCTCCTTTGCAGGGGTAGTCTTCTTTTCTATAAGTATGGACTAATTTTTTTCCTCTTACTCACAAAGTGTCTGCTATACCATGACTGTGGGGTTCACATCCAAAAAAGACAGCAATAATATTAGGTTCCCCTGGAGCATTCCCTGTAGTAAAGTCTCCTTGTGCCCAATGGTGCTTGGGGTGCCCTTGATGTTGATGGTGCAGGATTGAAGACTCAGGAGACAATGAGTTGTACAAATAACTGATGGTTTTACTTTATCTTCAGCAGATGACCAGTTAAACAACAAATCTTACATAGCAATGTAGATGACCAAGTATTCGTCAGTTATTTGTATCATTCATTGTCTCCTGAGCCTTCAATCCTGCACCATCAACATCAAGTGCACCCGAAGCACTTTACCACATAAAAAAACTGAAGACTGCCCTGCAAATGAGACACTGACCAACCCCAAGGAGTACCATCAACCAGCCTCAATTCCAGCCCAAACAGTGCCGAAAGCTTGTGCCTTCGTTACTATGTAAGATTTGTTGTTTAACAAGGAAACCTTGGCAGGTGACACACTGAATTTATAATACTGAACTTTTTTACAATATTCTAATTTTCTTAGATTTTGGTTTTCATTACCTGTAATCCATAATCAACATTTACAGAAATAAAACACTTGAAATAGAACACTCTGTGTGTAAAGAATCTAGAAAATATAAGAGGTCACTTTTTTAATTTAATTACTGAAAGAAATAAACGTTTCAAAGACATTCTATTTTATTGAGATGCACCTGTAGTAAGTGAATCCTACTGTATATGAAACATTGAAGTTATTACTGGAATAATGGCACTAAATGAGTGAATCTGATCACTAACAACAACATATTAATGAATTGTAACTAGAGCTATATGTTTAGAAATGGAGCTTTACTAACATTCATTGCATTAGGCAATGCTGTATAATAAATATGCAATAATTTGTGTATAAATAGAATTTGGTAAGAGGTATCTAAGTGCAATGTCATATTTACCTCCCAAGAGCAATGACGACATTTGGAATGCAAACCTATAATCTGCCCGATGACAGACGTAACTTCCAACTAGGCTTATGCTAGTAGAAATACAATGTAATTAACAGAAAACGCTCATGCCAAGTATGCCTCTGTACCTGTATGTGTTATATCATTGTGACTGCCTAAAAATATTCCAAAGTGACAATATACTATATATGGTAAATTAAAACTTTCAGATTCCTTTTCTTTATTGTCTAAAGTGAAATTCCAGTTCATTTTTAACCACTTCTGTTAATTGAATTGGGATTATGTTTACTAAATGGAAATATTTCAAATGATACTTTAGTTTTGTACAGAAGCTAGCTCTGTGTAACTCCTATTACTAATCAAAATCTGAGTAATGGAGTTACCGATAATGTTCAGTTTTTTTGCACTGCAGAGAGTCCTGCAGAGGCCAGCAGAGGATCAGTAAAACTAAGCATGTATGCCTGTGTTTCAAAATGAATCCTTGTGAAGAATAAATACTATAAATATAAAAAGACACAGATGTAGCCAGGGGCAGACATACCATTGGTACAACCTATGCAGCTTCACAGGTGCCCAGTGGGTAAAGGGGCCCCATCACCTCAATAGCAGCTTTCTGTTGTATATTAGATTGTGGATAAATGCCTAAGCATTCAAGCACTCCTTAGGTTGAGTTGAAAAAGTGATTTAATCAAAAGAAGACTCTTACAGAGCAGTAAATGTTTTTGGTAATGCTGCCTTCATCAAACTCTATGGTACAAAAGTATAACTAATTATAAGATAGAATACAATTGGTAACAGTCCAGTCATTAGGGGGGTCTGGGAGGGGCTTAAGTCAATTTCGGGTCATAAACAGTCTGTCTGCCAGATTGAGGCAGATGTTAACTGGCTTAATGAACTAAACCTATTCTTCAACAGATTTGATCACACACCAGCTCCTCCCACCCCAGTATGTCCTTCAGCTCCCCCCACCACAATGACTTCTCCCCATGCGGCCACTTCCCAACAGACCAGTAAATCCAGAAATCCATCTTTATCTGGCCACAGTCTGACCTTCACACGGGCCCAGGTGAGGAAGGAGATGAAAAAGATCAAGGCGAGGAAAGCCGGAGGGCCAGATGACATCAGTGCAAGGCTAATTAAGACTTGTGGGGACCAGCTGTGTGGTATAATTACATATATGTATAATATGAGCCTGAGGCAGGAAATAGTCCCTGAATTATGGAAATCTTCTTGTGTGGTACCAGTTCCAAAGAAACCCCACCCTATGGACCTCAACGACTACAGACCTGTAGCACTGACATCCCACCTGATGAAGATCTTGGAGAGATTGGTTCTCACACATCTCCGCCCTCTAGTGAGCCCCGCTATGGACCCACTCCAGTTTGCTTATCGGCCGGGCATTGGGGTAGATGATGCCATCATCCATCTTCTGCACAGGGCTCTGTCTCACCTGGAGAAACCAGGGAACACAGTGAGAATAATGTTCTTTGACTTCTCCAGTGCTTTTAACACCATACAGCCCAGGTTATTGAGGGACAAGCTGGGCCTTGCTGGAGTGGACCACCACCTCTCCAACTGGATCCTAGACTACCTCACAAATCGACCTCAATACGTGAGAGCCCGAGACTGTGTGTCAGGTACAGTGATCTGTAATACGGGGGCACCTCAGGGTACGGTTCTCGCCCCTTTCCTCTTCACACTGTACACTGCAGATTTTAGGTGCAACTCATCCAGCTGCTACCTACAGAAGTATTCTGACGACTCTGCAATAGTGGGTCTCATCACAGATGATGATGACAGGGAGTACAGAGAACTGAACCGGGATTTTGTGGACTGGTGCCACCGGAACCACCTGAAGATTAACGCGGGGAAGACCAAGGAGATGGTGGTGGACTTCCGCAAAGGCAGAAGCCCTCCTAAACCAGTGGACATCCTGGGGACGGGCATCGAGATTGTGAACACCTATAAGTACCTGGGTTTGCTCCTTAATAATAAGCTGGACTGGGCAGATCATATGGAGGCCCTGTACAGGAAGGGCCACAGCAGGCTCTACCTGCTTAGGAAGCTGAGAGCCTTTGGAATCCGGGGGGCACTTCTTAGAACTTTCTTCAACTCGGTAGTGGCATCAGCCATCTTCTTTGGAGTGGCCTGCTGGGGGAGCAGTATATCAACCAGGGACAGAAATAAAATTGACAAGCTGATTAGAAGGGCCAGCTCTGTCCTGGGGAGCCCACTGGACCCAGTGCAGGTGGTGGGTGACAGAAGGATACTGTCCGTGGTGAGCTCCATGCAGAAGAAGAAGTCCCATCCCATGCATGAGACTGTGATCGCGCTGAGCAGTACTGTCAGTGACCGACTGCTCCACCCTAGGTGTGAGAAGGAGCGCTATCGGAAGTCTTTCCTCCCCACCGCGGTTAGGCTGTACAACCAACACCGACCTAAGCGGAGATCATTACACACAGAGAACTGAAATATCTCTCTGCCTGTTATATCCCCCCCCCCCCCCCTGCTACGCCCTATCTGTCTGTCTGCTATCAATGTAATGCCTCTCACCTTGGAATATTCCTGTACATGTTGTATTTGTATTTGTATCTGCTTATCTTTGCTGCTGTAACACACTGAATTTCCCCATTGTGGGACTATTAAAGGACTATTATTATTATTATTATTATTATTATTAGATGATCCAATCTTGATTCACGAAATCCACTATGTGGGGGTGATCTCCTCAAGTAGCATGCTCTTGCAGGACCGGTTGCAGATTGGAGCGGTATCCGCCACTCTAAGTATGTCATATGCTGAGTAGCAGTATCCCCTGCATTTTGACGCTGGCTTCTTTATACTCTGTTCTTGCACAACTGCCCTCAGCTGTCTGTGTCTGGCCCTGAATGTAACAGAGCTCATTTCGCAGTGAGCGCACTGTGGCAACTCTCCATAGATATAAAAAATAAAAATACACTAAAATGTGACCAGAAATTGTGCCAAATAAGAAACTCAGCCATACTACATCTGTAGTTCTTAATTTAGGAAGGCCCCAGACAGCAAGGCTACCTTTTATCCATTACCTTTCCACCCAGTGTGAACTGGGCATACTGTATATGCCCTTAGCGTTTCTAAGATAATCTAAGTTTGTCAGAACCACAAGGGTTCCAGGTACTGCATTTGTAATACAATGTGACTATATTATGGTGCTTGAATTCTGGCCACTTTCTGTGCTGCCACAAATGTCTTAACATTGCTGACTTAGGATAATAAACAAATATTTTATGAGAATTACTCCAATACTGGGTTTAACATGATATCTGCTTACAGCATAATGAATCATGACTGTATGAATAAACATGCTAAGTTACAAAGGTATAATATAGTTTCCTTAAATATGGAATCTAAGAAAAATGCTTGATAAAAAGAATTGCTCTGTTCCTTCACAGCCACAAATTAATGACTTGTTGTTTTATATAATGCCATTAAATATAACCGCAATTGAACATATTTACCAGGCTAATTGCGGCAGAATTCTGAGTTAGCTTGCACATAAAAGTGGTTTCATGTTGTGCACCACATTTATCTTTTTTAGACACTTTTTTTCTGCCTTGTTTGACAAGGGGATGGGACATAAAGGGTTATACTGGTCAGAAGCTTATATTAGGCTAGGGTGTAGGGTGAATTGCTTTTCAGAGTGTTTTTCACCTATACAATGAATCTTCAGGGAGGCATTAGACCAGCAAACATCACAAACAGATTTCTATGCACTACGTCAGGGATTGGAGCTAACATCCTTGTAATTCTGGCCTATAATTCCAACCTGTTCAAACTCCAAACTACATGTCCCATGATGCTATAGTCAATATTAGTGGGGCGTCAAGGTACAAAGGCAGTAAGAGACCTTGGAGGTCAAGATACGATCAGTCTGCACCCCACGCTCATTCACTAACCGAGTGAGTCAGAGATGAGGTGACTGTACTGTCTATGTGTCCACATCGTTTTTTAGTCCATACCTAAAAGACTTTAATATAAATGAAACATCCCCTGATATTATATATAAGATCTTTATAGAGGGGAAATGCATTGGTACATCTTTTAGTTCAGTAGTTTAGACAGATACCCTGCATTCCCCTGCATGACTTTATTGCAGGGGTTGCTCTAATTTTCTCCTGACAGTTTATAACAGCAGGATCCTAAGGAATATCATAGGAATGTCATAGGAATATCATAGTGACAGCACTCCAACAGTCTAATTGTTGAAACCCGGGATATACTTCAGATTCCCTGTTGGCACTTCTATACAGTGATAAAACTCATTTTGATGTAAATCTGTTTATCACTAAAAGTACTTGAGATTGGTGATTTTAGATATATGGGTTTTTATATATCTTTTTATTGATTAATAGTTAAGTCTTATTATGCTGGTCATGGTTTTACAGTGAAACCGAGGAGGTAAATGAACAGAAGCAGTGGTATTAAACTAAGATCCAAGTGTTTTTTTTAGCTATACAAGGTAGTCATTGAAGTAGATTCATAACCTGCTATTGCTGATGCTGTCACCCACTGTCTAGTATCTGTACCCATGTCTAGTACTTGTAGAAATGTCTATTTCCTGCGTCTACAAAACACTGCAGAGTTCATAATACTATATCTGCCAGGATCTTACACTGAGAGGATGATGCACCACAGGTCCTGAAGGCTGCAATAACTGCTGTTGGTAACACTGAGGAAGGTAATGGGTCATTGTGATCTGATTGTGAGCAGTGTGTGAGAAAAAAAGGGCTATCGAGAGCAGATTTTGTGAGAGGCAGAGGAGGTACAGGGAGGCATTTTCACAGAAGTAGAGATAGGGCAGAAGAACAGTGGACAGCACTTTGATAAATCTGAGGTTATCTGGTAGCTCCATATAGTATCTGCAGGAAGCAGAGAGAAACCTGTTTACACAGAAACTCATGCTGGAGAAAAAGCAATCACAATGTGATCATATGACTTATTGAAAAAGGTGAAAGTAGGATAAGGAAACACACTGTGGATAGACAACTATTGAGGGGATGGTCTTTCAGAAAATATAATGACTCAAGAAAAAAAAATCACCCAAGTGTCCTTTTAATGACACCAAATCCTTTCCTTTACACATTGTATTCAGGAGATATGTTCTCTCGTATGACTATTTATAAAAAAAAACAATCACATCTAAGCACATAATTAATGTTAGGGAATATTCTCCATGCAGAGATGTTATACCACTTTTGACCAAAAGGCAGTCTAAGGAGGCAGTCACACTACCGTTCTTAGTGTTCTTTTGTTTGCATCCGTCAGAAAATGTTAACAACGGACACTAACTGATCCGTCAAAATCCCCATTGATTTCAATGGGATTTGTTCTGTTGTCTGCTAGCGTCCGTTTTCGTCAAATCCGTCACAGCTCTGTTATGTTGGCGGAGATAATATTGCAGAGTGCAGGATTTTTGGCTTTGTTGAAAATAACGGACATATGACGGATGCTAAATGTCCGTTTTTTTTTAATATTACTGTCTATGGCTAATGGACATATGAAGGACGGTAACAACTGGTCATCCGTTATATTGTTCAGTATATTTGTGCGTTTTTTTTTCCGGGAATGCTCAGAAAACAACCCCCCCCCCCCAAAAAAAAAAAAAAAAAAACCGGACTGTATAATAATGGACATTACCAGATAAATGTTCATCCATTTTTATTATATTTTTTTTTTTGCAGATCCATTTAATATATCAGTTTAAAAATGGACACATTAATATCTATTAGCGCCCTTTCATTTACCTTTCATTATGATAGGTGTCCATTTTTTTTTTAACGGACCCTAACATAGCGGACCTCCAATGATGAATCTAGCTTAAGACACACTCATGTGATCAAAAATTGACTTCTAGTTCAATATAGTAGTTCATTCTACAGGGATCAAAAGTGGTTAAATTTGCCCACATTTATATCATTCACCCAGGGATCCTATGTTGTGGATATTTGTTTTGTTTAGATGTGCTTTTATTGAGAGAGAAAAAAAAAAAAGGTGCAGAAATAAAAATAAAAAAAAGGGGAGAGAAGATAAAGCATGAACATCACAAAATCAAATAAACTATTGCTAGCAACAAAACATCATCAAATAAATGAGCAAAACACAATCCAGCTAACCAAGAGGTTACCCCAGAACAGGGCACCACTTCACCCAAAAACACTGGCAAGCAGGGCGCTACACAAATAACAGCAGCTAAAAAAGTATAATAAACATACAAGTGAACCTAGAGTGAGAACAAAGCCAGGCAAAACCACAATAAAGAACAAGATGAGACACAGAAGATGGAAGGGAAAGGGAGGAGATGATATGCTGAGGTACGCATGGGCATAGCTCCAGATCACTTATGATCCAGGTGGTGTTCCCAGAGGGGTCCCAGATGGCTCAGAACCAGAGGCGTAGCTAGCGGGGGGGGGCAGAGGGGGCGGCTGCCCCGGGCCCACTGAATTTTTGGGGGCCCACCCCGGGGCCGCCATTAATATATCCTTTATTTCTAACTAGATCGGTGTCTAATTACAATGCTTCCTGGTGCTTAACTGTCTTGTAAACCGCAAGCCACTTCAGGCCTGCGGTTTACATGACACCGAGACTACAGACCGATGTCTGCTTCTCAGCACGGGCGGCGCGATGACGATGACATCACAACATCGCGCCGCCCACGCTCAGACACAGACGTCATGCGCGTGGACTGGGAGGAAGCGGCGGCGGCTCTTTTCATCATCATCGCAGGTGAGTATGACTTTTTTTTTGTGGGTATATTAATAGAATAAGGGGTGGTTAGGAGGGGGAATATAACTATAAAGGGAGGATTAATTAGGGGGCATTATGATGATGGGGGGGTCATTTATATAAGGGTTATTAGGGGGTATTATGAATACAAGGGGGTAGGTTATTTATATAAGGGGCCATTAGGGGGCATCATTTATATTAGGAGGCATTATGAACATAAGGGGGTGGCCATTAATATAAGGGGTCATTAGAGGTGCAGTATTTATGTCAGGGGGAATTGGGGATAATATGAGGGTCAATTAATTTAATTTACGTTGCACTTGCACCTTATTAAGACTAAGGCCCCACGTAGCGGGCTGCAGTAAAAAAAAGCGCTGCAGGAAAAACCGCAGCGGTAACATGTTTTTTCCCGCAGCGCTTTTCAAAGAAGGTCCGCAGAGGATTCCCCTGTGGACTTTGTTTTCAATACACCTATATGGAAACCGTGGGTGTTTCTGTAGGTATAACTGACATGCTGCAATTTCCAAAACCGCAACGGTTTTGGAAATCGCAGTGTGTCTGCTGCACGTATTTTTCCACAGTGTGTGGATGGGATTTGCTAGAATGTTGCGTTTTTTTTCAGTGGGTATTCACCACATGGAGCCCCCATCCCTACATTGCAGTATAATATGCACAGCGGATAATCTGCGATTTCCAAAACAGTCGGAGTTTTGGAAATCGCAGCATGTCAATTATACCTACGGAAATGCTGGCGGTTTCTCTATAGATATAATTGAAGTAGAAAGTCTGCAGAGGAAACCTCTGCGAACTTTCTGTGCAAAGTGCTGCTGGAAGAACCGCGATGCATCGCCGCCGCGGTTTTTCCCGCAGCTCTTTTTTGCTGCGGTACGCCACGTGGGGCCTTAGCCTTAAGGCGTTTTCCAGCTCATTTTTATTGATGATCTATCCTCAGAATAAAACATCAATAAGAGATAAGTGATTCCCCACTGATCAGCTGTATGAAGGGGCTATGGCGCCTGTTTATATCATACACTGTCTGTTTATAGTGACCGTGTGATGTAATTCCAGTCTTGTCACATAGTCATGTATAGGATGAGGCTGTAGTTATATTACATGGCCGCTATGAGATGAATGACCCTGTGTAAACAGAGAAGGAGTCACGGCGCTTACACAGGTACCACGGGTCATTCAAACAGTTGTTCCTTGGGGGTCCCGGGTATTGGACCCCCCAAAATGTTTTTTCCTTTTTAATTAGGAAACACTTGGGGCATTATTAATAAGGGGCAAATTATTTAAAGAGGACCTTTCACGTCCTCATGTATATGCGGTTTTACATACCGCTAGAAAGCCGACAGCGCACTGAATTCAGCGCACTGCCAGCTTTCCCGTTATATGAACCGGGGCTGGAGATATCGGGGGTCTAAATTTCACCGTTCACTGTCAGAAGGGCATTCCTGACAGTCTAGCTACGCTGTGAGGAACGCCCTCCCTGACTGTGCTCGTCCATAGACTTGTACTGGGGGGGGCGTTCCTCACAGCTCAGTGTCATCACTGGGCTGAGTACACCCCAGTACAATTCTATGGACGGGTACTGTAAGGGAGGGCGCTCCTCACAGCGCAACTAGACAGTCAGGAACGCCCTTCTGACAGTAAACGGTGAAATTTAGACCCCCGATATCTCCAGCCCCGGGGCATATAACGGGAAAGCCGGCAGTGTGTTGAATTCAGTGCGCTGTCGGCTTTCTAGCGGTATGTAAAATCGCATATACAGTGCTGGCCAAAAGTATTGGCACCCTTGCAATTCTGTCAGATAATACTCAATTTCTTCCAGAAAATGATTGCAATCACAAATGCTTTGGTAATAATATCTTCATTTATTTTGCTTGCAATGAAAAAACACAAAAGAGAATGAAAAAAAAAGTCAAATCATTGATCATTGATCATTTTACACAAAACTCCAAAAATGGGCCGGACAAAAGTATTGGCACCCTCAGCCTAATACTTGGTAGCACAACCTTTAGACAAAATAACTGCGAACAACCGCTTCCGGTAACCATCAATGAGTTTCTTACAATGCTCTGCTGGAATTTTAGACCATTCTTCTTTGGCAAATTTCTCCAGGTCCCTGAGATTTGAAGGGTGCCTTCTCCAAACTGCCATTCTGAGATCTCTCTACAGGTGTTCTATGGGATTCAGGTCTGGACTCATTGCTGGCCACTTTAGAAGTCTCCAGTGCTTTCTCTCAAACCATTTTCTAGTGCTTTTTGAAGTGTGTTTTGGGTCATTGTCCTGCTGGAAGACCCATGACCTCTGAGGGAGACCCAGCTTTCTCACACTGGGCCCTACATTATGCTGCAAAATTTGTTGGTAGTCTTCAGACTTCATAATGCCATGCACACGGTCAAGCAGTCCAGTGCCAGAGGCAGCAAAGCAACCCCAAAACATCAGGGAACCTCCGCCATGTTTGACTGTAGGGACCGTGTTCTTTTCTTTGAAGGCCTCTTTTTTTTCCTGTAAACTATGTTGATGCCTTTTCCCAAAAAGCTCTACTTTTGTCTCATCTGACCAGAGAACATTCTTCCAAAAAGTTTTTGGCTTTCTCAGGTAAGTTTTGGCAAACTCCAGCCTGGCTTTTTTATGTCTCTGGGTCAGAAGTGGGGTCTTCCTGGGTATCCTACCATAGAGTCCCTTTTCATTCAGACGCCGACGGATAGTACGGGTTGACACTGTTGTACCCTCAGACTGCAGGGCAGCTAGAACTTGTTTGGATGTTAGTCGAGGTTCTTTAGCCACCATCCGCACAATCTTTCGTTGAAATCTCTCGTCAATTTTTCTTTTCCGTCCACATCTAGGGAGGTTAGCCACAGTGCCATGGGCTTTAAACTTCTTGATGACACTGCGCACGGTAGACACAGGAACATTCAGGTCTTTGGAGATGGACTTGTAGCCTTGAGATTGCTCATGCTTCCTCACAATTTTGCTTCTCAAGTCCTCAGACAGTTCTTTGGTCTTCTTTCTTTTCTCCATGCTCAATGTGGTACACACAAGGACACAGGACAGAGGTTGAGTCAACTTTAATCCGTTTCAACTGGCTGCAAGTGTGATTTAGTTATTGCCACTACCTGTTATGTGCCACAGGTAAGTAACAGGTGCTGTTAATTACACAAATTAGAGAAGCATCACCTGATTTTTCAAAGGGTGCCAATACTTTTGTCCACCCCCTTTTTTATGTTTGGTGTGGAATTATATCCAATTTGGCTTTTTGACAATTCTTTTTGTGGTTTTCCATTGAAGACAAATTAAATGAAGATATTATTACCAAAGCATTTGTGATTGCAATCATTTTCTGGAAGAAATTGAGTATTATCTGACAGAATTGCAGGGGTGCCAATACTTTTGGCCAGCACTGTACATGAGGACATGAAAGGTCCTCTTAAAGGAGTGCAAAGGGAAGTTATTAGTTTAAAGATGCACTTGGGGGTATTATTCATTATGGGGCGTTATATTATATATTTTATAATTGGGGTAGCAGCAGGATGGGGGCTTTGTGTAGGTGAGGACAATGTGGGTCAGGTGCCTGGAAAAGTGAGGAGCCAAAGATGTCTGTGTTGCAAACTTTACAGAGACTGGAAGAAGTGGTCATGGCCGTCCAGATGAAAGCGATGCCCACTTGGACATGTTCGCCCCCCCTGTGCTAAACCCCTAGCTACGCCTCTGCTCAGAACCTATCCTCAGTCTTATTCAACAACATTGTAAGGTGTACTAGGGACTTAACCTCTTTCATATGTGTATATAAGTCAAGGAGGAAGGAGAGACTAGCATTTAGCAATGAGACACCTAGCTGTTAAAATATAAAGAAGACATGTCAATGAGCTCTTCTTAAAGTTCAAAGTTGGTAGGTTAAGCATCATGTTTATGGTGTAAGGGGAGATTGAGCTCCAGGACTTGAGATAGCAAAGTTTTCCCCTGGCCCCAGAAAGGTTGTATTAAAAGGTACTCCCAAAACAAATGGAAGGGGGTTGCCGTGGGTGTGTGCACCTACAGCAAATATTGGGGAATTGTTGTGGACATTTTAATTTGAGTCAAAACATCCAATTGGCAGAGGTTTTTTTAAAAAAAAAAAAAAACAACAACAAAAAAAAAAAACAGGACTTTCATCAACACAATAGAAGAGAGTCACGAAAACTAGTGTAAGGCAAAAATGGTGGCATTGCCTATAGCAACCAAATAGACCCAAAGCTCAAGGATCTGGTTGGTTGCTACAGACAACTCTTCCACTTTTCCTTTGTACACATTTTAATACATAACACACAAAGTTTTTTAAAGAATGCCCAGTTCATATATTAGAATCTAGTGTGACTAAGATCCCTAAAATGGAGATATTTCCAACATATTTATTGAAACAATTTCTGTAGGGAACAAAAATGTTACTTTTAACTCTCAACACAATATCCCTTTTAGGTTATGTTAGCATCTCTGTCATAGACTATATTGTCTGCCAAAATGACACCATAAAGAAAATTCCATGGATCCTACTACTATCTTTGGGGAGAAGGGTCCAGTGGGTGCCATTGATAACTGCCATATGACTGATTCAACACAGATTGATGATAGATGACCTATGAATACACTCTATGGCTTATAAAAGATTTATATCAAAGACCACTCTGCCATCAGCAGCCCAACTATTGGGGAAATAATTGGTGGCCACCCACATTGTCAAGTTATCATAAATGCGCTGCAGATGAAATGGGAATTCATTGCTAGGGAAAAATGGAAAACTTCAGTTGTGATGGAGTGAATTTTCAGTGGTTTTTCCACCTAGACTTGTTTAATGTTCACATTTTGTACATTAAAGTTTACAGAATGTTGTTGTTAATGGTGTGCATTCTGGGAAGAGACAAGTTACAAGTGGTGTATCTCAAGGGTCTATCTTGGGTGATATTCTTTTTTTTAAAATATTTTTGTTGGTGACATAGGAGAAGGTTTGGTCAGTTAAGTTTGCCTGTTTGCCAATGACATACAAGTGTGTAATAAAGTTGATATTCCTGGAGGTGTTTGTAACAGAAAAAGATTTAATGTCACTAAATAAATGGTCCACACAATAGAAACAGTAGTTCAAAATGTAACAGAATGTACCTGGGGAAAAGGAAACCTTTAAGTAACATATAGGCAGTTCTGTGCTAACCAGAATATCAGAAGAGAAGGCTCTAGGTGTCCTAAAATCAGACCACCAGAATGAGTGTACAGTGTGGGCAGGCAGCTGGGCAAGCCAAGCAAGTAGGATGCTCTAACCAGTAGAAAAAGAAAGATCCTTTTCAAGTGCACTAGTGAGACTAGATCTAAGTTCCTATACAGCAATTCCCTGATATCTGTTACAGACCTGCGAGATGTTAAGTAGGATAAAGCTGCATATTCTCCTAGGACTAATACAGGCATTGACATATTTAGGTGATGTAATATGACTGAGTGATGAATAGAGTCTCACAGAATGTAAACTCTTGCATTTTTCCCAAGGCAGACTAAGAAAATATTTGATTAATATGAACTCCCTCACTAAGAGTATCTGTTGAAAAGAATGCACATTTTCTTAACTTACTCTCAATTGCCAAATGTTTGCTTTATGATTGCATTTGTTTAAGGAAGCAAGTTACAATGTTATTTGCAAATTGTATTTGACAGCCTACTAGGACTGTATTATGAGCTGCAACACACATAAAAGTCTCATTTTCAATGTACATTTTGGTTTTCATATGCCAATTCCTAACTTGGAGGAAGGTTGTTAAAAACACTTGCATTGATTTTGTGGAAATTTACAAATGTAATATATTACGACTTTCTTTCATTTCATTATATACATACATATTATTTGCGCAATAGGAATATACTGTCTGCAGAATATGATGCTAGTGCATCATAAGTAATTGGTAATAGATCTTGCTTCCACAAGATTTCAACATTATTTAGGATTTTTAAGATGATCTAAAGAGATAAGCAATGGAGACAACCATGAAGTATATGTCAAACAGGAAGAAACTATCAACTAGTTCTCACAAAACTAAATGAGTATATCTTACTCCAGGAAAAACCCTTTAAATGGTGAAAGTATCATCCTGTGACAGTGTAACCTGTATCAGCCAGCATTTTAATCATCCAGCCACGGTCCTGGTACTAGAATAGACATATTGCCTTATAGTATAATGGCAGCTGCACTGTAAGGAAACCTTTCCTGAACATGATGTTAGATCTGTAAGCAGTATTTCATAGACCAGGAGGTGTTGAGCAGGTTGTTTTATGTGAAAAGACCCTATGTACCTTGTATTTTATTCACTTAAATCTATGTTTAAGAGTCCAGTGGCAGGTCCTATTCAGTAACTGGCAACCTTTCTTGTAGAAATGTACATACAGAGATATAATCATTAAGTAGGGCTCCCCATTGCACTCCTAAGTATAGAAAGAGCAGGAATTTAAATGAATATGTTATAACGGATCATTTGCACAACACTATATATCCATTTGCTCAGCTCCTTCTGCTCTATAACATGCTTCCTGCAAATAGGACGGCAATGCAATGTGACACTAATGTCATCACTTCTTATACTTTATTGTCTAGAATGACCTGTACTTTGTATGTGGGAATGACGCTGATGGGTTTAATAAATTCTTATACTATTCTGAATAGTCACATAGCCTCCCACGTAACTCAAGATGCTAAGATGCATATGCGTTTTATTCACTGTACAGGCTTTAGTCTGACCTTAGTCTATAATATATTATAACAGTTCTAGGTGATCCAAAAGGACAAAGAATGTCGAGGTAGATTGTAGCTACTCAGTCCTGACATAATATCTGAAAATGGTTTGTGGTTTGAAATTTTTCATTTTGACATTTTTGATATTGATAGATATGAATGCAAAAGGAAAACAGAAAAAAGTAACTTTAGCATTAGAAACTTTGTCCGATATGGAATTGAATATGAAGAGAATGATAGAGACAACATTATGGTACTTAGAACTACAGGAATTTTTCTATACTCTATAGATACAGTTATGCTCTTATTTGGTAATAAATTACCATTTTCTGTCTATGGTAATACACAAAAAACAGACAAGGTTCTCCCTTTTCCATGATATTAGCATTTACAAATAGATGTTCCACTGAGTGTACTTTACTGACTGGCATCTCTATGTACACTTGAATACTCACCCTGCAATACTATTCTACCTCAGAGGTTAGACACAGGATATTAATATTGCATATTTCTCTTTCCTTGCCAGCCACAACTGCTCAAAAATTTTCCTGAGATTATTTTGTTTAACTATTAAAACTGCCTAACTAAATAAGCTGTTTTTTGCTGATAGTAGCAGTCTGCCCACAGAAAACTGGATCCCTTACTGCAGTACTATAGACAGTGGATAAGGAGCTCTTTCAATGTTGAAAAAGTCATGCTGTAGCCAGGAATAAGCATTCTCTCCTCAAGACTAGAACCTCAGACCACACACTGTGCTTCATCATGACTGCAGCCTCCCCTTTTCTCATACATATATGGTATGGTCACCTCCACAAAAATGTAAATGATGACAGATATTGTTAAAGTCCTACAGTAAAGCATGCCGAATGTAGTTTTCTAAAAACATGTTACAGTGCCTTGCGAAAGTATTCGGCCCCCATGAACTTTTCAACCTTTTGCCACATTTCAGGCTTCAAACATAAAGATATCAAATTTTAATTTTTTTGGTGAAGAATCAACAAGTGGGACACAATTGTGAAGTGGAACGAAATTTATTGGATATTTTAAACTTTTGTAAAAAATAAAAAACTGAAAAGTGGAGCGTGCCAAATTATTCGGCCCCCTTAAGTTAATACTTTTTAGCGCCACCTTTTGCTGCGATTACAGCTGCAAGTTGCTTGGGGTATGTCTCTATCAGTTTTGCACATCGAGAGACTGAAATTCTTGCCCATTCTTCCTTGGAAAACAGCTCGAGCTCAGTGAGGTTGGATGGAGAGCGTTTGTGAACAGCAGTTTTCAGCTCTTTCCACAGATTCTCGATTGGATTCAGGTCTGGACTTTGACTTGGCCATTCTAACACCTGGATACGTTTATTTGTGAACCATTCCATTGTAGATTTTGCTTTATGTTTGGGATCATTGTCTTGTTGGAAGATAAATCTCCGTCCCAGTCTCAGGCCTTTTGCAGACTCCAACAGGTTTTCTTCCAGAATGGTCCTGTATTTGGCTCCATCCATCTTCCCATCAATTTTAACCATCTTCCCTGTCCCTGCTGAAGAAAAGCAGGCCCAAACCATGATGCTGCCACCACCATGTTTGACAGTGGGTATGGTGTGTTCAGGGTGATGAGCTGTGTTGCTTTTACGCCAAACATATCGTTTTGCATTGTGGCCAAAAAGTTCGATTTTGGTTTCATCTGACCAGAGCACCTTCTTCCACATTTTTGGTGTGTCTCCCATGTGGCTTGTGGCAAACTTTAAACAAGACTTTTTATGGATATCTTTGAGAAATGGCTTTCTTCTTACCACTCTTCCATAAAGGCCAGATTTGTGCAGTGTACGACTGATTGTTGTCCTATGGACAGACTCTCCCACCTCAGCTGTAGATCTCTGCAGTTCATCCAGAGTGATCATGGGCCTCTTGGCTGCATCTCTGATCAGTCTTCTCCTTGTTTGAGATGAAAGTTTAGAGGGACGGCCGGGTCTTTTTAGATTTGCAGTGGTCTGATACTCCTTCCATTTCAATATGATCGCTTGCACAGTGCTCCTTGAGATGTTTAAAGTTTGGGAAATCTTTTTGTATCCAAATACGGCTTTAAACTTCTCCACAACAGTATCACGGACCTGCCTGGTGTGTTCCTTGGTCTTCATGATGCTCTCTGAATGACAGTGTGAATTACTGTCTAGTGGGTATTCATTTTGTAACACACATACTTTATCATGCATATTGTGCTTTAAGGATTAATTAGGTGCTGTCCCTATGTAAAGGAATTTCTGTTCACTTACACCCATTGGTTATTTGAGTTGTACGTGCTGGTGGTTTTTGGGTTTAAAATCTGTGTGTTGCACTATAGACATTATGCTATGAGTAAGATGCTTATTGCCTTTAATTGCTATGTCTATTTTTAGACATTTATTTCACCTTTTTTTAAATTTAATATGAAGTAAGAGTTAGATCTTCTAGCAGTCACCCACATGCTGAATAAACAATTGTTTATGTGAATGTTAAAAGTATATTAGAATAAGAATGTACATGCAAAGCAATAGAATCATGAATATAATACTGCATACACATGCAAGTCTACTGCACCGCTAATTCCCTTCATCATAGCATATGTCAAATACACTTTAGAATCTCATCAATTTTTTTTTTCAGTGTTTTCCCTACTAAGACAGGCAAACATATGAATAGAAATAATGCTGTTATGATTTTGATGCAAGGCCACACAAAAGCAATAGCATGAGTTGGCTGATAACAGCGAGCAGTAGAGACAGCTATTTAAAACCAGCACAGGAGAGTTCTCCAAGCCAAGACCCCCAGATTCCTTCACCAGAGCCTAACGCGAGGCCAGATGGACTTTCGCTTAATCTGGGAGTAAGAATTGTCACCAAACAGAAGGATGTACCAATAATAAAAGCACTGCTGACTGGAACCAATACAAAACCCACTATAACTTACACAGCTGAGTGGAGGCAGGAGACAAACCGTACAGGCATGGGTCAGAATCAGGAGAGGATGTCAGAGACCAAATCAGGAGACAAACGCGAAATCTGGAAACAGGCCAAAAAACAGGCCAAGAGTCAGAATTCCAAACGGGCATGTCACAAGCATAATCAGTAGACTAAAGAGAATCCAAAAACAAGCCAATGGGTCAGTATGAAGCAAATGAACACAACAGGAAGTGGAGCCAAACCAGGAGTAGTACAATGATTAGTCGGCCTTGTGTCAGGAGGGAGGTGTCTATAGGACTCCTCCCACCTCCTGGTTGGCTTATTATAGCTGTGGCAATAAATAGCACCATGATACAGAAGCCTTGAGAAACAGGGAATTTAAAACGTAAGCTGGTAAATTTTTAAAAGCCCTCCCTAAAAACTTGTGCACGTAAATTAGTATCTGCTTACATCAGTCTTTTCTGTACAACCGAAGATAGCAAAAACTGTTATTCGATTCAACTTCACAGGAGCTGCTATGCCCTCTAAAGAGGTTTAGTAGCTTTAGTCTGGTGTCACATAGTCATCTTGCTTGATTCACTTATGCTTTTGGTGCAAAAACTGATTGACACCAACCTAATTCTGGTGAAGGTGGGGGTTTCAGCTTGTTTGAGTTCAGAATCAGACTTTGCTTACCACACTGCTCATATTATTTTCAATTTTCTTGGCCTTACGGGTTTCTGACAAAATTCCTCTGAACATTAGAACAGTTCCTTGATATAAAGTACCCCTAAATGAATACTGTGATCTGCAATATACCTATAACATTACAAAGACTTGTGACTTTTCTCTTATAATTGTTCCGTTGTACATGAGGACAGTTTCATCTTCTCTTTCTGGATGTCACATTTAACTCATATTATAAATAAGCTTTTATAAGGATGGAAAATATTCTATCAAAAACTGTAAACACAATTTATGTCCTCACCTCTCAATACATTTAACCCTTTCCCTCCATATGATGCAACAGTTCATCATGGTAATGGTGCAGACACAAAAATTCTGCACATGTCTTTACCAGCTGGGGCCAGGTGCGATTAATACATTAAATGTACACCAAAGTGAAGTCTCTAAAAATACAATTCGTCTGGCAAATAGCAATCCCTCCTACAGATAAATCAATTAAAAAAATGTAAAAAAAAGTTCTATAATACAGCAATGCAAAAGTGGAAGAAATTGCTGTGGCATAAAGAGGAAATCCATTTTATAAAACAGCTTTTCATATACTCATTGCGGAATTCGGAGTTAATTGGGGGGATCCATCTCTTGGTCACAGTGGAGAGAATCTCTTAGTCTTGAGGGATCTGTTCTACCCTGTATTAGTAATCCATTGATTTCAATAGGCACCATGAAATACTTCATTTCCATTGTGGTAGCACTGAAGATGGTAGCACTGAACACTTACTGACAGGTTTTCCCACAGATAACCACTTATTGCTGAGATTCCAGTAGGGGAAAACTGTATTATCTGTTTATTATCAAACAAGGATTGACCAGAGTGGAGAATTCCTTGCACTCCCAAGAAAAAGCCACATAAGAGGTTATGGAATACAGCTGTGTTACAAACATATACAGTATATTGAATAAAAAGGTTTATATTTTTTTTTTTTTTTTGCTTAATCAACAGATTTAAAGGGAACCTGTCACCATGAAAATGCAGTATAATCTGCAGCCAGTGTGTTGTAGAGCAGGGGAAGCTGAGCAGATTGATATATAGCTTTGTGGGGAAAGATTCAATATAACTTGTCATTTATCCATTTATTTCTCTGTTCTTTCTATATTTAGGAGTAATTGTCCAGTCGGTGTCATAACTGGATTAGTAGTATAATGTTGTATGCATACTGAGATAGCTGATAAAGAGGATCTTTCACATTCTAACAATTATTAAACAGGACCTTTCATGTCCTCATAGATGTTCGGCATTATATATAGCTAGAAAGCAGTGTGATGAATTCAGCGGCTTTTCCGGTATGCAGCCTGTTTCCTCATCGAGTACATAACTTTTTCCCTACAGTCTCTCCTCTCTGTTTCAGGGGTTGCAGTGCCTTAGGCACTACTTTGCATATGTGGTGGGCCTTCTGTCTCACCATCCACTTAATGACGCAATGCCTTTTTGGACAGTCTCCATTCTCAGCCCCCATATTTCTTCTTAACCTCAAGCCTACCAACTTCAAATATGCCCAATTTAAGTTACTTCAATACATTTTGATGGTTTTCCCGATTAATATAGCACTCAATTGGAGAAAATCTTTTCTTTCAGTGACTGATATCAATCTTCGGGTTGACACCGTTATGTTAAAAAAAAATTAACGTCACTATTTCTGATACCCCCCATTATTTGATAAAGTTTGGACACCTTGGGTCACCAAGTCTAGCATCCCAAGTTTGCCATACTGTCTTCAGCTCTGATTACATAACTGGATTGAACACTTCTCTCCAACATCCCCTTTCAGGAGAGATCTTTCTCTTGCTCATTCCCTGCTCACATGCACTTTGGTGCTCAGTTCCCTCTCCTTACCCTACCCTGAGTAGCTATTAGACCTCTTCCCCTTTTCTTCATACTGTGTTACATTTTTATCTGTAACACATTTAATTTGTTCTGTACTAACACATTTTTACATTTTTATACTCATGTTTTGATACTACTATTGTTTTTTGTTATTGCAATAATTTAATAAATACTTTTGAAAGTAAATGGGAAAAGTTTGGTTCCTTTGTAAGTGCACCAGACATAAAATACAGTATGCTATCTATACTTGGAAAAGCTTTGTTTTCCTTAAAGAACATTTATTTTATTTCTCCTGTGGTGGGGCTGCAGGAAAATTCAAAGTGGAGAACACGTTTAACGCCCAAAATAGGTTATGTTATGGAACTTTATTGACTTAATGAACAGATTAAAAGGGACATTTTTGGTTCCATTTTAAGTTCACCAAAATACATTGGTCCCCATTTACTCCTGTATTTCCGACAAAATCCTGTTTGTAAATTTTTTTGCATTTTGTTACATTTAATTTGAGATAACATTTTTCTGACTTTGTAGACAAGCGGGCGCGGCAGGAAGAGATGGTGTGGCTTAAGATGCATCAGACTGCATCTAAAATTGTTATGTAAAATTTTATCCCAATCTAGGTCAAGTATTAGGTGGTATAAACTTAGACTGCATAGTCTAAGGAAACATCATTTATCAACTAGCAAAAATCTGATGCATTTTCAGACTACCCCTCAAGCTGAGGCCCCACGTTGTGGAAACACAGTTTTTTTTGTTGCAGATTTTGCAGCGTTTTTTGAGCCAAAGTCAGGAGTGGATTGAGCAGAAGGGAGATGTATAAATATTTCCTATATATTTCTCATTCCTTCTGTAGCCACTACTAGGTTTTGCTCAAAAAAACACAGCAAAAAAAAGCAGTGTTTCCGCAACGTGAGGCCTTATCCTAAAAGTTTACTCTTTTTAAAACTTATCAGTGTTAGTAAATCTGCCCTTAGTATGCTTTAAATACTTTGTGTTACAGTACTTGAGGCACCTTCCTTCCACATTTATTATTTGGCTCATGGAAATACATTTCTCCTGTCTTAGTAATCAAGATGTATGTCAATTACCTAGAATTAACATTGTAAATCTACAGATAGTAAACAACCAATACTCTTATGACCATATAAAGTAAGGAGTCAGCTTAGTGGTAGGAAGCAACCCCTATGAATCCGTCACTCACTGTAATTGGTAATTTCCTTACTTTCATCCCTATGATAAATGATCTTGACTTATGCAGAACCAGAATAAAATACAATATGGATGATATATAAAGTGTTGGAAAAATGTAGAGAATTGAGTAATGATTTACCTGCTTTACGATTATGACTGTCAAACAAAGAGAAAGTTCAACCCAAAGTAATAAATGAACATGGATTAGAACCTCTATCTGCAGCTTAATTTGTTATGATAATATACTAGTGATTTGTGTGTTCTGCTCATAATGTAACCATGATATAATTCCTGACACAATTAGCTGTGACCCTGTCTCCTATCCACCACTAAGCCCCCAAAAATTCCAGCCTCTCTGTGGTTTGGATCTGTCTGTGGCGGTTTAAAGTATGGTTTACTCCCAAGGTTGCTGGCTGGGAATGAATGCAGTAATTATACTTCTTCAGTCACCCAAGGAAAATATATATTTATTCTGCATTAAACCAAGACATGCTGATAAAACAGTATATGTCAATGAATATTCAAGAAAGAAACAAACTGATTTATACCTGTTGCCATGCCGGTATTTAAAGGAGCTTTTGTTAGCATTCAAAGAATTCCGCTCTTGATCCAGCCTATATTATTGGCAACACTAACCCTGGATCTTCCTACCACTGTTTCAGATTCTACATATTGGCAAAGATGACATGTTATAATTGATACAGACTCACTTCTTTTTGATAAAATGTTTTGCCTAAAATGACTTTAGCCATGGAATAGCTGTGCATCTGTTCACAATTTTTAGCAGACCTCCATTTCATCCACATGCTATTTGCACGGTGGCTCAGTGGTTAGCACTGCAGCCTTGCAGCGCTGGAGTCCTGGGTTTGAATCCTGCCAAGGACAACATCTGCAAGGAGTTTGTATGTTCTCCCAGTGTTTGCGTGGGTTTCCTCCGGGTGCTCCGGTTTCCTCCCACATTCCAAAGACATACTGACACTTCAGACAGAATTGTGAATGCACCTCTGAGCTTCAATGTAATAAAAAAAATATATATATATCTAACAAAGTTTAAGAGGTAACCTCATTTTGTTATGGCATAAGCCAACCTTGTGGCCCACCAATATGGAGAAAAAAAAGACCATGGAGTTTGTATATTTTCATGTTTGTGTGGGTTTGTTCTAGATACCCCAGTTTCCTCCCACACTCTAAAGACATACTGATAGAGAATTTACATTATATGTCCTATATGTTGGCCCTACACAAGAGCAATAAATAATAATAAATAGGGTCCTTTCAGCAACTCTACTGCAATCTAGCTCTATTTACATTGGGTATCCAGGAAAGTCACTGTGCAGAGAAAAATTATTTGGATGAAGGGTGTCCCAGAGTTGAACTTCCTCAGATCAAAAAGTATTGATACCAATATGCCATTACTTTCTATGGTGGGAAAATCCCCTTAGGCTAAGGCCCCACATAGCGAGCCGCAGTCAAAAAGCTTTGCGGAAAAAAACATGGCGGAAACGCATCACTTTTTCCCCCCCGACTTTTCACTGAAAGTTCGCAGTTTTCTCCTCTGTGGACCTTCGGCTATTATACCTATATGGAAAACGCAAGCGTTTTAGGTTTAATTAACATACTGCCATTTACAAAAACACGAGCGATTTTGAAATTGCAGCATTTCCGCTGCAGATTTTTTCTGCAATGTGTGAATGGGATTAGGCAGAATCCCATCCACTTTGCAGGTACTGTAAAATGCAAGTTTTTGCCATGGCGTTTATGCTACGTGGGGGCTCAGGACCTGTCAGTTCTCCTAATGTCTACTTTAGTATATGCTTTCACAATGTTAATTAGGAAAAAAATCAAACTTCTTTTCTTACAACTCTGTATTGTGCCGTTCCTGTATTTTATATTGTTTTACAATCAGAAATTATGTATTTCCATGTGGAATGACAGATTTTATTCCATATTGTTAAAACAATGTTGCATATGTCCACCTAAACAGTACATAAGAAAAAGCTGTTGAGCCATTCATAACTGATATAGGCTGAGACATTAGGCGTTTGTTGATGTCTTGTAAATACAAAGTCTTAATACTTGAACTGAAGTGTGGTATAGTTGATATATTCTACTTAATAAGTACTTCTAGAAGCAGGTACAAAGTGATAAATGATTTTTTCATGGAAACATTTAAGTAGAAATTTTGTGTTGCAATAGATTTATGTCATTTCTCCAGATAGACATAGTGAAGCTTGAGTAAACTTGCTATCCTTAATTTAAAATGTACATATCAGATCTGAGATGATTTTATTCTGGGCTTCAGTCCAGACCACAAGATGTAGCACCACTTCACATAGACAAATGCTGTAGGTCTCCTCTGTCCAAAGTTCAGACATGTCAGAACATCAGAAAGATTGGTGTGTTTTTACGGAACTGTTTCAACAGCAAATTATACAAAAGCCAACTCCTTGTATGAAGTTAACCCCACAGTTAAGCATCCTGTACCCAGCCCACTGACACTATGCATACGAGGCTTAAACATGACTTTATATCTGTGTGAAGTATAGGTGGTTCATTCTTTATGGTGTTATAAAACAGTATGTTCAGCGTGTGTGAACCACAACAGCAAGTTAATAAGCATGTACAGGAAAAATAAAACAATATCCAAAGTTATTGGAACTAGCACACAGCACCAAACTAACTTGTTACAATATCGCAGGGCATACAGAAAATTACTTTGCAGATTTCAGCTGTTTATGATATCCACCACAGCTTCATGATATATCTCAACAATAACAAATTATTACACAACCCGACAAACACATAAGTATAAAAATCATGGATTGACAGCCTGTGTATATTGTGTATACAGAGATAGCTGATAGGATTGTCTCCTTGACTTCTCTGCATAGAAAAAGCAGAGATTTCAATGGATAAATGACAAGTTATACAGAATCTTTTCACACAAAACTATAAATGAATCTTAGCTCTCCCTGTATTTTCTATGTGACCGGTTTCCTTTAATGTTTACTAAAGTGCCTTTTTTTTGTTTTTTTGCAGTCGCTTTGATGAGTTTCCTTCTATCTCTTTGCTAGATCCTCTGCAGTACGGTTGCCGTACTTATGAGAAGCATTTGCTCAAATAAAAAAATGTAGTCGATGATGAAAAGTAGTGCGCAGCAAGCATTGTTTTAATGAAAGTATAAAACTAATACATTTGGCTTATAGTTAACAATGACAATAACTTGTGGCTGTGGAAGAATATTAAAACAGGTTTTAAAACAAAATGGGTAATGTGAGAGTTAGTCAACATTATTTAAGTTTTTATTTTGGAGTACATCCTTCAGGTGAATTGACATGTTAATATTGTTATAGTGTTATAGAAGCTATAGAAAGACCATGCATTCAGCTCTAACCAAAGTAACTATAACCTGGGTTCTAAATAATGTAACTTGTGTAATGCCTTAGAGGAATGGTGACCTCATCAGATTTTTAACTAAAATATATTGAAATATAGTTGTGTCAAAGTGTCCATGCACAGTTTAACTACTTTCAGACCACCCCTTTTTACGTATAACACTGCAACAATGTATATATACGTCATTGCAGTGTTAAGCAGCTGCACAAAAATGTTCAGCTGTAGAAGAAGGATGTAGACTGTTACTACAGTTTAATACTGCCCATGCCTTCCCAAACGCTGTGTTAACAGCTATTGGTTGTGCCATGATGTGGCTCCACTTCCAGCTAAGCGGTAGTGAAGAAAAATTAAAATGCCGCCCCCAAGGTCTATTATGAGTAAGGGTTGGTTCACATTAGCGTTCGGCAACTGCTTCCCCCATTCCGCTTAAAATAGACAGCGAGAAAAGTCCTACAAGCAGGACTTTTCTCTCCACCAATTTCAGGTGGAAACCCGGCAGACCCCATTATAGTCTATGGGGTCCACGGGTGACCGCTTTTAAGCGGATAGGATTTCGTTTTTTTGGGTCCCCAAGTGACCCAAAGAACGGAAACCCGAACGCTAGAGTGAATCTAGCGTAAATGTGTAAAAAAACAAAAATAAAAGCACAATAAAAACCCCCACACCACAACCACGAACATGTTCCAGTCCAGCCCCCGTCGACACAACAATAAGTGTCACCTACATAAAAATGGCCATAAGGCTGGGTTCACATCTGCGTCTGGTATCCGTCCGCTTGCAAACCGTTTTAAGAGAAAAACGGTTTGGTACAAAAAGGATTCTGAACGGTTACACAGCAGATACCCAAATCCGTTTTTTTAGACAGATTAGTCAATGGGTGTCCGTTCCAAAAAAATGACTGTTTGTGTCCATTTTTGACCAATCCGTTTTTTTTTCTTCCCCCTTCTTCATCATGAGCATGCGCAGAGGGAAAAACAGATTGCAAAACGGACACAAACGGATTGCTATCCGTTTGTAATCCGTTTTCCATAGACCTCAATGTTAAAAAAAAAACCAAAAAAAAAAACCGATTGGTTGCTGTCCGTCTGGAATCCTTATTTTTAGTACAGAGACAAAGTCCTGCAAGTTCTAAAAAAAAGTGGAAACCAGACGGAAATGGCACAAACTAAGGGTGGGTTCACACCTGCGCTTGAGTCCGTCCGCTGCCAATCCGAGTGAAAATCTCGGGGAACGGGATCGGCATCGGATACCGACAAGTTAGCGACGTATTGGTTAAAAACCCATTCATTTGAATGTGTTTTTAAAGCAATGAGCGGGTGTCCGATTGCACCCTCTGCGCTGCGAATCCTTTTTTTTCGTCGGAAACAAAGTCGAACATGTAGGACTTCGTGTCCGACGAAAAAAATCGTAAACGCACACCCGCGCATTGCTTTAAAAACCCATTCAAATGAATGGGTTTTTAACCAATACGTCGCTAACCTGTCAGTATCCGATGCCTATCCCGTTCCCTGAGATTTTCACTCGGATTGGCAGCGGACGGACTGAAGCGCAGGTGTGAACCCACCCTGAGACATGCGGATCGCTTTTAAAACCCATTGAAATCAATGGGTTTTAATTCGGACCGTTCAAAATCAGTTTTTGAAGATTTCAAATACTGATTTCGAGCGGATTGACTTTGTGCCGCTAAAAAAACATGACACATGTGAAAAACAGACATTTCCTCTTCTTTTTTGTTTACATTTTCTCAGATATTAAAATAAAGAAAAAAACATGTAAAAATAAAAACATAAAAATAAAGCCCTTTTTAAGACAAAAAAGACACAATTATGTAAATAATCCAAAGGAAAATAATGTTATAGCCTTCAAAACAGCATGTATGAAAAAATGCGAAAATGTGACCGGACCTGAACCAGAAGTGGTTAAAGAGAGTCTACCACTTACCCGAACGTGTTACAGAACACACTGCAGTGACAAACAACATACCTTTATTATACATGTCACATTGGTAGATTTGAAAAAACAAAACAAAAAAAAAAAAACAACTTTGAAATGTTATGCAAATGAGGCAATTGGTGCACTGGGGGAGGACTCTCAGCTCCCTGGAACACTGTTCTTGTTGCTATAACCGCAGTCATCTCCTGCCTGTGCAGAGGGACATCCGGGAAAGCCGGTAGTGCGCTGAATTTAGCGCGCTGTCGGCTTTCTAGCGGTATGTGACATGAAAGGTCCTCTATAAAAAACGGACACTACCTGATGCTAACGGACACTAATGATGCTAATGTGTCCGTTTTTTTAACTGAACCATTAATTGGATCAGTTAAAAAAACGGACACATTAACATCAGTTAGTGTCCGTTATGATAGGTGTCCGGTAGTGTGAACCCTGCCTTACAGTATAAACATTTGGACACCTAGAGGAGAATATTTGTCATTGGATCACACAGAACAATAGAAATAATCTCATGGGAGAGAACAGAGAAAAAAAGTCAATATTTTCTTAATAAAATAATCAATCAATAAAATGTTTGTAGGCTATTTTTGAGTGAAAATATGTTTTGCAAAAAAGACTCCGAGGCAATCAGAAGGGGTTGTATAAGATTAGAAAGAAAAAAAGGCTCCACTTACTGGATATACCATAGATGTCCAATAGATGAGGGTCTCAGGACTCATAGACAGACATTTATTGGCATATTCTGTGGATATTTCAAATATGCCCCAAATGGGAATGCTTGTTTAAGTGACAAACACATTACAATAACAAAACAAAACTGTCACCATTGAAATAGTGTACAACCCCTTTAATCAAGCTGGTCATATTTAAATTTGCAGGACAATAAATCTACATAATGGAAACTGCTGATTAATTAGACAATCTTGAGCTCAGTCTCAGTCTGTATTTTCATCCTTTCTCCACAAAAACTTTTCATTCTTTATCCAAAGTGAGTCATTCCAGTTGTCCTTTTTAGACACTGAAGGCAAAACTGAAGTCTCACAAACTTTTCTAATTACAGACAAGTCAGTGAGTCTGTTAATACTTTCATCATTTTGTTCACTAAGAATATCCCAGAAGTCTTTAGAACGATGCCTTGGCTTGGTTACAGCAGGTTCACACTGAGAAGGTATTGGAGGAACAGTAGACCGATAATTACTCTGAGAGGTGAAAAGATCATGGAGTATAGATGTGTCACCAAGTAAGTCAGCAACAAAGTCTCTCTTCTTTTTCCCCAGCTGATTTTCATGTTTTGACAAGTGGCCTTCTGTGACATAGTTGACTTCTTTGGAAAAGCTTGTACCAGGCCCTGTCACTATCAAGTCTGTATGCACAGAATGTTTACTTTCCTGGTAATTACTACAATTTTCCATGGACATATTTAGAGATGGTTCTGTACTCCTCCTGTCCTTGAGATGATCCATGTTTGTCATATTAATTTCATTTTGCTGTTCACAGTCATTACTACCCTCTATATCCACAGATTTGGTTTTCTTATTTGCATACTTTGGAGATGAAGTTAAACATTTCTTTTTTTCTTATCTTTTTGGTTACTTTATTTTTGTCCTTAGATTTACTTTCCTTTTTTTCACTTGCAGTTGAAGGAACTTGACTTGGGTACAGATCTTTTACTTCATAATATCTTTTTGTATAAAATTCTCTAAGCATGTCTTGTCTCACGTCTGATTTTACACTGACAAGTTGATGAGCAAGCTCCTCTGCAGAAGCCATTTTGAAATATGCCACCATTTGCTCAAAATGTCTCCTACACAAATATAAAAAAAAAAGTTGTATTATTCAACTGCAAAGCTACAGCTAACACACTACTTTAGCATTGTTCAGGAGAGATGCAGTTCAGTTAGGCGGCTGATAGTCATATTTCCTAAAAAATTTGAGTTATAATCCTGGTCTAAGTTCAGTAGAACTGCAGGGACCCGAGTGTTTTGGAGCCGTAATAAAGAAATCTAAAATATTACTGTTGTGGGAAACCAGCCCTGAAAAAAACAATTTGTATAGATCTTTAATGTCATGCAAAGGCTTCAAAAAAACTTACGTTATGACAAGTTATGAAGTTTTACATGTGAGGTGGTGTTTTATGAATGCATGGTATTTTTGTACTTCTGCTGTTCTTTGATCCTAATTAACCTTTCTACACTGGGGACAAATACTGAAGCATCATGGTTAACTTTTTGTGTATATGAACTTCCCTGTTTCCGTTATAAATCAAGACTGCGAAAGCGAACAGAAATCTTACTGTTATTTGATTCTTACAAATACTGCAGATTAATATGTCTATGTGAATTCACCTGCAGATTTTTGCAAACTATATTAGCTAAACAAAAATTGCTTTGGCCATACAAGTAAAACTGAAGAATGAATGAAAATATTTTATCATCAGTACATCCATCATGAAATACAGTGGGGAAAAAAAGTATTTAGTCAGCCACCAATTGTGCAAGTTCTCCCACTTAAAAAGATGAGAGAGGCCTGTAATTGACATCATAGGTAGACCTCAACTATGAGAGACAAAATGAGAAAACAAATCCAGAAAATCACATTGTCTGATTTTTAAAGAATTTATTTGCAAATTATAGCGGAAAATAAGTATTTGGTCACCTACAAGCAAGCAAGATTTCTGGCTCTCACAGACCTGTAACGTCTTCTTTAAGAGGCTCCTCTGTCCTCCACTCATTACCTGTAGTAATGGCGCCTGTTTGACATTGTTATCAGTATAAAAGACACCTGTCCACAACCTCAAACAGTCATACTCCAAACTCCAAAGAGCTGTGGAAGAACACCAGAAACAAAATTGTAGACCTGCACCAGACTGGGAAGACTGAATCTGCAATAGGCAAGCAGCTCCCTGTGAAGAAATCAATTGTGGGAGCAAAAATTAGAAAATGGAAGACATACAAGACCACTGATAATTTCCCTCGATCAGGGGCTCCACGCAAGATCTCACCCCATGGAGTCAAAATGATCACAAGAACGGTGAGCAAAAATCCCAGAACCACATGGGGGGACCTAGTGAATGACCTGCAGAAAGCTAGGACTAACGTAACAAAGACTACCGTCAGTAACACATTACGCCGCCAGGGACTCCAGATCCTGCAGTGCCAGACGTGTCCCCCTGCTTAAGCCAGTACATATCTGGGCCCGTCTGAAGTTTGCTAGAGAGCATTTGGATGTTCCAGAAGAGTATTGGGAGAATGTCATATGGTCAGATGAAACCAAAGTAGAACTGTTTGGTGGAAACACAACTCGTCGTGTTTAGAGGAGAGTGAATGCTGAGTTGCATCCAAAGAACACCATACCTATTGTTAAGCATGGGGGTGGCAACATCATTCTTTGGGGCTGTTTCTCTGCAAAGGGACCAGGACGACTGATCTGTGTACATGAAAGAATTAATGGGGCCATGTATCGTGAGATTTTGAGTGCAAACCTCCTTCCATCAACAAAAGCATTGAAGATGAAACGTGGCTGGGTTTTTCAGCATGACAATGATCCCAAGCACACCACCAGGACAACGAAGGAGTGGCTTCGTAAGAAGCATTTCAAGGTCCTGGAGTTGCCTAGCCAGTCTCCAGATCTCAACCACATAGAAAACCTTTGGAGAAAGCTGAAAGTCCGTGTTGCCCAGCGACAACCCCAAAACATCACTGCTCTAGAGGAGATCTGCATGGAGGAATGGGCCAATATACCAGCAACAGTGTGTGCCAACCTTGTGAAGACTTACAGAAAACGTTTGACCTCTGTCATTGCCGTCAAAGGATATATAACAAAGTATTGAGATGAACTTTTGTTATTGACCAAATACTTATTTTCCACCATAATTTGCAAATAAATTCTTTAAAAATCAGACAATGTGATTTTCTGGATTTGCTTTCGCATTTTGTCTCTCATAGTTGAGGTCTACCTATGATGTCAATTACAGGTCTCTCATCTTTTTAAGAGGGAGAACTTGCACAATTGGTGGCTGACTAAATACTTTTTTTCCCCACTGTATACCCAAGCTTTATTGAAGCATATTTGTAAAGTTTTCACTATACTTTGTTGTTATGTATGTCTTTTTTTCTTGTAAGGGGTAATCACTCAAAATGCTTCTCAATGTTAATCAAGCCCATATCCTTCTTAGGACATGTTAACCGTCTCCTGATCACATATGTGAAAAGTTTTGATTAAGTTTAGTGTAAGAACAGCCAGTGCTGACAAGAGGACATCAAACTCCTTGCTTTTCTCCCCTTCTTTTCTCTTATTCTTCTACATACCATGAAAGTCCACAGCAAGAGCTCAAAACCTTCCAGACAAGATCTCACGCAAGCGTGAGCTATATTCATTTTATGACCATAATGCATTTATACGCGCATAAGTATGACATTAAACCTAACCAACGTCCCTACTTTAAAGAGACACAGTTAATAATAATACAGTTTTATTATATTCATAATTGTATAATATAATACTTACAAAATGACTGTTTTTTGACAAGAGATTCATTTTTTTTCATTTAATTTCTATTCCAATGCTCTCCTAGTGGCCCCACAGACACAGTATAATATGCTCTTCCCTAGTTTCCTCAGAGGTATAATGTCCCCCCAGTAACCCCCCACAGTATATATAAAGCTCTCCCGACCACCTACACTTTGTAATCCTTTCCTCGGTGGCCTCAAGTATATACAGTACAGACCAAAAGTTTGGACACACCTTCTCATTCCAAGAGTTTTCTGTATTTTCACGACTATAAAAATTGTAGATTCACACTGAAGGCATCAAAACTATGAATTAACACATGTGGAATTATATACTTAACAAAAAAGTGTGAAACAACTGAAAATATGTCTTATATTGTAGGTTCTTCAAAGTAGCCACCTTTTGCTTTGATTACTGCTTTGCACACTCTTGGCATTCTCTTGATGAGCTTCAAGAGGTAGTCACCTGAAATGGTTTTCACTTCACAGGTGTGCCCTGTCAGGTTTAATAAGTGGGATTTCTTGCCTTATAAATGGGGTTGGGACCATCAGCTGTGTTGTTCAGAAGTGAGGTGGATAGATACACAGCTGATAGTCCTACTGAATGGAGTGTTAGAATTTGTATTATGGCAAGAAAAAAGCAGCTAAGTAAAGAAAAACGAGTGGCCATCATTACTTTAAGAAATGAAGGTCAGTCAGTCCGAAAAATTGGGAAAACTTTGAAAGTGTCCCCAAGTGCAGTGGCCAAAACCATCAAGCGCTACAAAGAAACTGGCTCACATGAGGACCGCCCCAGGAAGGGAAGACCAAGAGTCACCTCTGCTGCGGAGGATAAGTTCATCTGAGTCACCAGCCTCAGAAATCGCAGGTTAACAGCAGCTCAGATTAGAGACCAGGTCAATGCCACACAGAGTTCTAGCAGAGGACACATCTCTACAACAACTGTTAAGAGGAGACTGCGTGCAGCAGGCCTTCATGGTAAAATAGCTGCTAGGAAACCACTGCTAAGGACAGGCAACAAGCAGAAGAGACTTGTTTGGGCTAAAGAACACAAGGAATGGACATTACACCTGTGGAAATCTGTGCTTTGGTCTGATGAGTCCAAATTTGAGATCTTTGGTTCCAACCACCGTGTCTTTGTGCGATGCAGAAAAGGTGAACGAATGGACTCTACATGCCTGGTTCCCACCGTGAAGCATGGAGGAGGAGGTGTGATGGTGTGGGGGTGCTTTGCTGCTGACACTGTTGGGGATTTATTCAAAATTGAAGGAATACTGAACCAGCATGGTTACCACAGCATCTTGCAGCGGCATGCTGTTCCATCCGGTTTGCGTTTAGTTGGACCATCATTTATTTTTCAACAGGACAATGACTCCAAACACACCTCCAGACTGTGTAAGGGCTATTTGACCAAGAAGGAGAGTGATGGGGTGCTACGCCAGATGACCTGGCCTCCACAGTCACCAGACCTGAACCCAATAGAGATGGTTTGGGGTGAGCTGGACCGCAGAGTAAAGGCAAAAGGGCCAACAAGTGCTAAGCATCTCTGGGAACTCCTTCAAGACTGTTGGAAGACCATTTCAGGTGACTACTTCTTGAAGCTCATCAAGAGAATGCCAAGAGTGTGCAAAGCAGTAATCAAAGCAAAAGGTGGCTACTTTGAAGAACCTAGAATATAAGATATATTTTCAGTTGTTTCACACTTTTTTGTTAAGTATATAATTCCACGTGTTAATTCATAGTTTTGATGCCTTCAGTGAGAATCTACAATTTTTATAGTCATGAAAATATAGAAAACTCTTGGAATGAGAAGGTGTGTCCAAACTTTTGGTCTGTACTGTACATATTCTCTCTCTCTCTCTCTCTCTCTCTATATATATATGCTCTTCCTAGCAACCCTGTCACAGTATATATAATGGTCTTTCCCGGAGCCCCCCTCACAGTATATATAATGTTTTTCCTAGTGCCCCCACAGTTTATATAATACTCTCCTCAGTATATATAATCCTCTCCCTAGTGTATCTCTCTCTATATAGATATAGTCTCTCTAGTGGCCCCCACCCTTTATAATCCTCTCCTCAGTGCCCCAGTATATATAATCCTCACCCTAGTGTAACCCCACAGTACATATATAATTTATAATGCTCTCTGCAGCAGCCCCTCACCTTTATAATGCTCTCCCCAGAAAAAAAATATATATTATGCTTCCCAGTATCCAACACATAGTTGTCATGACATCTAAATTTAAAAAAAACAGTAATATTTATCTAGCTTCATTCCCACAGAGCTCTTTGCTGCTCTCCTCCTCTTGTCTCTAGCTTGATGCAACAGGTCTGCACTAGCATCTGCCTGGATGGTGGAGCAGGAAGCTTAAGTATTGCTGCTGTACAATTCTATTCACTCTGTCTGTGGACAGTGTTGACATGAATACATGTAACTGAGTGGGCTACATGGGCTGACTTAAAGAGCCAAAATGATCTTGGCATCATTTGCAAATTCTTAGTTGTACTGGTGAGCATTTTGGTTGCTATCTAGAGCCCTAAAGCTGACATTCAGTTTTCTTTGATTAACAAAAAAAAAAAAGAAATAATAAAAAAAGGAGATAATTAAATGAAGATGGGAAAAGACAAAAGGTCCACATTTTGTCAATGTATTTGCACAATTTTTAGTTAGCTATTAGTGAACAAAATGCAATAAAAAAAAAAAAGCCACACAAGAAAATAAAGTCACATCTCTACTCAACACAGACCATGGAGTAGAAAATGTGCTGCTTTTTGGCCAGAGTGAAAGTTAATGAAGGCCAAGGGTGTGACAGATTTATCAATGACAGCACATGCAGTCAAAAATGTTTGCAATGTGTCAATAAATTAGATAAGCTAGAATGTATGTCATTTTGAGCATAAACTATATTAATAAAAGAGTTCTTCAAAAAGAGGATGTGGATTTCGTAGCTGATTCAGAACTCTCCATACATTTGAGGCTAATCAGCGAGTAAAAGACATGGGAAGTAAAAAAAATTATACCTGTTATAATATGATTTTATCTTTTTAGTGATGCTGTAATAAATATATTTGTTTAATGCTATTTTGATGGGCCATACATAAAAGGGCTCTATCTGTATTCAGTATGTATTCTGTTACTCAGTGTTTTCTTGCTGCTGAGAAATTCAACTTTTATGCCTTATTCAAATGTTATATTTGGAGCACTCAGGGTGGGGCCACACCTACCAGAGCATACAATTTATTTTGTAGTTGCCACCCAGTACCTCCCCCAGTACTGAAAGATCCCATAGACAGCAATTTGCCTTGACCACAAAAGATGTTGTTGTTCTAGGAGGCATGGCCCCCCTTAAGTGCAACAGTTAATTTGAATATGGAATAAAAGTTTAATTTTTCAGCAGCAAAATTGTACTGTTCACTATGCTACTAACTAGCCCTACAACAGCATATAAGTGGTTTAAAAGCGATTTTGGTGGTGGTAGACTCCCTTTAAGTCTGCCTATGCCTAGATGGTGGTCTCGACAAGAACAAACAGTAACACCCCCACCCCTTGAACCATGTTTAATTTATATTAATGTTTTGCTTTGGATACAACACATTAAAAATGCAAACATGCAGCAGTTTTTTTACAGTATAAACTGATTATAAATTATAGTATAAATTTATGGCAGAGTTTTATATGAACATTAAAATGCCAATTATGTCTTTAGAATTTTACATTTTAAGACTTGGCATATAGTTAATAGTTAAAATAGTAAATTTATTGAAAAAAATGCTTTGTTTTTTTCAAATATGAATTTTTAAATGTTTGTTTTAATTTTGTAAACTAAAAAGAGTATTTTAAATTTAGATTAAAAAAAATATTATATATACTCCCTTTAAGTACTGGAATTCTTAGGTGTAAATGGTTGAAGTCAGAGGTTCCTCTCATTAGAGCAGATTGAAAAATTAACATGAGCATTGAGTATGCTCATGATCATGGAACAATTAGCATACAAGTCAAATGTTGTCAAGAGGTTAAAGAGGTTGTCTGGCATACAGAGGTTCCAGGCTGGTTCCGACCCTGTGTCAAATGATCGATCTCCTGAGTGACTGTGCCTCCTCTCTTGTTTTCACAGGTAGTTAAATGTGCTATGGGCACTGGCAGATTATAGTAAAGCCATAGTAAAACCAGCATAGCACAGGCATACTACCTGTGAAAACTAAAGAAGTGATGTAGTGACCCTGGGACCGGGTGCTGATTCCGATTGCGCGACCCACAGTCGGAAGAGCTCAGAACCTCCAGGTCCAGCTTGAATAAAACCCCAAAGGAAGTAAGTTAAATTAAGCTCCCTGGACAACCCATTTAACTATGAACCCCATACTCCCTAATGTAATTACACTTACAAAACTAGCAAAGTGACAAAAAAAAATCTTCCCCAAGGAATTGTACAAATAAAGCTAAAAAGGGGATCGGTATTTCATACAGACATTACTGTAACTTAAGAAAGACTACAGGTGCATCTCAATAAATTAGAATATCTTTGAAACGTTTATTTATTTCATTAATTGAATTAAAAAAGTGTCCTCCTATATTTTCTAGATTCTTTACACACAGAGTGTTCTATTTCAAGTGTTTTATTTCTGTAAATGTTGATTATGCATTACAGGTAATGAAAACCAAAATCTAAGAAAATCTGAATATTGTAAAAGAGTTCAGTATTGTAAATTCAGTGTGTCACCTGCCAAGGTTTCCTAAGCCTTTAAATGTTCCCTCAGTCTGGTTCAGTAGGACATGCAATCATGGAAGACGCTGATTATGAATTTAATTACTGAATTACTGAAATGAAGGTTCAAAAATATTCTAATTTATTGAGATGCACCTGTATGGTCATTGTCAAAAGGAAACAAGGTTATCAAAGTCAGTCATTTACGGAAACATTATTTAAGTAGTAGAGCAGTATTCATTACGTTATTTAGTGCAGTGGTATGGCTTAACTAACACTAATAAATATATATATATATATATTTTTTTATAAACTGTAATTTTTATTAACATTTTGATAAAAGGACAGGAGGTAGCAAGACTTCAGTCGAAAGATAAACAAGAGAGAGATAATTGCTAACCTCCCCCCTGTCAATTAACAAGGAATAATAATCAGGCAAATACAATAAAGTGCAACAAGGAGAAAAGAAAAAAAAAAAGGAAAAACAGGGGGGAGGGAAAAACAAGAGGGAATAACACCGAAAGGGAGAGGAGTAGATGACCTGTCAGCAACCTAAAGACCCTGAAGAGTGCAATACATATCCCATTGCGACCAGACAGACTGGAAAGCCTCCACAGTGTTATTAATGTTCGCCGTCAGGTGTTCAAGGGTGCGAATGTCCTTCATTCTGCCAATTAAATCCGTCTCTGAAGGCGGGGACACCGACCTTCAATTAAGTGCTATAAGAGTCTTTGCAGCCGCACAGAGATGGAGGAAAAGGCAGGACGGTGCCTTGCCAAAGTGTCTAGGAGGGAGGCCAAGGAGATAAATCAGCGGGTCTAACGGGACCCTGTGGAGAAAGAGAGCCTCTGTCACTGCTCTGACCTCCCTCCAAAAACGCAATTTGAGTGGGCAAGTCCAAAATATATGATACAAAGAGCCATGACCTGAAAGGCACCACCAGCATACCGGTGGTATAGTAGGGTTGAGGGAGTGGAGAACAGCGGGGGTATGGTACCAGTGCATAAGTAGTTTGTATTGGGTCTCCCTATGAGTTATGCACATAGAGGACTTCACCGCTCGGGACCAAATCACCTGCCATTGACCTAGGGTAATCGTATGACCCAGAGTCTAGTCTCATTTGGTCATGTATCGATGAACCACCGGTGTCCTATCCACCGGGGCAGAGAGGAGTTGGTATACATATGTGATAAAACCCCTTGTAGATACGTGAGTGAGCCAAATAATGAACGGACTAGATGAACAACCTGGTGATAGTGAAGCCACTCCGTCGACGGGAGACCAAGGGTAGAGGTGAGAAAAGCAAAGGGCCTGAGCTCCAATGTAGAAGGTTCAACCATGTCCGCAATATGATAGAGACCCGCCACACCCGGACCATGCTAGAGGTCATGCCTTCCGGGAGCAGGGGGTTGTACAGAATAGTGACCAAAGAGGACCTCTCAGAGGTCAGAGGGAAACAAAGGGAACACTCTAGCCATATCGCTCTTGTAAACCTAATAGGGCCCAATAAGTGAGGGGGTGGGGCAGGGGGGGGAGCTGACCCATAAAAGGGAATTGCGATGCACAGGTGCCATCCACAACTTCTCTATTTCCATCCACTTCGTGTAAGCTGGGATAGTTGCCCAAAAGGGAATACAACGCAGATGTGTCGCCCAGTAGTAATGGAGCAGATGGGGGACGGCCAGATCCACACACCCCCCCTCCCCGCCAACATGACAGAGCGGGGTATACAGTGGCGTCTAGCATTCCAGATGAACTGGAATACGGCTTTCTGTAGGTTTCTGAGCTCACTCCTAAGGACTGCCACTGGTAATGTCTGGAAAAAATACAACAATTTAGGGAGCAGGGTCATCTTGACCGCTGTAATGCGTCCGAGGAGGGAAATTGGAAGAGACTTCCAGGAATCCAGCAGAGATCAAAGTTCTCGAAAAAGGCGTGGGTAATTTGCTGTGTAGAGTGTCGCATAGGATGGAGTAATACGGACACCTAGATAGTTAATAGAGTCTGAGCGCCACTGGAAGTTATAGTTACTGCAGAGTAGAGCTAAAAGATCATTCGGGACATTAAGGGGAAGGGCCTCAGTCTTGGAGGAGTTAACTTTGTATCCCGAGAGGTTCCCATATAACTTCAGAACACACAGAAGGTTAGGCAATGTAGTGTGGAGGAAAGTCAGATTAAGAAGGACATCATCTGCGAAAAGCGATATTTTAAACTCCCTATCCCGAACTGCAACTCCCCTTATGTTAGGATCTTGGCGAATCATGGCTGCTAATGGCTCAATGCAAAGAGCAAAAATAAGAGGGAAGAGTGGGCAACCCTGTCGTGTCCCATTGCTAATAGGGAAGGGAGTGGAGTTTGAATGGGGGAGTTTTATCTCCGCTGTGGGCTTAGAGTACAAAGACCCGATCGCTGTTAGGAATGGCCCTGAGAGGCCAAAAGTCTGGAGAGTGACCAACATAAATGACCAGTCTAAGCGATCAAAGGCCTTCTCAGCATCCAAGCCCAGTAACAGTCGGAGTGGAATAATGTTTGGCGACCTCCACCAAGTCCACAGCTCTTCTGGTGTTGTCACACCCCTGCCTACAGGGGACGAATCCCACCTGATCCTTATAAACAAGGGAAGGAAGGCAAGCATTAAGGCAGTTGGCCAAAAATTTGGTAAACAGCTTCAGGTCAGTATTTAGCAAAGCAATCGGACGATAATTGGAGCAATCCTGCAGGTCCTTCCCTGCTTTGGGGACTAGGGTGATATGGGAGTGAAGCATAGTGGTAAGAATAGGGGAGCCCAAAAGGAAGGAATTAAATAAATCAACTAGGTAACCCGAGAGTTCCCCCTGAAATGATTTATAATACAAGTATGTAAAGCCGTCAGGGACAGGGGCCTTACCATTAGGTAAATCTTTCAAACCCCCCTCCAACTCCTCTGCAGTAACAGGGGCATTGAGCGAGGAGACGGCCTCCGGGGAGAGGGCAGGGAGGTGGCAATCGCCTAGGTACGTGGCTAAAGGGGGGAGGGAATCAGCAGATGACCGTGTGCCAGGTTTAGGGAGGTTATACAACTTCATATAATATGATCTAAAGGTAGAGGCGATAACCTCAGGGTCAGTGTTGAAGGATGCCGGCGGGGTCACGAACAGCATAAGGGGTCGGGGAAGCCCGATGGTCCCTGAGAGTCTTTGCCAAGAGGGAATGTGCCTTGTTTCCTCGTTCACAGTACCTCTGACGAGTGTACAAGAGGAGGCGCTGGACCTGGTGTGTCTCCAGAGACTGGAGATCAGCACGTGCCACTACTAGTTGACTTAGGACCCTGAGGGAGGGGCGAGCAGATAGAGTATCCGATAACAGGCGAATCCAGGCCAAGAGGCACCGTCTCTAAGCCTATCATTTTTTAAACGCAAAGCCAAGGCAATGCAATGACCGTGCATAAACCGCCTTGCGGGCCTCCCACAACACCGCAGACAAGGACACCGAACCCACGTTATCCTGGAAATAGGTCACTAGATGTGGCCGCAGGGTAGAGAGCGTGGCAGGATTGCGAAGTAGGCATTCGTTAAGGCGCCAGTGGCATTTTCTAGTGGGGACTGGAGCAGGAGACAATGTTACAATAACTGGGGCATGGTCAGACCAGGAAAGGCTCCCAATACCAGTGTCCACCAGCAACCTAAGGGAGGGGGCGCTCCCAAAAAAATAATCAATGCGCGTGTGGGTGTTATGAGGGTGGGAAAAGAAGGTATAAGAGCGTGCCGTAGGGTTATCAACCCGCCACAAATCATAGAGAGCATACGAGCGCAATAGGCGAGGGAACTCCCTTGATAACTGAGCCTGAGCACGGGACGGGGGCTTTGGGGGGACTGCAAATCTATCGGCATGTTCTGAAAACACCATATTGAAATCCCCCCACTAACCATGTAGCCGAGGGACAAAAGCGGAGGCAAGACAGCACCCGTCTCAGAAAGCAAATTTGGGAAGAGTTAGGGTCGTAAAGATTACAAAGGACAATAGGAGTACCATGGAGGGAGCCCTCAAATATAATACGGCGACCCTGCAGGTCGATATGAAACGCCACGACCAAAATCGGGCACAACCGGGAGAGGAGAATAGCAACTCCAGCTCTGTGCCGATCACCGGTAGTGGAGCATGCCACCGGGTAGTGGTGTCTAGCAAAGTTAAACGATCCAGTATAATTAAAGTGGGTCTCCTGAAGAAAGGCAACATCAGAGCGAAGGGAGCGCAACTCTCGCGGGACCGTTCGCCGCTTGATGTTGGAGCCCAGGCCCTTCACATTAATGGATACACATCAAACCATTGAAAAAAAACAAAAATACATAATTGCAGATGACAGTCTGGCTCACCCACAGTCGTACCAATCCGGGAGGCACCCACCCGCAGTCCAAACCAACACCAAGGTCTGCAGGGAGAACTCTCCAAGGAGGTCGCCAGGTCGTGGAGGCGGGGGGGCGGGAAGAGGGGGAGGAAAGGGGGGGACAAGAGAAGAAAAAGAATTATTAAGACAACAAAATACTTAATCAACAAATAAGATATCGGCAGAACTAAACTCCCGCTAAGGGGCTGTCGAAGGCCGCCCGTCCAAAAGGAGAAAAACAAGGGGCAGTGTGCACAGCCCCAAAATATGGAGGGTAATGGCTCCCGCAGAAAGCACGGGGAGTCCAATGAGCTCCACTTGCCCCCGCGCACACCGCAAATGGACTAGGAACAAATTTTAACCGTGCACCTAAAGGGAGAAAAAAAAAATAAAGACTGCAAAAACACAATATTAAGATAAAGAACATAACTCAAGAGGGTGGGCAAGTCCATTAAGGTGATGAAAGTCAGTCAGCAGGACCTCCTAGCCGGTGCCTCTGGGCAGGTGATCGAGGAGAGCGGAGGGCACGTCTGCTAGGGCACTGGTGTTGCCACACAGGTGGGGGTGGTGGTGGGGGCTCCACCAGTTCCCAGTCAGGCAGCTCCGGTACAGAGATCTCCAACAGGTCGCAGAAGGAGGGCAAATACGAGTGGAAGCGTAGCGTAGCTGAGCGGCCATCTTTATAGGCTAGGAGAGCAAATGGAAAGCCCCACTGATACGGAATCTGGTGATCTTTCAAAATCTGTAGGAGGGGGCGTAGGTGAAGCCGCTTCTGGAGTGTAAGGAGAGAGAGGTCTTGAAAAAGCTGTATCTTGGCGCCTCCAAAGTCTATATCCGTCATGGAGTGGGCCCTTGCCATGATAGCCTCCTTGGTAGCAAAGTCATGTACAGAGCAGATCACATCTCGTGGGGTAGAGGAGAGGTTTTTAGGTCGTAGGGCACGGTGCGCTCTGTCCAGCTTAATCTTGTGGGACGGAGGCTCCTGAAGGACGTTGTTAAATATTGCCTCAAGCGTAGCGTGGAGATCCTCATCATGGGTAACCTCAGGTAGGCCCTTAATCCTAATATTATTGCGCCTGCCTCTATTATCAATGTCCTCCAAGTGGCATTGCACCTCACGCAGCGTTGCAGCCTGTGCAGAAGTAGCGTCATGAAACTGCCCAACATATACCCTAGAAGTGTCATGATCCTCCTCTAGGGTTTCAACTCTAGTAGCAATAGAGTGGAGGTCGGTATGCAGAACAGATATTTCAGAGCGGAAAGTCTCAGTCACTTCAGCAATCAACGATTTGAAGTCTTGCTTATTGGGAATCTGAGAGAGGAAATACTGCCACTGCAGAGGAGCTTGTGGGAAATCCAAAGCTGAGGCCTGAGATGCTAGCAGGGGTGGGGTAGGAGGCATGCTGTTGCCGTCCTGCGCAGCCAGAGGATGCAAGGCCTCTGGGATGCCTGAGTCTGAGTCTTCAGCCCCACGGGCCAGCGTGAGGTGCTGAGGCTGGGAAAAGGCAGGGGACAGCTGTGGGGGGCCCAAGGGAGAGGCAGGATCTGGAGCAGGAGGGGTTATGGAGGGCCTGCCAGGGGGAGCACCTGAGTGCCCTGTACTCACAGCCAGTGGATCAGGCGAGGCCGAGGGGGGTGCTGGGGGCTCCTTTCAGGTCCCCCCAGTTCCATGGTGTCCGGTTCTGAAGCTGGGGAGCTGGTCACTGGGGCTTTAATCGTCTTCCCTGAGCGCCTGGTGCCCGAAGGAGCAGATGGAGGAGGTTCCGTTGTGACTGCTGTCGGCAGCTGCGGAGAGAAAGAGAGCTGTGAGGAAAGCCAAGATGCCTGCGCGGCAGGTTGAGTAAGCGCGCCGGCCAGTCGCGCTATATAGGTGTCTAGGGTGGTCCGGACCAGGCGATCAGCGGGTCCGGTGGTGCTGGGGACCCCCTCTTCGTTGTCTTCCTAGGTAGGGGCATATTAACGGGAGCCAGGGTCCACGGAAAGCAGCGCTGGAGCGGAGCAGGAGCAGCACACGTCCTACTCCATGCATCCTACTCCATGCACGCGTAGGCCACGCCCCCACACTAATAAATATTTACCAAGCTCCAAGCCTGCTGCACTAATTTTACACAAGGTCACACCATAACATAGTGTTTATTAAATCTGTCCAGAGTCTGCCAAGAAAACTTTGCCTTTTAGTTGCCAAAAACATGACCTCAGTCAGAACCTGACAGTGTGACCTTCTTAAAAACAAGAAATTTCTTTACTCACTAGTCTTGTTAAAATGTATAGCTCAGTATGTTGCTAATGTTAGCTTTGAGTGCATGTTTTACATTTGTATAGTCTCCATTACTTCCTAAATTGTGACTTTGGCAGCAGCAAAAATTCTAATTTTGCTTTAAAGTAAACACATAACATCATCAGTGACATCATAAGACATGATAAGTGGCAGAATTGTCAATTAAAAAAAATGTTACAATGTGTTTAACTACTGTACAGTCAAGTGAATGTCAATAGAACCTGAAATTAAGCAGCTGATAATCAGGAATATGAGTGCTTTGGGTGCATTAAAAATTATCTTGTTGGTCACAAAACTGAACAAACAAGATCACATTATAGTATCTTTTTTGCATAACTGGATGGGATAACTACTAGTATTTTATTGCCATCACAGGTTATATTGTTAGATGTTACTAACGTGTAGATTTCATAGATCTTGGGAGAACCTGCATTCTAAGACAAATCAGTCAATAACATTATTAATTAATCCTCCACTAGATACTAGATGAGTACTTAATTCATACAAATACAGTGGGGAAAAAAAAGTATTTAGACAGCCACCAATTGTGCAAGTTCTCCCACTTAAAAAGATGAGGCCGGCCTGTCATTGTCATCATAGGTAGACCTCAACTATGAGAGACAAAATGAGAAAACATATCCAGAAAATCACATTGTCTGATTTTTTAAGAATTTATTTGCAAATTATGGTGGAAAATAAGTATTTGGTCAATAACAAAAGTTCATCTCAATCCTTTGTTATATATCCTTTGTTGGCAATGACAGAGGTCAAACGTTTTCTGTAAGTCTTCACAAGGTTGGCCCACACTGTTGCTGGTATGTTGGCCCATTCCTCCATGCAGATCTCCTCTAGAGCAGTGATGTTTTGGGGCTGTCGCTGGGCAACACGGACATTCAACTACCTCCAAAGGTTTTCTATGGGGTTGAGATCTGGAGACTGGCTAGGCCACTCCAGGACCTTGAAATGCTTCTTATGAAGCCGCTCCTTCGTTACCTTGGCGGTGTGCTTGGGATCATTGTCATGCTGAAAGACCCAGCCAAGTTTCATCTTCAATGCCCTTGCTGATGGAAGGAGGTTTGCACTCAAAATCTCACGATACATGGCCCCATTCATTCTTTCATGTACACGGATCAGTCGTCCTAGTCCCTTTGCAGAGAAATAGCCCCAAAGCATGATGTTGCCCCCCCATGCTTCACAGTAGGTATGGTGTTCTTTGGATGCAACTCAGCATTCACTCTCCTCTAAACACGACGAGTTGTGTTTCCACCAAGCAGTTCTACTTTGGTTTCATCTGACCATATGACATTCTCCCAATACTCAGACGGGCCCAGATATGTACTGGCTTAAGCAGGGGGACACGTCTGGCACTGCATGATCTGAGTCCCTGGCGGCGTAGTGTGTTACTGACGGTAGCCTTTGTTACGTTAGTCCCAGCTTTCGGCAGGTCATTCACTAGGTCCCCCCGTGTGGTTCTGGGATTTTTGCTCACCGTTCTTGTCATCATTTTGACTCCATGGGGTGAGATCTTGCGTGGAACTCCTGATCGAGGGAGATTATCAGTGGTCTTGTATGTCTTCCATTTTCTAATTATTGCTCCCACAGTTGATTTCTTCACACCAAGCTGCTTACCTATTGCAGATTCAGTCTTACCAGCCTGGTGCAGGTCTACCGTTTTGTTTCTGGTATCCTTCCACAGCTCTTTGGTCTTCACCATAGTGGAGTTTGGAGTGTGACTGTTTGAGGTTGTGGACAGGTGTCTTTTATGCTGATAACAATGTCAAACAGGAGCCATTACTACAGGTAATGAGTGGAGGACAGAGGAGCCTCTTAAAGAAGAAGTTACAGGTCTGTAACAGCCAGAAATCTTGATTGTTTGTAGGTGACCAAATACTTATTTTCCACCATAATTTGCAAATAAACTCTTAGAAAATCAGACAATGTGATTTTTCTGGATTTGTTTTCTCATTTTGTCTCTCATAGTTGAGGTCTACCTATGATGTCAATTACAGGCCGGCCTCATCTTTTTAAGTGGGAGAACTTGCACAATTGGTGGCTGACTAAATACTTTTTTTCCCCACTGTAAATTACTTACTACTTTAGAAAATTGAATATTCAAACACATGCTAATTTAAATATTTTGGTCAGTATAAGCATCTATAGACTCTACAGGTGAATGTCGATGGTATGTGTCTTCTTTCCTTTTCCATAACCCACTAATGAGGAAGAGTTGATGACAGTATGGGTTTCCCAGAGATATCCCTAAAGCGAAAGCAACATGTTTCTTGCAAGCTAGAAAGAGGTGAGACACGTTTTATGTTTTTCTTTTTTTTCCATTTCTTCTCTAAATCAGTGGTTCTTAATCTGTAGTACATGTACCCCTGCGGGTAACTAACCCCCCCCCTCCTGAAATGGTAGTTTGTGGGCTTCACCACCCACTATCTATTTTTATAATCTGGGGTCTTTTCAGACTTTCCAAAAGTATAATTAGCAGAGGCTCAGGGAAGCTGAGTAAACATTAACTTACTCACCTTACCTGGGCTCCAGCGCGAGTCCCCATTCTCTTTGGGCATCTTCCGGCCTCCTGAATGAAGTTAGGAAATGCTGATTCCTAGGGTAGTTCATTATATTATATGCGGGGGGCACTCTGGTGCGTATTATATGTGGAGGCACTGTAAATTATGTGTGGGGGCGATAATTTTACACATAAAGGTACTGTAGGAGCCATTATATTACATGTGGGGGCCATTCCACAGAATGTGAGGCTATTATACCACATGTGGGGGCAACAAAGGGGCCATTATACTACACATGGAGGCACTAAGGGGGCCATGACATAACTGTTGAGAAAGACTCTAAACGAAGCCTTATTTTGTCAATTTTTATAAGTGATTGCTACTTTGGTGTTAGTTGGGATGTTTTCTCACTAGGGGTTCTTTCGCTTGAAATGGTTGAGAAACACTGCTCCAGATTACTCCTTTAAAGCTATCTATTCAAGTTGCATTATGGTGCTGAAATATTACATGGAATTACAATTTTTGAACCAAAGAGATGGGAGCTGAATTTGCTGGAGTCACGGCACACTGCAAATAATAAGATGCAAGTTTAGCCATAATACAATTTATTTACACAGAAGTGACACATGGCTAAAAGAAGCATGCCTACTATTACTACATGCTGCCTGAAGTAGGTGAAATATTCTCTTTAATTTTGTAAACACATCCTATAATTTTAAAAGTGGACTAAAGAGAATATTTACTCAAACCATAAAATACAGTTGACTGTAAACTGACAGCCAACATTATTAAGGAGGTATATTAAGCTGCTGTATTTCACATTTTGCAACAACGATATATCCATTTCCCACCTTATTGCAACAGCCACCTTAACAAAGGTGACAACAGGACTACCCTATATTTGTGGTCATTATCAATGTCATTTATTCACACATAGCAAAGACCTGGCCTATATATAAGTGTATTTTGAAGGTTAGGATCACCTGATGGATGCTGTTAACATTTACTACTGTATGGCCATATAGTGGCATATGTTGTCCAAAGGTTTCTACAAAATATTAAAATAAAGGAATACCACACAGAATACATTTTTTTGCAGGAGGTCTCCATATGCAGTAGACCTGAATATTACATGCAAATTTAAAAAGGTATACTTACATATAGCAGCCTGAAAGAGACCAGAAGGACACTCTTTTGTCCCCTGTTGGGTGAATGAAGACCCATGTACATTTTTGACGTATGCACAGGGAGCATTCCTGACACAAGTCATACAGGCACTGCAAATTCAGCCTTACACAAAAATAGGAGTTATGGAATAATCATCAGAACTCCAAACTTTCTATAAAATACATTGTGATAAATACTAAGTATATTATATATTGAACAGCACGGTGGCCTTGCAGCGCTGGTGTCTTAGGTGTGAATCTGACCAAAGACAACATCTGCAAGGAGTTTGTATGTTCTCCTTGTGCTTGCGTGGGTTTCCTCTGAATTCCCACACTGCAAAGACATACAGATAAGAATTTTAGATTGTGAGTCCTATATGGAACAGTGACTGACAATGTTTGTAAAAACTCTGCGGAATATGTTGACGCTATACAAGTAAGAGAAATAACAATAAATAAAATAAATCTATTCGCAACTTAATATATTGCAATTTTTCTCAAATTGTACTTACTTTCTTATTACTTTAGGTGTATCGCCCACCAAAAACATAGTGTCACCAGCCTGAAGTAATTTTTTCTTTTTGTGAACCACTGCACTTATTAAACAGCCACTATCCTCAGGTGCTTCAACTCCACTTTGCTGAGAAAATCCATCTTCGTTGGCCAAGTTACATTTCTATATTTAAAAGCAAAACAAGAATATAAAGTTATGCTAATACGCCCAATTTCTTACTGTGATGCAACGTGAACATATATTTTAGGATTTTAAAATAAAAATTTGTGAGGGGTAGAAGTCATAAATAAATATACTAGTTGTAGAAGAGCAATGGTTAAAGTCATTAGGATACTGTTATGTCAGTTTGCTTTTACATCACTGCAACAATCTGTTCTATAACTCTCTTCCAGTAACATCTCAAGACATATTTCACATTTTCTTATACAGCTTGTTAAAAGCAAGTCAGTGTCACCTAACAAAACACCACTGGGCAGATTGGTTGAATGAGGAGGTCTTGATGTAGAAAACAGTCCTTAAAATTATCTTTGGATTTCACATTAAGCTGCTGTATTTCACATTTTGCGACAACGATGGCAGGAGGAACACATCCATCAAGTTCAGCATCATATATTACATGTCAACTTTTCTTCAAGTACTAAGAAAGCAAAGTTTTACTGTGTGTTAATACCTGACATTGACATTTTATTTTCCAATGAACCAATAACAACGACTGGTGGACAAGGGCAGGAAATTAATTTTGCTTGCAAGACTATGAAACTCACTACTTATAAGGGCATTTTACAAAGACTAGAGAGGGATGAGGATGGAAAAGTAAAGGATGTTATATTGATTATAAAGATGTCTGAGTCAGTAGAAAGTAGTAGGCAAGAAGAATTTACATACTTGTCTTGAAAAAATAGCAACTCATTCTATAGTTACCTAAGTTTATATATGGTAAGATATTATTAGCGGATTTAATTTCCTCCTTGCATTAAAATTCAGTAATAAATTTCAAGCATTGATCAGAGAATGTATTGATAGATATATTATTTCTGGGTGAGCTCCATTTACTTTTCCCATATGTACTATTAATCAAAGCCTACCATTGAAGGTCTTCCATATTCTTAGAAGAGACCTCACTAACAGCAGAAATTAGATACTGAACAATGCAGAGATCACAAAAACTTTTGTCTAGGTGCCATATTAACATGACATCCCATGGTAACAGATCAATGGTATGAAAAAGCAAGAATGATGTAGAAGAGAAAGGAACTAGACTATTTTTTATTATATACATCATTTTGTTATAGATGGTGTTAACTCTTGCAGTCTTTTTTAATATTTCAACTGATGTATAGATCTACACTATTTCCTATAGTCAGCTTGCTCAGTTTCATATCATGAATCTATCCTCTTTTAAAGTTTTATATTTTTTTTATATCTTTACTTGAGTAAATCGCCATAGGCATATTGAGGTCTGCCACATGTAATCCTCAAAAGGCACATAGTAAAGACAGGCCTGGGGGCCTTCAAAATATCATCGCACGGATCTTTTTAAAATTTGAGGTCCAATATGAATTGGTTAATACCTGCGATTGGAGCAGACTACAATCGTGGGTATTACTGCCGGGTCTTCACTGTATAATATAGCGGACGCTCATATTTAAATAGTCCATATCTGCTGTAATAGTATTGCGGATCCCAGGAAGGGGTTAAAACATACAAAAAAACTAGATAAATTTGGTATTGCGATACCGTACTGACCCACAGAATAAAGGTAATGTGTAGTTTTTACCACACAGTTAATACCGTAAAATCAAAACAAAAAAAAAGGAGCGACTGCATTTTTTTCCAGTTCCATCCTGTTTATATTTTTCTAGCTTTCATACATGATATGGAAGAATTATATTCCAATACATGGTACAGAATATTAAAGGGTGCCTTTAATGCCTGAAACTACAACTTGTTCTGCATAAAAACAAGCCTTCTATTGGAAAGCAGGGAGTAAAAAAAAAAAATCATTAGTAAGCAGTAGTAAGGGCTTTTACTATTTGCTAACTGCACCGTCAAGTGCTTCACATTAACAGTGATTGGTCTAAGCAGACATTGAAACCTTTATACACAGAAACAGGTGAACCCCTTTCAAGTCTGGAAAAATAGTTCCAAAAATCATTGGAAAAGCAAATTACTCCAATTTATTAAATATTCCCATAACACCATAATACAGTAGTCCAGAAATAGTGGCCTAGGAGCGGCATGTGACCCACAAACTCCCTACTGTGCGCCTTGCCAAAGGAGTCCTGAGTTATAACTATACACACTGGCAAATTACATTATTGAAGCCCTATCTTAACCAACAAACAATAGCAGTTTGGGTAATGTAATACAACAGTAAAATTTCACAGGGCACTGAAAAACAGATGCCCTGTAAAGAACTACATTGCTAATATTTTTAAGTGGTGCCATATATCTAAACAGCAAAGTAATATAGAATAGAATGTAAGCTCTTGTGAGCAGGGCCCTCACCCCTATTGTTTAATATGTTTATTACTTTGTCTCATTGTAATGTCTCATATTGTCTGTTCATGTGTCCTCTGATTTGTAAAGTCCTACGGAATATGTTGGCGCTATATAAATAAAGTTATTATTATTACTAAATAGTAACCAATAATAGTACCCAGGCAATATTCTGGTAATTTCTACTCTAAATAGATACAAAGAGGTTAAAATGTAATCCAATAGGTATGTTCAAATATCAGAAATTGTAAGTGCTTGATGTATAACCAGTCTAATCTTGCCAACTATTTCCATATCTTTAATAGGCCCTAACTTTAGTTCCTTTTAAAAGTATAGTACATGAAGCAACAATGCGCCTTATTTACACATCTGTTCAAACAAAAGAACAGAAAACACTTATTGGAATAACATCCAAATCCTGTAAAATTAGAAAGTCACTCACTTACTTGTCTCTGCAAAGAAAAAAGAAAACCCAAATGGCTATAAAAACATGTATTGTAAATAAGTCAACACAGATGGCATCTGGAACGCAAAAGAATAAAAAAAAATCTTTTAATTGCATTTGTGAAAACATGTTAAGAAACTCTTGCTCTTTACAATTCAACTGGTCAAGGATTTTTGCCTGAGGATACAAAATGTTACAGTAAACATAATATTGTAAGATTTAATTCTGGTGTAAGCCTCAGGCAACCATGAATTATCCTTGAATTGTCTTAAATCAGCATTCTGGGATCCATGCCAATCAGTTACGAGACCTACCACAAAGTCACACTGAAAGAGAGTTCATTTAACTGTCTGTTGTGTTCCCACTGAAAAGGGAACTTTCTAATATCTTCATTTTCAGCGGCCCATTTGACAATCCGTTGCTTGATAAAGAGATCTGAGGACATTATTTTGGATTATAAATTGCACATATATAAAGCTGATCATCCGAAAACTATCATTAATCTAATAATATGTGTATCTTGTGTCACAAAATAAAGACTAACCATATAAACTTACCTTGATTCCGGAGCAAGATACTCATTTTGCTTTTGTAAAAGTTCTTTATTCCCTTTCCCTGCCTCTCTTATCTATTTGTCTTATCTATATAACAGTATATTTTATTTATTTGTGTAGTCCCTGGAAATATCTGCATTTGTTTCCTCTAGGAAACAGTCAAGATGTAGTGAAGTCATTTTGAGTTGATCTTATTATGAACATTGAGACCTAAAAATGCTATTAATACTAAGGATGTTCAATAAGTTATATTCCTGAATATGCAACATTTTCTGACTGAACGTTCTACTTTTCATTGACTTCAATACACTTATTTTACTTCATCTCCAGTGATTGGATGCCCTCAGAATAGAAGGAGACTCCTTGTTGCTGCAGGAACCCTGTTACTGCCTCAATCTATTGTCCATGCAGAAATTTCTTCAGGTTACGAAAGAGAAAGTAATCACTGGGAGCCAGGTCTGGACTGTAGGGTGGATGGTTAAGCTCCACGAAGTCACATTCCCTGATATCAGCTAGTAATTTGCGAGACTTGTGAGCTGGCGCCTTGTTGTGAAGCAGCAACACCTGCCGACAACTTGCCACGGCGCTTCTCTTTGAATGCCTCACGTAATGCCTTCATTGCTGTAGCATAGGTGTCTTCAGTAACTGTTGTCTTGTGTGGCATGAATTCTAGTAATAAAACACCTTCTGTATCCCATGACCTTTCCAACTGACTACTTTACACAAAATTTCTTTGGAGTTGGTGACCTCTTGTGCTTCCATAGCATGGACTCTAGTCTGTCCCGGCATCATGGTTCATCACCTGTAATAACCCGAGAATTGAAGTCTCCTGGATTTTCTCTAAGCATGTCTAAAATATCTTGGCTAAATTGCTGGCAACATCTTTTTTGCTCAGGTGTTAACATTCGCAGTGCCCACTGGGAACTGACCTTCGACATCATCAAATCATCATGAATGATACTGGAAACCGTGCCAACTGAAATGCCTAATTCATAAGCAATAACACTGACTTTGACCTGATGATCTTCAAAAAATCATGGCCTCCACTTTATGGCATATTTCCTCTGAAGATGCTTTACTACTACTTTTTTAGACACCTACTTTTTACCCTAGGGCTGTCCTATTAAAATACCCCCAAGGGATAAGTAGGTATGGCCTTACAGAAAGTATATTATCAGACATAGGTTCAATGTCAGTTCTTTTTAAAACAAAGTAAAAAAATAAAAAATAAAAAAATAAAAAACATAATGCAAATGAAAGGCTTCATTTAAAAAAAACAAAACAAAACAAAAAAACACAATCAGTTCAAAACAGGATCAGTCAAAACATTGCCGGAAATGTGAACAGAGTCTAAAGGCGGATGTCACCAGAAGCAACTGTAACTTGTACCATAGAATTAAAGCCTCATGCAGCTAACAAATATACATTAATATATAGCACTTTACGTTACATGTTGAAAAATTGGTGCACTGCCCATATTCTTGGATCAGATTATTACATTAAGCTTAAAATACCTTTATTCACAATTCTATATTTGGAACAACCTCCCTGCAGAGTTCCTTTAAAAAGTGTGTGCAAGTGTACCTAGAAGAATTTATGCTGTTTTGAAAGCAAAGATGGTCACACCAAATATTAATTTAGTTTAGATTCAATTGTTCATTCACTTAATTTAGTTGATTGACTATTTTTTGAACCATTCTTACTTTGCAGCATTTTCCCCACACCTACGTAAAGCCTTTGAACAGTATTGTATATACACACACATATTGTTGGTACCCCTCATTTAATGAAAGAAAAACCCACCATGGTCACAGAAATAACTTGAATCTGGCAAAAGTAATTTGCCAAACTACATGTTGACAAGCCACAAAGCTTATGGGAGAATGTCCTATGGACAGATGAGACAAAAATCTAAATTTTTGGCAAGGCACATCAGCTGTATGTTCAAAGACAGAAAAATGAAGCATATCTTGAAAAGAACACTGTCCCAACTGTGAAACATGGAGGAGGCTCTGTTATGTTCTGGGGCAACTTTGCTGAATCTGGCACAAGGTGTCTTGAATCTGTGCAGGGTACAATGAAATCTCAAGACTATCAAGGGATTCTAGAGAGAAATGTGCTGCCCAGTGTCAGAAAGCTTGGTCTCAGTCGCAGGTCATGGGTCTTGCAACAGGATAATGACCCAAAACACACAGCTAAAAACACCCAAGAATGGCTAAGAGGAAAACATTGGACTATTCTGAAGTGGCCTTCTATGAGCCCTGACCTAAATCCTATTGAGCATCTTTGGAAGGAGCTGAAACATGCTGTCTGGAAGAGGCACCCTTCAAAACAGAGACAGCTGGAGCAGTTTGCTCATGAGGAGTGGGCCAAAATACCTGTTGAGAGGTGCAGAAGTCTCATTGACAGTTACAGGATTGCAGTGATTGCCTCAAAAGGTTATGCAACAAAATATTAAGTTAAGGGTACTTAATTTTTAAAAAAATTTGGTTAAAGCATGGTTGAAAAGCAATGTCTGAATTTCATTTGTTCATTTTCATAGAATTTTTATATATTATTACTTTTGTCAGATTCAAGTTCTGTGACCATTGTGGGTTTTTCTTTTATTAAACGAGGGGTACCAACAATTTTGTCCACATGTGTATATACATGCACATACACATACTGTATATATACTGTATATACTCACATATTAATACAAATCTCATTTATATTAATATGATCCAAATTATTGGATGATTGTTGATTACATCTAAGTCATTAAGGTTGAAAGAGAGAGAGAGAAAAAAAAAGAACTGGCTGGACGAACTGATATATGAGAACACACCTTAAGGATTGGAGCTCAGTTTTCCTAATACAGATTTCTTTGCAAAGCAGTACCTGCCCTTACAAGTATTTGCAAGCATATTGTTATACATATACACTATACAGCTATCTGACATAGTAATGACTACAGAGAGCGTTTCATTACAGGAGCTTTGTTGGAAGCTAGAGCAGTGTTTTTGAATGACTACTGGAACACTGGTGTTCCTTGGAATTTAGTCAGATGTCCCCAGAACACAGCAATAGCTGAATTATGAATTCAGCTCTGGGATAACTCAGGACCAGCAAAATATAAGTAATTGAAAACAGGGTGTCCATATGCAAATGAAACCTTCTTCATATGCAAATGGAACCTTCTTCATGGGGCTGGCCCATATTATTCATGAATTCACTTTTATTTAATTATTTAATTACACTACATTTATTTGTGTCATATTATCCATAAGAAATGCTTAATAATTTGTACAGCAAACCAATCTACATTGTGACCCCTACATAAGACTGTACAACCCCTTCATAAAGAATTTTGATGAGATATGTTCAGGAATAATTGACTCCAGAAATGTAAAAATGAATATTTACAGGCAAACACTGCAAAATAACATATCCGCTGTATATACAGTACTCAGCAGGGCCCGGCGTATATAATGATGACAGCAAGCTTAGAGCTTTCATTTACACTACACTGCAATAACATAAAGAGGGGTTTACTAATAATCCAGCCTTTACTACAAAGCATCCTGTTATATGTCTGTCACACACCAGAAAAGAAGCCAAATGTCTGTCATCCAGTTTGAAGGATTAAGGTCGTCTTTTATAGTGATACTTGTACCAATTTATAAAGTATAGATATGGTTTCTTAGTGCTGACTTCCCTTCTACATTTTGGCTTGAGCGCTTACCACAGAGGTTGCATATGACAGCTGGTAGGAAACAGAGAGGACTGCAACCTTCCCCCATTTCAGTCACCACATTTCAGTTGCCATAGTGATTAATCCTGAATTGAATCGTTTTCTTTGTACATTTCTTTTCAGCAAAACTTTATGTAAACTTAAACGAAAATCACGCAACTGATTGAAAAAACTTGTATGTAACTGTCGGGTACAGTACTAAGGTTGTGACCAACAGACCTTGTATATTTAAGTAGTAATGTAATTCTAAGTCAGGAGAAATTCTTTTTCCATAATACTTCTCTGGCTCAGCTAATTATTCCTGATCTATTCTGTATTGGAAAAAAAAAATGGGGAGAGTGGTCCTGTAACACTATACCTTCAAGTGCATACAAGAAATCTTGTACTTTCTAAGTGTTACTTTAAGAGTCTGAAAGACTTGCTAGGTTTTCTGTATTGTATCATAATGACATTATTCTAGTCACAGATAATTAACATTCATGGTAAGTTTGTGTACACAGAATATTATCAAAATAACAAGTGGCGTCCTAGTGATCTAAAGCTGTTGTTTGCTCAAGACAAGCACTAACCCCAACACCATCTTCATCAATCACTGGCTCCCATTAAACTTTGACAACAGTCATTTCCTGTTCTTATATTACAATATCAGTAAGAGATTTAAGATGTTCAAAATCGCAGCTCATAAAAGATTACATTTTCTGGTAGGTAAATTTCAGTAGTAACAACAATCTCTTTTTTATTCCAGTCCACACACCATATTAAGAAGATCCCAATCAGGATGTCACATTGTGAACCATCAATTCATTACATGGTCAGTCATTCATTACTATAGCTGTCGTGTAAAACAATATTTCACATGTGCTCACAGCACAGAAAATGTATCAGTTGTGGCATCCACCAGCTCATTGCTAGTCCAGCTTCTATTTAATAAGAGGTTTAAAAAAATATATAGAACAAAAAGCTATATCTTGATATATAATATCTTCCTGTGTTAACAATGACCATTCCGTGGCACACAATCAGCTTCTACTTGGAATTTCTAGATGAAGCTGCTTTCTTGTTCTAATCATTATTTCCTTTACTTACATTAGCCAAGCAATAACCATAGTTATTTCTTTCATACACACTTGTTCACATGGCAAAAAATGGAGAGGAACTTAAAGCAGACACCTCAATCAGATTCCTCTTCGCTATTTGTCCCCTAGCTCCCAGTGTAGAAATTCCGACGTGGCCTTCTGCTACTGATCAGGCCCAGATGAATCGGCCCAATCAGTGGGCTGTCTCAAGCCACAGACACTAATTTGTTCAGCGTCCTGCCACTGAATCTGGGGCTGAACCTGTCTCAAAATCAGCAGCAGATTCCGCTGTGTGAACGGGTGCTTAAAGTGTGCTTCCAATTATAGAACAACTTTACATAAATGAATAGTAGAAACATTGTAATATATCTTATTAAGGAGATCTATTTCCTTTGTGTTTACATAGAATCATATCTGTATCCAGCACACACACACAGAAGGGAAGAGGCTCTTAACTGCCTCATTCTGTACACTGGTAGGTTGTTATATTTAAACATAGCTGTGTTAAAAGAACTACCCGAGTCACAGTGTACCAGTGTGTGGCAGCTGCAGTTAATTGTGTTTTCCAGCATCCTCCTCCACTTTCCGTTAACTAATATGTAAAAATAACTGTGATCAATAAATGGAGGAGACCAATTTCTTAAATAAAATATATTACAAAGCTTCTTACATTCACCTGTACTATTCATTTATGAAAAGTTGTTTTATAATTGGAGGCACACTTTAAATATGGTTAGGGTATTACCTGCCATAATTCATAGTGCAACACTAATTTTAGTAATATGCTTTGGACAAATGGCAGTGTTTCATAACATAGGCTAATTAAAAACTATAAAGGGATGTGACCTCATTAGATTGTTAATAGTTCACGTGGGTATCAGGTAAAAGTGGATTTATAGCGTAATCCTCCAGTGAGGGGGCTGGTATACTGCATTAAATATCTTTATAAATCATTAATTATTTGCTTAAATATTACCCGGATTTCTCTGAAGAACTTGGGCATGCAGAGGATAACTGCTCTTGGTACTGATACCTGTCCCCCTTTCCCCACTGTTTAAGACTTGTGAAACTACCATCTCAAAAGACATTCACTTCAGAAACAATGGTTTCAGGCACAGCATTTTTTGGGCAAAAGAAACCCCTCAGTTTTGAGTCAAGGAAAGAAGTGTATTCAAAAGGAATAGGAACTATAAAGGAATGACTCATGCTGTACTTCTCTTTCCTGGTGGATCCACTTTTGATTTTGGCTTTAAAAAGTGTAAAAACATTAGTAGCCTTTTTCTGAAAAGGACTTTATACACGCTATATAAACCCATTGATTGTGGAAACTTCACACTAGACCTCAAGCAGCTTGGATTGTGGCCTCTCCACTCTTCCTCCAGACTCTGGTACCGTGATTTCCAAATGAAATGCAAAATTTACTTACATCTGAAAACAACACCTTTGACCACGTTTCTGGCGTTGTCTATTGGTCATGAGTGGCTTGACACATGGAATGTGACACTTGGAGCCCATGTTATGGATATATCTGTGTGTGGTGGCTTTTGAAGCACTGACTCCAGCAGCAGTCCACTCCTTGTGAAGCTCCCCCAAATTTTTGAATGGCCTTTTCTTAACAATCCTATCAAGGCTGCGGTTATCCTGGTTGCTTGGACACCTTTTTCTACCACACCTTTTCCTTCCACTCAACTTTCCATTAATATGCTTTGATACAGCGCTCTGTTAACAGCCAGCTTCTTTAGCTAACCTTTTGTGGCTTACCCTCCTCGCGGAGTGTGTCAATGACTGCCTTCTGGACATCTGTCAAGTCAGCAGTCTTCCCCATGACTGTGTCGCCTACTGAACCAGACTAAGGGACCTTTTTAAATGCTTAGGAAGCCTTTGCATTTGTTTTGGGTTAATTATTCTAATTTTCTGAGATAATGACTTTTGGGATTTCCTTGGCTGTAAGCCATAATCATCAACTCAATATAATATATGTGTTTCACTTTTTCAAATGAATTACTAAAAAAATTACTTTTTGTTGATATTCTAATTTATTGAGATGCACTTGTATGTCTCAGAGGATTTGACAGTTTCTAAGGAGCTATGGGAAAGGAGCTGGGGAGCTCATGCGCCCTCTATTGGATGTAACAGATCCTAAATTTGCTTTTGACTCAACGAGCCTTAAGACAGCAAAAGGGATCTTAGCCAAGCCAATTTCACTTATCTGCATACAGCGCTGTTTCCGGATTGTTGTCCTTCATCAGTACAGAGCAAAGTGAATTGGCTGGCTTAGTGGGAGGCAATGAGTGGGTTAGGGACAAGAATCTCTCACATTGAGGAGAGCACCAGTGAAGGTGTGTAGAGATTTTAATTGCCTTTGTCAGCCTGCAAATGAAGTGCAATGCCAGACTTGAAGACCAACCTCAATATTACAGCTAAACTGAGGAAGATGAAGAAAAGCAAGTTGTCATATCAAGGAACATTTGTATTGCAGTAGTCAGGTTGAAATCTTGTATGGGTATTATCATTGTTTTACTAATAACTATACCCCACAGTTTAATAAAAGCTGAAATATAAAATGATTTTCTTCAACAAAAAGGAAATTACAAATGCTCATTCATGATAGTACTTTGGTAAGCTCATATTAACACTGTCACAATAGTCCTCATTTAGCAAGTTTCCATTTTCCATGTATAGCAGGTACCTCTCTTTAAAATGCTGTCCTGCATAGCAAATAAAACATGACACAATCTAAAATGTAATGGTTATGAAATACAGTAGAAGAAAAAAGCATTTTTTTTTCAACATTTTACTTTCAACCATGAAATACATTGAACTCCTTCAACAAATTCAACAAAATTACCTCAGATTAATATAATCACAAATAAAAATATTAGCTTATATGGATAGATGTTCTTACCTCTACTTTGTGTGCAGTTATATTGGCAGGCAGCTGGGAAAACTGATTTAATTCAAAAACATCCCGTACCGCCCAGCGGCTCATATGATTCTCTGCTTTGCTTGATCCAACCACATTTTGATTTGAATGAATATAGGCAACTTCAGCAACCCCATCTAAATGATAAGAATATCAAAAAGCACTATAGAAATTCCATATACAACACTTTCAGCAAACTATGCTTGACTAAAGAAACAGCTTTCAAATGAGAGGGAAACTTATTTAAAAATAACATAAACCTTTTCTATCTATGTAAAAACCTGCAAGAGTCTTTCAGTCTGCAGCCCCTTTACTTCAGCAAACATTCTCAAAAGGCTATTGAGATTTTGACTCTTCCACTAGGTTCACACTAGCGTTCGGGTTTCCGTCCTTCGGGTCTGGTTAGATTTTGACTCTTACACTAGGTTCACACTAGCATTCGGGTTTCCATCCCTCGGGTCCATAAAAGACGGAGACCCTGTCCACTTAAAAAGTGGTTACACACGAAAAACCTGTGGACCCCATAGAATATAATGGTTTCCAACGGTTTTATACTGAAACCAGAGGTGGTTTCTGCGGCGGAGTCTCCTACGGAGCTTCCAATGCAAGTGTGAATCCAGCATTAGTTTATTTCCCTGCCTGTAATAACTGGGAGTGTAATAGAGAAGGTGCAGGATAAAGGTTACCTGTTCTTTTTGCCCTATGATATCCTAAAGGGCAGCACCCATTGGATATAACCTACAAGAAACAACTGAATACTTAAGAGTTGGGGGTTGTATCACTACTGGTTCAGCATGCTTTAGAACTTCTAGAACTGTGTAATATTTGTTGCAGATTATGTTGTGCTTGAAACAGTAGAAAATAATAATCATATATGTATTAATTCCAATGATTGTAAATCAAATGGGGCTTTCCAGTCCTTTGATACTGATGATGGATCATATATATCAGGGGGTTCCGAGATCCAGCAGCTGTGAATGGGACTGAGCTGCAAACAGGCCATGTGACAGATGAATGTGTTGTGCTTCAAACCGCTAGTCAACAGGGGTGACAGGTGTCAGATCTCTACCAGTCTGATACTGAGACATCATTTTTTTACTATTTAAATTTGTAATCTTAATTATGTTTAGTCTTTTTCTATGAGGGCTATAAAAGTAACTGAGGCTGGGTTCACATCTGCGTTTGTCAATCTGCTTGAAATCAGTATTTGAAACCTTCAAAAACTGATTTTGTACGGTCCGGATTACAACCCATTGATTTCAATGGGTTTTAAAAGTAATCCGCATGTATCAGTTTGTGCCATTTCCGTCTGGCTTCCGCTTTTTTGTGTGGAGAGAAAAGTAGAATTTGCAGGACTTTGTCTCCGTACTAAAAATAAGGATTCCAGACAGACAGCAACCAATCAGTTTTTTTTTTTTTTTTTTTAACATTGAGGTCTATGGAAAACGTTTTACAAACGGATAGCAATCAATTTGTGTCCGTTTTGCAATCCATTTTTCCGTCTGCGCATACTCAGAATGAAGAAGGGGGAAGGAAAAAAAAATGGATTGGTCAAAAACGGACACAAACTGATTACAGACAGAGACAAACGGTCAGTTTTTTTTTTTAAACGGGCACCCACTGACTAATCTGTCTAAAAAAACGGATTCGGGTATCCGCTATGTAACTGTTTGGAATCCTTTTTGTACCAAACTGTTTTTCTCTTAAAACGGTTTGCAAGCAGACGGATACCAGACGCAGATGTGAACCCAGCCTGAGGTTAAAATTAATAAAATAAGTAATCTGAACTCTCTAACATCCAACTTTAGTAATATTATAGCATACCTAAAATTTGGTCCAGAGTCCCCAAATTCTCCTTTTGAACTTTGTTATCGATGGCATAATGATCTTCATTCTTCGTAAATGATTTCCATTCAATAGGTGAAGTCTGTTTTCTAACCTTTCTGCTTTTGTTATCTGCACAAATCTTTTTGCTCAGAAGCTGATCATCATCAGATGAAGAGAATGCTTCTATTGTTTGAGAATTTTTTTCTGTATCCAGTTTTCTATTACAAAGTTTATGTTTTAGGTTTGAAAATCTAGATTTATCTGACAAAGATTTACTTGGTATAGGAATGTCCTCAGACTCATCACTGATGCAGTCATTACTGGAGTCTGTAGCCCGTCGGATACTCTTTTTTAAATATGGAGACTTGGATTTTTCAGACATTGGAAGCATTGTTCTTTTGCTTTGGTGGACTTGTGTAGGAAAGACAATGTCATCACTCTCATCTGAGCTACTCCTAGCTTCCCCAACAGCTTTAGGAAACTTCTTCCTTTGGATTGTTGAGTCCGACTCTTCACTAGAGTCAGATGAAATGTTCCAGCCAAACCTGTTGACTGCATCGTCTTGACCACAACTCCTTCCAAAATTCTGAAGAGGCAACATTTTAGTTTTGTGATCATTCAATTTACCAGTGGAACTTTTGGAAAGTTCATCATTTTCATTCTGCTCCTTTGGTGGTTTCTGTAGAAATACTGAAAGTCCACATTGCTGTAGTGTAAGCTGCTTACCATTTTCAGCATTAGCAGAGATTTTATTACTTTTATTCTTTGGCTCAATAATATCATCATCACTGTCACTACTAAAATCAAAGGCTTCTTCGGGAACTTGTTGATTTGATTTTACACGCATGGTTTTCTCATTGCCATCAGTCTCCTGCAAATAAATTAATGTTGTGATGTGTAAAAAGAGTCTACGAGGCCAAAAGTACAACAATGTCAAAAATACCGGACTATAGACAAGACATACTTGTGCATATGCACAACTTGCTTAATTGTTATTAACAAGCAACTTGAATTGGATGTTTTTTAGCAACCAGGAAATGAAAATTAAATAATCATAAAAAAATGTTCAAAATGTAAAACACAGACTTTTGAAAAAGAAAATATTGCATAAACGATTGATTATTTATATTTTGTATCACAGTATCCTCTCCTCCATGTTTAATACAGCATCAAACATAAGATTCATTTTAGCACATCTAGAAGTATTATTAACACATTATTAGTACCTGTCTTGAGTATCAGAAAGTATAAAAAGTCTTTACATCTAAGAATAAAGTGCTTTTTATCCAGTCATGTTTCCTGGCAAGTAATATGATTTATAGCATGGAATAATTCATCTTGAATGCGCTCTTCCAACTTTTAGGTTATACAACTTTTCAAACTAAACAGCATTTCAGGGCCAAAACACTACATAATCAAATTATTTGCAAGAAAAACATACAGCAGGGGTGGGCCAAAGCGTCAGCAAGCTAGAGGCCAAACACCATGGTGATAAGTAATTAATAGGCACGTTCCATAATGCTTTTACCAGTAAAGACTTGGTAACCGCATGAAACTGAAGCAACTGTGGCAAAGGGCAGAATAGTTCAGACATCAGTGTGTTACAGGTCGCTTTCCTATTGAAGTAATCACCATTATGTTCAAATGTGAGACACATATTTGAAATATATTCCCCAAAGTACAATGTAACAACCAAAAGTTTATATGATTTTAGCACAGTGTGTAATGTCCTGAGAGGCATTACATCATTAAAAATATGCTATACTTTACAATCTAAGAATAACGGTATGTTACAAAAGGTCTTACACTTTTACCTCTTCTTTTTTCTATATAAAATATCTGTTCCTACAAAACTAATTAAAATTAAGAGTAAGGAAAAAGGCCAAGGTACTGCAGCAATACTGAAAGTGTTCATGAGCCATTATACCAGTACAGGCATTCAAATAATCAGATTTTGATAAAGGCCGATAAATATGGCCAATCTCAAACCAAGCAAGGAAAAGTAAAACACAATTATACAAGAACTTTATTATGACCTTTCCTGTCACCAGAAGCAACTTATCAAACAATGCGACATTTGCCCCTACAACAGCTTTGCACAGGACTCATACAATACGATCTCCTTCGGACAGCTATAATGTAAATCAATGTCCAATCCCTAAAAAGGCACTAAAGACTACCCTACTAACTGCATTTCCACAACAAGAATCATATACTTTTGTTACGTTGCGAATATAAAAAATAATTAATATAGCCCTATAGTATATTTCTTCAATGGTATAGTACTCCTGGCAATAATAATTGCCAGTATTTTGCAGTCCTGCAAAAGACCCTTTGATAATGTCATGCAAACCAGTCACACATAGGGATGGAGCTTGTATATTAGCTGTATGGAAGCAGTCCAGGGCTGCCTGTAGGGGAAGAATATGGACGTAAAACTACTGAGTGTGTGGGTGAAGGAGGGTGGTAGTAGCAGAGCTAAATGTGTGTGTTGGGGGAATGGAGAGGTAGAAAAGCTGAGTGAGTGTGGGGGGGGGAATGTGGCTGTAGCAGGACTGAGTGTTTGGAGCTAAATGGGATGTAGCAGAGATAAGTGTGTTTGTGTGGGGAATTGATGTAGCAGAGCTGAGTGTTTGTGGAGGGAAACTGGAGGTAGCAGGTCTGAGTGGAGGGAAAAGTGAAAGTAGTAGAGTTGAGTGTGTGTGGGAAATGAAGACAGCAGAGCTGAGTGCATGAAGCGAGCAGGTCGTATTCAGTGAGGAAATATAAAAGTAGCATAATTGTTAGGGGAATCAGTGAGGTAGCAGAGCTGTGCGTGCAAGAAGGAAATGATGGAGCCACAATGTGTGGAGGAGGAAACATGGAGGATAAGAGAGCTGTGGAAGTGGAGAATATGGAGACAGCAGAGCTGTGTGTGTGGGGAATGTGAAGGTAGCAGAACTGTGTGTGTAGGTAAAGTGGATGTAGCAGTGCTGTGAGTGGAGAAAAACATGAAGGTATCAGAGCTGTGTGTGTAACAGGCATGTGGGAAAGAAAAATAAGCAGAACAGAGGCAGTATACAGCTGAAAACAATAATAGAGGCAAACAGAGCTGATTTTTTTCTAACAGTGCTTAGTACGTTAGTGGAGGATCCTGAAGGAAAATCTCTCCCACTTTCAGAATGTTTGGGAACCACTGCTTTAGAACATACAGAGACCAAACGTATTCAAATTTCAAGCTTTAATAGAAAAGGTACAGTGCTTACATATGGAGTAGAAAAAAAAGACACAAAGATCTCTTCTGCTCCTTGATAGTGGGTAGGCATAAAAAACACAGAGTTCAGAGTTAGACTGCCCTATACATTATTAAGATTTAATTGTCTTAATTCATATTTTTTTTAATTTTTTTAGACCTTGGCTCTGGTTTCTAGAACTGCTCATCAGTTTATTACATAATTGTAGGGTTCTGAGCATCAACCAAATAATGACTTCCATGAGGGAGTGTTGTGGGTTTACTCTATGTTATGTATAGTGGTCTTGAAGAATAATGTGCCATCAAGTACTGTCAGTGGTGGATCCTGTGTTATTCTCTTCCAGCTTTATTATTTGCGTGTTACTAGGGCTAGGCGATAATGACCTAAATCAAAATGGCAATTAATCGGGCATGTTACCTCGATTATTACGATTAAAGGCAATTATTTAGGTCATGCCCCTTTTAAATCATGCCCCTTTTACAGTATGAATATGTGTTGGATGAATCTCGCAAGATTTGTCTCGCAAGATTCGCCCAGTGGTTTTGTTCGGACTGAACACATTTGAACTGAAACTATTATACTCTGGTGTCAAAGAGACCCCAGTGAAGAATTAGCAGAGGTGCAGGGGAAGTGATCAAACATAAACCGTGTTACTCGCCTGTCCTGGACTCCAACGCAACTCCCTGCTGTCTTTGCTGCTTCTGACTGACGTCAGGGACCGCTGAGACCCAATCACAGGTCTGAAAAGACCCCAGAGTATAATAGCGGTTTCAATTTGGACGTGTTCGGTCCAAACAAAACTGCAGATAGAAAAATATTGTAATAACCGAACCGAAATAACCGGTGTGAACAAAATCAACAAATGATGTTCAGTTCTGATTATTTTTCGATTAATTAACCAGCCCTATGTTTTGCTTTTCATGGAATCTGTCAGATCCTAAATGATATTAAAGTAAGCATATGACCATGTACTGTAGTTATGCATATACAATGTAGAAACCCTCACAGTCATACATTTTGTTTGAACAGTGCGAATCTGTTTCAATACGAAAAATATGATATTTTATTCAATAATCAAACTAAATTTTTTGAGCATTGACGGTGTGTGTTTATGGCCTGGAGAACGGTCCCTCCCACAGTGTCTCTGTCCAGCACCAATGCCTCTTTTTATTCTCAAAGCCTGCTGCTTTGAACAAAATCTTGTGCCTGCGATGCACAGTACAGAACTTTTCCCTTCTTGGCTTCACTGAGTGTATTGCAGACACATCACACGCAATATCTCATTCAAAGCAGCAGGGAGGCAAGGAATGGAAAGACACATCAATCAATAGCAATGGAGCTGTGACACTGTGGGTGTGGCTGCAGATACACAACCTTGGTGCTCCAAAAATGTTCTTTGCACTTATACATGGTGATTCAAAAAGTGGCAAAGGGCCAGGGACGGAAAATCAAAGCAAAACTGGCTTAGTTGCCCATAGCAACCAATCATGGTACAGCTTTCACTTTGCAAGAACCAAATGTAAAATGTGCTCACATAGTGCGACATAAGATGTTGACATCAAAGCAAACAAAAAAAAGCTTTTTTCAAGAATGAGGTCTGTTGTGACAGTGCAGTGAAACTTTCTAAATAAATTTGGTAAACCCACATAGAATCTGCATTTTGCGTTGGGTGAAGCAACTCAACCACTGGGTGTTTATATCATGGGAAAAGTCTGGACTGCCCAAAGACTTAAAAAAAAAAAAGACAATTTGAGCTGTTTTTGAGAGAAATCCTAGAAAGTTGATCAGGCTGACAAATACGGAACTGCAGGTGCCTCAAACTGCATTATTGGGGTATCTTACGAAAACATCTGCATTGAAGGCCATCTTTTGTGACTTTTGCATTAACCTGAAAGACTGGAAGAGGATGAATTTGCTGACAGGCTGTTTTTCAGCGATGAGGCTATCTTTCCCCTCTGTGGGAAGGTCAATTGTCACAACATTAGAATTTGGGGCTTTATTGCGCACATGAGGGACTCACCCAAAGTAAATATTTTCTGTGCAATGGATAGGCACATTGTCAATGGTCCCTTTTTTTTTTTTTTTTATGAGGAGGATACTATTACTGGCCACTCCTACCTGGACATGTTTAAGAAATGGCTTATGCCACAGATAGAGGAAGATCTGTCAAACAGTCTATCAGCAGGATGGTGCACCTCCCCATTCACCGATATCTGAATGAAACTCTACTAAAACATTGGATAGACTGCATTGAGAGCAATGTTTCACCAACAGTGTGCTAGCCTCCAAGATTGCCAGACCTAACATCTTGTGACTTCTTTCTGTGGGGCTATGTCAAGGGAGTATCTGCCCCCCAACCACAGGATCCTAATGAACTGAGACAATGCGTCATTAAAACAATGGAGTATATACCCAAAGAAATGTTATCACACTTCTGGACAGAACTGGACTATCACCTAGACATCTGCCAAGTCACTAATGGAAATCACGTTGAATATTTGTAGTTTATAAATAAAACTTGTATATATATATATATATATATATATATATAAGTGTGCCTTTTACATTTATAGTCTCTCAGTTAAATTAACAAATTTTGTTTGCAATCAATGGCCCACCTTTGTGGGAGTATTTTGTTCATTCTAAAAGGAAACTAAAGCTAATCTGACAAATCTGTTATATATATCAAGTTATTTCTGTGACCATTGTGGGTTTTTCTTTCATTAAACGAGGGGTACCAACAATTTTGTCCACGTGTGTGTGTGTGTATATATATATATATATATGCTACTGTATATAGTGGCACACATTAGGGAATGCTCTTGATGTATAATATGTAGAGCACTGGGTTTAGGTATGGCAGCAGTGCACATTGTACGGCGGGTGAGCAGTGTGGCTCCCAGCATATTAACAATATCAGTCGCTGATCTGCAGGGTCCTGACAGTTGGACCTCCACAGTTGTAATATTGATGGCCTATTCTAAAGATAAGCCATCAATATTACAAAGGTGGATAAACTATTTAGTATATAGGGGCATAACTTATATTAGGGGGACAGAGAACACTCTGTGACAGTGACAGGAGGCACTGTGGCGGGCTCCAAAATGGGGTGTAGCATGACAATTTTCAACGTGCACAGCACACGCCACCCCCACCCCCCAAATTTTCACAATGTGCCACCCCACACACTCACAACCTGTTGTTAAAAATGTGAAACACACCCCTGACCATGGCTATGAGGAGTCTGAAAGTTCCTCTTCAAGAATATGTAAACTACTTCAAGGGGTATTTCAGCCTGAAGCTTTTAGTTAGAAAACAAATCTATCATGCTACATAAGATGACAAACTTACAGTTACAATATGTCCTTTACAGTTTCTACAGGATCACAGTGACTTCCAATATTTATCCTATGGCAGTGACTCACCAGGGTGAGGTGGTAAAACTTGGTCTGTCCATATATCAAAGCTAGACAAAATATCCTCACACATCTGCAAATTTGGCAGAAAGTTACATTTGTGGAAGGCAATATTGTCATCTGTTTTCATTTCTAGTGAGCTATATAAATGTGTGTATTTAGCTTGTGGCACAGACACATCGTAATGATCAGCAGGTGGTAAAATGGGAGAGATGCTGTGAATAGGGCACATTAAAAGACACTAAACCAAAAATACAAGTTGCCATATTTAAAAAAGCTAATAATTTAAACAGAAGCATATTAAAAACATTAAGATTCTGTTAAAACTTAGAGAACATCTTCACATAATTTATAAATAAAACTGTTTAATCGCAAACGACAAAAACAGTAACTGTGCAGCATATTGTCAGTTCAATAAATGCAAGACAACAAATAAAACAATTGTGATTGCCATGGCTACTTCCTGTATATTGTAGCCTGGACTCCTTGATCATGACTGATGTCAGTGCATCACGATCATGTTTATACTGCAGTATAAAGCTGCATACTTCTGCAGATTAAATTCACTGACTTATAAGCAAAAACATGCATCACAGACATGGTGTGAATAAAGGCTACATGCACATGAACGCGTGCTTTGTCAGTGTGTTAGCCATGGTTTTAACGGTTAGCACACTGACCAATTATTTGCTAAGGCCTCATACACACAACCCTGTATTATCACGGGTATTTGTATGGTACATTGAGCTCTGGGCAAAATTTAGGACAAGGTCCTGTTCCTTTCCATTTTGCAGACTGGCCTCACAATGGGTCCGTGGAGGCACTGGTGGCACATGGATATCATCCATGTGCAATCTGTGACGTTTTCCCACTGACTCCTTAACTTACACTGTATGGATGTAATGAATATCCAATCAAAAGGATTGGAAATGGTGCATAAAGCAGTGATAATATTTTTTTTTAAGTTAATGACTTAAAAGGGTATTCCCATCTCAAGTATCCTATCTATACTGCTATCTTATGTAAATTCTCGAGTTTTTCTAAATACATTGCTTTAGTAATGCTGCTTTGTTTGCCAGTTATGTGAAATTATTCCTCTCATTGCTTACATAGCATTTCCATGGAGCATGGCCTATATCTGATTATGAGGACAGATGATATAAAGGCAAAAACGATATCTATTGTGATACTTCATAGTGTCCTGTTCATCAAACAGTCAAATCTGCCTCCCCCCAGCGTGCTGAAGAATACAGGAAGCGAGAAGAAGAGACAGCAGGTAAAGCTGCTGAGACAGGAAGATGGGAAAACCCCTTTAACATAGTTGTATAAAACATGGCAGCTATTATGACTTCGAAAGAGTTTGCCAACATAAGGTTGACCATAACCATAAACAGTCTTGTGTTGTAGCTCCGGTGCCAAAAGGCCTGCACCACAGACCATTCAGACCAATCAGTGACCTCAGGAGTAATATGTAGCACAGGACTTCTGACAGTGGGGGCACAGTGCAAGACACTGGCGGAGGACAACAGAGCACCAGGGACTGGTGAGTATGCTTTTTTTTATGTTACACCTTTCCTGATTTCCACAGCGATTTGCCCAATTCCTGGACAACCACTTTAAGCTATTGGGTCAATTCATAATCTATAACAGTGACTCCTGGTGTCTTCTTATATGTCACAGGCAAAAGGGCCCAGATGCAATTGCTACTTCTGCATCCCTAATTTTAAGCTGTTTCTCCAGTGTAGTTAGGGCCATGGTACATGAATTTACAAGGTTTATTCTAGTAGGTCTCCAGGAATGGTAGTGCATGCAAACCAATCCTCAGCCTATGTTACTATACTATACTATACTTAGGAGTCACTGTTATACATTATGTATTGAATTGGACAAACCCGTGTGGAAATCGGCAAATGTATAGACAGAAGGTTAAAAGGTTATGAAGGAGTAGAAAACATGGTGCTTCTCAGGCAGCAACATCATGACCACTGGTTACATGGTCATGCTACAACTTAGGCCTATTCAAATGAATGGGACTCAGTTGCGGCATGACCAAGGGATGTAATGTCACTGTCTGAGAACAGAAAGTGAGCACTGTCTGAAAGAAAGCAGTCACGTTTTCTACTCCTGGATAAGTCCTTTAAGACAGTTAAGATGTATGTTGATGCTTTTATCACAGTGGAACCAGACAGCTCTCACAATACGTCAACAGGATCCATCAATTGCTGCTAGGGCCATCGTGACTAGAATCTTGCACTGCATTATGGCTTCCATCATAATAAAATGTGAACAGAGTCTAAGCTGAACTTGTATTTTGTACTTTAAAATTATGTGGTGCACTGCATTGTGGGAGAGTTAATAACTTATAATTCCATGAACAGATTGTAATGCACAATTATGATGAATAATGTTGAATTCTGGCTATTTGTACCTACATGTATATGTATATATATATATATATATGTATATGAAATCTTACCATGCTAGCACCATCTGAATTAGACTGTTGACTTAAAAACATAGTGGCACTTCTAATTCCAGCTTCTATTTGACCTTCACGCTATTAAAAGAAAAAAAAAAAAGTTTCACAATGTGATTGTATATTTATATAAAATCACCAGAAAACTATATATACATACATACAGCACACAGAGACAGAGAGAGATATGTATCTGTCAAAATTGTGTTTCACAGTGTTGATGTCTGTTGTATCTTGATAACCCAACAAGTACTGTATAACAAGATTTATAGACACAGTCGCTTAAATGAAAAAAGACATATAGTAAGACATACAGTACAGACCAAAAGTTTGGACACACCTTCTCATTCCAAGAGTTTTCTGTATTTTCATGACTATAAAAATTGTAGATTCACACTGAAGGCATTAAAAATATGAATTAACACATGTGGAATTATATACTTAACAAAAAAGTGTGAAACAACTGAAAATATGTCTTATATTCTAGGTTCTTCAAAGTAGCCACCTTTTGCTTTGATTACTGCTTTGCACACTCTTGGCATTCTCTTGATGAGCTTCAAGAGGTAGTCACCTGAAATGGTCTTCCAACAGTCTTGAAGGAGTTCCCAGAGATGCTTAGCACTTGTTGGCCCTTTTGCCTTCACTCTGCGGTCCAGCTCACCCCAAACCATCTCGATTGGGATCAGGTCTGGTGACTGTGGAGGCCAGGTCATCTGGCGTAGCACCCCATCACTTTCCTTCTTGGTCAAATAGCCCTTACACAGTCTGGAGGTGTGTTTGGGGTCATTGTCCTGTTGAAAAATAAATGATGGTCCAACTAAACGCAAACCGGATGGAATAGCATGCCGCTGCAAGATGCTGTGGTAACCATGCTGGTTCAGTATTCCTTCAATTTTGAATAAATCCCCAACAGTGTCACCAGCAAAGCACCCCCACACCATCACACCTCCTCCTCCATGCTTCACGGTGGGAACCAGGCATGTAGAGTCCATTCGTTCACCTTTTCTGCGTCGCACAAAGACACGGTGGTTGGAACCAAAGATCTCAAATTTGGACTCATCAGACCAAAGCACAGATTTCCACAAGTCTAATGTCCATTCCTTGTGTTCTTTAGCCCAAACAAGTCTCTTCTGCTTGTTGCCTGTCCTTAGCAGTGGTTTCCTAGCAGCTATTTTACCATGAAGGCCTGCTGCACACAGTCTCCTCTTAACAGTTGTTGTAGAGATGTGTCTGCTGATAGAACTCTGTGTGGCATTGACCTGGTCTCTAATCTGAGCTGCTGTTAACCTGCGATTTCTGAGGCTGGTGACTCAGATGAACTTATCCTCCGCAGCAGAGGTGACTCTTGGTCTTCCTTTCCTGGGGCGGTCCTCATGTGAGCCAGTTTCTTTGTAGCGCTTGATGGTTTTGGCCACTGCACTTGGGGACACTTTCAAAGTTTTCCCAATTTTTCGGACTGACTGACCTTCATTTCTTCAAGTAATGATGGCCACTCGTTTTTCTTTACTTAGCTGCTTTTTTCTTGCCATAATACAAATTCTAACACTCCTTTCAGTAGGACTATCAGCTGTGTATCCACCTGACTTCTGAACAACACAACTGATGGTCCCAACCCCATTTATAAGGCAAGAAATCCCACTTATTAAACCTGACAGGGCAAACCTGTGAAGTGAAAACCATTTCAGGTGACTACCTCTTGAAGCTCATCAAGAGAATGCCAAGAGTGTGCAAAGCAGTAATCAAAGCAAAAGGTGGCTACTTTGAAGAACCTAGAATATAAGACATATTTTCAGTTGTTTCACACTTTTTTGTTAAGTATATAATTCCACATGTGTTAATTCATAGTTTTGATGCCTTCAGTGTGAATCTACAATTTTTATAGTCATGAAAATACAGAAAACTCTTGGAATGAGAAGGTGTGTCCAAACTTTTGGTCTGTACTGTAGAGATAAAAGTTACAGTGTCCCCACTCTGGATCATACTGTATTATACCTAGGACTGTACTTGCCAATAAGCATTCTCACATGTAGCCTTGTCATATGCACAAGAATGTTCACCTATGATCTAGTTACTTGGAACCTAACAAGTCCAGAAACATTGTTTAGGTAGATGAGTCAAAATAGTTTTATAAATGCTAGCCTTGATAGGAGATAGGCCTGATGTTTAGGCCACATATTGTTCTTTAGAGTTGACTATAAGTTACATGTATTATTCTGCAAATTCTTCAGTGATAGTGACGTTGATTGTAATGGGACATTCTGATGGCTGGTTGCCAGAAATTTGGCTTAAGAACCTCGTTTTGGGACATTTGCCAGACTTCCATGCCCTATTACAGGTCTCCGTAGCTACGTCTCTTTGTTTTGTTTACTATCTCTATTATACTCTTTTTGCTGTAACCGCTCTTCTACAGAAACTTCCATCTGTTTTATCCACCTGAGAGTACCACAACAGTAACAAAACTGGTGTCCTTATGTGGGGGATGTGGTATTTTGTGGGCCACTTGACATAAAAAGAAGTGGACACTTACGGTTGGATCAGGAGTCAGTGGGAATTTTTGTCTGCTGTCCTAGTAACAAGTGCAATCTGCACACATAGGTGAGGAAGTGATACTACACACAGCAGTGCAAGCAACCAGTGACCACGTAGCAAAAGCAGCCAGTGACCATGCAATGATTTTCACAATGAGAACAGTCAATGAGAAGACAGTGTTCATCAGGCTCCTTGGGCCTCCTGTGGATATTGCTTTCATTTTCAGCAGCTACAAGTAACAAATGTCATTATAGGTCCAGAATACTGTAACACATCATCATTGGGCTTACAAGTGGACCTCACATTGATTTTATTAGGGAACTTGCTGTCAATGCTGCTCAAATGTTTTCAGAACATAGTTTAACCTTCATATTCAGAGCAAAAGAAAGCAAGTGACAAGTGAGATGTGCATATGTGTAACTCAAGGCTGGTGATTTCCGCAAGGTCAAATTGGATAATCCTCTGACTTATGCAAGGAAAGTGCAGTCCTAGAGCATGCAACTCTATGCCATACTATTGCATATGACCTTTATGACCCTGTGAGAATTATGGTATATGCTACAGCCCATTCTACTTTACAACTTCATTCACAATCGTGCTGTCTGCACTGTTCAAATCTGCCAGTACTCTCTGCATGTTCAGTGTCTGAAGAAGTGTGATGCCTACAGCCTATAATAACTTCCAATGAATGCAGTACAGTATAGAGGTCTACCCTTTTAAAAAACATAAATATCAACAGAGTAATATAGATACTGATCAAGCATGGAAAACTAGATATTTATTTAAGCAGCCTACAGATTTCTGAATAACCCAGTAAGGGGAAAAGGCTGTCAGATATGCTGATCCTCAAGATCAGTAAAATAAAAAAATAATGCAAAGTTGCTCAACTTTTTATATAGATAGTTTACCTTTAAATTAGTAAAAACAACTGGAAATAAAAACTCTCAATTATCAATAGTAGAAAAAAATTATCAATAGTAGATCTTACTGTAGAAATCTAGATACCAAGCAAAGAACATGGAATATTAAAAAAAAAAAAAAAAGATGTAAAAATACCTCTAAAATATCCCTGGTCAGACAGGTCCCTTGGATCCTAAGCCTTAAGAGGTTGTGAACACCAAATAATTCTCCTTTATGCTCTTTTGATCCTTGTACAGCTTTAAAATAGCGCTTAGCATTCTCACTCCCAATTGCTGCACAGTGAAGTTGCTGTGAAACACAATACAACATGTCTCAATGTTACTTCAATACATCAATTACAGTAGCACACAACTGCAAAACACAGGAACTAACATAATGTGTTATTATATTGGTTACCAGTATTCAGTGATGTGTATCTGCCAGTTGCTTACCACAGGAAGGATTAACTGACAAACTACAGCATCTGAAATCACTCTAGATCACACTTATCAGTCTGTTACAAATATTACGAGTCTTCAACCATACAATAAATGACAAATACAACAGCTGACCGTATGGTTGAATTGTCCATTTACTGCATGTGCTGGTAAGATCCTAATGTATACGTCAAGAGTGCCCTGCTGGAGTAAGGTGCACTGGTGTATGTTAATATTCCTTTTCTCAGTAATACTGCATTTCAAGGAATTTTGATGACAAAACAATGAATATAATAAATAATCCAGGCAGAATATATATAGTATGATATAGATTATACCCAGATGTTTTCAGTCAAAGACCTTTTTCAATGGATATCCATAAATAAATATTATAGTCTAAATAAAATGATATATAGTAAATCCATAACTACTTGTACATGTATCTACTTTATAGAAAGGTCTTTGAGCGAAACGTCTGGAGATAATCTATATCGTACTATATATATTCTGCCTAGATTATTTACTATATTCATTATTATCGTCAATAAAGACATTTTTCTTTTATCTCATCAGACTGAGTGCCGTCAAAGCACCTTGAAATGTTTACTGGCCATGACAGGCCCTTCACTAGCACCTAAAATCATCAGAGTGCATACTATATATATATTTTTTTAAACATAGGTGCCTATGGGTGATGTATGGCACTGTATGGGGTCGGTCACACTACCGTTGGTGACCGTCAGTAGTGTCCGCTGCTAGTGTCCATTACAAGATTTTAATAACAGACACTAGCAGAACCGTCATAAATCTGTTTAAAATCCTATTGATTTCAATGGAATTTTATCTGTTGTCCGTTAGTGACTGTTAGTGTCCGTTTACACCAAATCCGTCACATGTCCGTTATTTTTCGCGGATACAAAAATCCGGGGTGCAGGACTTTTGTGGTGTCCATTATAATGTCTGTTATTACTGTTCGTTTTTTTTTCTGTGCTATGCTATGGACAGTATAAAAAAAAAATTAAATGGATCAGTTAAAAAAAACGACACATTAACATCAGTTAGTGTCCGTTAATGTCTGTTATGATAGGTGTCCTAATGCAAACAACAACTTTTTGTGTTATGCTCGCTAGTATCTCAGTCTATATATTGCTGGTACTGGTAACGCTGTTTTGATATTTGTATTTAATAAACACAACAAGATATAATATGCAAATATTACACTATGTTGACAACTGTGGCCTCTGCTCATAACAAAAACCCTGATACACAGGGCAGGATATGTAACATGGATTTAAACTGTACACGACAACCCCCAGGGACTTATGTTGAGGTGAATTGGGGTACTATTGTGGTTTCCATAGTTATGATTGCAAAAATAACACAAAAATCTGGCATACCTGTTGATGGAGTTTCTGACAGAATTACCAATGAGCTTTAAACACAGGTATAAACAGAGCCTTAAATCTCAAAGTAATAAACTCAAGATTTAAAGGGGTTTTCCCAGCTAAAAATATTGATGATGTCAATATTATATTGGTCAGGGTCCAACACCCGGCACCCCCATTGATCAGATGTTCTTACCAGCTGATAGATAGAACAGAAAAGGAAGCAGACAACTCTGTTCTCTGTGTAGTGGCCGGACCAGGTTACTACAGATCAGCTCTCATTTACTTGCATTTGGAAGCTAAACTGCAGTGCCTAGTTTTAGCCACTACAGAGAGAACAGACCTGTCATCTTCCTGTTCCTTGCTCTGTGTATCAGCTGCTGAGAACAGCTGGTTGATAGGGGTGCTGGGTGTTGGTCCCCCACGGTCTGATATTGATGACCTATCTTTAGTATAGGTCATCAATATTTTAAACCTGGAAAACTCCTTTAAGCATTTGAATTTTAAATTTGAAGTTAAATATTATTGGTAGCATTCTGCATATATAATTATATGAATAGATATACTTTATCCTATCTATATCAACTGAGAATATTTGATATCGAAAGAAACTTACTTGTTTGTAAACCTGTCTTAAGTATATAATCTCCTCCACTGTTCCCAGTGATACAAGCCTTAAGACTTTCACATCTCTACACTGTCCAATTCGATAAGCTCTGTAGGGTAATAAAAGCATTACAGTTAATGCAAAAGCTGAACACAACAAAATGTAAGGTCTTAGGGTACAATTCTAGTTGTTCAAGACAAACTTTACAATTACCTATCAATTGCCTGAAGGTCATTGGCTGGATTCCATGTTGGGTCAAAGACGACAACTACATTTGCTCCAACAAAATTAAGTCCAAGTCCACCAGCCCTTTAAAAAGTAAAGAAGAATAACACTATCAGAAAATAAAACAATGCTTAACCCCTTAAAACTTCATAACATGGTCTGGAATTCACAGAATTATAAATCACTATAATGGTTATATGACCACTGGTCTGGCTTGGAAACGGGGCAGTCACACAGCCATATGAAATCAAAATAATACACAGCAATACCAGTGTAATGCAGTATAATATACAAACAAGCAAGCAATTGCAGGATCCCTAATGGGGCTGAAAAAAATGTGAAAAAGTTTTCCATATTCTTTTTTAAAGAATTGCCTTGCTTCCCTTACACCTTGCCTTATGTAAAAACAAATAATATTATTTCAACTTATACAGTGAACTCAGTGACAAAACAAAATGACAGAATTGATGCAATTCTGCCCCCCAAAAGAGAATAAAGAGTGATCATAAAGATGTATGTACCACAAAATGGTAACAATGAAAACATCAACTATTCCCATAAACAATGAGGCCTCATATAGGTCAGCTGAGAGAAAAACAAAAAAGTAATGGCTCTCAGAATAAGGCAACACAAAAACAAAGTATTTTTTGTGCAAAAAGGAGTAAACTATACAAAATTGTACAAATTTGGAATAGTTGTAAACATACAGACTCACAGAATAAAGTTAACATGTAATTTATACAACACCTCAAATGCTGTGCAAATGAACTTTAAAAAAAAAAATCTAAAAAATTACAGTTCTTCCAACTAATAAAAACCTTTTGCATTAATAAAAGTTTTTCAAAGCATTATATGAACTTCAGAAGAATACAATTTGAACAGCAAAAACAAGCTACTCATATGGCCATGGCGATGGAAAAATAAAACATTTATGGCCCTCGCTATGCAACTATGAAACAATAAGCTGTTAAAAACAAGGAGTATTAAAACCCCGAAAAGGTCTGATTGTTTAGGGGGTTAAAGACCAATTTACATATTTGTGGCAAAAAATAATATGTTAAACATAGATTTACTTACATAGTTGAAACTAAACAAATATTCACATCTTGGATACTATTGAATTCCTTCACTATTTTAACTCTGTCTTCTGCCTTAGTGCCTCCATCAAGTCTCCGATACTCTAGTCCTGAGGCCATGCAATATCTCTCCAAAACATCAAGAAGCTGAAAAATATAGTTCGTGCACAGGTTTACTTCCACTATTCAGCTACATGCTGCATAGCTGGTAACAGAAATTCATAAACAATTACATTCTCATTTCCCGACATCCTGGATAAGAACAGAACAATAGAGTATTCTAATTTAAAAGGAGTCTGTCACCAGGAAACTCAATATCAAACCAGCCATGGAGCATTGCAGGAGACATGATGCCGATCAGCATCATACCTTTAGATGATCCAATAGATGTACCATTACCTTGAAAAAGCTATTTTAGAAATATGCAAATGAGGTTCAAGTGCAATGGGGACGTGCTGGAGCCTCTAAGGGTTCTCTATTCTGGTTTGAATGGCAAATCCCAATATAATTGAGCCTCATTTGAATATTTATAAAAATATTTTTTTTCAAGGAAATTATGCATCTATTGGACTATCTAACCCAGCCACAATGCATTTTGGGGACATTATGCTGAGCAAAAAAAAATAAAAAATAAAAAAAATAAAATATATATACAGTGCTGGCCAAAAGTATTGGCACCCCTGCAATTCTGTCAGATAATACTCAATTTCTTCCAGAAAATGATTGCAATCAGAAATGCTTTGGTAATAATATCTTCATTTATTTTGCTTGCAATGAAAAAACACAAAAGAGAATGAAAAAAAAGTCAAATCATTGATCATTTTACATAAAACTCCAAAAATGGGCCGGACAAAAGTATTGGCACCCTCAGCCTAATACTTGGTAGCACAACCTTTAGACAAAATAACTGCGAACAACCGCTTCCGGTAACCATCAATGAGTTTCTTACAATGCTCTGCTGGAATTTTAGACCATTCTTCTTTGGCAAATTTCTCCAGGTCCCTGAGATTTGAAGGGTGCCTTCTCCAAACTACCTTTTTGAGATCTCTCCACAGGTGTTCTATGGGATTCAGGTCTGGACTCATTGCTGGCCACTTTAGAAGTCTCCAGTGCTTTCTCTCAAACCATTTTCTAGTGCTTTTTGAAGTGTGTTTTGGGTCATTGTCCTGCTGGAAGACCCATGACCTCTGAGGGAGACCCAGCTTTCTCACACTGGGCCCTACATTATGCTGCAAAATTTGTTGGTAGTCTTCAGACTTCATAATGCCATGCACACGGTCAAGCAGTCCAGTGCCAGAGGCAGCAAAGCAACCCCAAAACATCAGGGAACCTCCGCCATGTTTGACTGTAGGGACCGTGTTCTTTTCTTTGAAGGCCTCTTTTTTTTCCTGTAAACTCTATGTTGATGCCTTTTCCCAAAAAGCTCTACTTTTGTCTCATCTGACCAGAGAACATTCTTCCAAAAAGTTTTTGGCTTTCTCAGGTAAGTTTTGGCAAACTCCAGCCTGGCTTTTTTATGTCTCTGGGTCAGAAGTGGGGTCTTCCTGGGTATCCTACCATAGAGTCCCTTTTCATTCAGACGCCGACAGATAGTACGGGTTGACACTGTTGTACCCTCGGACTGCAGGGCAGCTAGAACTTGTTTGGAAGTTAGTCGAGGTTCTTTAGCCACCATCCGCACAATCTTTCGTTGAAATCTCTCAATTTTTCTTTTCCGTCCACATCTAGGGAGGTTAGCCACAGTGCCATGGGCTTTAAACTTCTTGATGACACTGCGCACGGTAGACACAGGAACATTCAAGTTTTTGGAGATGGACTTGTAGCCTTGAGATTGCTCATGCTTCCTCACAATTTTGCTTCTCAAGTCCTCAGACAGTTCTTTGGTCTTCTTTCTTTTCTCCATGCTCAATGTGGTACACACAAGGACACAGGACAGAGGTTGAGTCAACTTTAATCCATTTCAACTGGCTGCAAGTGTGATTTAGTTATTGCCACCACCTGTTATGTGCCACAGGTAAGTAACAGGTGCTGTTAATTACACAAATTAGAGAAGCATCACCTGATTTTTCAAAGTGTGCCAATACTTTTGTCCACCCCCTTTTTTATGTTTGGTGTGGAATTATATCCAATTTGGCTTTTTGACAATTCTTTTTGTGGTTTTCCATTGAAGACAAATTAAATGAAGATATTATTACCAAAGCATTTGTGATTGCAATCATTTTCTGGAAGAAATTGAGTATTATCTGACAGAATTGCAGGGGTGCCAATACTTTTGGCCAGCACTGTATATATATATTTTATCATTATGTGGTTCCAATAGTCACTCCCATCAGACCTAAGTGTCACACAATATTCTCTTTGGACTGACAAAATTGAATAGTATGAGTCACTACCAGCTTAACAGTTCTGGTGCACACTCACATTGATACTGCTAAAATGCATAAGTATTGCAAAGGTAAAAAAATCTCTGCCCAAGAGAAGTGCTCATGTGAATCTGACACCAGATATTCTTTGTTCCTCATTCACACTTACTTAATTTGTGATATGTACTACAGTCATGGCCAAAAGTTTTGAGAATGATACAAATATTAATTTGTATCAGTTTTTCTAATGGCAATTTGCATATACTCCAGAATGTTATAAAGAGTGATCAGCTTAACAGCAATTACTTGTAAAGTCAATATTTGCCTAGAAAATGAACTTTATCCCCCAAAACACATTTCAACATCATTGCAGCCCTGCCTTAAAAGGACCAACTAACATCGTTTCAGTGATTGCTCCATTAACACAGGTGTGGGTGTTGATGAGGACAGGGCTGGAGATCAATCTGTCATGATTAAGTAAGAATGACACCACTGGACACTTTAAAAGGAGGCTGGTGCTTGTCATCATTGTTTCTCTTCTGTTAACCATGGTTATCTCTAAAGAAACACGTGCAGTCATCATTGCACTGCACAAAAATGGCCTAACTGGGAAGAGTATTGCAGCTAGAAAGATTGCACCTCAGTCAACAATCTATCGCATGATCAAGAACTTCAAGGAGAGAGGTTCCATTGGTGCCAAAAAGGCTCCAGGGCACCCAAGAAAGACCAGCAAGCGGCAGGACCGTCTCTTAAAAGTGTTTCAGCTGTGGGATCGGGCTACCAGCAGTGCAGAGCTTGCTGAGGAATGGCAGCAGGCAGGTGTGAGTGCATCTGCACGCACTGTGAGGCGGAGACTCTTGGAGCAAGGCCTGGTCTCAAGGAGGGCAGCAAAGAAGCCACTTCTCTCCAGAAAAAACATCAGGGACAGACTGATATTCTGCAAAAGGTACAGGGAGTGGACTGCTGAGGACTGGGGTAAAGTCATTTTCTCTGATGAATCCCCTTTTCGATTGTTTGGAACATCTGGAAAACAGCTTATTCGGAGAAGAAGAGGTGAGCTCTACCACCAGTCTTGTCTCATGCCAACTGTAAAGCATCCTGAAACCATTCATGTGTGAGGTTGCTTCTCAGCCAAGGGAATCGGCTCTCTCACAGTCTTGCCTAAAAACACAGCCATGAATAAAGAATGGTACCAGAATGTCCTCCAAGAGCAACTTCTCCCAACCGTCCAAGAGCAGTTTGGCGCTCAACAATGCCTTTTCCAGCATGATGGAGCACCTTGCCATAAAGCAAAGGTGATAACTAAATGGCTCAGGGAACAAAACATAGAGATTTTGGGTCCATGGCCTGGAAACTCCTCAGATCTTAATCCCATTGAGAACTTGTGGTCAATCATCAAGAGACGGGTGGACAAACAAAAAACAACAAATTCAGACAAAATTAAAGCATTGATTCTGCAAGAATGGACTGCTATCAGTCAGGATTTGGTCCAGAAGTTGATTGAGAGCATGCCAGGGAGAATTGCAGAGGTCCTGAAGAAGAAGGGTCAACACTGCAAATATTGACTTGCTGCATTAACTCATTCTAACTGTCAATATAAGCTTCTGTTACTCATAATATGAATGCAATTATATTTCTGTATGTGATAAAAACATCTGACAAACACACATAAAAACCAGAGGGCAGCAGATCATGTGAAAATATAATATTTGTGTCATTCTCAAAACTTTTGGCCATGACTGTACATATACCTATCGCAAGTCCCACATTTAATTTGCCATATGCACTACACAGCCTAATAATACCTAATACAAGTCACACCTCACGTGTTTCTACACTATTATTAATAGCGTTTCATCAGAGGTGTATGAACATTATAGATTCAAGTGTAGCAGATAGCTCATAATTCCCCCAGTCTGCTGGCACTGATGATTGGCTGTAATGAAGGATGGAGGAGCCAACCACACCCACTCCAAGCTGGAACTGAAAGGAGCATCTATTCATCGTATGCCACCTCACTAGTTATGTGCCAGACCATGCCCACCACGTCGGCCCTCCAAACTCCCCCCCACCCCCCCATTGGTGATGATACAGCTATTGATGCCTTATCTGTTGCATGAGGATTTCGGCAATGTTACCTATGTTATTTGTTATTAGCGAAGTCATCACTATTTTGTGTGTGCCTGTATGTAGATATATTCCTTATTTGCATTTGTCCATGATTACAATGTCTGCATCCTTTTATCAGCTGCAATCTGGTCCCTCAATATGCCTAGTTTAAGGTTAGTGAGCAGGGATGTGACTAAAGCCTTTCTATCTGGTGTCCCTTTTTAACTTGTTGTGACGCCTACCTGCTAATATTCATACCATGCTAGAGCTTTCCAAGGTAACAGTCACATAGTCCAAGCAGCAAGGATGGTGGGCATGGTTAGGCACATCACTAGTGACATGGCGCACGCTGAATGGATGCCCACTCCAGCTGGTGGTGTGCATGGTTAAGGTATTAAATAGCTGGCATCCTTCTGCTACAATTGAATCTATAATGTTCATACGCCTCTGATGAAACATTATTAATAATAGATAGTGTAGAAAAGTGTTCGCTGTGAGTTGTACTATGTATTATCAGCCTGGGGCGTGCACATGACAAATTAGGTGCAAATGAGGGCCAGAAAAAATATCTGGTGCAAGTTTAATCTGAGCACTGCTCCTGGGCAGAAGGCGTGACTTGTATTAGGTATTATCAGCCTGTGTAGTGCATATGGAAAATTACAGATGTGACCTGTATTAGGTATTACCAGCATGGGTAGTGCACACAGCAAATTAAGTGTGACTAAGTGCCAGATAAAAAATATCTGGTGTCAACTTCACTTGAGCACTGCATTTTTTACCTTTGCAATACTTTCATATGTATTTTTTTTTTTTTAGCAGTGTCAATGTGCACCAGACTTGTGCAGGTTGTGGTGACTCACCCCATTCAATTTTGTCAGTCAAGAGAGAATATTGCCTGAGTATTATGTCTGATGGGAGTGATTCTATTAGAACCACAGTGGCAATATAAGTATGAATTGAATAGCCCTGGTGGTTTCCTGCACTTACCGCTTCAGTATACTCTCTCTGGTGAGCCTGACTTGATTATGCTTTGAGCCCTTTGTTGGCCTGTTTTAACACTTAATAAAATATATCAGTTTTTAGTGTTCTAGTGTCACCTAGTCCTACATTATTCTGAGCACCATCATACCTTTAGATAGTTTTATAAACATACAAAAGAGGCTGAAGTGTAATGGTTTGCCATTCAAATCAGAATACAGGACCCTCTGGGTCTCTGGCACACAGCCATCGCATTTGAGCCTTAATTGCAATTTTCTTAAATAGCTTTTCAAGGAAATGATGCATATACAGAACAATTTAAACGTATGATGTTGCGCAGTATAATGTCCCCTAAGTATTTAAATGGAACAGAATGGGGTTCATGGATGTACACTTTAAAGGGAGTCTACCACTACCAAAATTGCTTAAAAGCGACATACAGCATACCCTTCTGTGTAGAGCAGTTAGTGGCATAGTGTACATACCTCTTTAGTGTCAAAGTGCTGGGATAATCAACTTTTTTTGTTTTGTTGTAAATTGTTTACTTTCAGAAATTCTGCACAAATAACAACAATACACAATAATACAGAAGAAGGGAGCCCTGGTCCCTAAGGGAAGGGTGTTGGGGCACAACAACGAGGCCCCTAAACTGTTACAAGAGGAATATTAACAGTACCCTCAGGAAGGGGTTACAAACCAAAGAGAAAAAAAAGAGCAGAAAAAAGGGGGAAGAGCAGAAAAAAAAAAGTCAGGGGAAAAGAGTTCACATTTGGGCTTCTACCATCTAGAACATCATCCAAATTGCTGCAGCATTATCACTTTATTGTTAGCAAAGTCTTGATAAAACAAGTAAAACCAGGTTCTTTGAGCACCTTCAGAACTATCATGTAACTGTGCTGTCTGATTTCCTCAACTCTGGATCCACTGCCTTAGGGTAGGAAGTTCTATATGCTTATACTGCTGGTATACATGCTCTAGTGGTGTTAATCAGGTGGCATATGAATGACATCCAGTAGGATTTCAGGGGACTATGCTCAAATGGAGGAGAAAAAGGGTCAGAGAGTAAAGTCAGTAATTGAGGAAGTGATGTTCCATACCTCTCTCCAAAATGACTGGAGTACAGGGCATGTACAAAAAATATAGAAACTTTGTGCGTATCCTATACCAACGAGAAAGTAGAAATGATTTTATATCCAGCTTCCTAAAGGCAACTAGGGATAGAGGATCTATTTGAATATTGTACACATGCTGCTATTTTTTCAAGCAAACGTTTGTGCAAGAGTAGTTGTATTAATGACAAGTAGATTATAAACAGTAAATCCAATAAAATGCATTTTATATACCCTAACAATTAACTTCTACGGAGCCTATTTTGTATTTCAAGATATGCATTATGCTATCCTGACCCTTTTTTAAAACTATTTTACTTTCCAGACAACCCTTTAAGATTAACATTATGTTAATGGATGCTACTTCACAAAATGTGCGTGACAGCTGTTGCAAGAAGGTCATTTGCTTTATCAATTAGAATTTATGGCCCAATCAACCAAGCATGGCAGGCATCATATGGTGCTCACCTTTGTGGAGAAGGAGAAAAGAAGAACCTTATCCTTGTTTTTCCTGCAATGATTTAAGAGCTGCTGAAGGACCTGTAAATGAACCACAAGACAGCAATGAACCAAGTAATCCTAAAGTTACTGTGAATGCTGGAAAATATTTTATAGGGCAATTAATGATGCAGAAACAGCAACAACACTATAAAGTAAAAATGTCCAATCTGTGGGCGGCATATTATAGAGCAGGAGGAGATGAGCAGACTAATATATATTGCTGTGGGAGAAGATTATAACTTGCAGTGAGCAGAGACCAGTGGGAAGTCCTACTTGGTGATCAACAGCCTTCTCTGTATGATCATGCATACAACTATAGCTGTTAATTGCTGACAGGACCACCCATTGGATTCCACAGCACAGAAAGAACAGACTTACTTGGCTACATATCAATCTGCTCAGTTTCTCCTGCTCTATAACATGCTGCCTGCCGATAAGATGGCATATGCAGTGTGTGACAGGCACCCTGTACTCCTCCTATGTCATCAACACTTCACTTAAAACTCTATATACAATGTGGCCCCATTCTTAACTTTATTATTTTACTTGAAACTATTTTGCATTATTCCCTGAAGATACTCCATTTGGGAGAGCTTTTTAACGGTATTTTCCCCCTGATTTGCTACCCTGACCTATGGTTAGGTCACTTTATTGTGTTCAGTGACCACTTTATCACCTTAAATACCTACACCTATTGAAGCTGTGTACTATTTTTGAGAAAGTAGTTGCACTGTGGTGAGAGAAAAATTTAGGGGGCATTCCCTTGACTTTTTAATAAGTAACCCCCTCTTCATCACTATTTTGATTATTTGCCGAGTGTGCAGGTTTTCTACCTTTTTGGCCTATAACCTTTAAATCACGTATTAATAAAAATTACATTTTATGTCTTAGCTATTAGTTTACTACCTTCAGTGAAATGTTATGATTTATTGAGTAGCTATGTCCCTCAGCGAATACTACTAGGTGCAAAGATATGCATATGATTTTCAACTGATGTACATTCCTTCTCAAAGTTTAATTAAAAGTGCATGTAGTGTGTAGTGAGTGTATGTGTGTATGTGTATATACAGTGGGGAAAAAAAGTATTTAGTCAGCCACTAATTGTTCAAGTTCTCCCACTTAAAAAGATGAGAGAGGCCTGTAATTGTCATCATAGGTAGACCTCAACTATGAGAGACAAAATGAGAAAACAAATCCAGAAAATCACATAGTCTGATTTTTAAAGAATTTATTTGCAAAATATGGTGGACAATAAGTATTTGGTCAATAACAAAAGTTCATCTCAATACTTTGTTATATATCCTTTGTTGGCAATGACAGAGGTCAAACGTTTTCTGTAAGTCTTCACAAGGTTGGCACACACTGTTGCTGGTATGTTGGCCTATTCCTCCATGCAGATCTTCTCTAGAGCAGTGATGTTTTGGGGCTGTCGCTGGGCAACACGGACTTTCAACTCCCTCCAAAGGTTTTCTATGGGGTTAAGATCTGGAGACTGGCTAGGCCACTCCAGGACCTTGAAATGCTTCTTACGAAGCCACTCCTTCGTTGTCCTGGCGGTGTGCTTGGGATCATTGTCATGCTGAAAAACCCAGCCACGTTTCATCTTCAATGCTTTTGTTGATGGAAGGAGATTTGCACTCAAAATCTCACGATACATGGCCCCATTCATTCTTTCATGTACACGGATCAGTCGTCCTGGTCCCTTTGCAGAGAAACAGCCCCAAAGAATGATGTTGCCACCCCCATGCTTAACAATAGGTATGGTGTTCTTTGGATGCAACTCAGCATTCACTCTCCTCTAAACACGACGAGTTGTGTTTCCACCAAACAGTTCTACTTTGGTTTCATCTGACCATATGACATTCTCCCAATACTCTTCTGGAACATCCAAATGCTCTCTAGCAAACTTCAGACGGGCCCAGATATGTACTGGCTTAAGCAGGGGGACACGTCTGGCACTGCAGGATCTGAGTCTCTGGCGGCGTAGTGTGTTACTGACGGTAGCCTTTGTTACGTTAGTCCCAGCTTTCTGCAGGTCATTCACTAGGTCCCCCATGTGGTTCTGGGATTTTTGCTCACCGTTCTTGTCATCATTTTGACCCCACGGGGTAAGATCTTGCGTGGAACTCCTGATCAAGGGAGAATATCAGTGGTCTTCTATGTCTTCCATTTTCTAATTATTGCTCCCACAGTTGATTTCTTCACACCAAGCTGCTTGCCTATTGCATATTCAGTCTTCCCAGTCTGGTGCAGGTCTACAATTTTGTTTCTGGTGTCCTTCCACAGCTCTTTGGTCTTCACCATAGTGGAGTTTGGAGTGTGACTGTTTGAGGTTGTGGACAGGTGTCTTTTATACTGATAACAATGTCAAACAGGAGCCATTACTACAGGTAATGAGTGGAGGACAGAGGAGCCTCTTAAAGAAGAAGTTACAGGTCTGTGAGAGCCAGAAATGTGGCTTGTTTGTAGGTGACCAAATACTTATTTTCCACCATAATTTGCAAATAAATTCTTAAAAAAAAATCAGACAAGGTATTTTTCTAGATATGTTTTCTCATTTTGTCTTTCATAGTTGAGGTCTACCTATGATGACAATTACAGGCCTCTCTCATCTTTTTGAGTGGGAGAACTTGCACAATTGGTGGCTGACTAAATACTTTTTTTCCCCACTGTATGTATATATGTATATATATATATCTCTCTATATATATATATATATATATATATATATATATATAGATATATCTATATATATAGATATATCTATATAGATATATAGATATATCTATATATATATATATCTATAGATATATCTATATATATATAGCACACACACATTACAAAGCTTTTAAATAAAGTGTAAAGTGAGGCTTGTTAAAACAATCTGTGAGGTGCGCACTTTGTAATTCTGCCTTATGGTGTTTCTAAAAGCTATTGACTTCTCACACTATTGTCACTTTGAGATACTAACTGTCCGTCCTCACATGATGTTCCTCTGGTGAGGATGTAAGCAATGTGGGGAAGTATACAATGTGAATACTGTAATTTTTCAGAAAAGCATGTCCACATCTGGCAATGTGAATTTCATGTGACTTTGCTGACGCAATGCTTTATGGGAAAGAGGAATTCTTGTCCACTAGTAAAGCTGGGTGTTCCCCGTAGGTCATAAATATTTAAACCATTAGATTTATTCTATTCTAAATATTTACAACAAGTATACCCAGTAGCAGAACTACAATCCACACTTCAAGAATACAGTGTAAAAGATGTCTGCAGGTGGGGAGAAAACTTAGGCTAAACTTCTTGGATACAACTTCAGCCAGAAATTGAAGGAAAATTATACACAGTCATTGCTTTTCCTTATACCTATGCAACCGATGTTCAGTGAACTGAAATATTTATTCTGCAGCAAACAACATAACTTCATCTCAAACTAAAATTTAGCTTTTCACAACATTTTAATATGTAAAGAATGAGCATCTGTTAGGTCTTGTTTATTTTTAAGTGTAAAGTATTGCTAAAGCTGGCTATAAAGATTAGATAATTGTTACTAGATCCCGATGACTGCACCAAGATCTAGCAACCACCAAATGTATATGGGATTTACCCTTAAGCTCTCCTTGATGGCAGACACTTTAAAAACAAGAATCAGACACATGCCTGAACTTCTGTTCTGGTGGAATACACTTCTGTCTCCCTCTCCCCCTATGTGTTAACAAGTGATTAAATTGTACAAGTATATTGGGCAACTGAGGTGAGCTGTTTGCATTTTGGCTGAAGGAGGATAGAAACCTCCTTAAAAGGGTTATCCAGCTTCCAAAAATTATCTGCAAATACATCCAAAGCAGTGCTAAATACCGTTTCCTTGTGCAGCCTTTTCTTGGTTTTATTTTACCTAAGATTTTCCTTTTATCACTGTTATTTACATGCAGTGAATCTGTGAAGAAACTACATATTCCATGATGCATCTCCCTGCTCTCACTCTGTGTGTTTGATTGAATGAAACATCACAACATATGACCTCAGATGTGGGAGTGATTTATTAACTGTGATTTCATTGGAGAGGAGAGCAGGCAGATGCAGTCCCTCAATTGCTGGCCTCACTACTGTACCCGAGCAGGGGTTGCTCTCCTGGGCTTGGCAGCCACTCCTGTGGGTGCTGCAGCCTGAACCCCCAATCATCTAGTAGTGAAGCCCGCAATTGCTGGCTTCACTACTGTACTGGAGCAAGGGCTGCCAGCTCATATCTTTCAAGATGATGATGATGACGACGACCATACTGGCCGAGAACACAAAACAAGCAGGCCCCCTGGACCCATGCACACACTGGCAAGCACAGCAGTCTCCTTTGCTTACACAGCGACAAACGTATAATCTGCATCAAACAGACGGATGAGTACTGGATGGCAGTGCTCTTATTTCCTCGCTATAAAGACAAAATGGGGGAATTCTTCCCTGCCTCCCAAATGGAAGAAAAATTGGATTATCATCAGGAGGGAGACCACTGCAACTGCACACATACCCTTGTGGACTCTGCCCACTCCTAGTTCATCTTACTCAGTGAGCTCTCCACCGACTCTGTCAATGCCACATCTACAAGTAGCAGGAGTAAAAGCAAAGGCATCAGCAGCCAGTACAGTATCTGGAACATAATGAACCAGAAATTTTTCACCTAGCAGCTCCAACCAGACCCACGACAGGCAACTGACACCCACTGGCTGCACCAGCAGGTACACTCGTACCTAGAATGCACCTATATTCCAGCAGATAACTGTGGCCCCAAGGAATTCTGGGCCAATAGGTTAGAGCAGTGGAAGGAGCTGGCCCAGTTTGCCATGGGAACTTTATCTTTTCTGGCCTCAAGCATAATGGCTGAAAGGTTGTTCAGTGCTGTCAGTGGCGTTGTGACACCTAGAAGGACAAACCTGTCCACCAAAAAGGGATAGTTTTTGGTGTCTCTTTTTTTTTTTTTTTTTTTTGAAAAGCCAATTCTTTATCACTTTTTAACTAGGCACACAGCCACAAATGTTTCTCCCAAATAACAACAAACCTGTAGAACTTACAAGTCATAAAAACTGGCTAATTTTTCTATAAAACCACAGCTTTTTCTAATGTAACCATGATGTGTGTCTAAAAAACTATGGGCAAGCACTATTTTTGGAGTGTTTAAAATGTTAAGATGTGTAAAAGTAAGTGTCAGCACAATATATGTTTAAATTTGGAGTTTGTATACACTGCTTACCATCCGATTTTCCATAGACATACATGTCACTTTCACACAGACATAACTTCAGCTTGTTTGCCTTAAAGAGCTAGAAATTTGTCCAACCCCAAATGAATCTTTGTCCTGAGTTACTCAAACCCGAAACGAATCTTGAGAGATTCGCCCATCTCTAGTCCCCACTACAATTTTTGCTCAAGGACCTCCACTAATCTTAATTCTACTGTAAAGTGCCATTAAAAGAATACATTAACCCCTCCCCACTGGAGGCATTTTTCATTTTTTTAAGTCCCCGCCTTCCAAACCCCATAACTTTTTTATTGTTCCGTTCAAAGAGCCACATGAGGGCTTAATGTTTGTGGGACAAATTGTTCTTCATGATGGTACCATTTATTATTTTGTACAATGAACTGGGAAGCTGGAAAAAAATTCAGAGTGGGGTGGAATTGGAGAAAAAGTACATTTGTGCGACTTTTCTTAAAGTCGCCATATTCTGCATAGGAAGCCTTTTTTTGTGGAGCCAGGTGTACTTTTTAGTTATACCATTTTGGGGAATGTCTATTGCTTTGACCATTTTTTATTAACATTTTTATCAGAGGTGAAACAGCAAAGAAACGGTGGTTTGGCACTTTTCATAAGTTAGTAGACCGGGCGTTTTCAGACACAGGGATACCTGTATACTACTTTGTGGTAATTTTCTCACTAATGTGATGCATTACAAAGCAAAATACCGGCATTTGTATGACAGACTGCATAACACAGACAAGCCTTCAATAGGCTCTATGCTGTCATGGCAACGGATCGCCGACCTGGATCTCGCTCCGGGTGCCGTTGATCCTTGCCAAAATGACAGGCACTGATTGCTGGCATTAACGCAAGGTTTCTGCTATATAATACAGCAGAGACTCGGCAGCTATGGTGGCCACTCAGCTCCTGATCGGCCGCCATATTTAAATATCCGACATGCGCTTACGGCGGATGTCGGGAAGAGGATGAAGAAAATTGTACATGACAAAATGTAAAGAACATAGCAGCTAACTACTATTGGAATGTAGGTGTTTAATCTAAAGCCATGGTTTCAAGAGAATAACAAAAATCACAACCTTCATTTTTCCACTGTATTTTGGGTCAGAGATTGTTTCAAATGCAGCTTCTTTACTTTGAAGCATAAACTCTGGAAACTTGGAAAATACTTCACTGCAGATTCTTCGAATATGGTCTTCCTGTAAAAAGTCAAAAGTTACCATGAACAAATCTTGTATAGAAAACAAATGACTGGCATAGCTGCTTACAGAATAAGCACACTGTTGGTTAACCCTTTCAGGACCAAGCGTCATTGATGCCCCAATGCCCAGACCAAACTAAGCACTTTTGTATGCATTGCTTTACACATCAATATCTTTTTAATGGCTTTGCATATCTTAACTATTTTACAATGTTTTTTCAGGACACATAAGGCTTGAAATAACTAGCCTTATTTGTTAAATAAGTTGAATATTTTTTTCGCTAGAAGTAAAAGAATGGTATAAAACGTGAAAAAAATTTAAATTTTGCTTCTTTTATCTAAAACAAAATAGTTTTTATATATATACTATTGCACATAAACATATTAAAATTTGCTTTCCTAGTTCTTCTAATCACAGTGGCTACACATTTATATAGTTTTTCAACAAAAATGAGGTTTTATATTCAGCATGGCTTATTTTCTGGACCTCTAGTTCATGTGTAAATTAACCGATAGTTTAGAAAACTAGATGACTGTAAACTGTTTGTGTTATCTATAGCTAGGCTCCCTGCTGAGACAGAGCAAACAGCCAGGAAGTAGGTGATGGTAGGGGGTGGCAGGGGAGCAAGTTCTGTTAGCACAATGTGAATGAAAAGGCAGTTTCACTTTACTAAGATCACTATAAAGAGTTAAATTTTGTAGATAAAAGTGATGATCAAAGTCCTAAAAGCTTCTCTTATTACAGTGTAACTCCTGGACAGTAACTTCAGCCTGGAGATGCTGCACTTATCACTCCTACAGGAGCAGCTGTAAATCACAGGAGTGCGACTTTAATTAACGTGACTGCAGCCAGATTAGTGACGTCTAGGGTTTAAGGGCATTTTTTCATTAATGTACCAAGGAAGACCAAGAGTTACCTCCAGCCATAAATAAGTTCACTAGGGTTACCAGCCTCAGAAACGGCAAAATAATAGCACCTCAGATTAAAGTGCACATAACAAGTAGGTTACAGCTTCTATATCTTTGTGGGATGCAGAAGAGGTGAGCAGATAGTTTCTACAAACATGGTTCCTACCATGATGCATAGAAGAGGATTTGTGATGGTTCATTTTGCAGCAACATGTCATCCCAACTGGTTTGTAAAGGGACTCTACAGGGACCATAATTTGTTTTTCAACACAACGACCCCAAACACACCTCCAGGCTATCCACTATTTGACCAAGAAGGAGATGACATGGCCTCCTCAGTCACCTGACCTAAACTTAAATAAGATGGCTTGGGATATGTTGGACCGCAGAGTGAAGGAAAAAGCAGGCAACAAGGGCTCAGCACCTATAGGAACTCCTTCAAGACTGTTGAAAAACCATTTCAGGTGACTACCCCATAAAACTAACTGAGAGAATACCAACAGTGTGCATAGCTGTCATCAAAACAAAAGCAAGCTATTTCAAGAATCTAAAATATAAAGCATATTCTTGTTTAACACTTTTTGATTTCATATGTGACCCCTCATAGTGTTCATGAACCTATACTGTATAAAATAAAAAACAATAAGAAAAAAAAAAAACATGGACAAACAGGCAAGTCCAAACTGCTAGTGCCCTGATCACATTGTCTGTTTAACTACCTGAGTGTGTATATATAAATATAGTACCTAAATATGAATATAAACTCACCTGTTTTTTGCTGGTGTTGGAGAAGGATTGTAGTAGAGCTGCATGGTTTGCAACCTTTCGAAGAATAGCTAAGTAGCTGAAATACAGAGTCTTTACACTTTCTCCATATTGATTTTTCTATAAGAAGATGATGTCACATATTTATTCATACACCCTCAAATTTTTATGATAAAAGTAAAAAGATTCACAAGGTAAAAGTACCGAGGGACTCATCCAATTACTTCAAAACCTTCATAACTTAAAATACATTAAACTTCATAGGAAGCAAAAACATGCAAACAGGGCTGTGTAGTCCAAGTGTGGAGTTGGGACCAATTTTGGGTGAAATTGGAAAAAAGTTACCAACTCTGGCTTCAAAATAAAATGATTAATTATTATATTATACTATTTTTACTAATATTAATTATCTAATTGCAAAGTTTGCTACTTTCATAGGAATTCAATCACTTTTAAAGAATTAGGGGAGTTTTACTGTTCTGACTGACCATGGATGTCAACCATTTATGAATGAGTTAGTCAGTGCTGGAGTCTGATGCATCAGAGCTAATATTTGTCACTTTCTACAACAAGAATTCCTCATTGTTTATTTTAATGTTTGTCTAAATTACTTCCTCACATGATAATAAGTCCTTTGGCTTCAAAATTATAGCTGATTTTAATGGAATTTAAAGTGTCTCCTGGAAACTTGGTATCAAACCAACCAGAATGCATTGTAGGACACATTATTCTGAGCACCATCATAGCTTTAGATAGTCCAATAGATGCACCATTTGTTTTAAAAAGGCTGGTTAAAGAAATCTGAAAATTAGGTTGAAGTGCAATAGTGCATGCCAAAGCCTCAGGTTTTCAAACCCGAATACAGAACCCTTGAAGGCTCTGGCACACCCATTGTACTTGACCCTCATCTGCATATTTCTAAAACCAGCCTTTTTAAAGAAATTGAGCATCTATCTAAAAGTGCAATGGTGCTCACATTAACATCACTGACAAAGCATTATTGCTGGTTTGATATAGAGTTTCCTGGTGACAGAGTCCCTTAAAGGGATTCATCAGGAATTGGTCAAAAAAAAAATGTTAGGGTACCTGTCTTGTTATTTGCATCCTCTTTGTAAGATGCAGGAGCTTGTTTTTGAGTGTGGGGAAAAAATGGCCACCACTGATCTTCTCTATGTAAAACCCAACTTGGATGGGTTCCTGCTGCTGGAGGGGACAGAGTTGGCAGCAGAGTGTAACATGGTTCATTTCTGTTCAGAATGTGTATCAACCTGACAGAATTTATTAAGCAGTGACCATGGCTGCACTAATATCAGAAGATGGTTGAGCATGTGAAAAGAAAGGTTGTGCTGCTCCAATATCTTCTGGTATTAGGGCAACCATTAGTGCAGATAACTATCAAAACAGGTATCCTAACATTTTTTTAAAAATTTTTTGGCCAATTCCTGAACCACTTTAAGTATAAACCACCTTTGGTAATTGTTGTGGCTTTAGGTCATAATATGTTTATCACATGAGAGTCTTTCCTGGGCCACTGGAAGTTGAAACCACATTTAAAAAAAAATCTGCTATCGGATCCACTTGCAGCCAGAAAGCCGATAAGACTCTTTTCATTTTACTCTTAAATGATAATAATGTCACTGATGAGCGATAAATGACTAAATCCTAAGTACCAAAGGATCACAGAAAGGATCTACTAATACTTAACTTTTAATAAACAAAATTAAAATGACAATCCTGATCAATACTCCCAAAGACACAACAAATATCAAACTAAACTGCAACAAATTATCACTAGGAATGTCAAAAATAGTAAAAACAGAAGAAATGGTACCTATACCATCTGCATACAGCTCCCAAGGACACACATTTGATAATAATAAAAGAAGATGCAATAGCTAATATCAGCAAAATATGATTCAACTAGGAATATGTATCCAGAATTCAAGCAGATCAAGTACATACATCAAAGGTGACCAAGGCAATAGTGCCATAATAAACCATAAATAATGGTCCAGTATGTAAGAAGATCAAACATTATCACAGCACTATGCATGGCTCAGTAATAGGAAACAGGGTGCTTGTTAATGGGAAATACTCAGACTGGATCACAGTCAGCAGTGGGGTGCAACAGGGGACAGTATTGGGTCCTCTTCTTTTTAATAGACTTACTAATGACCTGGTAGAGGGTTTACAGAGCACAGTTTCTATGTTTGTAGATAATACTAAACTGGTAATAAAAATGAGAAGGATAGTAGAATATTACATGGGGATAAGTGGAAGCTGGAAGCATGGGTGGAGCCTTGGCAAATGAAGTTTAATGTAGACAAACGTAAGGTTATGCATTTTGGGTGAAGTAAAATATATGATTATGTGCTTAATAGTAAATTACTGGATAAGACTTGAAAAAGAAAAGACTAAAAAAGACTTGGGAATTTTGGTGGATACAAGTATAGCGACAAGTGCCAGGCAATTGTTGCCAAGGCAAATAAGATAATGGGATGCATCAAAAGAGGTATAGATGCTCACAACAAGAATCTAGTTATGCCTCTATACAGATCATTACTACAGCCATACAACAAGGACATACTAGAGAGAGCACAGAGAAGGATGGACAAGAAAATTAGGAGAATGTGTCAATTGGAGCACAGAGGCAGATTAATAAATTTGGGGCTAGTCCGTATAGAAAAAATAGGCTATGGGGAGATCTAATCACAATGTGCAAATATACAGTAGGAAGGGACAATAAGGAATTTTATAATGATCTTTTTATTCCTAAGCCTGGGATAATGACAAGGTGACATCCTCTATGCTTAGAGGAAAGAATATTTCACCAGCATCATAATTCTTTACTGTAAGAGCAGTGAGGCTATGGAACTCACAGCCACATGATGTTGTGATGGTAGATTCATTGTATACGTACAAGAAAGGCCTGGATGCTTTTCTTTAAAACAAAAATATTACAGGTTATGGGTTTTACATTTTTGGTTAAGACAAGTTAATCCAGGGTTTTATACTGACTGCCAGATTTGGAGTCGGGAATATTTTCCCCTGACATGGGGCAATTGGCATCAGTCTCATGGGGTTTTTTTTGCCTTCCTGCGGATCAACACAGTATGGTCATAGGTTGGACATTTGATGGATCTGTGTCTTCCTCAAACCTCATCTGCTATGATGCTATGAATTTGGCAAGAAAGTTGTTCCAAATATCTTGGAGAAATAACCACACATCTCCTGTGGACGTAGGCTTCTCAAATCTTTCTGTCTCTTCATGTAATACCAAACTTGCAAAGTTGAGATCAGGGCTCTGAACGGGCCTTATCATCACTTCCAGGACTTCTCCTTCAAAGGGTGGTCACACCAAATATTTATTTCACTTATAGGGGTTTTCCCATCAAAGTAACTTGTCTCATATCCACAGAATAGGGGATAACTTGCAGATCAGTGATCGTCCAACCTCTGAGAACCCCACTGATCAGGAGCAAGGGGGATTTCTTTGTCCACCATTCTGAATAAAGAGGTGGTCAGACATCACGCACACGGATCCATTTATTTAAATAGAATTTCAATATTCTATGGATAGGGGAAAACTTTGGTGGGAAAACCTCTATAATTTTGTTAATTGACAAACAAACTATGAACATTTCTATTTTTCAAAGCATTCTTACTTTGCAGCATTTTTCCACCTAAAGCTTTTGCACAGTACTGTATGTTTTGTGTATACACAAGGAAAGCTCCCAAAATACAAGCTAAATGTGTCAGCAGGTTTACATTTCCCAGACGGAGGCCAACAGTGTCACTATACCACAAAAATAGCAATAGTTTACGCTATTTTATACAATGGTATCCAAAGGTATTCAGTTAAAAAAAAAAAAAGTATACGCTTTTGTGTGAAGTTTGCCACACCTGTTGGGGGCAACGATTTAATATATACACAGATACAGCATATACATTATTTGGGGGTCATAAACGTGAACAGTCTAATGTTCTGGGATCCTTTTTCTGAAATTCCACACAGTGCCACACTGTTTTAGACAACATGTCTTGTGAGCTGTTCAAATGGCTATAATGACATCAGATAATTGCATATTTCCTTAAGCCTCAACACGTGTAATATTCCACCCTGCCAAAAACAACAGGCCCCATATATCACAAAGTCATTAGTGCAACAGACAAATCATAGGAAGAGACGCTTTAACAGTCTTTCCCAAGACATGACTTTATAATGTTTCCAGTGGTCTGCAGGCTATGCTTTATTTGTCTCTCTACTTAAGCAAGTAGACACATAAACTGTAAGATCACGGATGTGTCGACTGCCGAATTGTAGACTTGAATGTCCAAAGCTCTAGAGTAGTCCATTATTGGTAAAGAAAATCACCTTATTGTACCAAAATACAAAGTATCAAGAGCCTATAAAATGTATCTTTTTATGTCAAGAGCACAATACGGTTTCACAAATTCACTACGAAAACCATTTTTACAAACTGATTATGGAAGGAATTAGACGAAGAAATCAGACCGTGTCCTCGGATGTTTTTCAGGTACAATAATCATAAAACTATCACAATTGTAAGTACCGTACTAAGTGGCAGGAAATATTAAAAAAAAATGTATAAATATTAAACCCTTCCCACTCCACAGTATTATGTCGCGCTGAACATGTAGTTAACGCTCAGCGCGTAAAAGTACGGGGGCTGTAACACAGTCGAGGCCTTGGACTAGCCGCCGGAGATAGTCAGACTACGGCACATTAACCCCCTGGATGATGTGATCAATAGTGATCACAGCATCCAGTGGGTCTGGGGGCATGATCGCCACCCCTCAGATTCCCTGCAATTGTGGGGTCTGAGGGGATGCCATGGCAGTCAGAAGGCCGAGGAACAGCCTCCTGACTGCCCATGATGATGTATTGCAGTACATTAGACTGAGGATCAGAGATCCGAGGTTCAAGTCCCCTTGTGGGACAGTAAAGTAAAAAAAAAAAAAAAAAGTTCAAAAATGTTTAAAATAAAAGTATAAAAAATAAATAAAAAGTTCAGAAAAACCCACCTTTACATTTAAAACACATAAAAAACACAAAAAAATTAAACGTTAGGTATCCCCATACGCGTATAACCCCCAATTAACCAAATATAGCGTTATTTATCCCGCACAGTAAACATCGTTAAAAAAACAAACAAAAAAACTATACCTCAATGAGCAAAATACCTCGCTTTACCCAAAAATAGTAATAAAAAGTGATCAAAAAGTCATACATGCCAAACATTGGTAGCAATAAAAAGTACAGGTGCATCTCAATAAGTTAGAATATCTTTGAAATGTTCATTCATTTCAGTAATACAATCCATAATCAGCGTCTTCCATGATTGTGTGTCCTACTGAACCAGACTGAAGGACCATTTAAAGGCTTAGGAAACCTTGGCAGGTGACACACTGAATTTACAATACTGAACTTTTTTACAATATCCTAATTTTCTTAGATTTTGGTTTTCATTACCTGTAATCCATAATCAACATTTACAGAAATAAAACACTTGAAATAGAACACTCTGTGTGTAAAGAATCTAGAAAATATAGGAGGTCAGTGTTTTAATTTAATTACTGAAATAAACGTTTCAAAGATATTCTAATTTATTGAGATGCACCTGTACAACTTGCCCTGCAAATAAAGAGCCCTTACATATCTCTGTCAACAAAACAGTAAAAATGTTATAGAATACGGTGACCCCAGGAGAATTGTTCATTTTCAAAAAGTGACATTTTATTTGTAAAAGTAGTAAAACCTAATAAAACCAATATAAATATGCTAACGCCGTAATTGTAATGTTATGAATTTTGGAAGGCGGGGAAGGAAAATATGAAAAAAGTTGCCAAGTATTGACGTACAAACCACCCTGTGTCCTTAAAGGATTAAAATCATATTACTATGCAGGCCTATCACAATTCCTAATCTAACTCTTCTACATCTAACCCCTTCTACCTGCTATCTTCACTTAGATAAGAAGCGCATGGAGTGGGAGATACTGCTAAGTATATACAGATACTGTCTGAAATTTTGGCTAATACAGCTTTATGTGCATTACCTTATTTTGTAAAAATGACGGCTAAACCACTGTACAAAATAAGGTAAACACTGTACAAAGCTTGGGTTTTTTTTATCATAGATTAAAAGCTCAGGGACTATTCATATGGTCTGAATTTCTGTTTAGTTTGTTACTCTGTCTGATTTTGTCTCAGTATGTCCCCTCTGGGATACAAAATGTGTGGGCTCTATTTAAAGTGAACCTGTAACATGGATAATGCAGTCTAATTTGGAGGTATTAAGATATAGAGCAGGAGGAGCTGTGTGTGTCTGTCTGTCTAGCTATCTAGTTTTATGGGAATGGATTCAGTTTAACTTGTAATTTATTCATTTAATCTCTTCTCCTTCTATGCTGAGAAGTCAATGAGGCTGACAGGCTTCCCTGCATGAACGGGCATAAAAATATAACTCACTGATAGGAACACAACCTTGAGTACTCAGCATAGAAGGAGCACTGACTACATGAATAAATTCAGAGTTCTATTCCCCACAAAACTACAGGTATATCTCAATCTGCTCATATCCTCCAGCTCTAGAACTCGCTGCCTGCAGATTAGACTGCATTTTCCATGTGACAGGTTCACTTTAAATAAACATTATTAGAATTCAAACCATTCTTAAACACTAGAAAGCTTCCAAATGATGACAATTTTTAACAAACTTGAATTAAATATGTAATGTAGAAATTGTTCATGTCAGTTCATCTCCAGTGCATCTTACAATCTAATAAGGAGAATGTCTTAGAAATCTGTGTGACATGTAAAGGAGTCCTGACCACTGTATGTGGTCCTTCTCACAAGCACAACAAACAATAGCAATAGCTTCTTACTCTGTAGCAACAATTTCTCCTTCTCTTGCTGCTTTTACAACTGCACCGTTCACTTCCTCGTAGAACCAAGCTGACATCTGAAGTCCCCAGGACTGTTTGGTAAACTGCCTTTTGAAATTCTGACAAGGAACAGAAGACTATCTGAAAACGAAAGAAACGCAATAGTTAGTACTGCCCATATTTCAGACTATACATGCTAAAGTAATGACCCCTACATAAATAGCTTACGTTTATGTACTTATTGAACTGTATTATCCATCTCTTTTTCTATGTAATAATTTTATGTTTAAGATTTTATTATCGTTTGCTATGTTAATTTCGTGTTTAATGCCATGCTGTTGCTATGACCCAGAGAAAAATATAGTAAAAGGTGGCTTAGAAATGAGTAATCTTTTAGATGGGTACTGTTTTATTTAGTAAATTTCTAGAATTATAGAACACAAATTATAGTTCTCTGCATTGCCAATATGTACTCCATATGACCATGCATGCATTTATTGTATCTTGTTTACAGTGCAGTACAGATGTGCCCTTCCTTATCTGTCCTCTTGACTAGACATGTCCAGATACAGTGAAATCTATTCAGAAGACCAATACATTGAGAAGACCCCTGCTCTTAAAGATTGATTTTTTCAGTGACTGAGTTATTCTCGCCTTATACTCTGCGGAAGCTACCTCACTATAAGTAGACTGCCCCTTTATCCAACGAAAAAGCACTTTTGTGAGCAAATCTTTCAGTGGGAACCCCTCTGAAAAGATCACACATTGGTCTTACATAGACTGTGAGACTAATATGGACTGCATCAATGGACTGTAAGGGACATCAGGGAGAAAGGTCACCAGCATCACACTGGAACAGTGTTTATGTCATAGTCAATGCAATCTGCCACTGAGGTACTAAGAATACATGCCAAAACACCCAATCCTGCCAGGACAATGTTGGGAACTGGACCACAAAAGGGACAGGTTTTATGTATATCCCTCACCAATATGGGAATTCTTGGGGTGTTCCCAGAAGGGCTATAAAGTTCAGATTTTGCCTATGAAAAATCAGCAAGTATTGTCAAGGTTAGTCGTGAAGGGGAAAGTGGGTCTAGGTAGGAGAACGGAACCATGCTAGTAAACAGGCATAAGAGGGTTAGCCGTGCTGGGGGTCCAGGAGGAGGTCCATGCTGAGGACCACATTTTAAAGGGATACCATACTAAGAACTAAGAATGACAGGGGAACTATGCTGAGCACCACAATTTAAAGGGATAACATACTGGGGACTAGGAATGAGAAGGGTAGTGATGCTAGGGTCCATGAGGGGGACCTTGCTGAGGACCAAGATTTAAAATATTGTCATGCTGGGGACGAGGAATGCCATGCTAAGGACGACAACTTAAACGGATATTGTGCCAGGGACCAGGAATGAGAGGGAGGCATGTTGGCAGCTAAGAACAAGAGGAAAGCCATGCTGGGAACTAAGATTTACAAAGATGCCATGCTGGCAGGAATGATGGGGCCATCTTGAGCCAAGAAATGTACAGGTTACCAGGACAGTAAGAAAGAGTTGGGGCCCTCTAAGGTTATGTGTGTTGGAGTGACTTGGAGACATGGAGTACACTACCATGTGTGTTTTCTTAACCCCAGTCTAAGCCTGGTTCTGTGTTATATACTAATGTGATACCTAGTTCTGTGTAATATGCTGATGTGATACCTAGCTCTGTGTAATATGCGGATGTGATACCTAGTTCTGTGTAACATGGTCAGCTCAAAAGCATTTCACTATATGCGTATCAAAAGTTAAAAAGATTTCCTAAACATACCACAATAAGAAAGTCATATATATATATACTGTGTGACCACTCAGTGAGGGAAAGTGTATTGCAGGCTATCACAGCTTTTGATAACTGTCCTGCTATTATGTTGAATTAGTTATATGAGAAAGTAGAATTGTTAACCAAATCCGTTAAAGGGAGTCTGTCAGCACAAAATTAAGATATAAACTAATCACAGTACCTTGTAGGAATGTTAGCACAGTTTACTATGATGTATTTCTTATTCAGGACTGCTGTTCCATTATTATAAAAATTGTCCTTTTATTCCTATGCAAATGAGCATAAAAGGGATTTAGGGGCATTGGTTTCCACCAATGGGCTTCACTATCTGCTGCTGCTAACTGCTGCTCAGGACCACCCACTTACTGTTCTGTGGCATGTCTAGTGATGACACACTGCCCCCATCTGAAATCAGCTTCCTTCACTTATGGGTGCAGTGTGTTATCATCAGTGTGTTCATCATTTTAAACTGTGCTGACAGTCCTACAAGGTACTGTAATTAGTTTATATCTCAATTTGGTGCTGGCAGACTCCCTTTAATTGTGAACACATCGGTATATATAGACAAGATCTATGTGAACAAATGAAGCTTCCAACTTTCTGTAAAGGAAGCCTCATAGTATATCAACATCTAACATTGTTCTTAATATAGATGGAGTCCTTCAAGTCTATTCAAAAAAAAAAAAAATACAATCCAACAAACTTCTGACAAAGAAAAACAGTATATGTGCATAATTCCAGTCCTTTCATACTTTCTCCATCATACTTTAAACAACACACAACAGTGGTTTACAAACCCGATCTTCCTTTTTTGGTAACTGGCTACTTATAAGCGCCTTGGTACGTCTTAGGAACAATGAAGACATTTTCAAAGCCAGTTTTTGCATCACTTTTCTTCCTGTGGCTAGTTCTCGCTTTGTGGCATTATGTCTTTGGCCAAGTTCTATTGGATATGAATATTCTTCAATGAATTGGTTCTTGCCACCTAAACATCCTGGGGCTGCCCTGCATTAAAATAAGAGAATAATAATACAACATTTATAGACTGTTTAAAGGGGTTTTCCAGGATTTAGATACTGAATTGAAACGGAGCTGCAGTAACCCTGCAAAGACAATATACCATGGACGTAGCTGTGTGCTTCTGGCACCGTGGCTCCTGCTATAATATAGTTGTGGGGTGCTAGGTTTTGGCTCTAAGGATAGGTCATCAATGTCTAAAACCTGGAAAACCTTCTTAAATCACATCCTATCACTAGTAGTAGTAGTAGTAGTAGTAGAAGTACTGCTGTCTTGTGAGGTCAGGAGAAAAACTGAATAGAACTTGTACATGAAAGTAGTCCTAGCATGTGTGTATGCTTGTGATTATTATAATAGATTGTAAACTACAGTGGACACAAGTGGATACAGTCTCATGCTGCAGAATAAGATGGAGCTATCAAACATAATGTTAAATAATAGTAAACGTAAGACAGATATAAAAAGGTATATACTTGTGTAGCTCATTCTGCTATTATTTTCGTTAAGCATACATCATCATCCACAGACAAAGCAGGCTGTATCTGAAAAACCAATAGCTGACTATAGGCTGCAGAAAAGTATTTTGGCAGTTTGCACTCAATATTGGATAGGCAAAAGTGATAGCATGAAATCAACCTATAGAGGCCACAGCACAAGCAACACTGACTGTGGTGGGTTTCTGCCCAGCACAGAAGACTTTTCTCTCCGCTGGTTTCAGTATAAAACCGTCAGAGAGAAAAGTCCTCTGTGAAGGACTTTTCTATCCACCGTTTTTAAGAGGATTCTGCGGAGACTCCAACACAAGTGTGAATCCAGTCTAATTTAACCACCCCCTTAGAAAGCCACAAAACTGAATGGATAAAGGCTAGAGAAAACTTTGAACTGTGGTTGAAATGCAGGGAAATAGACCAAAGACAGAAAATCTGCGGTGAAGAACATTAAAAAAAAATCCTATTTGTGCTAGATAGGGCTCCCCAGCTGTGGGAACATCCAACACTGATAGCTGGGGATGGTGCTGGACAGGAGTGTGTGACTGGTCACTTTAGAGCCTCTCAGCACTGTAAAGTGCTCCTTCTGCATGGATTCTAAACGATACTTACCTCACACAGGTAGAGGGTAATGTTCCTCAAATATTCAAACCATTAGCCTAGGAAAAAATTATACCCATATTTATTATCTGTGTAACACTAGGTTCACACTAGCATTCAGGTTCCGTCCTTCGGGTCTGCTAAAATAAATCTAAAATTACTAGCATCTGAGACATACTAATGAATTGATCTCTATGATTTGTAAAGAGTGCTGCAGTATTATATTATTAAACTAACAGCTACCTCAATTTGTTTGTTGCCTATCTAAATCTGAGCACAAAGATAGTCTGTAGTGCCATCCAGTGTGAATATATCAGCTGTCTCAGACATTAAACTAAAATGGCAAATTCAAGACCGCCCTACAACATCTTTGTATTACTCCAGCTACAGGTCTGTGGCATGGCATCTGGTCCTACAAATACACAGTATGGTTTTGAAAGGAGGTAGTAAAATTTCTAAAATGACTGAAACCTTGAAATTTGTTCCACTGACACTAGTTTTTCAATCTGTATCCATGGAGGATATGGGACCAGCTTGGTGGCCAAACAATGCATTTTCCAAAAATGGCTATAACCACTGCCGTCCTCTGTAGATAACATTGTGACCCAACTGCAAACATTAATACGATTAGAAATAATTGACGTGTTAAGACAAAAGTAACTCCAGGCCAAACGATTTTTCCTGGAGGCCTGTTTTGCTAAGATGCTGGACTCCAGCCAATATCAGACACCTCATGGAAGGCTTCAAGCATATCACGTGCCCCTTACGGAAAGATTAAAGGGATCTTTAGCTGCATTAGAGTAACCACGACAATAATCAGAGAGGATCAGGGTATTTCTCAGATGGAGGCAATGAGAGGGCATTTCAAATTAAGGTAGATCCAGGTCATCATGGTTGGGGACACCGGTGTTCCAGGCTTATTCTGGCTATTGAGCCATGAGTATGTTTAAGTATTGAGTATGTTTTGATCTGTTGATTGATTATATCTTAGATTGATGCTACAAAACGTTTGTCTGTGCAGTTTTCCCCTTCCTCCTTCTCTTCACACCCCTCCTTCACTCAGCTCCATGATCCTTATATACTCTTCTAGCACTTTTCTCTTTTGTTTTGATTCTTAAGTCCAGGCTAACAGGCCTGAAGATATATTAAAAAGATCAATAAAAAGTTTGGAGAAAAAAAAATATATATATATATAAAACATAATAAAAATAAAATGTTAAAAACCTGAATACCTTAGACCAAATTTTAAAAGGGTAGCCTGAATTTGTAAATCAATTATTAGATGGAAGTTCTTCATTCTGGACATCCAGCAATAAGATAGAGTAGCGAAAGGCTACAAAAAGAGTGACACACACTATGGAGAACTCAGTCTGCCCCTGCACTACACTGATTTCAATGGGCATTCACAATAGTTACATACTTGCTAAAAGGTTCCCTATCAGATTATATCTGATTGCGGGGTCCCAGTGGTGGGGCTCAGATCTTACCAGGATTTTTGACCCTTGGGGCTCTAATCAAAGATGGAGCATTAACTTGGTCGGGCACAGCATATTAAATGGAACAGAACTTTACTTAGTATTGACAAGAAAGGCCTGGTGATTGCAAAACAGTCTTACAGAGGGGCAACTAATTTGAACTTTACAAACGTCTCCTATGAAGGCCACAAGTGCAATGGTTACTGTACAACACTTCTTGGCCTAGGAACTAACTTGATGGTTACACTGCTTGGCAGTGGCATTATAGCAGGTAGTCTCTTAACATGCAACTAAAATTGACTCGTGTAGCGGCTGTTTTCCTTTTTACCCCATTGGATCTTACAATAGGCTTTTTAAGTGATGCCACTAATTTCGCACGCGTGTGCAACTCAGTTCTTTACTCTTACTACTGTTAAAAGGTAATTTGTGCATTCTTTCTTTCTACATTTATGGGCTGGTGATATGGCCCCCACAGAACTCTGACCTCAATATCATCGAGTCTGTCTGTGTTTACATGGAGACAGAAAAATTTGACCAAGCCTAAATCCAGAGAACAGCTGTGATTTGTTTTTCAAGATGAGTTACAGACAGAGGAGGGAACTATCAATCACAATATCAATACCTAAATGTATACCACTGTTATAAATAGAAGCAGATAAAGGAAACAAAAAGAAAGAAGGGACAAGGTAGGCTGTAACCTATATTTAAAACTTTTAAAAGTATAGGATTTATTTATTTCATTTTTTTTATCCTCAAATGTTTGGCAGGAAAGGCTAGGGTATAATAAAATTATGGTAAGGCGCCTCCTGTAGCCTGACCACAGTTCCAATCTGAACACTGAAAGGGATCAGTTATGCATGAAAACAGTCATAATTGGCCACTTTATGCTCCGTGTACCAAAACAAACCACCTAAAACATTGACCAGTGCGTATGAGATAGAATAAACTGGGTATGAGTGTGAACAAGGTTCTAACTAGATATATCCTACCACAAGCTACAATACGCAGTTGCTTAAAGCAAAATTATGTGCTAGTTATCAAGTATGAAACAACATACTCAACCATCATACTGTACATTAAAAAGTTTTATATTAAGCATTCTCTGGTATTTCACTGAAATGAATGGGACCTACTTGTTTTATTGTCACCTCTGTGCTATTGGTATGTTTTTCCATCTTTGCCTAAGAAGCTAAGGCACCACTGCTCCCAGCATAACACTATCATTGCTTGTTTTATTGTCTCCTCTATGCTATTGGTATGTTTTTCCATCTTTCTGTGAACTTTGAAGACACTGTCTCTATTCCCCTGCTGTGTTAGATGGTCCTGTACTGCCCACTTTTCTCACCTGATCCTTCCCTTTCTCTGATTTCATGTCCATTGCCCACATGTATCCCCCACCACTGTTCACACCTTTAACACAGACTAAGTAATTAGTTCTTACTGCTTGCTAGTATATATCTAAGTGTAGAGGTCAGTTCTGACCTCGGCCAGTTCAGTGCAACTCTAAGTGCACTGACCAGAATTAGAACTATTCAATATTCAACATGGCTGACACTACCTCCAATACTGCGCTCTCCATTTCTGTCACACTCTCCACCCCAACAACAAACCTGGTCGAGGTGTTGGCCTTCTCCTGTCTGACAACTGCTCCTTCACCCCAATCCAACTGCTACCTCCTCTCACCTCCTTTGAAGTATACTCTGTCCACATTTACTCACCCTCCAACCTCCAAGTGGCTATCATATACCAATTACTAAGACCTACCCCGCCATGGACAACTTAACCACCTGGCTCATGCACTTCTTCTCCTCTGACACCCCCACTATAATCATGGGTGATTTCAACATCCCCATTGACTCTAACCATCCTTCTGCTTCCAAACTCCCTTCTCTTTCCTCCTGTGCCCACTCTAACATCGCTTATCTCAGCTGAAGACTTTGGCTCTTAATTCAAAAACAGAATTGACACCACCAGAGAGAGCCTCAACCTACACTTCCCCCAATCATTCTACACAACTCTTTGGTACTCTTCATCCTTAAGCTGCTTCTACACTGTCACCAATGAAAAGTTCTCCACCCTAATTTAAAAATCCCACCTCCACCTGGGGGAGGTGGAAATAAAGCCCCCAAAAAAACACATACTCACCTATCCCTGGTGCTTAGGTGCCTCCCAGTACGGTTCGGTCCTGCTGCTCCGATGTTTTCTTCTGGCAGAAGTCCCTGCTTTATGTGATCACTTAGGCCAGTGGTCACATAAAGGACAGCGAAGGACATGGGACGTCACAACCTGTGACATTCCCGGGTCCTCTCCTTAGGCCACTGTGACTGCTGAGGCCAATAAGCGGCCTGAGGAAAGGGACCCAGGACGTCACAGCTGGCAAAGACCTCCACCGCAAGAAAACATCAGAGCAGCAGAGACAAACCGCACTGGGAGGCACCAGGGACAGGTGAGTATGTTTTTTAGTTTTTTGGGTTTTTTTTCCCACCTCCCCTGGCCTAATTTTTTTTTTTTAAATTTATCCTGGACAACCTCTTTAAGGCTTTGTTCACATCTGCGTCGGATTCTCTGTAAGAGACTTCGTCGCAGATTCTGCCGAAAATTGGCAGAGAGAAAAGACCTGCATGGAGGACTTTTTCCCTCGTCAGCTTCAGTATAATTATGGTCTATGGGGTCTGTGGGTGTCCGCGGGTAACTGCTGTTTTAGTGGGCGGGCTCTCCATCATTTGGGTCCCTCAGCAGATATGAACGACAGAGGGCAGGCGCAAGTGTGAACCTAGCCTAATGTGGTTCTTTCTATTCCCAAATGTGCCATTATGGCAAATATTTATCATGTATCTGGAAACATTAGGAATAAAAGTAAGGACTGAAAGAAGTAAACATACATATACAGCATAATAATACAAGTGAAATGGATAAGAGAGAGTGACAAAAAAACCCATAAAGATATTGCAAGATAAAGCATTCTAGTTTCTCATGTGAAATGAATGACAAGAAAGATGATGCTTCTCTTTACTTTGGACTCCTGCAGGTATAATTACAATTGAAAGCAGGAAAAGCTAAAAGGTGTGTCAAAAAAGAAAGCTAACCAATTGTTTACTGGATGTAGGCAAGCCATAAAAAACATAAATAGGAATGTTGACAAAGACACTCACCAGTCCATAACACACCACAGCTCCTCCATGTTGTTCTGTAGTATAGTCCCTGTAAGCCCAATACGAATTTTGCATCTTAAAGCTTTCATGACTTCAGTCACTCTTGCCTTTGGATTTTTTATTTTATGCACTTCATCCACAATGACTGCTGACCACTCAATACTGTAGACAGAAAGAAAAAGACATATTCACATTATGTCATATTGAAGTCAAGAGGAAGGCAACAGCTGTATGCTCTGAAGAAGATATTTCCATTTTCTCCTCTGTGAATTCTGAAGAGAAGGGAACAAAGCCCCTTTAAAAAGAATAGATATTTATTTTCTAACTATATACTATTTTTAGATTCTATTTTCTGTACATGAATATGCAACAGTCAAATTGCAGAAAGCTGCTACTCTGCTCTAACAGTAGTTCAGATATATACTTTACAGGAGCCACATGGGCATAGGAACTCGTAGTCTGAAGATCACTCAATGTCTATGGAAGTCCGTGGCCAGTGTGAAAACTGCAAATTTATTTTAAATACGGATAGTAACTTATCAAATTAAAAATAACATTACCAAAAACTTAAATCAAAGAGCAGATCATTTTCTCATGATAGACTTTGAAGCAAAAGGGTCTGCACTGTAAAACAATAAATGTCACTACAATGTAAGCAGGGGGTCTGTGAAGCGGTTTATTAAGATCTTCGCTTTAAGGCTGAGTCCCCACCTTGTGTAAATGCAGCTTTTTTGTTGCAGATTTTATTGCGGTTTTTTGAGCCAAAGCCAGCAGTGGATTGAGCAGAAAGTATAAGTATAAGAATTTCCTATATATTTCCCTTTCCTTTTGTAGCCATTCTTGGCTTTGGCTCAAAAAATGCAACAAAAACTGCGTTTCCGCAACGTGGGGCCTCAGCCTAAAGAGGATTTCCAGGCTAAAAATACTGATGACTTATGCTAATGCTAAGGCTAAGGATAGGTGATCAATACCAGTTCTGTGGGGGTCCAATACTCTACACTCCCACCAATCAGCTGTTCTCAGCAACTGATACACAGAGAAGTGATAGCTCTGGACAGGGCCAAGTCTACCATTTTGTAGCATCCCCTCATTTTTTTTACAACCTGTAAACATCTGGGAAGTGGGGAGACCAATTCCTGGAGTTTTGGTAGAGGGATGTTGTCCCATTCTTGTCTGATGTAGGATTCTAGCTACTGAACAGATTTTTCGTTTCATAATGCAATTAAAGTTTTCTACTGGTGAAAGGTCTGGACTGAAGGCAGGCCAGTTATTTTGAAAGGATTAGAATTCTCTTGCTGAAATGTTCGAAAACCTATGTATATTGCTCAGCACTGATAGTGCCCTTCAAAATGTGTAAACTTCCCATGCCATAGCCACTAATGCAACTCCATACCATCTGAGATGCAGGCTGTTGAACTGTGCATTTATAGTAAACTGGATGATTCCTCTCCTCTTGAGTCCGCAGGACACAGCATCCATGGTTCCAATAAAGAATTTCACATTTTGATTGCTTTGACCACAGAACAGTTTTCTATTTTCCCTCAGTCCATTTTAAATTAGCTTGGGTCCAGAGTAGATGGTGGCATTTCTGGATTGTGTTTATATATTGCTTCTTCTTTGTATAATACAGCTTTAACTTGCATATGTGGATTGCATGGAGAACTGTGTTCACAGACAACAATTTCTGGAAGAATTCCTGATGCAGTACATTGGTTTGCATTACTGATTCATGTCTGTATTTAATGCAGAGCCACCTGAGGGCCTGCAGATCACGAGCATCAAATATTGACCATCGGCACATGCAGATGGATTTCTCCAAATTCTCTGAATCTTTTGATGATGTTATATACTTATATACCATACTGTAAATGGTGGAATATTCAAAGTCTTTGTAATTTTACATTGAGGAACATTTTTTTTAAATTGTTCCACAATGTTTACATGCAGTTTTTAACAGATTGGTGAACCTCTAACCATTTCATTAGTCCACTTACTTTCCAGCCTTTTGATATTACTGTCCCAACCTTTTTGAGAGGTGTTGCTGAGATCAATTTCTAAATGAGGCAATTTTTTAAATCAAATGGAATAACTTTTAATTTTCAACTTCTGATATGTGTTCTATTGTGAATAAAATATGGTTAGGGGGATGTCCAAATGATTGCATTCTTATTTTCTTTACATTTTACACAAAGTCCCAACCTTTTTGGAATTGGGGTTTTATGATTGTTTACTGTTAATTACTTATTAATAAAGGACAATAAGTAAGTTCTGTGAAAAGGATAATTTCATTCCAGAATGGAGTTTCAATTTCCACATCAGTCTGACTTAAGAGTATATTTCTGTGCTCACCTGTTCAGATCATCTAAACAAAGGCGAAGTGTCTCATAAGTAGTTAAAGCAATTTCATATTTTCCCTGCCGCAGTCGCACTAGTTCAAAATCTTTCCGATTTCCATGAATGACTGTCAGCTTGAAATATCCCCATGTCTCCAGTTCATCTCTCCAGTTGAAAAGCACAGATAAGGGGGAAACAATCAGAAAAACCTGAAATAGAATGAAAGCTATAAGAAACCATCATAAGACATTTGACAAGACATAAAATACAGGAGTTTTACAAGACAAAAAAAAAGGTAGGTGAAGGGATTATTACAAAATATGCTTTACTCCCCTATATGATCCTCCACTGTCTGGCATGCCATTGCTGCAGCACCAAAAAAAAATACTGTCAATGAGCTCCAGTAGATGAGTTCCAGTAGACGTGCTAGAATGGCACGAGATTGAACAGGTGGGTGAGGCTTTGTTATTTTATAACACACACTGCCTTTACCTAATTTTGGGGGGTTCTTGGAAACCCCCTTCAAACACACTGTTCTGTCTTGAACAAGCAGTTACTTCATCTACACAGAAGATGCTGCATGTGATATTTCATGACAAAACTTGACCTGGCTGTGGTTGAAAACTTATTAATTATACTCAATCTTGTTCTCTATATAATTTTTTTTTTTCTTAATTTAAACATGGACCCCTATTTTGTGTGTAGAGCCTCGTTTTTCATGTCGATACATAATGCGCAAGTCATGCTCCTTTTTCAAGACGTAACTGGCACATAATGTGCCCAGTTACATATAAAATGACCAAGACCCCAAGAGATGTGGGAGTATTCCACCAGACCTGGGAGGTCTGCCCACTCTTCTGGGACTTTGCGAGGTCACCATTTTTTGGGGGACCATTCTTAAAGTTCTGGTAATGGTCCCCTAAGTGCCCACACACAGTACAATGTCCCCTCAGTGCCCCACACCCAGAGAATAATGCCTCCCTCAGTGTCCCCACACAATATAGTGGACCCCGAAGAGCCGGCACACATTGTATGATGGTCCCCTAAGTGCCCCAATACAAATTAACACCCAGGGGAGTAAGTGGTGAGATGCTTCTCTGCTTCAGGGTATGATGTGAGTAGAGAGGGAGCGGAGAGCAGAACAGTAAGTAATGAATCCAGGTCATGACTCACTCCAACATGGGGCCTGTAACACTAATAAATGTCTCGATCAATGCAAAATTAAAGTAAGGATGCCCACAACCCTGTACGGACAGTGTTCTCAGGTGTCTACAATGATTAACACTGATATGTAACAGAGTGAACCACACAAATTATTTATAATGAACTGCATTAAACCACTTATGGTCTTTCCAAATGTTCAAATTAAATAAATATAATTTTTTATCCTGTAGGAAATTATGATATGCATCTAAAATGTACTGCAAAGGAGGTGCCATATTGCTGTTAAGGAACAGTAGGGCTGCCAATTTACCATTAAAAGGGTTATCCAGCTTCCAAAAATTATCTGCAAATATATCTACAGCAGTGCTAAATCCTCACTGTTCCCTTGTGCAGCCTTTCCTTGGCTTTATTTTACTTGAGACTCCTTGTATCACTGTTATTTACATACAGTGAATCTGTGAAGAAACTACATTTCCTATGATGCATCTGCCTGCTCTCACTCCCTACATTTGCTCACATGGGGGAGGGGGGGAGTGAGCATCCAAACGGATGGTGGTGCGATTTATTACCTGTGATTTCATTGGATGGGAGAGCAGGCAGATGCATTAGGGGAAATGTAGTTTGTTCACAGATTCACTGCATGTAAATAACAGTGATACAAGGAGTCCCAAGTAAAATAAAGCAAAGAAAAAGCTGCACAAGGAAACAGAGTATTTAGCACTGCAGTGGATGTATTTGCAGATAATCTTTGAAAGCTGGATAACCCCTTTAAATTATAAAAAAAAAAAAAAAAAAAAAGCAGTGGATCTCAACCTGCGATGTACAAACTTCACGGGCTACTCCTTCCTTTCCTGGGTATACGCGAGTGGTTTGGGTGTATTGGTGTCTCTTCTAACAGAAGTGGTAAATTGGAGTCTCTTCACTCATTTGCAGCCTAGTGTGAAGAAGGCCCTCACCCAAGCAAAGCCACCCCATATGAGTTCGCTATGAAAAACAGAGGACTGAGATAGTGAAAGCAGGAAGTGTCGCAGCTGCACGGTACACCAACGGTCACATGGGGGAATTCTCCAGGGAGTAACCTAGTCGCCAACCCAATTCCACACAAAATTGTGAAATTCTGAAAGTCCGTTTGTGTTTAAAGACAGAACAACATATTAGAAACCCCAGGTGGGAACATCAGATAGCACATAGAATCATGTGGAAAGAAGCGTGTAAGCACAATCCATAAGGAGCACACTCAAAGTGTGGGGCCAATTGCGGGATGGGACATCAGAAACCTCAGGTTGTAAGACTCAATTCACAGGGCAGCTGTGCGAGAAGCTTTGTTCAATGCCCACCCAAGACTTCATAATAGCATGTCTGCACAAGTCCACTAACCTAGCCAGATAAGTAGCCTTATAGTATAGTTTCATCTCAGGAAGTACTAGACCACCTCTATCCTTCAGACAACTTAGAATATCATATCTGACTCTCGTGGGTTTATCGGACCAAATGAAGCGGGTTTGGATGGAGGAAAGAGCTCATTAGAAAATGGCCAGGATATTGATAGGGAGGGTCTGAAAATGGGGGGTATCCACCAGTAGGTACCCCCACAGCCCTTAATAAGAACCAGAAGAGGCTGCAAGGCATGGCACATAACCACCGTTCATTAAAAAGGTATGGAGCTACTGAGTCAGGAGTTTCTTCTGTGTTCCTACTCTGAGTAGTAATGCAGCCTGGGACATCATGAGGGTTAGAAGGACCTAACGCATCATAGCGGAAAACAGATAGGTGGCCTCTAGTGGGTGCTGTGTCACCAGATTAAAGATGGTAGTGACCCTATTAGGCAGGTCATCATGGAGGCCCTGATCAGGTATGTCCACTGTAAATTTTATCATCAATGTGATGCCCTAGTACCCTAACACACATAATATCCTAGGGTAGCACGGTGGCTCAGTGGTTAGCACTGCAGCCTTGCAATGCTGAGTCCTGGATTCAAATCCTGCCAAGGACAACATCTGCAAGGAGTTTGTATGTTCTCCTCGTGTTTGTGTTGGTTTCCTCCGGGTACTCCTTTTTCCTCCCACACTCCAAAGACATACTGATAGGGAATGTAGATTGTGAGCCCTATATGGGACAGTGACTGACAATGTCTGTAAAAGTGCTGCGGAATATGATGGCGCTATACAAGTAAACTAGATAAATAATTAAAAAATTAAAAATAAATATCCTAACACACAGTCCAAATAACACTGAGTACCTGTATCCACTAAACTGTCCCATAAACTAGCAGGTTAAAAAGATGCCTAGATGGAACACCCCTTTAAGTTAGAACATTCTTGTAAGGAGGAGTTGGCAGAAATTCTTCTTTCTTCTAGGACAGGAATAGGAAGAGTAAGCTTGAGTTTGGAGTTAGGCTACCCAAAAGCTGTTATTAGTCAGTTTTTAGTGCCCCTATGCAGTCAATATGGAGATGAGGTACAGTACATAGTTCACTTTCTGTGGTTGTGTGTACAACACAGTCCACGAGGAGACTTTCTGACAGGCCTCAAAGCCACGACCATACCTATGAGCTTCTGACCAAGTTCAGCAATCTTTCTGTTACACAACTGAGTGTGTAATCCTGCACCTAGAACATCAAGGGATACCCAACCACCATCAGACAGGAAACTTTAACAAAGGGTTTGCCCCATGGTACTGCTACTGCCAGTCGTTACTGCACTAGCCCAGAGTATTGCAGGAGGACCGGGTAGAGACTAGAGCCACTATGAACTCAACCTTGACCAACTACTAATTCCATCCTCTGCACACTCCTCTAGTGGATTGCCACATATAGACAGTGTTATTGTTACCACTAATAAAACTATTAGACTAACCCACAGTTATCCTTATATTAATAGGTTCGCCAGGCTGAACGTAGATGGGACTGGTGGTACTCAATGCTCCCCATTCACATAAATGGGAGTGCTGGAGATAGCCGAAGTACAGCACTCGGCTATCTAATCACTTCAATGCTGAGTGCTGGAGACAGCTAAAGTATAGCACTCTGCTATCTCCAGTGCTCCCACTGAAGTGAATAGGAGCGCTAATCATCACCAGTCCTGCCCACATTCAGCCTGGCTGTGCTCAGGTTGAATGTGGAGCACAAGAAAGGTCCTGCTGAGGTTACTTTGTGGGACAACCCTATTAACGCAAAAATATACTAAGTATTTAATATATGAAAATAATATTTATTAAAGTCTTAAATAACTGCTGACACCCATACATGCCTAAATTTCAACAACCATATGATTAAATAATTATTACTGCACATAACCTGTCACATATCATTCACCACATTGCTTAGTATTCTGCTTTTTTAAATACAGATGTGATTTCTCACTGCAAAAATCAACCCTATAGGTCAAAAAAGGGCACAAAAAAGTATTTCCCCAGCTCATTTAGAACACGTTTTATTAATTCTATCACATATGTCCCAAGGACTAATATCAGCTAAACCTGATCCAATCACCTTGTCATATCAAGGACAAATACACATTCATTTCCTCTTCAACTACAGCAACAATACAAGAGGCCTGCTCTAGGGAGAGTTCATTCATCGACGTTCAGCCTTCAAAATCCTTCCTGTGGCCAAGAAATTATTCCAGAATATGCCCTTCATATGAGTTAAGCTGAAGTGGAGACAAGTTTTATCTTGTATGTATGTGCTTGTCTAATGTGCGGGTCAAGGAATATTTGTTTAGTTTTTCAACATCATACTATGGTAAGAACAGGGGCTTTATATGGCTAATGGTCTACAAGGGGTTACACAATGACAGCGGAAAAAGACATCACGCTTAAGACATTCAAGGAAATGTCTCACTTTTCTTGAAAAAATGTCAAAAATCTAATTTCAGTAGTCAGATGAATTGAAGAACTACACTATTTCAGAGTTAACAGCAACTGCCCTAAGATGTGAGAATCAACAACCTTTCTAAAATATTAGGAGGAAATATACATTACAGCTCCTATTCTGTCAGCTAGGGTTGATGGACCCATATGTTAATGTCCCATATTAAAATGAATATAATATGCAGCACCCCAGTGAATGACGCCAATAAAGACTCTTATAAAAGAGTCCAGAAGTCAAGACCGCACAAGTATATGTACTAGGGTGCTCACCTCTGGGAATCAGCTCTTTCCCACTTGATAAACAGCAAAAAAGTATACAGCACTCCAAATAAAGTGAAAAACCAGTGAAGGAAGTTTATTGCCCCATGCAACATTTCAGCTCAAACATGAGCCTTTGAGAAAGGGGCAATAAACTTCCTTCACTGTTTTTTCACTTTATTTGGAGTGCTGCCTACATTTCTGCTGTTTATATATATTTATATATCTCAAGTCCTTATGCTAGGTTCACACCTGCGTTCGGGTTTCTGTTTGGGGACCCCCTGAACGGAAACCTAATCCACTTAAAAAAGCGGTTAGACTGTAATGGGGTCTGCTGGGTTTCCGCCCGAAAAGAGCGAAAAATGCAGAGAGAAAAGCGCTGCTTGCAGGACTTTTCTCTCCGCATTTTTTAAGCGGTTTCGGGGATGGAAACCCTGAACGGATTTGAAGCGCTGGTGTGAAACCAGCCTTAGAGTCTTCTTTCATAAATGTATGGTGCTGGTGTTTATTACTAGCTACATTTATGGCACTGTCATACTGCTTGCTGTTATTTGTAATTTCTGCTGGTATGTCGTTATCCACTTTGTTTTAACTATATGAGCTTTGAAGTCACTGTCTCTATTCCCTGCTGGGTCCCCCCCCCCTCCCTTTTTCTCACCTGACCCTTTTCCTGCAGTTTCTGATTCTATCTGCATGTTTCCACACCCCTATTCACACCTGATACACATGAAACAAATGTATTGCTAGCTAGTATAAATGTAAGCTCACTGGTCAATTATGACCTTAGTTAATTTACAGACTCAAAGTGCAGCTCTAAGTGTTCAGGCCAGAATTAGGCCAGAATTGGAACTGAAGGGAACAACAACCCACTAAAACAAAACCTAGCAATTGTCTAACAGAAATGCTTCTCACGATAATCACTGTTGTTCTTCCCATACTTGTAAAAATGACTTTTCCACCCCACACCAGCCTTGTCACTAAGGAAATCTTTATCTCTCCATCTACACACTGCATAACGGACTACATTAATTTTTGTGTGGACAACACAGTACCCACAAAAGTGGTAAGGTGCTTCTCCAACAACAAACCATGGATTAACTCTGATATTAAAACACTACTTAAGGAGAAAAAGATGGCATTCAGGACAAGAGATAAGGAGGGGTTGAGGGAAGTACAAAAGGAGCTGAGGCATCAAATCAGGCAGGGAAAAGCCAGTTATAAAGAAAAAAATGGAAAAGCAAATGGAAAGAAAAGACATAAGGGGGGTCTGGGAGGGGCTTAAGTCAATTTCGGTCATAAACAGTCTGTCTGCCAGATTGAGGCAGATGTTAATTGGCTTAATGAACTAAACCTATTCTTCAACAGATTTGATCACACACCAGTTCCTCCCACCCCAGTATGTCCTTCAGCTTCCCCCACCACAATGACTTCTCCCCATGCGGCCACTTCCCAACAGACCAGTAAATCCAGAAATCCGTCTTTATCTGGCCACAGTCTGACCTTCCCACGGGCCCAGGTGAAGAAGGAGATGAAAAAGATCAAGGCGAGGAAAGCCGCAGGGCCAGATGACATCAGTGCAAGGCTAATTAAGACTTGCGGGGACCAGCTGTGTGGTATAATTACATGCAGTCATATGAAAAAGTTTGGGCACCCCTATTAATCTTAATCATTTTTAGTTCTGAATATTTGGGTGTTTGCAACAGCCATTTCAATTTGATATATCTAATAACTGATGGACACAGTAATATTTCAGGATTGAAATGAGGTTTATTGTACTAACAGAAAATGTGCAATATGCATTAAACCAAAATTTGACCGATGCAAAAGTATGGGCACCTCAACAGAAAAGTGACATTAATATTTAGTAGATCCTCCTTTTGCAAAAATAACAGCCTCTAGTCGCTTCCTGTAGCTTTTAATCAGTTCCTGGATCCTGGATGAAGGTATTTTTGACCATTCCTCTTTACAAAACAATTCCAGTTCAGTTAAGTTTGATGGTCGCCGAGCATGGACAGCCCGCTTCAAATTATCCCACAGATGTTCAATGATATTCAGGTCTGGGGACTGGGATGGCCATTCCAGAACATTGTAATTGTTCCTCTGCATGAATGCCTGAGTAGATTTGGAGCTGTGTTTTGGATCATTGTCTTGCTGAAATATCCATCCCCGGCGTAACTTCAAATTCGTCACTGATTCTTGTACATTATTCTCAAGAATCTGCTGATACTGAGTTGAATCCATGCGACCCTCAACTTTAACAAGATTCCCAGTGCCGGCATTGGCCACACAGCCCCAAAGCATGATGGAACCTCCACCAAATTTTACAGTGGGTAGCAAGTGTTTTTCTTGGAATGCTGTGTTTTTTTGACGCCATGCATAACGCCTTTTTGTATGACCAAACAACTCAATCTTTGTTTCATAAGTCCACAGGACCTTCTTCCAAAATGAAGCTGGCTTGTCCAAATGTGCTTTTGCATACCTCAGGCGACTCTGTTTGTGGCGTGCTTTCAGAAACGGCTTCTTTCGCATCACTCTCCCATACAGCTTCTCCTTGTGCAAAGTGTGCTGTATTGTTGACCGATGCACAGTGACACCATCTGCAGCAAGATGATGCTGCAGCTCTTTGGAGGTGGTCTGTGGATTGTCCTTGACTGTTCTCACCATTCTTCTTCTCTGCTTTTCTGATATTTTTCTTGGCCTGCGACTTCTGGGCTTAACAATAACTGTCCCTGCGGTCTTCCATTTACTTACTATGTTCCTCACAGTGGAAACTGACAGGTTAAATCTCTGAGACAACTTTTTGTATCCTTCCCCTGAACAACTATGTTGAACAATCTTTGTTTTCAGATCATTTGAGAGTTGTTTTGAGGAGCCCATGATGCCACTCTTCAGAGGAGATTCAAATAGGAGAACAACTTGCAATTGGCCACCTTAAATACCTTTTCTCATGATTGGATACACCTGGCTATGAAGTTCAAAGCTCAGTGAGGTTACAAAACCAATTTTGTGCTTCAGTAAGTCAGTAAAAAGTAGTTAGGAGTATTCAAATCAATAAAATGATAAGGTACCCAAATTTTTGCACCGGTCAAATTTTGGTTTAATGCATATTGCACATTTTCTGTTAGTACAATAAACCTCATTTCAATCCTAAAATATTACTGTGTCCATCAGTTATTAGATATATCAAATTGAAATGGCTGTTGCAAACACCCAAATATTCAGAACTAAAAATGATTAAGATTAATAGGGGTGCCCAAACTTTTTCATATGACTGTATATGTATAATATGAGCCTGAGGCAGGAAATAGTCCCTGAATTATGGAAATCTTCTTGTGTGGTACCAGTTCCAAAGAAACCCCACCCTATGGACCTCAACGACTACAGACCTGTAGCACTGACATCCCACCTGATGAAGATCTTGGAGAGATTGGTTCTCACACATCTCCGCCCTCTAGTGAGCCCCGCTATGGACCCCCTCCAGTTTGCTTATCGGCCGGGCATTGGGGTAGATGATGCCATCATCCATCTTCTGCACAGGGCTCTGTCTCACCTGGAGAAACCAGGGAACACAGTGAGAATAATGTTCTTTGACTTCTCCAATGCTTTTAACACCATACAGCCCAGGTTATTGAGGGACAAGCTGGGCCTTGCTGGAGTGGACCACCACCTCTCCAACTGGATCCTAGACTACCTCACAAATCGACCTCAATACGTGAGAGCCCAAGACTGTGTGTCAGGTACTGTGATCTGTAATACGGGGGCACCTCAGGGTACGGTTCTCGCCCCTTTCCTCTTCACACTGTACACTGCAGATTTTAGGTGCAACTCATCCAGCTGCTACCTACAGAAGTATTCTGACGACTCTGCAATAGTGGGTCTCATCACAGATGATGATGACAGGGAGTACAGAGAACTGAACCAGGATTTTGTGGACTGGTGCCACTGGAACCAACTGAAGATTAACGCGGGGAAGACCAAGGAGATGGTGGTGGACTTCCGCAAAGGCAGAAGCCCTCCTAAACCAGTGGACATCCTGGGGACGGGCATTGAGATTGTGAACACCTATAAGTACCTGGGTTTGCTCCTTAATAATAAGCTGGACTGGGCAGATCATATGGAGGCCCTGTACAGGAAGGGCCACAGCAGGCTCTACCTGCTTAGGAAACTGAGAGCCTTTGGAATCCGGGGGGCACTTCTTAGAACTTTCTTCAACTCGGTAGTGGCATCAGCCATCTTCTTTGGAGTGGCCTGCTGGGGGAGCAGTATATCAACCAGGGACAAAAATAAACTTGACAAGCTGATTAGAAAGGCCTGCTCTGTCCTGGGGAGCCCACTGGACCCAGTGCAGGTGGTGGGTGACAGAAGGATACTGTCCGTGGTGAGCTCCATGCAGAAGAAGAAGTCCCATCCCATGCATGAGACTGTGATCGCGCTGAGCAGTACTGTCAGTGACCGACTGCTCCACCCTAGGTGTGAGAAGGAGCGCTATCGGAAGTCTTTCCTCCCCACCGCGGTTAGGCTGTACAACAAACACCTACCTAAGTGGAGATCATTACACACAGAGAACTGAAATATCTCTCTGCCTGTTAAATCCCCCCCCCCCCCCGCTACTTCCTATCTGTCTGTCGGCTATCAAAGTAATGCCTCTTACCTTGGAACATTCCTGAGCATGTTGTATTTGTATTTGTATCTGCTTATCTTTGCTGCTGTAACACACTGAATTTCCCCATTGTGGGACTATTAAAGGACTATTATTACCCCACCACCTGACCGTCTCTGCACAACTACTCACAAACCTACAAGCTTTCCGTCCCAGAAACACACAACCTCCCCACACTCTCTCCTACTTACACCTGCTGTCCCTCTCCCGGCTACCCCTTACTTCTGGCGACATATCCCCTAATCCTGGACCACCCCAGCAAATCCCTACTGTCGGATCTCTCCACACAACCGGCATCAGCGCACGGAACCCCCTAAATCTTACACCTATCTTACCCCTCCTGCCCCACCCCACGCCCTCTGGAACGCTCGCTCCATACACAATAAACTTGACTACATCCATGACCTCTTCATTTCTCGTGAGTTCTCATTTCTCGGTATCACAGAAACATGGCTGACACCCTCAGACACCAACTCCCCCACTGCCCTCTCCTATGGAGGTCTGCAATTATCGCACACTCCCCGCCCCAACAATAAACCTGGTGGAGGCGTAGGCATACTCCTGTTTGACAATTGCTCCTTCACCCCCATCCAACCACTACATGCTCTCACCCTTCCCTCCTTTGAAGTGCACTCTGTTCGCATTTACTCACCCTCCAACCTCCAACTGGCCGTCATATATTGACCGCCAGGACCTACTGCTGCCTTTATCAACCACTTCACCACCTGGCTAATACACTTCCTATCCACAGACACACCCACCATCATCATGGGTGATTTCAACATCCCCATTAACACAAACCACCCCCCCGACATCCAGTCTCCTGTCCCTCACTGCCTCCTTTGGTCTCTCTCAATGGTCCTCCCCTGCCACTCACACAAAGGGGCACACGCTGGAACTCATATTCACCTGTCTCTACTCTCTAGTCAACCTCTCTGTCTGTCCACGCTCTCTGACCACAACCTGTTGACATTCTCTGCCCTCTCCTCTGTAATAGACCCTCCAACCCCTAAACCAAAACACCCCCGCAGGAACTTTAATCGCCTTGACATCTGCATGCTCTCAGACTCCCTCCTACCGCTCACTAACATATCCTCACTCCAGGACGCAGATTCCGCCTACCACCATTACTTCAGCCCTTGACTCTGTGGCCCACAAACACCAGAGCCCGACCGATCAATAGACAACCCTGGCACACTGACCTGACTAAAAAACTGAGACGTGCCTCACAGGTTGCAGAACGCCTCTGGAAGAAAAGCCACTCCTAGGAGGACTTCCTCAGGTATAAAGAGTCAGTACTCACATTCAAGAACGCACTCACCTCTGCAAAGCAGGTCTACTTCACCACACTCATATTTGCCCTATCCCGCAACCCCAAACAGCTATTCACTACCTTCAACTCCCTTCTCCTGTGCCCCTTCCGCCTTCAAACATGCTACCGTCACACCTATACTTAAGAAACCCTCCCTCAACCCGTCCTCTCCAGCCAACTATCGCCCCATCTCACTGTTCCCGTACACCTCTAAATTGCACGTCCACTCCGAACTATCCTCCTATCTCTCGTCCCACGTGCTCTTTGACAGACTACAGTCAGGCTTTAGACCCCATCACTCCACAGAAACTGCCCTAACCAAAGTCACTAATGACCTTCTAACTGCCAAAGCCAAGCGTCACTACTCTGTCCTCCTCCTCCTTGACCTCTCCTCCGCCTCTGACACAGTCGACCACTCCCTCTTGTTAGAAACGCTCTCATCCCTTGGAATCTCAAACCTGGCCCTTTCCTGGATCTCCTCATACCTCACCAACCGCACAGTGTCTGCCACTCGCACACCACCTCCCCGCCACTCCCTCTTTCTGTAGGTGTCCCCCAAGGCTCCGTCCTAGGACCCCTCCTGTTCTCCATCTACACCTTCGGCCTTGGCCAACTCATAGAATCTCATGGTTTTCAAAACCATTGCTATGCTGATGACACTCAAATATATCTCTCTGGACCAGACATTACCTCCCTCTTGTCCAGAGTCCAGGAGTGTCTAGCAGCCGTAGCCTCCTTTCTCTCCTCCCGCTTTCTCAAACTCAACATGGAGAAAATGGAGCTCATCATCTTCTCCCCACCTCGCACGGCCCCTCTACCTGACCCATCTATCATAGTTAATGGTGCTACACTTACCCCAGTCCCATGAGTTCGCTGCCTTGGGATAACTTTAGACTCTGACATATCCTTCAAGCCGCACATCCAAACCCTCAACACCTCCTGCCGCCTCCAACTCAAGAACATCCATTGAATCCGCTCCTTCCTCACCCCAGAAACTACAAAGATGCTAGTCCATGCCCTCAATCTCCCGCTTAGACTACTGTAACACCCTTCTCTGTGGCCTCCCTGAAAATAGTCTCACCCCCCTCCAGTCCACCTTAAACTGTGCTGCTCGCTTAATACACCTCTTCCCCCCGTTCTTCATTGGCCGCTCCCCTCTGCCAATCCCTTCAGTGGCTACCCATCACCCAGCGAATAGAGTTCAAATTACTAATGCTGACATACAAAGCCATCCACAACCTGTCCCCTCCATATATCTCTGACCTAATCTCCCGCTACCTGCCCGCACGTAACCTCCGATCCTCCAAAGACCTCCTACTCCGTTCTGCTCTTATCCGCTCTTCACACAACTGTCTCCAAGACTTCTCCCGTGCATCCCCCATACTCTGGAACTCATTACCAAGACACATAAGACCGATCCCCACAATCACAAGCTTCAAGAAGGCCCTGAAGACTCACCTATTCAAGAAGGCCTACAACCTCCAATAACACTACTGTCACCACACCTGCATCTGTACAGCCTATCCCCTCACCTTCTGTCTCTATCCCTCTTCCCTCATAGATTGTAAGCCCTTGTGGGTAGGGCCCTCTATCCCACTGTGCCAGTTGATTACTGTTAGTATTATCAGGGCTGTGGAGTCGGTACGCCAAAGCCCTGACTCCGACTCCGACTCCTCAATTTCCCCTGACTCCGACTCCAACTCCAACTCCACCAAAATAGGCACCGACTCCGACTCCACAGCCCTGGCACTGCTAAACCTTATAGGTTCACTCAGAACTCAGTCCCATCATTATATGAGGAATAGAACAGACCTTTACAGGACATTTCATCATTTTCAACATTTCATCATTTTCTTATGAAAATATATTCAGCACATACTGCATTGTACTACTAACTGTACCAATTTATTATATATTTTGGGAGTCGGAGTCGGTCCATTTTATACCGACTCCGACTCCACGACTCCGACTCCACAGCCCTGAGTATTATACTTGTATATTTTGTGTACCGTATGTAAACCTTTAAATGTAAAGCACCTTGGAATTAATGGTGCAATATAAATAAACAATAATAATCTGTGACTAACAGCTGCAACCCTACAACAACAGAGAGGTCAATGAAAAATGCAGAATCTTTAACCTTCGTTATGACGTACTAAATAACCTCTACAGCATCATAAGGGAGGGTGGGATTACTACTGTTAAGGCTGAGGGTTATAAGGACCAGTCCTGGGCACAACAAAGATCCCTAGGGATGTCGTGTGTAGTCCTCTGTATTTGGGTATTCCCTGGAAGAATTGCACTATTGCAAAGAGGAGATTCTCTTCTTTCATGTGACCCTAAGGTTGCAGTGCTATAATAAATTATTTCCAGAGATATCACTGGTTGAAAACACAGTTGGGATTGTGATTTTTAGATCATATATATTATACAGCTGCATGTAAATATCCTAATCCCGACTGTTTTTTCAACCAGTGATATCTCTGGAAACAATTTATTATAGCACTGCAACCTTAGGGTCACATGAAAGAAAAGAATTTCCTCTTTCATATGACACAAAAACCAAGTTTGTATGTTTTATAAGGTCCGAGATATGCTGTTTAAAGTAACCCTCCCCTACCCTCATATTCTCTACATTTTACACAGCCCCGTACTCCCGGACAGTGAGAGGAAGGAAAAGCTCACAATACAGAAGCAAGGGAAAGCATAAAAAAATGCATTATTTAACAGAAATGATCCAAAATTTGTTAATAAAGTACAGCGGCTTGTAAAAGTATTCATACCACTAGAGCTTTTTCACATTTTGTCACCTTACAACCACAAATTTAAATGTATTTTATCGAGATTTTAAATGATAGACCAACACAAAGTAGCACATAATTGTAAAGTGGAACGAAAATGATACATGGTTTTCAACATTTTAATCAAATAAAAATCTGAAACGTGTGATGTGCAAAAGTATTCAGCCCCCTTGTACTCTGATACCCCTAAATAAAATCACTTAATTAATAGAGTCCAGCTGTGTGCAATTTAGTCTCAATATAAATACACCTGTTTTGTGAAGGCCTCAGTGGTTTGTTAGAGAACACTAGTGAACAAACAGCATCATGAAGACCAAGGAACTCACCAGACAGGTCAGAGATAAAGTTGTGGAGAAGTTTAAAGCAAGGTTAGGTTATAAAAACATATGCCAAGCTTTGATCACCCCAAGGAGTACTGTTCAATCCATCATCTAAAAATGGAAAAAGTATTCTACAACTGCAAACCAACCAAGACATGGCCGTCCACCTAAACTAACAGATCGAGCAAAGAGAGCACTGGTCAGAGACGCAGCCAAGAGGCCCATGGTCAATCTGGAGGAGCTGCAGTAATTCACTGCTCAGGTGGGAGAACCTGTCGACAGGACAACTATAAGATGTGCACTCTACAAATCTGGTCTTTATGGAAGAGTGGCAAGAAGAAAACCATTGTTGAAAGAAAGACATAAGAAGACGTAAGACAAAGACATAAGACAATAAAACCATTGTTGAAAGAAAGACATAAGAAGTGCCGTTTCCAGTCCCCTATATGCCACAAGCCATATAGGGGACACAGCAAACATGTGGAAGAAGGTGCTCTGGTCAGATGAGACCAAAGTTGAACTTTTTGGCCTAAATGCAAAGCACTGTGTGTTGCGGAAAAGTAACACTGCTCATCACCCTGAACACACCATCCCCACTGTGAAACATGGTGGTGGCAGCATCATGCTGTGGAGAGGCTTTTCTTCAGCAGGGACAGGGAAGCTGGTCAGAGTTGATGGGAAGATGGATGGAGCTAAATATAGGACAATACTGGAAGAAAACCTGTTGGAGGCTGCAAAAGACTTGAGACTGGGAAGGAGATTCACCTTCCAGCTAGACAATGACCCTAAACATACAACCAGAGCTACAGTGGAATGGTTTAGATCAAAGAATATTCATGTGTTAGAATGGCCCAGTCACAGTCCAGACCTAAATCCCATTGAGCATCTGTGGCAAGACATGAAAATTGCAGTTCACAGACACTCTCCATCCAATCTGACTGAGCTTGAGCTATTTTGCAAAGAAGAATGAGCAAAAATCTCAGTCTCTAGATGCACAAAGCTGGTAGAGACATACCCAAAAGACTTGGAGCTATAATTGCAGTGAAAGGTGGCTCTACAAAGTATTGATACAGAGGTGCTGAATACTTCTGCACGTCACACTTTTCAGATTTTTATTTGATTAAAATTTTAAAAACCATGTATCATTTTCCTTCCACTTCACAATTATCTTCTACTTTGTGTTGGTCTATCACTTAAACATTATACATTTAAGTTTGTGGTTGTAAGGTGACAAAATGTGAAAAAGTTCCAGGGGTAAGAATACTTTTGAAAGCCACTGTATATATTACAAAATTTATTAATGACACAAATACTGCCAGAAAATCAAAAGTTGTCTGAAAGTTTAATTAAGCTTTAAGGGCACAATATTTTTCAAGTCTTACATGTCTGACTTTACTTGATAATAACTCTGGAATGCTTTAACTTACATAAATGATTATGAAATAGTTTTTCGTGATGCTTTGTATATCAGGTTAGTGGTAAATTTTGGTTGACATTTTTACATTTGTGTATGAAAAAATATGAAATGTGAATATGAAATATGAAAATTTTTAAACCTCTGCAATTTTCAAAAATTTAAATGGTCTGCTTTTCAGACAGATCACTCAAATTAGTTAATATATATTATATAATAATAAATGTGCAACTGTGCTCCAATGTAACTCACATAACACTGCACTTTAATAAAATAATATAAACAACACCAAGGATCTATTTGCTCAAAGTCTGATATATCCCACGCACTCTACCAAAATATAAAATACTTCCTATACATAGAACCAGAACCACAGAAATACATTAATCAAATCTACTGTAAGTATGTGAGCCAGAGGGCGCTGTTGAGCGACCCAGGCCAGACCAGAAAATGCTCTCAGCCACGCCTTTGGGTGGTGGCACGTAACTCCAAGAGGGCTGGAGTGTCCTGCAGGAATCAGGAAGTGGTGGCACGTAACTCCAGGAGGGCTGGAGCATCCTGCAGGAAGCAGGAAGTAGTGGACCAGCGAGGACAGAGAGATAGGCTCTGTCCCAGAGGGCTGGCGTCCACAGAGGACTGTTGCTAGAGCTGAGTAACAGTCAGGACAGTTAGGGGCTCAAGGAGTCAGTTAGGCCCTAACTGTGGCATAGGTTTTTTTGTTGTTTTGCTGTGTTGCAGTTAAGCTGAATAAAGCCACTTTTATTTTACGCTTGGACCGTCTGAAAGCTATCTTTCCGGCGCCCAGTACCACGAACCACCGCTGTCTGGACCAGGAGTCAGCCGCCATTTTGAGTTTAATTCCCCAAATTGTCACACTACCTATAGAGAAATGCATGTAATGGCATTTGTTTCTCAAGTTGAGAGTCCCACTTCAGTATGGCCTCCAAGCTGGGAACAAAATTGTTGTGCTGTATATAGGAATCAATAAACCAAAGTCAATTGTCCTGGAAGCCTGCTACATGGGAACACTGTGGCCACATCCAACGTGACTGCAGGAAAAACATGCATATCCTCGGGCAATAAACTTTACCATGTGATGTCACTGGCACCAAGTCCAACGTCTCTTTCTGACCACCGGCACTCCACCAACACATTTCGAAAAACTAAAATGCAATTTCCATCCTCAGGGATCTATGCTGCTGGTGACTGTTGCTCTTAAATACTGCTACTGTTAAACCACTTTTTTTTCTAAATGTGTCAGAGGAGTGCTGATGGTCAGAAAGAGACATCAGACTTTGTGCCAGTAATGTCACATTGTAAAGTTAGTTGCTGGAGGATTTTGCTGTTTTGTCGCTATTGTTGGTTTTAAGAATTTTCTACCAGCAGTCCTTACTGAATATGGTGATTTTTGTAACTCATACTTTCAGGTGCAAATTCACTCATTTTAATTTAATTTAAGGAGAAAATGCATCCCTTAGGATACTACACCCATCATGAAATTTATCAAGGGGTATAGTGATCAGTTTAAGTCCAGAGATGCTTCCTAAAAATGAATGCACAGCAGATGGTGCAATGAAAGCAAAATGTTTCCAGCTACATTACTGTGCAAAAGTTTCAGTCAGCTGTGGAAAAAATGTTGCCATGTAAGAATGCTTTCAAAAATAGAAGTGTTAATGTATTTTTGTCAATTATTTATCATTTATTTCTCAGGCTAGGTTCACATCTGTGTAGGTGTCTCCCTAGGAGACTCTGCTGCAGATTCAGTCTAAAATCAACGGGGTCGCTGGGGTCCGCAGGTAACCATTTTTTTAGCGAACAGGCTCTTTCGGGTGCCCATGCTGATAGACGAACACTAGTGTGAACCTAGCATCACTTGTATAGCTAATTAACATAATTAAAGCGTAACTCCAATAATATACAACTTTTCATAAATGAATAGTACATTTGAATATAAAAAAAACTTTGTAAGATAACTTATTAACCTCTACCCACTGCAGGTATATTTTGATTTTCGTTTTTGACTCCCCACCTGCTAAAGGCCATAATTTTTTTATTTTTCCGTTCAAAGAGCCGTATGATGGCTTAATGTTTGCAGGACAAATTGTACTACTTTGTACTACCATTTAATATTCTGTATGATGTACTGGGAAGCTGGGAAAAAAAGTGATCACTTTGACCGCAGGAGTGCTTCCAAAAAATTAAAGGGGTTATCCGGTTTCTAACATTGATGGTCTATCCTTAGGATAGGTTATCAATATTAGATATGCGGGCTTCTGACATCCAGGACCCCTACAGGTCACCGGTACCAATACAGCGGTTCGCGGTATTGTTTACCGTGCAGCTCACTTGCCGTACATACGGTAGCGGAGAGGGTAGGTACTGCAGCCCTGTCCCATTGAAATCTATGCGGCAGCGCAGCTCGCAGTACCAGTGTCCTGCGGTGGTCCCACACCGGGGACCTAAGGATAGGCCATTAATGTTAGAAACCGGATAAACACTTTGCAAAGTGAAAATAGACATTTTTAAAGAGGACCTTTCACCACCTCCACCAATTCAAGTTCTTAGCATCTGTTAATAGGCACCGCTCCACTGATTCCAGCACAGCTGGAATTTTTTCTCTAGCCTCCACCATTCCAGAGCAACAAGCGCAGTTAGTTTGGGTACCTGAAGTGCTGTTTAAAGAGGATGCCCGGGTAAAAAATTTATTTTTTAAATAGGCCGGTGAAAAAAAAAAAAATCCAAACTCACCTGTCCCCGATGCTCGGATGTCCTCCCAGGGCAGTCCGGTCCTGCTGCTCGGCTTTCTTCTTGAAATAAAATTCCTTGCCAACTGTGATGTTGCGGTCCCTTCCACTGAAGGGACCCGGAACGTCACATGTAGCCATGGTCACGTGCGACGGGGACTTCTGCCAGAAGACAACAATAGACCGGCAGTACCGGATCGCACTGGGAAGCACAGGAGACAGGAAAGTATGATTTTTTTTTTTTTTTTTTTTTTCTTCCACTCCCCCAGCCTATTTAAAAAAATATGTTGTGCCCAATGTGTGTCAAAAAAGGCACAAACTCCTAAAACTTTTAGGAGGTTATTTCAGGCACGACAATGTGGTATGTTTGTGTAAACTGCTGTTTGGGCACATAGCAGGGCACAAAAGGGAGAGTTGCTGCATTTTTGGTGACTGTAGTACAGATTTAGAAAGACTGGGTTTTTTTGGGTGCATTAGTGTTTTTGCAGAGCCCCAGAGGGGCATCTAACGGTTTGACACTGACATCAGATTGATCTCCAACCATGGGTTATACAGTTGCCCATGACACCTGCTCAACTTCTGAGCGAGTGTCATAGCCATAATATAGTACAGTATGGTGTGCCAACTCATCCTCCCATGCCATATTATTTTGTCATAGTGCAAAAAGGTGTTAAGCTTGCTACACAAATTAGATAGCTTTTTGGCTGACATTATCTCTTTTTACTTCCCAATAAACATGCTCGCTCTGATATAAGAATATGAAAATCTAAAAATAAATAACCACTGTGGTCTACAACATAATACACTATGCATTTCTTTAATGCTAAAATTCAGCTAGTCAAAAACTAACCATTTACCACCCACCTCAAGCATCCAAATTTACAGCTCACACACACAAAACTGACAGAGCTTAACATAAGGGATTACAACGTAAATGACAAGGAAAACTAGCAAAGAAAAAAGAAAACAATCTCCGTCTTCCCCTTTAAATGGAGTAGGGCCCTCCAACTCACTAAAACATTAAAGATAATCACACAGGGTTAGGACAGTATGTGTTCTGGTCCTCATTCAGAAAGGAGCAGAATGGAAAACCATGACATTTTACAAATCTTTCATTCACACACCACAAAGCAAACACAAAGGCACGAGGCCCCCCAGTCCCTCACAAATGGAAAGTGCTTGTACTCAACTCCCTTAAGCTTCCATGCATTTCGAATGGAAGGGTGGCAAAGCATTCATCTCCATTTCATGCACCTCAAATATTCAAGCACAGCTTTAAGTACAAAATGAAGGCAAAACACATAACTATGCTTTCATACTGAGATTTCATCAAACAAAACAAGGCTTTGGCAGACAAATTCAATCCTGTCCTGAACTTTCTGAATCCATTATTGAATAACACCTATAATCTCTACGGTACATACTGTGTGTGCTGCAAATCACATAGGACAATAGATGAAATTTTTATCCCCTACAGACAAAACTTAAAAAAAAATAAATTGTTAGAAGACATATTGACAACATCCACATGAATATTAAGACACTAATTCTGCGACTAAGATGTAAATGAAACCTGCTCAAACTCTAGGATTAAAGTAATGATCTTCTCAAAATCTTGACACAAAACTCTTAAGAAAACAGTGCCTGGCAAATATGTGACTTAGCAAGTACTGATATGTCCACACATGTGTTTTCAGGTCATCGTGGTGGTGGGGGTTCTCTTCTTTTTTTTTTTTTGTTTACAGAGAGAAAATATAACAATATTTCTGTCCATTTCCCAATGTGATCCTGTATGTCACGATCTGTACTTTCACTCAAATTACCCTCAATGTACATTCTTGTTTGGTAACCCCAGAAAGTTATTTTTCCACTTTCTTTCACCACTATGTCACTAAACATTTTACATACTTCTGTTTAACAGAGAGCTTTACTGGACCAAAAGTGGATCAGAAAAGGAGAATGTGGCACCTTTTTGGAAGCAAAGTATGGCTAACTGGTTGGAAAAGAGGATTTAGTGGGTAAAAGGAACCTTAAGCAATCTCACTGAAAAGCATATGCATTTTACTACTAGAAAATATCTAAACAGTAAAAATGTTCATGCATTTGTCACAGTGATTCAGAAAGGATGGTGCAAAAGCATCGGCCGGGAGTTATAGTAACAACAGTGGTAAACGGCCAGGGACTAAAAATCAAAGCAAAACTTTCTGAGAGGCCCATAGCAACCAATCACAGCACAGCTTTCACATGATAGTGTGACATAAGATGGTGACACCAAAGCAAGAAAAAGTTTTTTGCATGTGGAATTTGCAAGAACGGGGTCTGCTGTGACAGTAAAGTGAAACTTTCAGAATACCTTTGGTAAATGTGCTCCACATAGAATCTGCATTTTATGTTGGGTGAAACAATTTGAAACCACTGGGTGTTTGTGTTATGGGAAAAGTCTTCAGAAGAGACGGTGGCAGGGTTCGAGCATGTGTGAGTGTAGTCCTAGAAAACCGACCAGGCTGACTAGTATGGAACTACAGGTGTCACAAACCATGGTATAGTGTATCTTACAAAAATGTCTGTGTTGTAAACCATACAGATTATATCATCTTCAGAAAATAAAGCCAGACAACAAACACACACTTGCAGGGTCGATTGGAAGAGGATGAATTCGCTCACAGGCTGGTGTTAAGCAATAAGGCTACCTTTCATCTCTGCAGAAGTCACCAAAACGTTAAAATTTGGAGCTCAGAAAAAACAATGTGCCTTTATTAAGCACATGAGGGACTCGCCTAACGTAAATGTGTTCTGTGCAATGAGCAGGCGCAAAGTCTACGGTCCCTTCTTTTTTGCCAAGGATACTGTTACTGGCCACTCGTAACTGGACATGGTAAAGGAATGACTTATGCTACTGATAGAGGAAGATCTGTCAAACGTAGTCTATCAGCAGAAAGGTACTCCTTCACATTTCCATTGGTATGTTCTCTGATAACCTGAATAAAACGCTACCAGAAAGTTAAAACATTGGATCGCTATGGTGCAATGGTCTCCACAATCGCCAGACCTAACATCATATAACTTCTTTTTGTAGGGCTATGTCAAGGATTCGATGTATATGCCCCCCCCCCCCCACCACCACCACCCACAGGATCTGAGATCACTTAAACAGTGGAGTCCATATCCGAGGATATGCTGCCACACGTCTGGTTACCGCCTAGACATCTGAAACCGCATTGCACATTTGTAGTGTACAGATAGTGTGCCTTTTCATGTTAATACATTTGTGTTACATTCTCTTGGTTATGAATACAGAGGCTCTAATTTTACACCATTCTTTTTGAATCATCCAGTATTATCATGGAAAAGTCATTATAAGACACTCTGCTGCACTACTTGCTCCTGATGGCAGATTTCAGGAAAAAAAGATCAGGCAAGATAAAAATTCATACCAGAGTAAAAAGCCACAAGCAGGTGTATCTAGCAGCAGCTTACACTACTCTCCCCATTCAGAACACATGCACAGCCAAGTATGCATATCTATGTCGGAGGACAGGAGGAATAGCTGTCTGCTGAACAGCCTGTATATGAACATTGCAGACAGTTGGTATTGTGGTCACGTGTGGTTAGTCAGTACATCATCAGTGCAGGACAACTAGCAAAGATCAGCAGGACTATTCTCTGCTCTTGGCCAAATTATTGTAAATCCTTGACAACCTCATTAAGTCTTATAGAGTACCAACTAAATAGGTCTTTACCTATATTGTAATAATATAGAATTAAAAATTGCACAACAGTCAGACATTAGATATGGAATAAGTATCAACCACGCTCTAAAAACACACTAGGAAAATGGAAGGAAACAGCTGCATTGTGCATTTTTCTAACAAAACTCAATTTTTATTAAAATTGATATGGTCAAATTAATCTGAAAACAATCAGGGCAATCCTTCCATTATTGTCTTTCCCAGTAAACCTGGCACATATCAGCCTGGCATCAGCAGGAAGCAAAACCTCAAGCATGGCTGAAGATGAAAAACTGTATGTCCAGCTGATTTGAAGTCTCAAAAAGGGGCCCCTAACTGTACTGCCAAGTCCACATGCTTGTGAATAATAACATGGTACATGCTGGGTAATTATTTGTTCCAGGTTCATCTGAATCCTCAGCTGCTGAGATAGATGCTATCGGAGTTATGCAGACAAAGTAAACTAAAGAGAATGCTCCAACAATGGCACAATGTGCAGTGAACCGTAAGAAAACACTGGCACAGCTTCAGAGAAAGCACACAGAGAGACACTGGATGACCAGAAGAAACAGGCCACAGAACCTGGCACACAATCTGCTATGGGGCAGATCTCATTCACCAAAGAGATGCTGATTGTTAAGTGACAGAGACCACCCTAGGTCACATGAGGTCAAAGCCGTACCACAAGGAGAATAAAGAGTAGTGTAAAACAGAAAGAATGCACATAGGTAATATGTGAACCATAAAATCATGACACTCATGACCATTATATTCAATGTCTAAAAAGTTGCAATACGTATAACAATGTCAGCAATATGCAATTCATATATATTAAGCAAAAGTGTTTGAGGATAATGCTGTGTTTACGCATTACAATAAAGTTGCATTCTGTGCTGCAATTTTCCATAACTGTGGCAAAAATGCTGCTTTTTTTCTAAATTTGCCACTATAAAGCAGAAGTTACCAGCACTGCAGCTGAGCGTCTACTTAAGTGAATAGGCGCAGCGCTACAGTACCCCAGCAGAGCTTCTATACAGAAGATGGTCCCTTATATTTACGGACCAACCCCTGTATAGCCTCCGATGTTTTGAGGTATCTGGAACAGATGATCAGTGTGAGGTCTAGGTCTCGTACTCCCACTGATCAGATATTGATGACCTATCCTGAGGCTACATTATGTATATACTAAGCCCAAATGGAATTTGTCAGCTGGGTTCTAAACACATGGCAAGCTCTGTGAGCATGTAAGGAGTGCCATCTAGCTAACAATTCAGCTGAATTTTAGAAGGGGTGTACAGTCACAGCTAAGAAATCTGTAGCACACCATTATGAAATCAATGTTTATTATCCATACCCTTTTAGTGGATGATGTTGAAGGTTCTTTTCTCATTCTTCTCAGTAGAAACTCAGGCATATTATTTTCAATGTCTTCTCGTGTACCCTTCTTATGTAACACTGCAGCTAGGAATGATATAACCTAAGTATAGGGAAAAATAGTGTAGTACCATGTTAGCCAGAAAAATCATGTAATATTTGATACTTTTGTGTCAAAAAGATAAAATTGTTGTAGGTATGATACCTTTATTCACTAACCAGAAAAAAAGCAAGCAAGAAAAAGCAAGAAGTCCCATTTAAGCAAGAGCGCGGACACTTTAGATTTCCATTAGCGTTAATATTCACATACATACATTACAAACTCAAAAGATGGTGGAAAGAGCAAACATATACACACGTGGACAAAATTGTTGGTACCCCTCATTTAATAAAAGAAAAACCCACAATGGTCACAGAAATAACTTGAATCTGACAAAAGTAATAATATATAAAAATTCTATGAAAATCAACATATGAAAGTCAGACATTGCTTTTCAACCATGCTTCAACAGAATTTTTTAAAAAAGAAAACTCATGAAACAGGCCTGGACAGAAATGATGGTACCCTTAACATAATATTTTGTTGCACAACCTTTTGAGGCAATCACTGCAATCAAACGATTCCTGTAACTGTCAATGAGACTTCTGCACCTCTCAACAGGTATTTTGGCCCACTCCTCATGAGCAAACTGCTCCAGTTGTCTCGGGTTTGAAGGGTGCCTTTTCCAGACGGCAAGTTTCAGCTCCTTCCAAAGACGCTCAATAGGATTTAGGTCAGGGCTCATAGAAGACCACTTCAGAATAATCCAATGTTTTCCTCTTAGCCATTCTTGGGTGTTTTTAGCTGTGTGTTTTGGGTCATTATCCTGTTGCAAGACCCATGACCTGCGACTGAGACCAAGCTTTCTGACACTGGGCAGCACATTTCTCTCTAGAATCCCTTGATAGTCTTGAGATTTCATTGTACCCTGCACAGATTCAAGACACCCTGTGCCAGATGCAGCAAAGCAGCCCCAGAACATAACAGAGCCTCCTCCATGTTTCACAGTAGGGACAGTGTTCTTTTCAAGATATGCTTCATTTTTCCGTCTGTGAACATAGAGCTGATGTGTCTTGGTAAAAATTTCGATTTTTGTCTCATCTGTCTATAGGACATTCCCCCAGAATCTTTGTGGCTTGTCAACATGTAGTTTGGAAAATTCCAGTCTGGCTTTTTTATGATTTGTTTTCAACAATGGTGTCCTCCTTGTTGGTCTCCCATGAAGTCCACTTTGGTTCAAACAACGATGGATGGTGCGATCTGACACTGATGTTCCTTGAGCTTGAAGTTCACCTTTAATCTCTTTAGAAGTTTTTCTGGGATCTTTTGTTACCATTCGTATTATCCTTCTCTTTGATTTGTCATCAATTTTCCTCCTGCAGCCATGTCCAGGGCGGTTGGCTACAGTCCCATGGATCTTAAATTTCTGAAAAATATGTGCAACTGTTGTCACTGGAACATCAAGCTGCTTGGAGATGGTCTTATAACCTTTACCTTTAACATGCTTGTCTATAATTTTCTTTCTAAGCTCATGAGACAACTCTTTCCTTCGCTTCCTCTGGTCCATGTTGAGTGTGGTACTCACTATGTCACCAAACAGCACAGTGAGTATCTGTAGCCCTATATACAGGCCCACTGACTGATTACAAGATTGTAGTCACCTGTGATGCTAATTAGTGGACACACCTTGATTTAACATGTCCCTTTGGTCACATTATTTTCAGGGGTACCATCATTTCTGTCCAGGCCTGTTTCATGAGTTTTCTTCTTTAAGAAATTCTGTTGAAGCATGGTTGAAAAGCAATGTCTGACTTTCATTTGTTCATTTTGATAGAATTTTTATATATTATTACTTTTGTCATATTCAAGTTATTTCTGTGACCATTGTGGGTTTTTCTTTCATCAAACGAGGGGTACCAACAATTTTGTCCACGTGTGTATAACACTACAATATCACCTTATAATAGGTCAACTGACATTGATCTGTTCCTAGCTGGATTGCCAGGCAATGCGAATGCTCACAGGTCAATGCTGCAGGAAAGCCATGATTAAAATCAATGATACATTTATATAATATTTATGATGTGGAGAGAGAGCATTTCGTAGTGCCACTCCACTCAGTAGAAAAAAAGGGTAATCCCAACTGAAACAACCTCTCTATTGACCTTACATGACAGGTATCTGGAAAGGGAATATCAAAATAGAGTAGATTTAACCTTTTCAAACACTTGCAATGCAAAGACCTATAACTGAAGCCATAAAAAAAATATAATATCACTGCATTTAACATGTCAACTTAAGTGAAAATGACCTGTATGATTAGGGTCAGGTCTGAATTGCCCACACACAGGCAGAAATGCCGCATTGTCATTGACTTTTTCAGCCTTGCTGAAATTTGCATATTTGCTGGATTTGCATATCCATAAAAAGGAGTTACAAACTGGGCCAGCGGAAAGATTTCAAAATGTTAACACTGACATACAAAACCATCCACAACCTGTCCCCTCATACATCTCCGACCTAATCTCCCAATACCTGCCCACACATAACCTCCGATCCTCTCAAGACCTCCTACTCCGCTCTGCTCTTATCTGCTCTTCGCACAACTATCTCCAAGACTTCTCCCGTGCGTCCCCCATACTCTGGAACTCACTACCACAACACATAAGACTGTCCCCCACAATCACAAGCTTCAAGAAGACCTTGAAGACTCACCTATTCAGGAAGGCCTACAACCTCCAATAACACTACTGTCACCACACCACCATCTGTACAGCCTCTACCCTCACCTACTGTCTCTCTCTTTTCCCTCATAGATTGTAAGCCCTTGCAGGCAGGGTCCTCAATCCTAATGTACAGTGGGTAAGGAAAGTATTCAGACCCCTTTAAATTTTTCACTCTCTGTTTCATTGCAGCCATTTTCTAAAAGCAAAAAAGTTCATTTTATTTCTCATTAATGTACACTCAGAACCCCATCTTGACAGAAAAAAACAGAAATGTAGATATTTTTGCAAATTTCTTAAAAAAGAAAACCAGAAATTACTCTTACAGAGAGTTTTTCTGGAAGACCATAACAGAATCCCTGCAAGGAGACAGCCCATCTCAGGACAGGAAAACTGAAAACTGGAGAGATGAAAAGGTCCACATTCCCACCACCTCAGTGATTTGCAAGATGAGTACCCGGAGTGATACAAAAAAAAAAAAAAAAAAGTGACAAAGACAAAACGGAAAAAAGATTAGAGGGAACCAATCTGGTACATTACGTCCCTATTCTTTCTGAAAACATTGGATCCCAAAGTGCCAGTCTTATATATTTCTGGGGGAATAGGCAGATTGGTAAATGATAATACACATCCTTCAAATATAAAGTTGTCATTACACAAAGAGGTTGATAACTCTGAATGAGCCAATGGGTTTCTTTGCAAAGAACAAGGAGAATAAAAACCCTTACATCTTTCTTCTAGGGGAATTGAAGATACCACATGTTTCTGGATGAGGACAGAACCTCTGATTCTACAGCCTGTCTCCTTCCTGGATCTGTTGCATACCTTATTAATATGAACTCTGAATCCTTATTCTATGCCTTATAGAATCCAACTGGAGGAAAAGATACCTACTGAGACCTGGTAAAAAAAAAGTAATAACCTAACTCCTGCCTGGCTTCACTGCTTTGGGTCCCTGGATCTACAGGCAGACCTAGACATCGCTGATAGGCTAACTACATCTTGCAAAGCCAGGCACTCAGAGGCTTTTATGAAAGAAGCAAATATGGCTAATATCTGTTCCCTTGGTGCTTTATCTTTAAAAGAGAACTCAACTCAGAATCCAAACAATAAAAAGAATAAATAATTCCCTATATAGCATATATCATCTATTTTTTTTCTTGCTCTTTTCTATATCACAATTACACGCCAAGAAAAATGAAGTTGAAAAGCGCCGTATTCTTCTCTAGGGCGGCAGTCGTTTTCTCATCCCTCCCCCTCCCTCTCTAATGGTGGAGAGTGTAGGAGGAAAAGATTGTATTTAGACTGCACACTTTTTGTCTATCCAATGAGTGTGGTCATTTTGTGGGAAGGAATCCCCCAAGTAACTGACAATATGAGAGAGATCCGGTAACAGTGCCAGCAGTAGTATACACACAGTGAAAACAGTACAAGTCAATACAGCTCCAGAGGGAAAGTTACCCAATTTTCATAACTGCTGAATGGTAAATAGGTGCAGTTAGGCTTTGCTAATTCTACTCATTCCTAAATCCCTACAATATCATGCATATGCATCTTTCAGGAATTTGGAAAGCTGAGTAGCAACCAATAGATAGGTATGCTGAATACCAGAGTGTGTAAGTAGTGTCCTTGCTATTGGTCTGATACTATAAGTACTAAATAGTATGGTATACTATGCCAGATCTACTTTTCAGGATTCTGGGAAAGCTGGATACATACCAGGTAATGCTGTAATAGGGACTGCTGAATAAAGAAATATAATATAAATTAAATCCCCCTCCTTCCTCCAGAGCTTACCAGACTTGTAGAAAGCTTCTGGGTGACTTAGCGGGTAGAGATGTAATAGGGAATACTGTACACTAAATAAATCTACTTCCTTGCCCTATAATCATAGCATGGCTTGCCTGGATTTGTCTCTCAGGGTTCTGGGAAATCTGGGCAATATGCTATACTATAGCAATGCTATAATAAGGACTGCTGAATGCTAAATATAAATCTTCCTTTTTTTCTCCCAAATCATGCCAAAGCTTGCTAAACTTGCCTTTCATGGAAAGTGGGGTTGCATAACTTGGGGAGTTGTGATAGAAAATACTATATTTATCTAAATAAATCTTTGCCAAATTTGCCTTTCAGGTTCCCAGGAAAGCTGAATAACATGCCAGATAATGCTGTAATAGGGACTGCCGAGTACGAAATATACCTATAAAAGTATCCCTCCATGCTCCGTAACTGAAAAAAAATCAGCTAGAGGAAAAAGTCTGCCACTAACTCCCAATGAAATGAATGACAGGGAAAGTCAGACATTTTTTGAGGAGGATTTTTAGGCAGACTCTAGCTCGATTAAAGCTTTTACTTTCTTGTGTACAGGAAAAACCCTCTCCCACTTAGGAGCCAAGCCCTTAAACATTTGGTTGGACACTGACTTAGGTTCCTTAATATTCTCCATAACCATGATCACCCTTACTTCCTTGAAGAGAGCATCACTGTTGCCTGCAGAAAACAAGACCTTACCAACAAAGCCCTCACTAGAATCCATTTCTCCTCCTTCAAAGTCCTCACTAGGATTAATTTCTCATTCTTGAGTACCTGAACACCTGATCCTGAATCCTCCCCACAATAACGGAACGGAGAGGAAGAGGAGATACTAGGCTGAGGGACTGTCTGCTTAAAGGGGTCACATCACAAATAATATTTATCCTATGGATAGAGGATAAATGGTTAATCGTGGGGGTTTGACCACTGAGAACCCCACTAATCCAAAGACTGGGGGGGGAGCATTGTTTTACTTCAATGGGAGCACTGTACTTCAGCTATCTCACATTCATAAATGGGTGTAAAACAACCCCATTCTCAGGATCAGTGGGGGTCTAACTGCTGAGCAATTGAACCTATATCATATAGATAAGACTATAAATATTGTCTGTGGCATAACCAATTTAAGGTTTCTTAACATCTGACTTAACTATCTGCCTTATATTATTAATAAACAAAGGAGAGTCATGAGTTAATGTATTGCCCAAACTAGCCAGAAACAAGTGCTGGGAATGGAAAGATGATAAATTTTATTTTACAAAATACACAAGACTAGTATAGAGATTTAGGCTAGATTCCCATGGCAGTGAATTTCTGGCCATGTGATGTCCGTTGTTTTTTAACGGACATCACACGACAGCATTGATTTAACTGTCAGTGAATGGCGGCTATTCACATGACTGTTATTTTGACGAAGTCCAATTTTTGGCCAGGTGCCGCTCTGGTTACAAGATGACTGTGAAAAATGGATGTTTTTCATGTCCGTTTTGCACCTCTTTCATGTGAATCTAGCCTAAGAATCTATTCAGATGGCCATGGTGCAAAATAGCCATGAAAAAGGGTCATTTTTCACAGCCATTTTGCATCCGTGGGGCAATCTAATCCACAGATAAGAGAGGCAAAATTTACTTCTTACTAAAGAAAATGGTCCAGCTATGCCCCAGGACAATACCATCCTATCACTGACATGATGTCACCCCAGAGGAAGCTCTAGCTAAGAAGAAATCATCAGGCTACATAGCTGGTGGATATAATTTGCAGGGCTGGCTCCCCAATAAAGCTCACTTACATACCACACCTGGCTGCTGAAATTGGAACACAGGTCCCTCTCTCTTCCTGCCCTATATACCACTGGTGGCAAAACACACAGTCCAGCTCCAGCGAAAGTGATGTCAGACACTCCGTGGAATGAACCAAGCACTGTGCCTTTGTTTCACAGCATAAATACCACCACATTCCCTTCATTACCCTGCGAGATCGCTCAGATTGCTGAGATAGGAGCCAAAAAAAGACTGAGAGCATGATGGGGACTGCCCAACACGGCCTCAGCAAAGCCCCGGAGACTATGATCTGGTGAGGGAGTCAGATTTAGGGGCTAAAGCAGTTCTGTAGTACAACGAAAGCTGCCCATAGGGACAGGAGTGCTGGCCAGTATTATTCCTTCCCCAGCACTGTGATATGGATAAAGGTAAAAAATCTAAATACTGCAACTGAGAGATTAAGCTCCCCAGGCTCCTCCCATCTAGAGGACAGGAAACCAAACTAGGGTGTGGTGAGGGGGGGGCCTTCTTATCTCTCCAGGTTTCCTGTCCCTGGATGAGTGATCGCCTTACTCATGGCTTTTTTTTTTTTAAAGCATAAAAGTGGAATACAAAGGATTCCAAATAGCAAGTGTATATATTATAGTGTAATATCCATCTTCTATTGACTTTCATGGAAAAAATCAGCTTCTAAAACAAGCTTTGCTTTATTTTTCATCAACAGCATGGAATTATATATTTCTCATTATAATCGATAGGATGCTGTTTGTAGGTGTATTTGAAGTGTATTTTGGCACGTATTAGTATGTTACAGGTCAAAATATGCACTGTAATAAGTAAACAAAATCCCAATATGGCCCAATATACAACTACTAGGGCGCATATTAAGGTATACCTAGGCACAAATACACTACATAGTGAAAGATATGTAATCACACAAACATAACACTTATATATGTCCTTATGCCAGTCATTTAATATGCCCCTACTATCATATCCCCAGATCTACACCAATATACGTCTATCCTTCTTCAGAGTTACTATTACTTTTAACACAGTGCAGCATGCAATGTTATTCTTGCTATCAAAATTATGGAAACAGCAGTAGACCCACAACTGACTCCAATATGTTAATAAGGTCCAGTGGTCAGTGGATCAGATCAAAAGTTTAAATGTGAAAAAATGTCACAAACTTGCAAGTTTCCGTAAATCAGACTGCCAACCTGCAGATTCCAAAAACCCAAATTTCGTAGCATCTGTAAAGCCATGAGATGTGCAGATATAGCAATGGTTTCTGGACCCTGAGCGGGCCAAAAGTCCCTCTATCACATAAGACACCAGTATTAGAAATAGAACATGGCAAAAGGATGTGTCATGGGCATAAGCATATTGGAGTTATCCATATATGATAAGAATATCTAGGTTCCTAAGACACACTCACACTATTGGTATAAATAATTGGCAGACACACATTGGTTGCTTTTCGGTTCATACTTATGGATAAAGCAGAGAGGTTGCGGTGAAGTTGGAGTGCCTGATCTCTAAACATACGCTTTTAATGATGGAAGCTTGACCGCTGATACCATTATTCTGTATTTTTCCTGTATCTATTTTTATAAGGAAGTCAAAAAACTGTGATATACCCCATATGTCACATGTGGATAAGAGTTACGAACAACTTCATTATTTTCTACATAAAGATTTTGCCTTGAACTACAAGATCTCAAGAGGCAACATTCCTTGCACACATCTGCATGGCATAATCTATTTTCTATATAACAAAACTGGACATTATGCCACTGCAGCTATTATCCTATCAGCTATAGTCCTCTGAAATGAGCCCTAAGGCCGGTTGCAGACGACCGTGCTGCAACCGGCCTGCCATGAATTGAAAGCACAGGCTGCACACGGGGTTGTCCCCTTTTTTCGCCCGTGCACAGGCTGTGCTTCGGCGGCCCCTTTCATTAAATGAATAGGAGCCCCGGAAGCACATCTACCAGATGCGGCCCGGACTGTCGGCCTGCACACGGAACTGTGAAAATCACGGTCGTGTGTACGGGCCCATAGAAAAGAATGGGTCAGTGTGCTATCCGTGAAATACACGGATAACACACTGACCCACACCACACCTCCTCTGCAAGGGGCCTTAAGCTGCTTTCACACTACCGAGTCCGAGACTCGATCTGTGTGAATGCCGGATTTCCTGGCCTTTACATTATGCCGAAAGAGAGACTACTGCAGTGATTAAAGTATAGAACAGTATGACGTTGGAAGGCAGAGATGTCCAAGACTTGGCAGTGTGAATGCAGCCTTAGTGATATAATATATCACAAATCATATTATAAGATCAGTTACCTCTATGATGGTAGCTATTACCCACCTGCTTCAAATATATGATACAATTACTTATGTTTTAGGCAGTGTACATCAATGACAATGAAATACACACCTGTATCGTCTTTCCAAGACCCATATCATCACCAAGTATGCATCCTGTAGACTGAGCATAGTGTTCATACAGGAACTGGATACCTTCTCTTTGGTAGTCACGTAGATATCGATTGATAGTGTAAGGAACACAAACTCCAGTGTTTGATAATTGAAAAACTTCTGCAGGGGCTGTAGATTTCCTGCCTGGAAAATTAGGTTTCTCCAGATCTTCATCATCAAACATGGATGTGTTCCAGGAGCTGTTGGAGCCCAGGATTTTACAAAGCTGTGAAAAAGGAACCTTCTTTTCTGTAGCATCCAAGAATGACACCACGGCATATGGTTGGTCTGCTTCTATATATTCAATAGACTTTATAAGGGCTTCTTTCAACTCACCATCTTCAGAGGAAGGAGCTAAGCACTGGTCGTTGATGTTCCATAAGCCTAGAATAGCATGTGAAACACAATATGTAAATGTAGGTACTGTTATCAATCATAGAAAGTATGGTTTACCAAGGAGAGCGCTCTGCAATACAACAGAAATATTTCTTCCTTATAAGAACATTTATAACCGGTACTTATTTAAATCTTACAATTTCTTTGCTATATCTACTTCCTCACTCCTTGGGCTTCCAAAAATTGCAACAAGACATGGATGCCATTAAAGCTAATACAGAGGCTGTCATCAGTCTGTTTCAGGATTCCCTATAGATCTGTACAGACATGTAGGCACTCAGTGTGCTGCCATATAGTACTTCATGACAAGTAATGGGGAATACTGCCATGGTTTCTATACAATAAACCTCAGATGTGTAGAGGGATAGTATGGGCAAAATACAGTAAATGTTGATGTGACCTTGACATCGTCGTCATAGACATCCAATGAAGACAGCACTACAATGCGACTGCTGGGTGAGTGGGATGTTGTGACTAAAGTTGTCATGTAGCCCGAGCCTAGATTCACACAGATGTCATACAAAATGGTCATGAAAAAATGTACATTTTTAACAGATGTTTTGCACCCGAGGGACATCTGTTTTCACAGATCCTTTGTGCATTTGAATGTAATAATGGATCTGTGAAAACAGACAAAAATAGGACATGATCTATTCTTTGACAGTCCATTAAAATAATTAAATAATTAAAATAGCCCCCATTCACATACAGTGAACTTAATGCAGCTAGGCTTTAAAGGTGTTTTCAGACTTTTTTTAAATTGATGGTCTATCTTTAAGTTATGCCATCAACTTTATATCAGTGGGCAATAGACTCATGGCACCACTGCTGATCAATTGTTTGAAGGTGCCTTTTCATTGTTTACATCGGGTGCCAGGAGCTAGAGTGCTCAGAATGTCATAATTTTTGTTGCAGCTGTCCTTGGAGTTGCAGGATTGTCCTATTCACTTGAATGGGACAATGCTTCAAACCCAGAATAACTTCTATGGAAAGTATGATGTTCTGAACACCGTAGCTCACATTGATCTAAAGAATAGGCCATCAGCTGTCATGCAGCCACAGGAGGAGACCCGGGGACGTTACAGGTCACGACGTCCCTGATCCCTTCCTTAGGCCACTGATTGGCCTCAGCGTTCATGTGCGGTGGAAACTTCCGTCAAAAGACAACAGAGCTGCAGGACCAGACCACGCTCGGAGGCACCAGAGCACTGGGACAGGACAGTATTTTTTAATTAAAAATTAAAATTTTAGCCTGGACAACCCTTTTAATGCAGCAAAACAGAGGGCGATGGTCTGGTATGTCTGTTCCTGTTCAAAGATGTAGGGTCAGCCTGTGAGGAGGGTCCTCAATCTGTAATCTGTGGGAGGGCTTGGCTCTAAAAGTTTAAAGGGGTTATTCACTTTTTAATATTGATGTCCTATCTGTAGGATAAGTTATCAATATTACATCTGCGAGGGCCTGACCTCTACAGATCAGCTGCTCCAAAGTGTAGCAGCCAGTTTACAGTAGATACTGCAGCGCTGCCTCATGGACTTTAATTACTGCAGTACCTAAAGCCGTCACTACAATTTGTACATTGAGTGAGCAGTGCAGGACAGCTAACGACATATAAGCATTACTGGGAACTAGATGTCCTGGAACAGCTGATCTGTGGGGGTCGCATGTGTCAGACCCTTTCAGATCTAATATAGATGACCTATCCTAAGGATAGGCCATCAGTATTAGAAAGTGGATAACCCCTTTAATTTTCCAACATGGTCACTACATGGATGTGCTGGGTATTCAGAGTGATGCTAGGTTCACACTCCATCGGGGGCCCTCAACAACAGAAATCCAGACTACGAGAACAGCGGTTACACATGGAGAATGGCGGACTCCAATGTCTATAATGGGATCAGCTGGGTGTCTACCGGGACTTTTTTCTCCACCGCTTTTCAGCAGTCTCTGTGACGGAGTTTCGAACAGAGACTCAAACGCAAATGTGAACCCAGCCTTAGGAACGCTCTTTGTATCCTGAACTTGGGACACGAGTAACAATTTATACTAGTAGGGTATAAGACAGTGAGACTTCTGACTGTTTAATAGGGTACGTTCACACATGCATAATCTGTTACGATTGAGAACCAGTTCCGTACACCAGGAAGAGGCTTATTTCTGGATTATGTGCATGGATTTCAGTTAAAGGTTGCAGAAATGTCTCCAAGAATTACAGGTAAGCTGCCCATGGTGTTATTATAGAAGATAACACAGGTAATGGTACTTGCCTTGTGCAGCCATGTTTACAGGGCTAGAGCTTGAATCGTCTCTTTTCATCACAGATATCTACAAGACATTAATGTTACACATGAGGCATAGACAAGAGCACTGAGACAAGACGACTCTGGAGTAAGTGTATTTACTTCAGTGCACAGTGTAAGTCCCTTCCAGGACAGTGTGTTACATGCTCACAGCAGCACTCTGTGTGCCCTGCACCGGTACACTATTGCGATGTAGTGCAGCTGCCCCTAACTCCTCAGGCACAGCCATACAATGAGCAGTCGTTGCTTCCCGATACAGCTACAGCTGACTTCACCACAACCTGCTGAAAACCCACTACACTACTAAGCTAAAGGACCTGTGATGATGTCATGACCCATGTGACCAGTCACATGATGGGGAGGAGTCTGGCTCCCTGGGTACTGGTCGTATGAAGTGTTAGCTCTCCTGAATGAGTGCTGTGTGCTGATGGGAAAGGAATATGCAAATAAGTTCTCCTTGATAGAAAAGTGAAAGCTCACTCTTTGGAAGGTGGCTCCCTATAGAGCAAAAGAGCTTGGTTATCTATAAAACTAAAGTGGTTTGCAAAGGTAAAGTCCCTCTAAGGAGACATGGTAGTACCCTTCCTGACCCATATCTATGACCTCTCACCCTGCCAAGCCAGTACCTTTCTGTGAACTGATGGGAGGCTATGGTCCCTGAAGCACTTGTCAGTAGTTGGATCTCTCTTTTGGTTTGACTTCATTCACAGACAATGGAATGGAATTCATCGTTCCCTCTGCCTCAGTTCTATGGCTTAAAGGGAGGATGTAGAGGCACAAGACCCCTTTGTACGCCACAAACCCCAATCTGCACCTTGCCCACCACATGGTGCGAATATGGACGGGGACGACTCAGCCCAACAGAATCATTATTACTCATGCCAGTTTTCTGTGGTGAGTTATGGAAATGTACACCAATTCCTAACTGGTGCAGGGACATGTGACTGATTTATGAAGCAGTCGGGCCGTTTATTAAGACTAGGGTACAACACTGCAGTCTTAATAAATTTGCTCCAATGTTGGCAGATTTACTAAGACTGACATTTTGTAGGCTAGTCTAAATAAAGTGCCTGACAGGCGAAAAACACGTCTGGTGTAGATTTCCTGTATAAACTAGTGTGAGTTATAATCAATTTGTCACTGCGCACATTTTCAGAAAGTGGCAAGTGAAACGCAGAACAGGGAATATGTCGCACATTTGGCACAAGTAAGGGTCTTGAGCAAAATGTACGCCACATTATCACACATCTACACCACAAACTCACCTAAGGTGGCTTGTAAAGGCGATGTGTCCCTATGTAAACATAGTATCCCTACTGACATATGCTTTGATGCTTACAGCAAGAGTTGTGGGTGTACTGTAGTGAGCAGAGAGCAGGCTCGAACTGGCCCTCCGGGGTACCGGTGAATCCCCTACGAGACCCTCACTGCTTTTTTTCGATAGGCAGTGGAGGTGCAGTAAGGCCCCCACTCACATACCTCTCCCCGCTCTAGGCCAGGGCCTCTCGTACAGCGCACATTACGTCATCGCGACGTGATGTGCGAAGCACAGGGCCCAGGCTGCTACGGGAAGTACTGAGGCTGCGAGCAGGAGCGAGGTGAGGTAAGTGATGCAGCCAGGTTCTGATACTAGTAGAGCAGAAAACCACAGGCTTCCTGCTCTACTACTCACAGACTTGTAAGCCATGGGCCCAGTTGAGCCTGTGGCTTACAAGCTAAGCTCCGATACTTACCTGACTGTTCTCCTGCGCCTCCTGCTTCTTCCTGCTGCGGGTGCACATGACGTTATATCAGTGAGCCCGGAGCAAGATGGAGTGGGACCGGGGAGCAGACAGGTGAGTACCTAATACTGCCATGGAGGGGGGGGGGGAATCAGTGAAGAAGTTACTGTATGGGCCATACAGTGGCCCCTTCACTATCCCCCATATAGTGGCCCCTGCACTATTCTCCCCCATACAGTAGCCCCTTCACTATTCTCCCCCCATACAGTGGCCCCCTCGCTATCCCCCCCCCCATACAGAGGCCCCTTCACTGGTCCCCTATACTGTATTGGGACCATTGATGGGGCCATTATATTTGGGGGGCAGTGATGGGGACTAATATCCTGGGGGACATTGAATGGGTTATCTAGGATAAAATTATTTATTTATTTTTTTTAATTAGACTGGGTCAGGTGAAAAAAAATCCCCCAAAACGTACTCTTCTGTGCCCATTGTCTGCCATTGGGCTGGGAAGACACCGGAGCACAGGGGACAGGTGAGTAGATTTTGTTTTTTCACCTCCCCCCTGACAAATAATTTTTTTTTTTTTTTATTATGTTGGACAACCTTTTTAAAGTGTGAAGCATTAGGGGGGTATATTAAAGGGGTTTTGCAGGCAGAATTTTTTATGGTTAATCCTCAGGATAGGCCATAAATACCTGATCTGTACGGGGCCGACACCTGGCCCCCAGACTGATCAGCAGTACAGAGCAACTTCCGGCGCCCGTCCTGTACACAATATGAGACCGGAAGCAGAAAGCTCTGTCCACTGTAGCCGGGCACTTTCACTGCATCCCAGCACATATTGAAGTCAGTAGGAGCTGAGCTGCTGTGAAGGCACCGTGCTCCTATACAGTGAATGGAGCTTTCTGCTTCCAGCCGTGTATTGTGTACAGAACGGGAGCCGGAAGTGGCTCCATACAGCTGATGGGGCCGTGTATCAGCCTCCTACCAATCAGATATTTACAGTGCCTTGTGAAAGTATTCGGCCCCCTTGAACTTTTCAACCTTTTGACACATTTCAGGCTTCAAACATAAAGATATAAAATTTTTATTTTTTGGTGAAGAATCAACAAGTGGGACACAATTGTGAAGTGGAACGAAATTTATTGGTTATTTTAAACTTTTGTAAAAAATAAAAAACTGAAAAGTGGGGCATGCAATATTATTCGGCCCCTTTACTTTCAGTGCAGCAAACTCACTCCAGAAGTTCAGTGAGGATCTCTGAATGATCCAATGTTGTCCTAAATGACTGATGATGATAAATATAATCCACCTGTGTGTTATCAAGTCTCCGTATAAATGCACCTGCTCTGTGATAGTCTCAGGGTTCTGTTTAAAGCGCAGAGAGCATCATGAAGACCAAGGAACACACCAGGCAGGTCCGTGATACTGTTGTGGAGAAGTTTAAAGCCGGATTTGGATACAAAAAGATTTCCCAAACTTTAAACATCCCAAGGAGCACTGTGGAAGCGATCATATTGAAATGGAAGGAGTATCAGACCACTGCAAATCTACCAAGACCCGGCCGTCCCTCTAAACTTTCATCTCAAAAAGGGAGAAGACTGATCAGAGATGCAGCCAAGAGGCCCATGATCACTCTGGATGAACTGCAGAGATCTACAGCTGAGGTGGGAGAGTCTTTCCATAGGACAACAATCAGTCGTACACTGCACAAATCTGGCCTTTATTGGACAGTGGCAAGAAGAAAGCCATTTGTCAAAGATATCCATAAAAAGTCTCATTTAAAGTTTGCCACAAGCCACCTGGGAGACACACCAAACATGTGGAAGAAGGTGCTCTGGTCAGATGAAACCAAAATCGAACTTTTTGGCCACAATGCAAAAACGATATGTTTGGCGTAAAAGCAACACAGCTCATCACCCTGAACACACCATCCCCACTGTCAAACATGGTGGTGGCAGCATCATGGTTTGGGCCTGCTTTTCTTCAGCAGGGACAGGGAAGATGGTTAAAATTGATGGGAAGATGGATGGAGCCAAATACAGGACCATTCTGGAAGAAAACCTGTTGGAGTCTGCAAAAGACCTGAGACTGGGACGGAGATTAATCTTCCAACAAGACAAGGATCCCAAACATAAAGCAAAATCTACAATGGAATGGTTCACAAATAAACGTATCCAGGTGTTAGAATGGCCAAGTCAAAGTCCAGACCTGAATGCAATTGAGAATCTGTGGAAAGAGCTGAAAACTGCTGTTCATAAATGTTCTCCATCCAACCTCACTGAGCTCGAGCTGTTTTCCAAGGAAGAATGGGCAAGAATTTCAGTCTCTCTATGTGCAAAACTGATAGAGACATACCCCAAGCGACTTGCAGCTGTAATCGCAGCAAAAGGTGGCGCTACAAAGTATTAACTTAAGGGGGACGAATAATTTGGCACGCCCCACTTTTCAATTTTTTACAAAAGTTTAAAATATCCAATAAATTTCGTTCCACTTCACAATTGTGTCCCACTTGTTGTTGATTCTTCACCAAAAAATTAAAATTTTATATCCTTATGTTTGAAGCCTGAAATGTGGCAAAAGGTTGAAAAGTTCAAGGGGGCTGAATACTTTCACAAGGCACTGTATGTCATATCCTGAGGATAGGCCATAAAAAAAGGTAACCCTGGACAACCCCATTAATATGCCCCACACAGTTTAATGTACCCCCCATTGGATGTTAGCCCCCATCACTGCCCCCACACAATATAATGGTCCCATCACTGTTCCCCATACAGTATGGGGGACCAATGCAGAGGCCACTGTATTGGGGGCCATTAAAAAATTTGGCCCAGACAACCCCTTTAAAGAGGTTGTCCATAAATTGGAGAGACCACTGTGGAGGCCAGGGAGGTGTAAAATTTTAAAAAAAAAAAAGCATACTCACCTGTCCCCAGCACCCCGTAGTCCCCCGCCTGTGTCTGTTCGGTCTCATACGGCGCCTTATTTCTAGAAATCCTGTACCTAATTGGTCTAAAGCGGTCACATGAGGTGCAGGACTCCAAGCAAGAAGGCGCCAGCACAAGACTGAATGAACACTGGCAGCGGACAACGGAGTGATGAGGACAGGTGAGTATGTGTTTTTTATTTATTTATTATTATTTTACACCTCCTGTTCACCACATGGGTTGCTCCAATTCCTGGACAACCTCTTTAGAGGATTTATCCATCTTTTTAATATTGATCGTCCTTAGAATAGGCCATCTATATTACATCTGCGGGGGTCCAACAGCCAGGACCTCTGCACATCAGGACAGCTCGGTTACAGGTAATGGTAACAATTCTAGGAGCCACGCTGTTCACTTGCCATACAGAATGTAGCTTAGTTTAGTTTAGCTGTAGTTTAGATATTACAGTGGTGCACATCGTATGGCAGGTGAGCAGCATGGCTCCCGACATGTTATTACCTTTAGCCGCCCTGTCTCAGTACCACTGATTTGCAGGGGTCCTAGCGGTGGGCCCCTAGAAACAATTCCACTGGTGGGCCTTAGACATCCGAGTCCGACACTGGCAGAGAGCATAATTTATTACTGCCTTAGAGGCTTCTAACACACATAGGTTACTTTACTGCTTATACCCTTGTAAGCCGTGACAGGGGTGGGCTCCCCAGAGTTCAGCGGAGTCACAGAAGAGAAGGACGACTCAATACCATTTCAGCTAAAAACATATTTTTACTAAGGCCATGGTAAAAGAACCACACAGAATTTCACACACACTCGACTGGATAGCCGAAATCCCTGTGCTACATAACCTGGTAGGCTCTATATGTCCAAACTACTTCACTATAGTTTGCCTATAGGAAGTGTTTTGTGTGTAAAGCCTGCTTACCGGTGATGCAACACGGGTGTTAACAAACTTATAGAAGCCTCTAAACCCAGACCTCCCTGGTCACCCCTAGTGAATATCAGTATCCAGTCCTGAGCAAGTAGAAAACAGGCAATTTGATGAACTTGGCAATATTTCAGAAATGCACAGAATCCTCTAAGGTTAGGTTGCAACAGGAAATGGTGAAGAAACCAGAGTCCTTAATAATGCAAATAATAATTAGCTGAAGATGTCTTTAACCCCTTAACGACATTGGACGTACTATTACGTCCTGTGCGCTTGGTACTTAGTGCAACAGGGCGTACTAATACGCCCTGGGGCGGCCGCCCGCTCACTATCTGAGCGGGCGGCATCGGAACCGGGTGTTAGCTGTAACTGGCAGCTAACACCCTGCTCCATATCCCCCGGTCGGAACTGAGTTCCGATCCGAGGTTTTAACCCCTTGGATGCCGCGGTCAAACATGACCGCGGCATCCAAGGGGTTCCGCTATGTTGCCGCTCCAATCGGCACCCCCCGCGGCGAGATCGGGGGGTGCCGATACCTATAACCTGCAGCCCGGGGTCTGCTCAGTAACCCCAGGCTGCCTGGAGACCCCACTACCTGGTTCATCCTGCCGAGACCTGCGGAAGTGAGGCTATGCGTCTGCATAACCTCACTTCCTGTATAGACTGCAAGACACTTGTAAGCTCGTGTCTTGCAGTCTACAGTGCTGAGCCAGCAATCAAAGCATTGCTGGCTCAGGTGTCCTAATGGGACACATAAAAAAGTGAAAAAAAAATAAAATAAAGTGTTCTAAAAAAATTAATAAAAGAATAAAGCCCCAAAAATTCCCTTTTGCTATATAAAATGAATTATATAAAAAAAAAAAAACTAAAAATTAATAAAAACAATGCATATTTGGTATCGCCGCGTCCGTAACAACCTGTACAATAAAACTGAAACAATATTTAATGTACACGGTGAACGTCGGAGAAAAAAAACGGAAAAAACTCGCCAAAAGTAATAATTTTTCGCCATCTCACCTTACAAAATATGCCATAAAAAGTGATCAAAAAGTCATATGTACCCCAAAACAGTACCAATAAAAAGCACAGGTTGTCCCACAAAAAATAAGCCCTAAATCAACTCTGTAAACCATAAAATAAAAATGTTACGCATCTCAGAAGATGGCGATGCAAAAACAATTAATTTATGTCCCCAAATGGGTTTTTGTTCTGCAAAATTAGTATCGCATAAAAAAAACAGTATAAATGAGGTATCTCCGTAATCGTACCGACCCGTAGAAAAAAGGTAACATGTTACTTATGCTTTATGCTGCATGGTGAAAGATTTCAAAGGTAAAACGCAGTGTCAGAATTGATGGGGTATTTTTTAATCCAACAAGAAAGAGTTAATAAAATTTATTCAATAGGTTATAGGCGCCCAAAGATGATGTCATTACAAAATACATCTCACCCCGCAAACAACAAGCCCTCATATGGCTACATCACCAGAGAAATAAAGAATATATAGCTCGTACAATGTGAAGACAAAAACCCCAAAAATCGCCAAATCTTTAGAACATAACTGGCTGTGTCAGGAAGGGAATGTATAAGCTGTGTGAGCAGATATCAGGGGACACCCCAGATTTAGAGCTTATGAGGGAAAATAAACCAGAAGTGACCCCCAGAGTGACCTCCCCAATAATAGGAACTACTGGGGAACTAGTAGGGAATTTGGTGTTCCCAATGCAACTCCGCACAGCTTACATATTCACTTTTCCCCATCCGCTGTGTATTCACGTCTGGGATACTAATGCTTACTACACCCCTTGATAAATTCTTTGAGGGGTGCAGTTTTCAAAATGGGGTCACTCCTTTGGGGAATCCACTTTTCTGGTACCTTACAGGCTCTGCAAACATGACATGGTGTCCAGATCCCAAACATCTGAATGCACTCCAAAAGCCACATAGCGCTCCTTCTCTTCTGCGCCCGGCTGTGTGCCCAAACTGCAGTTTATGCCCACATGTATTACACTTGTCGTACCCAGAATAACGTACTTAATGTCATATGTGGGTATAAACTGCTGTATGGACACAGCTGGGCACAGAGTGGAAGGAGCGCTATTTGGTTTTTGGAGCACAGGCTTGGACGGTTTGGTTTTTGGACGCCATTGCACTTTTGCAGAGCTGAAACGCCAGTAAAGTGGAATCCCCTGACAGGTTACCCCATTTTGGAAACTGCACCCCTGAAGGAATTTATCCAGGGGTACAGTGAACATTTTTAACCCCCAAGTGTTGCTATAATTTATTATCCATAAATGAATACGCAGATGATTGTGAAAGGTGAAAATGACAATTTTTCCAGGAATACGTCATTTCAGTGCGTAATATGTTGTGCCCGGCTTGTATCAGAGATGAACGCTCCAAAAGCTGTTGTGCCCGGGATACCCGCTTAACAGTTTTTGGAGTGTGTGTCTCTGCAGACATAAGCTGGGCACAACATATCGGGCACTGAAATGGCGTATCTCTGGAAAAATGTTATTTTTAACTTTTCATTATCATCTGTGCATTCATTTCTGGAAATTAAAAGAATGCAACACTTAAGGGTTAATAATGCTCGCTACACCACTTGATAAATCCCTTGAAGGGTGTAGTTTCCAAAATGGGGTCACAAGTCTGTGGATTCCACTTTACTGGCAATTCTTGGGCTCTGCAAAAGTGACATGGTGTCCATAAACCAAACTGTGCTCCGACAACCAAAATAGCGCTCCTTCCCTTCTGTGCTCGGCTGTGCCCAAACAGCAGTTTATACCCACATATGGCATTAAGTATGTTATCCTGGTGTGATGATTCTGCCTAAATATGGCCATAACTCAGCGGTCTTTTGGTCTCTGGGTATAGGGTCTCCCTTCTGGCTTGCACTCACTCATACTGTGCGCAGCTATAAGCCTAGGTGCATATTGGCAGTAGCGGCCAGGCTGGAACAATAGGGCTCCATTGTATTCCTATACAGCCCTGGCTGATCAAACAATAGTGCATTGTTCAAGCCTGGGCTGTTGATCAGATATGACTGATAACAGTGTATCAATTCACTTTGTCTCAGCTCTATACAAAAGATCTGGATTTGATTGAATTAACTCATCAGACGTACTGTCACCGGTGATTTCATTCTGGGAGGTGGCAAAAAGAGTATAAAAGATGAGGTAAGAGGTCTGTGGGAGAAAATTACACTATGGAGATCATGCTATGAAGACTGTGCTGGGATTATGCTACAGAGTTGTTACAGACAGACCATGAGGAGATTTTTGTGATTGACTATTAGACTAATGCTGAGAGACTGTGAAGAGCATGCAGGCGGGATTATTGTACTGTGATGCCACATGCTAGGAGTTAATGCGACATGCCAAGAAGCCTCCACTGGTGACTCACACATGCATGTGTGAGTGTTGGACTATAGAACCACAGCAAGGACATGTGTGGTAAAGTAATCATTTCACCTTTATCCCTTTTATTTTATTTGTACTGTATCTTGTAACTAGTAACTGTTAATGCTTGCATATATCTGCATATCGGTTCTGAACTGTATATGTTAGATTTTAATACCGACCCATTTAGGGGTTAATAAATATATAAAATTTAGAAGGCTTGTCTTGTATTTATCTGGTGAACCCGGCACTCACTGGCGGTGAGTGTGGTTTTTATATGAAAGAGGACTCAGGGTGTGGCCAAAGCGGTTTGGCGCACGGAGGATCTTTCACATTGGTGGCAGCGTAGTGGGATCTTAGGATAAACGGTGTGTGTTGGTGACCTATATCACTCACATGCTGGGGATTATGGTAATCCTATGAGACAAGCTCGGCATTAAGATACAGTGAAAGTTTGATACAGTGCTGTTCCCCCTCCCTTATTCTTTTTATTCTATCCTATCTTTTATTTGGCAAATACCAGTGGATGGCTAGTGGGCTCAGAAGCAGAGCCCCAGAACTGATGAACCAGGCTTTTGGAGATCCTGAGTGTATGGCTAAAATGGAGGCAGCCACAGCCATGCAGAGAATCGAGCAGAGTCCTGATTTTGGGGCTAGGCCAGGAAGTGCGGCAAGCAGCCCGGTCCCAAGGATTACTTCACCAGGAGGAACCAGTAGCCTCAGCCTTGCTGGGGGAATGGCTTCAGTCTGGCAAATGGCCCTGCAGCACTTAAGCACCAGGGACCCTAACATATACCAGCAGGCGTTGCACTGGTTTCAGGAAGCTGTAGAACGAGAACGGCAGGCCGCAGAACGAGAACGGCAGGCTGATCGTGAGGCTGCTGAGCGACAGGCAGAGAGAGAGAGGAAGTTTGCTGAGCGACAGGCAGAGAGAGAGAGGAAGGCTGCTGAGCGACAGGCAGAGAGAGAGAGGGAAGGATGCTGAACTACAGGCTGCTGAGCAACAGGCCGAGAGGGAGGCTGCTGAGCGACAGGCAGAGAGAGAGAGGAAGGCTGCTGAACGACAGGCTGCTGAGCAACAGGCCGAGAGGGAGTTTCAGCTTGAGCTCAAAAGGATGGAGCTCTCCCAGCAAGCGCAAACTCCAACAACCCTGCACAGTCCCTCAAGTTGGAACGAGAGGCCAGGCCGGAGTTCACCACAGCCGTCTGTCGTCACGCCGGGTGAGACACACTATGCCCCGGGTGGTCCCTCCCCTGTCCCAAGAACTCTGGGCGCCCTAGTGACCTTCCCCAAACCCCAAGGGGAGGTGCGGCGGGGCCATGCCTGTAACCCGACAGGACATTTCAAGAAGGAGTGCCCCAACTACCCTGAGAACTTCCTTGCTTCTCAAGCCACAGCAGGTGGCCCATCTGTGTGTCTGGATGGGGGTGCAGGAAAAGGAATGCGGACTGTGGGACTATTGACTGATTTGCCTGCTAAGGTACTGTTGGGAAGTGATTTAGGACCTATGATGTCCCAATATGGGGTGGGGAGCACCCCAATTTACTGTGATAGACTGTCTATGATTAATGCTGATAATGTGTCTGTCATATCTGCAGAGAGGGCCCGTAACCCCCTCTCTGAGATACTTCCCATGGCAGTTAATGTAAATGCTAATGAGTTGCCTTCAGCTGAGAGCAGGGAAGATGCAAATGAGCTTCCTGCAACCCAGCTCAGCAAAAATGTTATTGATGCTTGGTTCACCCCCGTGCTAGGAACCAATGAGACCTTGTCTGTAGACACACCTACATCTGCGGGGGCGTTTCCCTCCCAGCTTGTTAATCTGTCTACCATAAATCTCATTGAGGCCCGGGGTGAATTAACAATTGCTGATGAATGTACTGTCAATGTAATTGCCAACGCTTGTTGTGAAAGTGTACAGGGTAGCTCTTCTGAGTCACTGGAAGCGACTTCTACTATTTCGCCCAGTGCATCCGATAAGCACCCAACTGCTGACCATGTGCCAGGTGGTCAGGTAGGCTATGGGGATCTTATGACTGATCCAGGTGAGGGACAGACTGCTGGTAGTGCGGTGTTAGCCCGCAGCCAGAGTGCTACAAGGGTGGAGGGCGTTCCGACCCTTGAACCGTTGCCTACACCACCTGAAGTCGGTGCTGAGACCGCCATGACTAGCCTCACTCCCCTTGAAGCCGGAGGAGTCCGGCCGGTATGAGACATACACGTCTCTTCTGTCCTGTTCTATTCCAGGAGCGCCCATGGCCCAAGTACAGATGGCATGGGGTACTGGAGGTGTGATCCAAGAAGGGGGTATGTCAAATGTATTACCTGTCAATGTATTGTGGGGGGATGGTTTGGGGAAGCATGATCTCAGTCATTTGCCCAAGGTATCACCATCACCCACCCAAGTACAGGAGGAACAGGATGTAGGTTTGGAAGCAGAGGGGGAGGTGCAGAATCCCCTAGAACTCTCCCAACTAGCGACTAGTGTGAGGGAGACCCTGAGAGAGCAGGCCAAGGGTAGCCAGGAGAGCAGAGATTGCCGGGATGGGATCTCTGGAATGGTATCCCAAGGGCCTGAGGTCATGAGTGTAAAGCTACGGGATGCCCGCACTCAGAAAGCGGACCCAGAACAGGCAGGAGGTAGCCAAGTGTACGTGGCTCAGAGCCTGGGCCTTAGAAGTGTCCCTAGTCAGACTAGAGAGACAGAAGGGGCTGGCAGCTATGTAACATGCACCTCTCTTTTGTCTCACTCCATCCAAGAGTTCAGCGATGCTGTCCAAGCTGACCCTAGTCTGGACATATTGAAGGCGCGTGGCGCACAACCACCCTCGGAGTCTGACAAGGCCCGAGTCTGCTGGGACCCCGGGGGAAGGTGAGGGAGCCTTGGGGCCAGAGCCTGAGAAGCTGGAGGCGGAGGTGCTTTCAGAAGAGGGGCGTAGGCCCCTACTTCCTGCAAGCCCCATCTAAAGGGGGAGGTGTGATGATTCAGCCTAAATATGGCCATAACTCAACGGTCTTTTGGTCTCTGGGTATAGGGTCTCCCTTCTGGCTTGCACTCACTCATACTGTGCGCAGCTATAAGCCTAGGTGCATATTGGCAGTAGCGGCCAGGCTGGAACAATAGGGCTCCATTGTATTCCTATACAGCCCTGGCTGATCAAACAATAGTGCATTGTTCAAGCCTGGGCTGTTGATCAGATATGACTGATAACAGTGTATCAATTCACTTTGTCTCAGCTCTATACAAAAGATCTGGATTTGATTGAATTAACTCATCAGACGTACTGTCACCGGTGATTTCATTCTGGGAGGTGGCAAAAAGGGTATAAAAGATGAGGTAAGAGGTCTGTGGGAGGAGATTACACTATGGAGATCATGCTATGAAGACTGTGCTGGGATTATGCTACAGAGTTGTTACAGACAGATCATGAGGAGATTTTTGTGATTGACTATTAGACTAATGCTGAGAGACTGTGAAGAGCATGCAGGCGGGATTATTGTACTGTGATGCCACATGCTAGGAGTTAATGCGACATGCCAAGAAGCCACCACTGGTGACTCACACATGCATGTGTGAGTGTTGGACTATAGAACCACAGCAAGGACATGTGTGGTAAAGTAATCATTTCACCTTTATCCCTTTTATTTTATTTGTACTGTATCTTGTAACTAGTAACTGTTAATGCTTGCATATATCTGCATATCGGTTCTGAACTGTATATGTTAGATTTTAATACCGACCCATTTAGGGGTTAATAAATATATAAAATTTAGAAGGCTTGTCTTGTATTTATCTGGTGAACCCGGCACTCACTGGCGGTGAGTGTGGTTTTTATATGAAAGAAGACTCAGGGTGTGGCCAAAGCGGTTTGGCGCACTGAGGATCTTTCACACCTGGGTACACCAGTGTCATACATGTGGGCATAAACTGTCATTTGGGCACACAGCAGGGCGCAGATGTGAAGGAGCGCTATGTGCTTTTGGAGCGCAGATTTAGATTGTTGTTTTTTGGACGCCATGTCACATTTGCAGAGACCCTAAAATCGCCCCTACAAAATGGGGGTCACTTCTTGGGGAATTCCAGTTTACTGGCACCTCCAGGGCTCTGCAAAAACAACATGGCGACCAGAAAGTCCCTCTAAATCTGTACTCCAAAAGCTAAAAAAACACAGTGCTCCTTCCCTTCTGAGCCCTGCTGTGTTCCCAAGCAGCAGGTTACACCCACATATATAATTTTTTTCCCCCGGGATAGCCCACTTAATAGTTTTAGGAGTTCATGTCTCTGATGCCACAAAGTGGTCGCAACATATTCTGAAATTGGATATTTCTTCAAAAACATAAATTTTCACTTTGTACATTAATTTTTGGGAAGCATTTTTAGGCTCAAAATGATAATACCCCTTGATACATTCCTTGGGGGGTGTAGTTTCTAAAATGGGGTCCCTTTTGAGGGGTTTCCATTGTATTGGTACTTTAGGGGCTCTGCAAATGCGACATGGCACCTGAAAACTATTCCAGCCACATCTGCCCTCCAAAAGCTAAATAGCGCTCTTTCCATTCTGAGCCCCACCATGTTCCCATACAGCAGATTACAACCACATATGAGGCATTTCTCTGTTCAGAAGAAATTGTGTAACAAACTGTGGGGTGTTTTTTCTTCTTTAACCACTTGCAAAAATTTAAAATATGCCCCTAAATGGACAGTTTATTGGAAAAAAAGTAATTTTTCATGTTTACGTCCCAATGATGATAAAATCTGTGAAACAGCTGTGAGGTCAAAATGCTCACTATACCCCTAGATAAATTCTATGAGGGGTGTAATTTCCAAAATGGGGTCCCTTTTGAGGGGTTTCCATTGTATTGGTACTTTATTGGCTCTGCAAATGCGACATGGCACCCGAAAACTATTCCAGCAAATTCTGCCCTCCAAAAGCTAAATAGCGCTCTTTCCATTCTGAGCCCCACCATGTACCCATACAGCAGATTACAACCACATATGGGGCATTTCTGTGTTCAGGAGAAATTGTGTAACGAAC